>BSBK01004721.1:127500-767500 GCA_027943335.1 Chamaecyparis obtusa
ACTATAACACATCAAAATATTTCCCCCAATCAAGCAAAAAAATAAATAGAAAGTGTATTTAGAATATGCTTTTCATAATTACAACACTATCACAACAAGCATTAGGTGGTCAACTCCATGGAGGACTGTAAGAAGTTGGAAATTGTGGTTGGTAGACTCATGACAAGCAAGAGGAAATTTGCAAAAAATTGCAATACATAATTGCTTGCTGGAAGGATCCTATGAAGAACAAAACCACAATCATGTAGGCATTTCGACAAAATTTGGAGAAAAGAAAATCTAACCATAAGCTAGAGGAAGCTATTATTCCCTCATCTAACTCTACTGAGAAAGATCCTTAAGGTTAAAGCTAATGGATAACCAATACCAAAAAAATAACACCCACCCCAAATAGAAATGCCACTACTACAAACTACTTGGAGGGAGAGTGATCTAGACCTTGAAGTTTGATAGTCACCTCTCTTTCTTTAGAGAGTTGGCATAGAGCATTCTTAAGAGAATTTGTATGAATCTTAGAATCTTGAACAATAGTATTCTTACTCTTGTTCACTTTGGCTTCACTAATCTCCTCGAGAATTCTCATACTAGATACAATATTTTCAGACATTTTTTACTTAATTTAAGAACATGTACAACCAACCCTTCTAAATCCCTATTCTTTCTCTTTAATGAGACTATCTTGCTCTATTGATAATTTTATGGTCTAAGTACTAGTAATGCAATCATAATACCTATCATTAATTTTCTCATAAACCTTGAGAACATCATCTTTACCAACTCCAATCAATTGTTGTACATTTATCTTTTGGATCCTTACTCCACATTTTTTAATGTCTTATGGAGGGTCTTAGTTTTGTTTTTTTTCCTTTTAGTGTTTAAGCATGATATCTCCATTTCAATAGTGGCACCTTTCTTCTTCTCTTCACTATGGGAAATGGAAGGTCTACTATTGCACAAACTACCATTAGTATTAATAAGATAATCTCAATTTTATAAGGCACATACAACTAATCCTTGTCTTCACTTCTTACAACACCATTAACTTCTTTAACAAGGGGAAATCATAGTACAAGGATTGTACGCAAAAATAATAGCAACAATAAATCTCTCACTAGGGCAAGGGTCTCAATTGTTGACCATATTCTATTGATAATTCAGTCATTGTTCACCCAACCCCCCAATTACTAACTTTGAATAAATAAATAAAAATGATACCTAAAAGCCCATTAAAAAACTTCACATGTATGAATAATTGTCCACTTGTACCCCTAATAGCTAGAATTTGTAAACTTTAATTGAAGGAGTCGTGCAACTTTATTGGTACCCATAACACACGACTACTAGGGCATTTGTGCATAAGTATTGGGTAATTTTTAGGTGGTTGTAGTGCATGGTTATTGGGGCATCTTTAAGTAGGTATCAAGTGATACTTTGAAATGACCACTTTTTGACCTTTACACGCATAACACATCTCATAACATGCCTTGTTAATACCTAGAAGTCATAACTATAAATATAAGCAGTTAAGTTGCCTACGAATACAATAAAAAACAATTGTCAAAATTTGATGTATCATTTAAGATTTGTGAGTGCACCAAAATAATTATAACGACTACTAGCATGCTTCCCCTAACTTTCTTTATAGATTCTTAGATTAGTGTTGCCAACAACCACATTACTCTTCTTTTCCCCCAACAATACCAAGATGAGAACTGGAGTAAGCTTAGGCGTTTTCACATTCATTTGTTGTGGCATAGGGTTTTTAGCAAGAAATCTTCATATCAAGATTTTTTAAAATTTTTTTTCTAAAAACAATTTTAAGTCTATTTGCACCTCTTATTGGAGTCCATGGGACCACAATATGAACTCAACTCAAAGTAGGATGTGACATTGAAAAGAAAGTTGAGCAAAACCATGAATCCTCTCATCTTAATAGTGGCATGGTCACATGTGATAGCACTAATGTCAAACACGTTAATCCACTTTTTCCAAGTTGAACGGATATCATATATTCGTTATTCTCGCATTATGAAAAGCTCAGAATCGTATTTTATTCCGAGATTTTCTTCCAGTCGCGATCTCAAGTCAATGCATTAAATACCTGATATTAACAACGTATTTAATTCAACTTCATATGATATTTAATATTAAGTCTTAATCCAAGCAAATAAAACGAGAGGGACATGTTTGGAATATACCAAGCATGTGATGTGTAATCTAGCCGTCGTCGGTGTTTAATTATAATATAATAGATGATTTTTTATTAGTCCCTGCCGTAGGCAGGAGACTAAAGTTTTTGATTGTTTATAGCATTTTTTATTTTTCTGGGCGGACATGAAAACATTGCTGATCTCAAATGTTTGAGATTATAATTATTAATCTTGAATTTTCCAAAATTCAATGCTAATTTTTCATTGGCTTTTTCAATTTTCGCCAGTGGTTTTAAACAATTTTAAATAGGAAAATTTATATATTTTGCATCATTTTCTAAGAGATGAGTGAGCTGTCTTTTGGCAGTTTTCATGAGTTGTTGTCTTTTGCAAGTGTGTACGGAGTCAGATTTTTTTTAATGGGCACAAAATTAGCTACGCAGCCGACGTAATGTCACCATCCTGAAATGACGGCACTGCACAGTTATTTGTTCATTTTAATCAATAAAAATTCATTGTTTTTAACTTTTTCACTGCATCAACAATTTTTTTTCCTACTTTTGATTTATGCCACACATAAAGAAAAAATGATAATGTCATTATCGTGGATTTGAACCACTTTGCCTTTTTTTAATTATTTATTTAACTCTGATTTTTGCCTCTATTTTAATTATATTATATTTATTATTTTAATATTAATTGTTACAATTATTTTGAATTATTTATTATTATTTTGATTGTTTTGAATTATGAATTATTAACTTAAATTAGTTTTGACCAATTTATTGTTGTTATTACATATAACTTTTTTGAATTGGTGGATGTGACAATGTCTTGCCATACAAACAAATTAATATTTATTCATTACTCGTTTTAGTTTACTAGGTTTTACAATGCTTTGTTTAAACTTAGTTTATTTTGTAATTTTTAAAATGTTGTTAAAATTATACTTTTTACTTTGAAGATATTTTAGTCACTTTTTTATTTCAATGCAAATAATATGTTTATTTTATATTATGAATTTTAGTTTATTCAAGCATGTTAGTTTATGTAATTTTAATTTCATATCATTATATATTTTAAATTTTTTTTTACATCTTCAATATGCTTATTAAAAATGATAAAACATGAAAGACATAAAGAGAGATATATTGTAACATATAACTTATAAAAGAAAATTAAACTCTATACTTCTCCTTAGTTAAAAATATATGTCATAATTCGTATGATAACAACATAGATAGAATGATTTTTAACACATGTAGCACACTTGTACCATGAACAAATCATTTTGCAAAGTTCAAACGATTCTCCTCTATGCAGTCTTGTTCTTTTTTTAAATAGTGTTTATTGTTTTCTATAAAATATGTATAGATGAAATTAATCTTATAATTATCTTAAAGATTACACATTTCTACAATCTCTAATTTATCATCAAGATAAAAGAGAGTTTAAGAGTGTCTTAAATTAGATTGACAAAAAAAATATTTGCTATAAAATTATTTCAAATTGGTGTAAACACAATTTAGAATTTGCATAGGATAAGAATACAATATATATTATCTATGGCTTCAAATATATAACTTTGAATATATTGAATATACAATATATATTATCTATGACTTCAAATATATAACTTTGAATTTATAATTTGTCTATAATATATTCAATATATTCAAATAATATAACATTGTCTATTTAGCTTCAAATATATATTAATCTCTACAAGGAGAATTTATGTTTTGCCAAATTTTTTCATAACTAATTTCCACCCTACAAGATATGAACTTGTTCTATTCACAAATGTCTGGACCATGTCATCTTATTGGATTACAATTCCCAGCCTATAAAATAACATTTGCATTTAGTATTAATGAATATTACTTACAATGCCAATTGTCAAACTTCTTGCACCATACTTGCTTTCCCTTCCTACTTCATTTTCCCTCTCACTCACCATTTCCAATTTCCCCATTGCATTGTTGTGTTTCGTCCTTCTCTTTGAGCCTTGCCCTATGTTTTGTACATCATCCATTCTCTTTACTTATGACATTGTTTCTCTTTGCATAAGGCAGGGACTCCTGCTGGGCACAACTCTTGTTTCACAATGTATTCAATTTTGTTCTTTATTGTTCTTGTAAACTGTTCTAAAAGATTTTGTTTTCTTAATTGTTATTATTATTATTATTATTATTGTAAATTTGTTTTTAAGCAGTTTTTAAGACTATCTTTTCTTTTTCTTTTTAATTCATTTTTGTTTGATAATAAAATAAACAATAACTTATTTATAAATTAATTGTAAACACATCGACATTGAAAAAGATGAGATTGATAAATGTAAAATGTTTTTTATTTTTCTTTGTTAATATGTGATTATTAATGATAGTGATTTGATCAACTAACCTTAGTCCCTATTTTCACCAAATTAATCAATCAATTAATACTTGCTCATTTAATTGATTGGGCTAATCAATTCCATAATTATTTGCTCCAATATAATATTTCTCTAACTAATCAACTAATTAATAATCAATTGATTAGACTAACTCATCTTTCTTTGATATTTCTTCTAAATTTAAATTCACCACTAACAGACAAAAAACTCTTGACTTTTGTTTTCTACCATCCAATTTAAAAATAAAAAATAAAATCTTCACCATCCAATCTCTCACATGTCCCAACTTCACTTGCCTATGAGCTAGTCTCATTTTACCTCTCATTGATCTAAATACCTTGCACCCTCTTTGGATACTTGTCTCAAAGCTAAGGACCTTGACCATGTAATCAATCTTGGCCCTTGATCCATCTTCTAATCTTAGCCTTTAATTCTATTTTTAGAAAGACTATTAAGAAAGACATGTCCTTATTTCACAATCGATTAGTTATAGAGTATCTTTATGTTGTAAAAAAAACTAACTTTCAAACAAGAACATTCACATAAAATCAATGTTATACATCATTAGACTACATCTAAAGTACTAATAGAGATAAAAGTTTTAGTTTTAACTTATGTATTTTTGTTTTAATGCTATTTGCAATGTCATAAATTTGTATCTTGATATAATTTACCATTATGCAATGTTCCTACCTTAGCTAAAATGCAAAATTCCACACTAGCCTCCACATCCCTCTACTTTACTTTGTCAACCATTTGTTGAGATTCTTGGCCACATGACTTAGTTGGTCGAGGATATGTGTGCGTTGCAGAGATGTGCATGAAGTTCATACTTATCCCATGCCTCTATAGACATGTAGTGAGATGTTGAAGCGCTACAATTGTCACCCCTATAGTGTAATGCCTCATACCACCATACTCTAATGCCATGATTTGACCCTTTGCCAATATAACTCCATTTTTTAACTTTATTTGGCCCTCTTCACTCACTTTGAATCTCTTTGGGCTACATTTTTCACTTCTTCATGCTACTTCACTCACTTTGTGCTTAACCATTATAGCTTGATAAATTCTCTATCACATTCTTATTATATTGGGATAACTTTCATAGTACATTGACATTGTCAATATTATCAACTTGCCTTCACTCCAATGAGCTCTAACTTTGTGGTCTTAGAGGGGAGTTTCTTACTATCCTATCTTGCATTTTACTGACCATATCATATTTCTAAATATCATCATCTTGTCATTTATCATTTTCCATTATTTTCTTTTTCGATTATCTATCACTGATTGTCTATTTGACTATCCGTGGAGGTGGAAATACTAAAATAGGGGTTTGATTATGATAAGCTCCTATATAAACCACAACTATTTTCATTGTTTCTATGTGTGTAGGTTTGTTGGAGGAAGAATTGACTTGGTTTATTGACTCTCTCAATGTTCTCTATTTCTAAGCTTCTCTATTCCTTCACCTATTTACATAATCTTCATTTCCATAGTCTAGTTATCATTTCTTGTACTTTGTTATTAACTTAGTTTACTTTTTTGTTATTCTAGTCAACTTTTTATTTTCCTATCATAACCTTTGTACTATGCCCTATTAGATAACTAAGATGGGGTGGGTGAATCAGTTAAGTCCAGTTATCCTATAGTCCCAAACACTCTCTGATGTATAAAAAAAATCCTTCAAACAATTTAAACAACTCTGTAAAACTTTGTCTGTGCCTTTCTATTCATTAACCGAATAATAGTAAATTAACTACTATATATACTGATCAAACTAGTAATTATAATGTGTAAAGTAAAATAAAAAATCATCACATCCATACACATATAATTGTTTGATTTTTTACTTGGAAACCCTATTAGGGGAAAAAACACCTGGGACTGATACTCAAAATAATTTCACTCTTCTGAAGTGAGCTTGATAAAGAGCCAACCCTGTTAAAGGTAACAAAACACATTGTAAGGTGTGACCTGGTTAGAGGATTTATCACTATCAATTCTCCACGACCAATCATTCACTATGGGGTCAACATGAAAACAATCAACATTCATTGAATGTAATAATGAAATATAAAGACTGTTAAGTCCCACTCGGTTAAGAGATTTATCTGTAGCAATGGTTAGAATGCAATAGTAAATGATCTGATTCAAATACAACTTCCTTTTGTAGATTTTCAAATCTATGCTAAGCTCAAAATACCTCTAGCCATCATAATCATTTCAATATCCTTGTATCCTCCAACTCTGTTATGCTTGGTTAATTCCTTTCTCTGACGCTCGATGTTGTCTGTGGGATTGCTCAGTTCTGTCTTTAACTTGTCTAACTAGCTTCGTATGAATGTAATCTTCTCACGTGTATTTCATAATTAATTATGAATCTCTTGTCTCCTTTTATAGACATGATAAACCATTTTCTTCTCATCCATAGATTTTGCCTCTTAATCTTTCCCGTTGATTTTTTCGCTTCAACCTTCCTTAGAACTTGTGTCTGTAACACGTTTCATTCTAGATCATCTGATCATCCTTGAATTTTTTCAGCCATTTGATCTCATAACAAACTTTGTCTTTAACCTTGAAATCATCCATAATTGTCCAGCTCATCATCTTTAGTCAAAAATGACTTGTTCCATTTATTTCTTTCACTCGGTCAATACTGTGATGTGTCAATGACTTCTTACTTGGTTAACACTGTACTCAGTATACACTACACTTGCTCAATGTACACTATTTCAACTTGATGTATACTAAGTTCTTCATTTACCGACCACATAAACTTGTACATTCTTAATCTTCAATTCATAATAAAATTATGTAATGCAATCAAATTACTAACATAATGTCATAGAATCATCAATAAGTTACCCAATGAATACCATATCCATATCTAACTCATACATCTCATCTTCATGTTAATATCTCAGTCCTTAACTATTATTTCCTTCTTTAGATGTTTGTAACTATCATGATAGGTACAATCAAAACTAGTTGACATCAATGACAATATAATAAATTATTTAATGTGTCACATATACCTTTGTAACTCAGTGATCATCAGTCTCTCCCTTTCAAGTATCCAATCAATAGTCAATCTTTCCTTTTAGATATTCAATCAGTTGTAGTATAACAATATTTCCCTTTGGCATTAATGGCAACACAATATGAAATATGCCATAGAATACCAAACATCTATCTACAACTTTGTATGTAAATACTATGACTCGATAAGCTCTCTGTAGCTTATGCATTTAATATGTTTAATCACTACACAACATCAGTGTCTCTCCTTGCATGTAATCTCTCTCTCAGTCTCTCTTCCTTACTTCATGCAATCATCTCTCCCATGTATATCTTTCCTGAATATTTTATGTAATCTCTCTCCCTTTGACAACAATGCCAAAAAGAGAATAATCATCTCTTCAGTAGCCAAATCAGTGTCTCTATTGTTTGGTTCATATTCTAGTACCTTGCATGTACAGATATGCAATTTTAGCTTGTCTTCCAAATTTCACAACCTTAGGAATCCCAAAGTGTGAACATCATGCATCAACATCATTAGATATTTTGATAAAGTACAAGTTGATGCAATCTCATATCACCTTAGTGACTATTAGATAGGGGATGAACACCTAGTCTACTTCTCAAGTATTCAAATGTGTCCTTCGATAAGGATTTAGTAAATATATCAACAAGTTTCTCTTGTGATTTCACATATTCCAATTTGACTTTATTTTCTTGAACTTGTTCCCTCAAGTAGTGATACTTAATAGATACATTATTTTTCTTTACATGCATCACTGGACTCTTTGAAATATTAATTTTACTTGTGTTATCACAATATATTATCACTAGATCAATGATCTCCTCATTCATACCTTTTAATAGTTGTTTTATCCATGTGATATTTGAACAATTAGCATCAACAACAACATATTCTTCTTCTATATTGGACTGAGAAATGCATCCTTGTTTCTTACTTATCCAAGTTACCAATCTTTCTCCTAAAAAGAATGCTGCACCAGTAGTACTTTTTCTATCATCAATATTTCCAACTAATGCAGGAGCATCTCGGGTCCTTGGCAATCCCATGTCACCAAAAATATATTTGAGTTTGTTTGTGTTGCTCGGTTCCTTCTTTGACAGAGTTGGCTCAGTAGTTGGTCGGTTTCCTTTGGTTACCGAGTGTGGTCGGTTATCTATCTGGCCAAAACCAGGAAGGCCTTATAGCCTGACATGTATGAATCGATTTGAGTTAATATATGAATGATCTTGAATTTCACTCTCTCCCACTATGTTGTTGTTGCTTCCACATGTTGTTGAGCAAGGTGGTTCAGGCTGGGTGTGCCATCCCTTGGCCCCTCCTACCCTGCACTTATGTCAGGTGGTATTAGAGTGAGGTGAGATCTAGATCTAGGTTTGCAAATCTAGATTTGAAGGTTCCTTCTTGTGAAGCCTTAGTTGAATTTTTGTGGGGTAGCAGATTGCGATCTGACCTACAATTACAGAGGGTTTTCAAGATGGTTCATGGGAGGCGAGATGCATATCCAAGATTGGCAGACATGTTGAGATAAATTGCTGCTAGATTGGAAGCTGTTGAAACAACCCAGAGAAGAGGAAGACATCTTGAAGATGTTAGTGATGATGAAGTTGAGGTAGAACAAGGTGATGTAGAACCTTCACCTATGATGGATCAAGGTGAGGAAAGATTCTTGAAGGCTTTGACAAGTTTGAAGTCTACACCACACTTTAATCCTCCTGAATATGGTGGAAAGTTGGACTCTGATGAATTGGTGGATTGGATCACTGAGATGGAAAAGTATTTTGAGTATGAAAATGTACCTAAAGACAAGAAAGTAAAAATTGCAAGTACAAAGTTGAAAAGTCATGCATCCTTATGGTGGGAGCATCTGCAGTTGGACAGGAAGAGGAAATGCAAAGACAAAATCAAGGTATGGAGTAAAATGGTGAATAAATTGAAAGGAAAGTTCTTACCTTGTGATTATCAAATTAACCTAGTTAGGTGAATGCAAAGTTTGAGGCAAAAAGATAGCTCAGTAAAGGATTATACTGAGGAATTATATAGATTAGATATCAGATCTGGATATGATGAAGATGATGTGGAAAGAATTGCTAGATACCTGAATGGTTTGAGAGTTTCCATCCAAGAAGCAATAAGTTTGGTCAAATTGGAGATCGTTGAAAAGGCTTATCAATTTGCATTGAAAGTTGAGGAGAAACTGAACAAGAGACATGAGCAAAGACAAAGAGGTAGAGGTGGTATATTCCCTAGAGGAAGAGGTAGATCTTATGGTGAAAATAGTATATCTGAACTAGAAAAAATGACTCTGGATAAATGCAAGACCGAGTGGAAAGGTGATGTAATACCCCAAAAATGGGCTATAGGTTCATTAACCTCCCATATCGACACATCAAATGAAATCGACATCAAAGTCCTAACCTAAGGCACATCTGAACATCATCGAATCCTAATTGATTATCTCAAATTTTGCATCGGGGAATATTCCTAGTAATATTCCTATTTATCCTAATTATCTTTAATTTAATGATTATTTGGCGATAAATCTTATTTATCCTAAAGTTGGATTAATTGAATATTCTCAATATTTAATTAATTATATTTAATATTGCCACTTAATTATTTAATTAGAGTTAATTATATTTATTCCTAAATTGTATTATTCCATTTTGACAATAAATCAAATATCCCATGACTAATTGATTAAATTCTTATTTAATTAATTAATGTCAATTGTCAAATTTAATAATATAGTTTTTGAATAAAATTTTGATTAAATAATTAATTAACCCATAAATCAATTGTTTTATTTTTAAATCAGTTAAGTTGAGGATAAATCACTTTATTTATTTATTTAATTCATAAATATTATGCACATTCAAAAAAATAGTTAAACTATAAATCATAAAATCAATTCAAGTTGTTTTAGAAATAAACTCAACTCTGATTTGAGTTAAAAAGCTATTTTTGCATGATTTTGTGAGTTAATTTATCTTTTATTCTTTGATAACTCAAAAATCAGCTTGAGTTTATTTGAGTGATTTATGGCTTTTTCCATGCATCCCAAAGCCTTGGATTTCTATAAAATCAAGGCTCAGCTCTTCATAATCATATCTCATAATTTTCAAACTTATGCTGGGGAATTGACATCTAGAGAATTGAAGCTTCTTTGCAAATCAACAATTTTTGTGAGATCAATCTTGTTTTAGTTTCATATCATTTAGCATATCATTGTTAGATTAATTATATTGCATATCATTTTTTCATATAGATTAGATTTCATATCATTAATTGCACAGAAAACCAAAAAAATAGATTAATTTGCATCTAATTCATATCCAAATTTTGCATTCAAATCCTTCGTTTAGGTGTCGTCAAGGTCACTGATCTTGGTCCAACTTGAGAATACATACTCGCATCTACTAGAAGGCAGTAAATCACTTGGTTAGATTAGTTTTCAATTACTTGCCGAATTTTGATTTTAAGCTAACCTCTAATGTTTTACTGAAGTGTTGTGTCTACAGCTAGGTACAAAATTCACACACACATTTCTGGTGCCCATCGTGGGGCCTTGAAATGGGTTTCCATTCAATTTTTATCAATTTCTAACATCTTCTTGTCATTTTCTATTCCAAGCTGCGATTTTTCATTTTTGTTTGTACAATTTTTGTATGAGTTTTGTCAGAAACTCATACCAAGAGATACCCACTATCGTATGACAGTTGATTTGATCAAGAATCATACCATCAAGATCACAGTGTCGTTTGGAATCTCTATTGGCGTATGGTCTGGTACCTAGTGTCGTACGAGTTTCTAGACTGTCGTCTGTGAGGTAACCCAATGTTGTACGAGTTTCAGTGCCAGGTTTCAATTGTTGTTTCACTTTTTCAAGCAGTTTTCCAGATTTATTTTCCTGATTTGGATTGACAGCTAACATTAACAATTGAAATTTTTTGTTTCTGATTGAATTCTGCTGATTTTGATTAGGAAAAAGTGTGAGAATTGCTAAAAATAGGTAAGAATCTACTAAGCGCATTGCGAGGAATTCAAGTAATCTTCTCAACTGATAACGTTTCGATTTGGATTAAAAATAACTCTTGTGTGTCAAGCTTGTGTGACCTTTATTGCTTTCATATCACAAATTTCATTTTGGGCTATAAAAAATGAACATAGATATGCTTTTCAGCATCTTTTATAGGCCCTATGAACACTATTCATGGTTCTTGAGAGAGTGGGTTTCCAGCGAAACTCTTCTCAATGAAGGAACCCTTGTAGGTAAGGAGGTTACTGAGAGCATCTCACGTTCTACTAGATTTGTGTGTCTTCAGCTTCTGATTGATACATTCTCTCTCCAAAGAGGTTGATAGATCATAAGTGGTTGACATCATAGATCTTTGTGAGATAATCTTGGTCATAATGTGTCGGATTAATCTATCTGCTTTGTTTGGGTTAAAAGTGAAAAGGCTAGAGGATTATGCTCTACTCCCTTTTTGGGTAGTACCAAAAACTCAGATCCTTGAATCTGGAACCAGTCTCCATGTGGTATATTTTTTGAGTCACCTTTAGAGAGGGTTAATCGTAGTGGACATTCCCTTAATTGGGTCAACCACGTTGATGGAACCTCAAGCGGTAATAGCCATTTTCGTCGTGGTAGCAACAATGGCTATATAAATGTCCTTGTGGAGGAAATCTTCATAGGTGTGGTCTCTTGTTGGGCTGTCAAATTTCCCTAGCAGATCCTGAAGATTAAGTTCTCAGACTGTGTCAAAACCCCGGTGCGCCTGAATTGGAGTTTGCCCTCTTGAGATCACAAAATTTGTAGAGTCAAACCATTACTAAAAACCCTAGTGAGGCCAAATTTTCATTTTCTAGGAATATGTGCATTATTGCAAAACTTTTTGGAACATACACTATTAGCACTCCTAGGGATTAGCATAATTTAGTCACTTGATTGTTCATGCACAGGGTTGCTTTGTCCCCTGTTCATTATTTTCAGACGTGCTTGAAATCACTTGCTTGCTGTTTTGCATGCTTGTTTATCTATTTGGTTACTAAAAATGAATCAATCTGATACAATCTTCAAATCTAGACAGACAATTTTGTGAACAATTTGAAACTAAAAATCTAAAAAATTGCAAAATCTGATGTCAAACACCTTTCTAGAGTCAACAGTCATTTTTTAAAGTAAAAAATTCATACAACTTTTGGCTATTGTCATTTCAGATTCCCCAGATTGTCGTATGATATATGGTATACTATCGTACGAGTTTTGCTGCCAGTCAATTCCAAAAAGTCAAAAACCTTGCTATCAATTGTCATGCAAGTTTTGCAATAGTCATATGAGTTTTTCAATTGTTGTTTCATGCTATACCCACTACCGTATGAACTTGTGGAAAGTCATTTGAGAAATTTTGAAAAATTGCCAGAAAGTTGTCAGAACTGTCAGAGACTCAGCTTTTCCAGCCTATTTCAAGAGTCTGTCAAGAAAATCATTGTGTCAGGAATAGAGCAACAACTACTGAGAATCCAATCATTTTCCTAAAGTGGCCTTTTGAATCTGATGTAGCCTTTTGTTTAATCGATTTGAGTCTTTATCATCTTGTGTCAAAACCTTGTCATAACTATCAATCTTCAATCCATCTTCAAAATGGCTAAGTGTTGTGAACTCATGTCCGCTATCTTTTGAGAATCTACCCATACATCCAGGGCATAGTCTCCTTCATTTACATCTAATCTAAGCTTCAATAAATCAAACCTTGACAAGGTTGCGTCATTCGATCTTCTTGAATCAATTCATTCTTCAGTTGTCTTCATCTTGTTCTTTTGCTTCACCCAAGGTTAATGGTGGAAACTAGAGCTTCCTCTCACAAGAAATCTAGAGAAGCATCCCATACCTTACCTATAACCACTGTCAAGGGTCTAACTCTTGAGCAACTCTACAATTTTGGTCTTTACGAAGACGACGGTCTTGGCAACTTTCGATTAAAAACTGGTTACATTCCTCCTTCATCAACTCACGGAGGTAATCAACAAACTCCTCCTTGATCTATCTCAGGAAGAACTCCTACCATGTCTCAAGCAGGGACAAAATTTGGCTCTCAAAGAGCTCAATCTCAACATGGTACAGATCAAGAACCCACACCTGAAGACATTTCTCAATATCAAAATGATGATAACTACAAATGAATGATGAAGCATTTCTTGAAAGAAGACAAAGAGACATACTTTTTACAATTAGCTCATCAAGGAGCTAAACTCCCTCCCAACTTTAATGTTGAAGATATCATTACACATGAGGAAGAAACTCCACTCATAGCTAAGATGATACAGATGCATGCCATGCAAGTCAAACTTAATAAACTTGAGAAAGAAAAGGAACCCAAGGAGTTCTCCATGGAGGCCCTATGTCCTTTTCCATTTGACAAAGACTTGTACATGCCACCATTCCCAAAAAGAGTGGAGATGCCTAAATATGATAAGTATGATGGACACTCGGATCCTCAAGATCATTTCAGAGAATTCTGTACACAATCTATGGAGTTCATGCACGAACCAACCTATCTAATGCATCTCTTTCCTTGATCTCTGGGAGGAGCAGGCATTCATTGGTTCTCTAGATTGCCTTCTACTATCAAAAATTTTGAGGAGTTGATCAAATTGTTCTATCAACAATACTTCTACAACATCCAACATCCAGTCACCATGATTGATATCTGCAATCTCAAACAATATCCAGGAGAACCATTCCTGACATTTCTGAAGAGATGGAGGAAGAAATTCTCTCTATATGCTAGGCCTATTCTAGAAACTGAGAAACTGGAAATCTTCATCAATAATCTTGTCCCAGAGATCAACTATCCTTTACAAATGTAAGATCATACATCTTTTGATAAGATGGTAGACAATGCGATCAAAATTGAAAAAGTACTTGTGAAAAAAGGAGACATCACACTTCAAAAGGACAAGTACGAATCAGGATCTAGTTCTAAAGACAAGAACAAAAATTGGAACAAGAATAAAGGCATCATCATAGATGGTGTTGTTGATACTATCCATGCCCCATCAAAGGCACCAACTTTTAATCTAACTATTGGCACCCAAGCCATCAAAGCCTCAGAGAAAAAGGTGTCCGAACCATCTCAAAAGAAGCCAGAATAAAAATCTTGGTCCGCTGATAATAAATGAAAGTTCACTCCTCTTGGAGAATCTTTGGAATCAGCTATGAGAACTCTACTGGCTAATAACATTAGCTCTTTGCCTGAGATCCAAATATATGATCCTGACCCTAAGCCGAAATGGTGGAGAGAGAATGAATTCTATGATTTCCATCAGGGTAAAGGTCACAAAACTAATAACTACTTATGCTTGAAACATACTATTCAATATCTGATTGATAAGGGAGACATCATGATTGACAATCATAAGAGCAATAATGATCATACAACATTCACAGAACCATTTCTGAAACATGGTCAAGAAGTTTCATCTTCTCAGCCTAACATGGGGGCAAAGGTCAATTATGCTTACCCTGGAAATAATGCTGTTATCAATATGGTTGAACCCTGTCTCTCTGAGCATTGCAATGTCATCACAATTGTGCGAAGAGATAGAGATCATACTTCAGCTAACGCAGTTACTCCATCACAAGCTCAGGAAAATATGAACGGACAAATCCCAAATTCATCAAATGTCCCTAAGATGCCCTTCAATCTTTCTTCTGCTTCCAAATAGAAGGCTGCTTCTAATTCTTCCAATCCTAAAGATACGAGGCCAACATCTTATAGCATTGTTCAACAACTCCAACACACTAATGAAAAAATCTCTATGTTTGAGTTGCTTCGGATATCTCTAGCTCATAGAGCTATTTTAGACAAAGCTTTGCTCAGATCCAATGTTCCTGATGACCTTGATTTAGACAGGTTCCAGACTATGGTTGTACATCTCACATCTCCGCAATATATCTCCTTCTCAGAGGAAGATGACAACTCCTTGAGTCACCCGCATAACCAGCCCTTGTATATAGAAGTCTTGATCCAGAACCATAGAGTCAAATGTGTGTTGATAGATGGGGGTGCTAGCCTAAACATTTTTTCTTACAGCTTGGTCACACAATTGGAATTTTCAGAATTGGCTATTGATCCCAGAAAGAAAATAATTATAAAAGCCTACGATGAACAAGAAAGATCTTCTAAAGGCACCATTGTCTTACCTATCAGAGTAGGTCCAGTTATCAGAGATACTATATGTCAATTTCTTGATCTACCTTTGGCATACAACATTCTTCTAGGAATACCATGGATACATGAGATGAAGGCTATTCCTTCTACATTCCACCAATGTTTGAAATTTCCTTATGAAGGAGTAGAGGTCACTATTCCAGTAGATATATCTACCACTTGCAATACATTGAAAGAAAGTGTGGATAAACTTGTGCCTAGTAACAAAGAATCTTCCATTAAGCCAACAAAAGAAGCATCCACATCTAAAATGGAAGACATTGCAAAAGAGGTCAATATCAAAGAAAATGGTATGGGAGAATATACTATAGAGCTAGTCTTATCTTTGAAATCTCTACCTATCTCACCTAAGTCTTATGGACAATCTTTAAAATAGTCCAAACCAGACTCTAAAGAACCTTTGAAGGCATATCAAAGAAATTTTGTGGTAGAACAAATCTCCAAGTAAGAATTTGAAGAGGATGAAGCTGTGCTTGCATGGCTATACAAGGATGAACCTGAATCTCAAGTTGTTCAACTTAGTGAATCTACAGTATCCAAAATCCCTTCTAAGTCATATGGTCCAGGAGATAAATTGATAGCTAAGATGAGATATTTAGGTAAAGGACCTCTAGGAGTTAGAGGAAAAGGTCTTATAACACCTATTTCACATACTGGTAGGGAAAACAAAGATACTGTTGGCTTAGGCTTTCAAAAGAAACCCTTCCACCTCAAAGGTAATTGTTCTCATGTCATAGAGTGGATCGCACTAGGAGAACCCCTTCTTAAGAAGGAAGAAGTTGAACCATCAGATAGTGATTCAGACAGCTCAGAGCTTATTCCTTATGAGCATTTTCCTAAGAAAATCAAAGATCTCCTTGAAGCTGAGGATGATCCAATAAAAAGAATCAATGTAGTAGAAACACAAGAACCTACTATAGAGAAAGAGATAGTTACAACACAAGAACCAGCTAATCTCAAAGATAATAAAATAGACAAAGAGGAAGGTGGCAGTTATTCTGAAACAGATTCCCATGAGTATGAATTCAAATCAAAATCTGAGGGTAACCCTTCTTGGGGTATTCATCCTAACTTTACTCATGTTCTTAGATTTCCTAGAGGCATAGATGAAGAATCTAATGACTATGAATGGGGAGCCATTCCAAAAGAAGATGAGCTTATTACAGAGAAACATGTTGATGTTATACACCAATATGCACCTAAACCCAACGTGAGTCTAGAGAGAAATGATGAACTTATCAAGTCTGATCCACCGAGGGCTAAATTGGACTCCCACGATGACATTGAGTCTATTCACAAATTAAATGTCTTAAGTTGTAATATCACCTTTGAACTCGAGCATCGGGTTAGGACCAATGATGATAGATCCATATCCGTAAACACTATCTCCCAATCTTTCCCCATTTTGACTATCCAACATCCTAAACTTCTTGATCAAACCTCCACAAATCTGAGCCAAGGTATTTATACCTTCCCAAATGACTATGCCTTCTCTTGCTACCTCAATGCAGTTGAGCCTATGAGGACTTCCATTAGTGAACTGAGCGTTAGCATGACGGAGTTAGACATCAAGTATCTTAGTCAGAAAAATAAGAATAAGAATAAAAAGAAAAGGAGTTTTGAGGGTGAAAACCACTTTGTGGCAGTCTCAAAACCTACAAAAGTAAAAATAAAAGATGTATCCAAAGGTGAAAACCTTTATGAGGTGCCTAAGGATGAGATATTTGATGTCCTTCTGAGTCATTTACAGGACAAATCTCTAGTTCTAATTGAGCCCACTCAATCTATTAATTTGGGAATAGCTAAGGAACCACAGTTGATCCATGTAGAAAAATCTTTATCAGAAGAAGAAAAGCATAAATTTACAACATTCCTAACAGAGAAGAAGATCAACTTTGCATGGAAATATTCAGATATGCCAGGGTTGGATCCTGATCTTATAATGCACCATTTGTCTATAGCTCCAAATGTCAAACCTGTTAAACAAAAATTAAGAAAGATGCATCCTCATGTTGCACTCTTGGTAAAATCTGAATTAGAGAAGCTCCTAAAAGTGGGATTCATTCGAGTTATTGATTATGCAGAATGGATCTCTAATATTGTACCTATTTCAAAACCATATAAATCAATCAGAGTGTGCACAGACTTTAGAGATGTAAATAGAGCATGCCCTAAGGATGATTTTCCACTACCTAACATTGATATGCTAGTGGACATGACTATGGACACAGTTGTTTTGATTGATGGGCATTCAAACTTGGGTTCTAAATGACCTATTTGGTCATATATATAATGTCTTTGAAGCTATAACCCCATCATTTTCTAATAGGTTTAATATATTACTTCAAGTGACTATTTAGATGTCATCATTAAGAGATATTTCTTCAATGAAATTTAATTTAAAGTTTATATTGGACTGGAGTTTATTGGCATGATTAAGATCTATCTCTTTTGTCAAATTCACGCGACATTATCCTCTTATATTAATTTACCATTTAGATCCCATAATCAAGAGTACTCTGATTTAATATTAAGGTGTTACAAGAACCTAAATTTAATGATATGGTCTTTATTTATATCTTTAATACCACAAATAAAAATGTCTCTTTCCTAAATTTTTTTTGCTGTTTTATCTAATTGAAATTGAAGTAAAATATATTCTAAATATATATATATAATTTACCTAATTCAAATTTTTAATATTTCTTTAAACATAAAATAATTCTTATAGTTTCTTGAGCAAATATCTCTTATATAAATTTAACCAAGTCTCTATGATTTGCACAATTATTTATGAATAAGGTTAAATTAAGAAACATCATACTCAACCCAAAAGGAAACTTTCTAAAAAGTAGTTAACTAGAAATATTTTTTACATTTTCATGGAAATAACCTATTAGGTATAAAAATAATCTTTTACCTCATTAATTATTTCATGATAAAAAGGGGAATTCAAATTATGATTTAATCCCTAGAATTTTTATTTATGATGAATCTATAATTTTAAACCATTATATTAAATCAAACATTTACAAGAAATTCACAATGTAGATAGATTTTAGAGTCACCTCCAATCTAAATCCGAGTTGACATAGGTAGTTTATGACACAAATTGTACTCAATTTGATTAAGAACAAGTGCAACAAGTGAAGGGCCCAATATGACATCTCAAAATATAATCACTATCAGAGATATAGCTTAGTGTTTTTTATCGAAGTAGAGAAATGAATCTATACCTAAGACCACTTCACACACATGTCAAAAGTACCTTCTTAATGTATATATAGACAAAACATAACATATTCCCTCGATGCAATACAATAGCATAAAGTGTAAAACTAAACATCCATACTATTGGTTCCTGAAAAGGATTTTACACTCTAAGAGACACCAATATACCTAAGACTGATTTTGAGGAGGGGTTAGTTCCAAATATGGGGATATCAGTAGGTAATTGGACCAACTATAGGGACAAGACTGACCTCTTCACTTCTGCCTCTGCAAACCCAAGGTGGGTGTACCTAATCCAATGACATATGGCATTTTTAGGACTTTAAACTGGATTGAACAAAGCAAATGATAGCAAGAAAGTACTAAATGGTAACCAGTCATTCATTGACTCTCCATTGCTATGGTGGAACAAAATGGCCTTGTGACATCAAGACTTTGAGGGATTTTTGGATTGGTAATAATTAATGTTTGTGGGATGTAACACACCATATCAGACACATTATTGCAGGATATACTTGCTACTGACCAATTTCTTATCCATTGGGCTAGAGCCTCTAATGCAAAATAGGATATAGAATCCAACTACTAAATTCATCACAGATCCAAGCCATAAATATAAACACCCAAACCCACACTGCTTATAAACATCCCAATGAAAACCCAATGAATCTATGCATCATCTAAAGCATCATTTAATCTGATCCTAAATTAGAACTAGAGAATGATAACATATGGATGGATAAAACTCCACACAATGAATTAGAAAATTCAAAACTCATCAGATAGACACGAATGGAGAGAAATGAGAAATGGTATTTATATTAAGCATGAGGATCATGCCTCTATATACACTTGCTTCAAGATCTAAACCACTTCAATAATATGAAAAAGACTAGAAGTTTTCTTTGATACAATAATACTATCTAATACAAGAAATTACTACATCCTATACTAAGAGCAAAATAATCAGCCGGTATTCTGAAACTAAGAAGGGACTAATCCTAGACCTCTTACCTAGCCAAAAGATGACCCATACTAAATGATCATGAAAAATCCTTTATACTAGGATTGCAACAAGAATCCGATCATTCAAGACAAAATTCAAAAATACCCAACCACCTTCAATCAATTCAATTACTACAGACAAGACATGCCACCCAGCACAAGGCCATCGAGATCAAACTAATCATCAACCTGAGTAACATTCTGGCCATGTACCTCACAAGGATAGAGAAATTATCATTAAAAATCTCATTGATTCTAGGTTCATCAGAGGTGGTGAGACCTTCATGTCAAAATCTCCTCGGCAGAAGCACCTCAGGACACAAAATCAGCTCGCAACAGCCACCACAATCCTTCTCATAAATTCTCACCTGCAACTGAGCTGGAACACAACTAAATCTGATCCAGCAACATGGCTCTTTGGCTTACTATTTCAAACCCTAAGAAACCATAGAAAATAAGTCAAAATGTGGCTCCAACGGATAATTGATTCATTTTAAAACATGATCGTTGATTTAATCTCTTCTCGGCACATCGGGCGGCTCACATTTATCGTCAAACAATCAACTCAGCTTTGAAAATTATCTATCCACATCATCATTTCCTAACAACCAATCAAAATTGAGCACCTCACGGACACTTGGCAACGAACCCACTTTGACCTCAACAAGCTTCCCTAACCCTAAGTCATCTGAAGATTACACGCTTGAAGGCATTCTCCAAGTCGTGAGACATTTGGCTTAACCATGGTCTGATCAAGAGATCATGTGAATGAAGCATTCACGTGATCGCTAAGTCTTTCTTTAACCTTGGGTTTCATCCAGTGAACAAGCGACCACCACTTGATCAATCTCATCAATAGCCCAGATCAAATCTCCAAGCCTTCAAACCTTTAACTCATCTTCTATTTGGTGATCACGCAACCAAAGACTTCTCCTGATCACTAGAATTTTATCTTAACCTGGGTCATATCTAGAGATCACATGAAAAAAGGCATTTGCGTGATCACTGATTCTTTTCCTTACTCTAGGTTTAATCTAGAGAACTAGCATTGGTCGCCAATCAAATCCACATCAACAGTTCTCATTTTCTACTCAAAACCTTGTCTTAACTGAACCTGGATCAGGAGATCACATGAATGAAAGAAGTTGCTAGATCTCATAACCTTTCATTTAACCTTGATTATATCTAGAGAATACTAGATAGCCCTTATTCACCAAGTCACCAGATCATTTAACTAACCCTAGATGAATCATGAGATCAAGTGCCAACCATTGATCTTTTTCACCATCCACGGTCCTTGCTTAATCTTTGAATGCTAGCATACTTGATCGGATCATCTGGAGATTCAACAACTAAAGGAAGACAAAACCGCCCTCTAGGTCGCTGAATGTTAAGCTATTGATTGCCAGGATTAGGAGACCACGTGAAAGCCATAGTCGCCAGATCACCAAATAGAAAGATAACTACCCGAGCTGGGAAATAAAATAGGTGTTGAATAGAGACTTAAGTGACTAGGAAAAAGGTAACAAGGAAATAGAACAAAGCTAGGGTTTATGGACTTAGACAAATTTTATGAAACCCTAGACATGGATAAACCTTATCTCTCATACCTTAAAATTGCTATATCTCCTTGGTTTTTTCATTTTAGCACATGCGCTCTTGACTGGAGCCTGGTCACACCCTGAACTACCCTTGGCTAAGGGCACAAGCCATGAAACCTGATAGATTTTCTTTGCAGATGAAAACAAGTTGCAGGCAAGGAAAGACAATTTTCATAATATTTTGCAGGAATAGACCATTTTCATTGGATTTTTGCATTTGATAGGAAAATGGGATAATAGTGGCTCTGTCTGGGGATGCATGCCTCTTGCAGGCATGACAAAGATCTAGAATTACTAGAGGAAGAAGACCACCCACTGGACAAAAATTGACAGGGAACCTTCTCAAAAAACTGGCAAATGAACCAGGGAAATAGGAAGGGAAACACACAACTGAAAGGAAATTATTTACAAATATTTAAAAGATTTAAAACTTTACTTGGTGGCCTCGGGCCACCAAAAGAAAATCAAAACCCTCTTGAGTTAAAGATCTGATTTTCATCCACATATGTAACCTACCACCTGAAAATGTCATGACAATCTTGCTGCCAACATATGTGAATACTCATGGGCTAGAAAATGAAACTGCAATTATCACTACCCATGCTCTTCCAGTCACAATCATTATCATACTCATACTCCAAGAAGTATTTAACACCATCTAATTCTTCTTGGTGACTGGAAATAAAAAATTGATCTAGTAATGCATCAGAATATAAAACGTAGTGATCATCATGCATCACCATAAAAATACCTAGCTAAGAAGGACTTGGATCCTCATATTTACCTTCATGCATTGTTTTAGCCACTGAGCAACTTGGTTCCTCCATGATGTCTTCATGAACTGGATCATGAACCAAGTGAAGGTCTCTTTCATAAATATTGTGATAGGGGGACAATTGATCTGCATCATTGTTTTCATTAGGAGAGTTTCTGTCCCAATCATTGAAGACAAAGTCCTCAATACTGTCACCTTCACTATCATATTTGGAAAAATAAGGAAAAGGATATGAACAAGAAACTTTCTCATCAATGGAATCTTTATGATAGGAAAACACACTATCATGGCCTTCAACCTCTTCTTTTGTAGAATCACTACATGAGGGGAACTATGGCACAGATGGATCATCCTCATCACTTTGGACACCTACCTCATTATTGTTGGCATTAAGCAGAATTGCCACTAGTGACAACACTTATTTGCATTCTCAGTGCAAACCGAGTAGAACAGTGCAAACCGAGCAGAACAGTGCAAACCGAGCAGAATAGTGCAAACTGAGCAGAACAGTGCAAACCGAGTAGAACAGTGCAAATCGAGCAGAACAGTGCAAACTGAGTAGAACAGTGCAAACCGAGCAGAACAGTACAAACTGAGCAGAATAGTGCAAACCGAGCAGAACAGTGCAAACCGAGCAGGACAGTGCAAACCGAGCAAGATAGTGCAAACCGATCAAGATAATGCAAACCGAGCAGGACAGTGTAAACCAAGTAACATTATGTTTACCGAGTCACCAGTATTTACCGAGTTCAAAACCTACTGAGTGATTAGTATGAACCGTGCCTTCACTTCTACCGAGTGCATGACGATGCCGAGTAATGCAGTGGACGCTGAGTATCAGAAAGTCACCGAGTTAGTTTGTAGGAACCGTGTAACCATACTGTCTGCTCGGTTTGCACTGTTTGCTCGGTTTGCACCCAGAATGCAAATAAGTGTTGTCACTAGTGACAATTCTATTTAATGCCAACAATCTCCCCCTTTGGCATTAGTGACAAAAACACTTATTGGCCAAAACTTATATACATGAATCATGCTGAGTTTTATTTTTATTTTTCAAAATTTGTCTTTGTTATAGAGCTTTATACATTGTCTCCCCCTTTCAATGTGCTAACTGTTTCTATACAAATCTTCTTCTATATATATATCTCCCCCTTTTTGACGATAATGCCAAAGGTGTATATACAAGTTATTTACAGAGAGAATCCAAAATTTGATAGAAAATCAGAATGTACCTTCATTATTAGTGCCAGGGTTCTGTCCCAACTTTCTTGTAGAATCTTACATGTTTGGATTGCAATTTGGACTTCTGCAGAGAGTTCAATCATGTGATCTGCTATAGAGAACTGATTGTCATGAATCAATGTTTTGGAATATTCAATGTGCTTATACATTGTATTCATGATGGGAAGGATCATGTGTTGGATGTCTAGCAGTGTGGACCGGATCCTTGTGTCTTCTTTCAGTAGATTAGACTGCATGTTTGATAGGTGTGAGATTTTCATGTGATGAGCAGAGCTTGAACTTGGTTCAAGTTGTAGCTTCTGTATGCTGATCTTCATATCCTCATCCATTTTATTCATTTTATCCTTAACATCCTTTGTGAACTTGGAAATGTTACACAATCTGGCCAAAAGAGAGGTAGCATTCGAATAGATAGATTCAGTGTTTGACAAAACTGAAGACAATTCTACTTGGTTAATAGCTATGTGCTGAGCAATGTGCTCAAGCACTTTATTGTTGAATCTCTTCTCGGCTCTTTCAACTAACTTTTCTATCCCAGATGAATCCTCATTGTATTTATTAACTGCTTCTGCTAATTGTAGCAAAATATGTTGGGAGGAGTGTACTTTAATACCTAATGCATCAGACAAAATGTCCTTAGCATCTTTGATGATTTGATATTCTTTGTCTCTCTCCTCTTTAAGCTTCTTTTGTTTTGCTTTCCTTTGGAGGATCTCACCTATATTTTGCATTTGGTCCGCTGATAGATTTGCAAAATCTAATGTAGGAATCTCTATCTCTTCATCTAAGTCTATATCCTCTACTACATTCTTGCCCAAAAATTTTATACTCGGTAGAGCCTTAGGCTTATCTGTACTTAATGCCTTGGTAGTAGTGACAGTAGATAAAGTAGGGCTAGCTATAGAGACTGGTATACTTTCTACTAGAGAGCTTAAAATATTTACACTTGAAGATTCAAAAACTGGGAAACTTATTGCTGGAAAACTTGATGATGCGGGAGACTGCAACTCGGTAGAAGAAATGATAGTTGCTTCTGTTGTTGCTATAGATGATTGGACAAATGTTGAAGTTGTCACAACCATGCTTGAAGGTGTCTCCGGGCTGGATGTAGAAACTTTTACTGGAGAGGTAAGAAGGGATGCAATGACCTCTGCTGCTATCCTCACCGTATCATCTACCTCAGTGTCTTCTTCTTGTTCATCACTGTCATCTTCAATATCTTTTATTATGACTGTTTCAATACTCGGTTGGTGAAGGTGGTATATGTTCTTCCATGTAGCATTTGTAGCCTTCACAACCGATTCAATATTGTTGATCAAAATCAAACAAGTATTGAACTTTAATGTCATCTTACTTTCATTTTCTTTTAATGCCTTCTTTACTTCATCATTTTTCAAGCTCGGCATTAACTGTCTCAGGGTTTGATCAAATATATCTATCATAGTTTGCTTTGCATTGCTCCATCTCATTTTTATTGGATTTAGTAGAACTGCTGGAACCTGTGGGGCTATTTCTTCAGGAGACTATTTCCACTGTCCCATCTTTTCAATAACAGCATCTTCTATTTCCTTCTATTCTGTTTCCGATCTGGTTTCATATCTAAAAGATTTTATGTTACTTACTCCAGATCCTGATCCGTCTCTAAAGAGTTTGATCTTTTCTTGAAAGTTTAGAGGAGGCCTTTTGAATGCTATGTCTTTATCTGCCTTGTCTGCCTTGCCTTTTGCATTTCTCCTTGTAAATACAGCAGTGGGAGGCTTAGGTGCCTTAGTGATGAATACCTTTCCTTTCTTCTTTGCAGGTTCTGGTTCCTCTGTTTTCTCATCCTTTTCCTCTTCTTCTTCATCTTTTTCTTCTTTGTCCTCAGTTATCATTTGCATTTTGGCTATCCTCTTCTTTCCTTTGTTTACCGCCTGTGGAAGCTTTATGCTTAGTTCAATTCTTACCTTAGCTTCATCATATGTTCCAAAATATGGAGCTTTGGGATTGACAAGCTGATTAAGAAGAGCTTCAATGATATTCTTAGTTTCATCAATATTTACCTCATAAGGAAGAGGTTCTACATATACAGTCCTCGGTTTAGCTGCTTGAATATATACATTATCACAATCCACCATAAAACAAATGTCATCTTTGTAATCTTCCACCAACTTCTGTGGAATCCGAAATCTGCCATTCATTTTCTCTTTGAAAGACTCAAAATAATTATCCATGATGCTTTCAAAATTTTCACCCATTTCTGAGATGTATTCATTTATTTCATAAAGTGCTGGCACATCTTTTCTCCATACAACTTTTCCTTTAGAAGGGAAGAATTTCTGAACATAGAAGAATAAACAGACCAATAAGGATCCAAACTTACATGGATTGTTTTTGGAAGTTTGAATGCTTTCCATGTTTTTGTTAAACTGCTTTAACAATAAGTCTGCTAGGTCAAAAGTTAAGTTATTCTTGATCACTTTATATGCTAGGTCGATAGCTTCACAGGAGACACTATTCTGTCGACTAGAACTGTAAATCTTATGGGCAATGATGTGTGTACCAAACTTTAGTTCAGCATCGGTAATGCTGCTAACTTTCATGCCTCTACCGTCCTACTTGGCTAGGGTTTTCTTCTCTAGTTCCGTCCGACCTAGGGTTTTGGTAGTTTTTGCTTTGTTCAACATGGGAAGACCGGTGATTTGATGAATCATCTTCTTTGTGATCTCTAAGGGTTGCTCAAGCCAAATCTTGCCATCATGTACATGGCTGAGAATATATATAACCCATTTATCTCAAAAGTTTCGAGGTAGATGTGCAATGTGAACTAAACCTTTATCTTCCAGATGTTTGTGCTCGGGTTTCAGAATACCATCCACACATAGTTTTTCATGCACAGTATCTAATTCTAGGTTCCCCATTTCATGAATTGAACAGTTGAAATGATTTTGGATATCGTTAATAAGTAGTACCTTAGGAGGAATCTGAGATTGAGCTCCGTTCAGATCTAGGGCTGCTGCAATTGCGGGCACAATTTTGAAATCTAGTGCTTTCCATTCCCCTTGGACTAACATATCAGATCCTTTCTTCACTGAAGTGCTGGATGATGCCATGGTAGCTCACAGAAAATTCCTTTCACTAAAGTGTTGAATCGCTGGGTTGCTCTTGAAATTTTTTTCTCTCAAAGTGCTAAAGGTTCGCGGTGAAGAATGAGTTCGATTACTTGCTTTTTGTTTATAACTCTGTCATTAATGCTCAGTACAAATTAGGGTATGAATTCCGACAGACTGTCACCCACTAAGAATTAATTGCTCGGTAAAGACTTCGCAACTCGGTGAACTTGAGAATTCATATTGCTCCGACCTCGCTCGGTAAAGATAGGTACCGACCTTGCTCGGTAAAGACTGATACTGACCTCCCTGTGATCTTACTGCATCTTGTATGCTGATTTAGATCTTTCTTTTAATTCAATTCTGGAACTGTTTGAGATTGGTCTATGAGAATACAGTTCCAGTGCTTTCTTGGAAATTTAGTTTGAGTCGGTAGAGCCATCCATTCCATTACTTGGACTGGATTGCTCGGTAGATTTAGGAATCCATTTTTGTCTCACCTGTTTCCTGACCTTAGTTGCTTCATTCTTCTTTCCATCTTCAACTTCACTAGCATTCATGCAGTTTCTGGCTATGTGACCTAGTTTAGTGCATTTGAAGCATCTTACGGTAGTATCTCTTTTCCTTAGATGATGTTTTATGCAATTCATGCCAATGTGTCCATATTCTCCATAGTAATGACATCTACACCAGGTGTTGTAGTCCCATCCAAACATTGCTTTCATAATTTGTTCTGCTGGATTAAATGTTTTGGATCTGCACTCGGATGCCTTGTGACCTTATTTGTTGCACTTGTGACAATTACCTCTGAATCTTGGTTTTTCCCTGCATTCATTTGCTTTGTGACCAGGTTGATTGCAGCTGTAACATTTTCCATTGAATTCTGCTTTTTCACTGTTCCAACATTTATTTGAAGTATGTCCTATTTTACCACAGTGATTACAAGTAGGTTTTTGATTTCTTTGAGTACCTTGCTTAGAAGATTCACCTTCTCCTTTGTATCCAAGTCCTGCTTTTCCTTTTTGCCTATGAAGATTTCGCTCATACAGCTGATTCAAGTCTTCTTGACTTTTCAGCATTCCTTCATTGATTTTTTTTTCAGCGTTTAGGTCATCCACCAATCTTAGATTGATTTCTTTTTCAGATCTTAGTTCTTCTATTGTGCTTTCTATTTCTGATCTTAGATTCAGAATTTCCTCATTTGTATGAGAGATCTGATCAATTAGGTTTTCTAGCTGAAGGGATTTATTTTGGACTTCAATGTTCCTTCCATCTAATTCATCTTTCAACTTGTTTCTTTGTTCCAAGATCTCACAGAATCTTGTAGAGTGTAGCTCTTGTTCTCTTTTTAATTTTCTCACTTCTTCCTGCAGAGACCCATTCTTTTCTAGGAGTTCTTTGACAGCGTTATTTTCTTCATCTGAGTTATTTGAGGGAAAAAGATCTTCAATCTTTTCTTCAATGTAATTCTGATCATTCATCTGATTTGCAAGTTCCTTCCTTCTTCTTAGGGATTGGGAAAGATGTTCTTTTGCTTCCTTGAGTTTAGCTATGGCCATTTCCAGATCTAGCTTTTCATTTTCAATCACCTTGTTCAGTTTGAATACCTCCATTGTCCTGGATCTTTGCTCAAGCTAGTTAAGCTTTATCTTGAGAACCAATGCTGCTCTGATACCAATTGTTGGAAATATTCAGGAATTAACCGAGTTACTGAGAGGGGAGGGGTGAATCAGTAACTCCAATTTTTCTTACAATTTAACATGTGATTTACTTTTAACCTTTGCATACAGAAAGCATGAAACTTAAATGTATTCACAATAATGACACATAGATTTGGTTACCCAGAAACCTTCCAAAAGAAAGTAAAACTGGGGTGGGGATGAAACCCACAAAGCTTTAATACTGCAGAATAAAGTTAGCCGGTTAAGGCTTACAATTTGATCACTTCTGATGATCTGCCCTGTTAGGAGCAATAAGGATTGCTAAATCCACCCTGTTAAAGGATTTACAAAACATACAATGAAGTATGCACTCGGTAAAGAGATTTTACAAAAGACTGTTAAGTCTACCCGGTTAAAGGATTTAGTACTGATTCACCTGTTAGGATGAAACAGTAGATCTCTGGCTTTTCAACTGGATTGTTGATTGAGATTCGCTGATGTACTGATCACCTTCTATGATGAATTTGTCTTTGCTGTTCCTTATACTGCTGAAGCCCTTTGTAATTCACTTATTTCTGCCTTTCTTTCTTTTTCACATATGCTTGTTACTTACTTTTTTTTGACATTTTTACAACATTGTTTATATACAAGTCTTAAACAATTAATTTCAATTACAATTACAAAGTCGGCTTGACAAATAAACATAAGTGCTACTAAGTCGGCCCAAGTATGGTTACATGGTTCCTGCAAACTAACTCGGTGACTTTCTGATATTCGGCGTCCACTGCATTACTTGGCATCGTCATGCACTCGGTAGAAGTGAAGGCACGGTTAATACTGACCACTCGGTAGGTTTTGAACTTGGTAAATACTGGTGACTCGGTAGACATGATGTTACTCGGTTTACACTGTCCTATTCAGTTTGTACTAACTTGCTCAGTTTGCACTGTCTGCTCGATTTGCACTATCTGCTCGGTTTGCACTGTCTGCTCGGTTTGCACCCAGAATGCAAATAAGTGTTGTCACTAGTGGCAATTCTATTTAATGCCAACATTAGTTTATAGGAACCATGTAACCATACTTGGGATGACTTAGTGGCACTTATATTTATTTGTCAAGCCGACTTTGTAATTGTAATTAATTGTTTAGACTTGTATATAAACAATGTTGTAAAGATGTCAAGATGTAATTATATGAGTATGTATGTGAATAAAAAGGAAAGGCAGAGATAAGTGAATTACAAAGGGCTACAATAATATAGGGAACAACAAAGACAAATTCATCACAGAAGGTGATCAGTACATTCAGCGAATCTCAATCAGCAATCCAGTTGCAAAGCAAGAGATCTACTGTTTCATCCTAATAGGTGAATCAGTACTAAAATCCCTTAACCAGGTAGACTTAACAGTCTGTTGTAAAATCTCTTTACTGAGTGCATACTTCATTGTATGTTTGTAAATCCTTTAACAAGGTGGATCTAGCAATCCTTTTTGCTCCTAATAGGGCAGATCATCAGAAGTGATCAAATTGTAAGCCTTAACCGGCCAACTTTATTCTGCAGTACTAAAGTTTTGTGGGTTTCATCCCCACCCTAGTTTTACTTTCTTTTTGGAAGGTTTCTGGGTAACCAAATCTATGTGTCATTGTTGTGAATGCTTTTAAGTTTCATGCTTTCTATATGCATAAAGAAAAAGTGAACTATATGTTAATACATCTGTAATTGTAAGAAAATTTGAAGTTACTGATTCACCCCTCCCCTCTCAGTAACTCGGTTAATCCCTGAATATTTCCAACAATTGGTATCAGAGCTTTGTTGGTTCTCAAGATAAAGCTTAACTAGCTTGAGCAAAGATCCAGGACAATGGAGGTATTCAAACTGAACAAGGTGATTGAAAATGAAAAGCTAGATCTGGAAATGGCCATAGCTAAACTCAAGGAAGAAAAAGAACATCTTTCCCAATCCCTAAGAAGAAGGAAGGAACTTGCAAATCAGATGAATGATCAGAATTACATTGAAGAAAAGGTTGAAGATCTTTTTCCCTCAAATAGCTCAGATGAAGCAAACAATGCTGTCAAAGAACTCCTAGAAAAGAATGGGTCTCTGCAGGAAGAAGTGAGAAAATTAAAAAGAGAACAAGAGCTACACTCAACAAGATTTTGTGAGATCTTAGAACAAAGAAACAAGTTGAAAGATGAATTAGATGGAAGGAACAATGAAGTCCAAAATAAAACCCTTTAGCTAGAAAACTTAATTGATCAGATCTCCCATACAAATGAGGAAATTCTGAATCTAAGATCTGAAAAAGAAATCAATCTAATATTGGTGGATGACCTAAACACCGAAAAACAAATCAATGAAGGAATGCTGAAAAGCCAAGAAGACTTGAATCAGCTGTATGAGCAAAATCTGCATAGGCAAAAAGGAAATGCAGGACTTGGATACAAAGGAGAAGGTGAATCTTCTAAGCAAGGTACTCAAAGAAATCAAAAACCTACTTGTAATCATTGTGGTAAAATAGGACATACTTCAAATAAATGTTGGAACAATGAAAAAGCAGAATTCAATGGAAAATGCTACAACTGCAATCAACATGGTCACAAAGCAAATGAATGCAGGGAAAAACCAAGATTCAGAGGTAATTGTCACAAATGCAACAAACAAGGTCACAAAGCATCCGAGTGCAGATCCAAGACATTCAATCCAGCAGAACAAATTATGAAAGCAATGTTTGGATGGGACTACAACACCTGGTGTAGATGTCATTACTGTGGAGAATATGGACACATTGGCATGAACTGCATAAAACATCATCTAAGGAAAAGAGATACTACCGTAAGATGCTTCAAATGCACTAAACTCGATCACATAGCCAGAAACTACATGAATGCTAGTGAAGTTGAAGATGGAAAGAAGAATGAAGCAACTAAGGTTAGGAAACAGGTGAGACAAAAGTGGATTCCTAAATCTACCGAGCAAACCAGTCCAAGTAATGGAATGGGTGGCTCTACCAACTCAAACTAAATTTCCAAGAAAGCACTGGAACTGTATTCTCCTAGACAAACCTCAAGCAGTTCCAGAACCGAATTAAAAGAAAGATCTAAATCAGCATACAAGATGCAGTAAGATCACAGGAAGGTCGGTACCAGTCTTAACCGAACAAGGTCGGTATTAGTCTTTACCGAGCGAGGTCGGAGCAATATGAATTCTCGAGTTCACCAAGTTGCAAAGTCTTCACCGAGCAATTAATTCTTAGTGGGTGATAGTCTGTCAGAATTCATACCCTAATTTGTACTGAGCATGAATGACAAAATTGTAAACAAAAGGCAAGAAATCAAACTCATTTCTCACCGTGAATTTTAGCACTTTGAGAGCAGAAAACTTCAAGAGCAATCCAGTGACTCAAATACCTTTTGGGAAAAGAATTTTTTGTGAGCTACCATGGCATCTTCCAGCACCTCAGCGAAGAAAGGATTTGAAATGTTAGTCCAAGGGGAATGGAGAGCACCAAATTTCAAGATCGTGCCCGCAATTGCAGCAGCCCTAGACCCGAATGGAGCTCAATCTTAGATTCCTCCTAAGGTACTACTTATTAACGATATTCACAATCATTTCAACTGTGCAATTCATGAAATGAGGAACCTAGAACTAGATATTGTGTGTGAAGAACTGTGTGTGGATGGTATTCTGAAACTCGAGCACAAACATCTAGAAGATAAGGGATTAGTTCACATTGCACATTTACCTCGAAACTTTCAGGAGAAATGGGTTAGATACATTCTCAGCCGTATACATAATGGAAAGATTTGGCTTGAGCAACCCATAGAGATCACCAAGAAGATGATTCATCAAATCACCGGTCTTCCCATGTTGAACAAAGCAAAAACTACCAAAACCCTAGGTCGGTCGGAACTAGAAAAGAAAACCCTAGCCGAGTGGGATGATAGAGGCATGAAAGTTAGCAACATTACCGATGCTGAACTAAAGTTTGGTACACACATAATTGCCCATAAAATATACAGTTCAAGTCGATAGAATAGTGTCTCCTATGAAGCTATTGACCTAGCATACAAAGTGGTCAAGAACAACTTATCATTTGACCTTGCAGATTTATTGTTAAAATAGTTTAACAAGAACATGGAAAGCATTCAAACTTCCAAAAACAATCCATGTAAGTTTGGATCCCTACTGGTCTGTTTATTCTTCTATGTTCAAAAATTCTTCCCTTCCAAAGGAAAAGTTGTATGGAGAAAAGATGTGCCAGTCCTTTATGAGATAAATGAATACATCTCAGAAATGGGTGAAAATTTTGAAAGCATCATGGATAGCTATTTTGAGTCTTTCAAAGAGAAAATGAATGACAGATTCTGGATTCCACAGAAGTTGGTGGAGGATTACAAGGATGACATTTGTTTCATGGTAGACTATGACAATGTATATATTCAAGTAGCTAAACCGAGGATTGTATATGTAAAACCTCTTCCTTATGAGGTAAATATTGATGAAACCAAGAATATCATTGAAGCCCTTCTTAATCAGCCTGTTAATCCAAAAGCTCCATATTTTGGAACATATGATGAAGCAAAGGTGAGAATTGAATTAAGCATAAAACTTCCACAGGCGGTAAACAAAGGAAAGAAGAGGCTAGCCAAAATGCAAATGCTAACCGAGGACAAAGGAGATAACGATGAAGAAGAAGAGGAAAAGGATGAGAAAATAGAGGAACCAAAACCTGCAAAGAAGAAAGGAAAGGTTTTCATCACTAAGGCACCTAAGCCTCCCACTGCTGTATTTACAAGGAGAAGTGCAAGAGGTAAGGCAGATAAGGCAGACAAGGTAGACAAAGACATAGTATTCAAAAGGCCTCCTCTAAACTTTCAAGGGAGGATCAAACTTTTTAGAGACGGATCAGGATCTGGAGTAAGTAACATAAAATCTTTTAAATATGAAACCAGATCAGAAATAGAACAGAAAGAAATAGAAGATGCTGTTATTGAAAAGATGGGATAGTGGAAATACTCTCCTGATGAAATAGCCCCACAGGTTCCAGCAGTCTTATTAAATCCAATAAAAATGAGATGGAGCAATGCAAAGAAAACTGTGATAGACATATTTGATCAAACTCTGAGACAGCTAATGCTGAGCCTGAAAAATGATGAAGTAAAGAAGACATTAAAGGAAAATGAAAGTAAGATGACACTAAAGTTCAATACTTGTTTGATTCTGATCAACAATATTGAATCGGTTGTGAAGGCTGCAAATGCCACATGGAAGAAGATATACCATCTTCACCAACTGAGTATTGAAATAGTAATAATAAAAGATATTGAAGATGACAGTGATGAACAAGAAGAAGCCACTGAGGTAGATGATACTATGAGAATAGCAGTAGAAGTCATTGCATCACTTCCTACCTCTCCAGTAAAAGTTTCTACATCTAGCCCAGAGACACCTTCAAGCATGGTTGTGACAACTTCAACTTTTGTCCAATCACCTATAGAAACAACAGAAGCAACCACCATTTCTTCTACCGAGTTGCAGTCTCCCACTTCATCAAGTTTTCCAACAGTAAGTATTCCAGTTTTTTATTCTACAAGTGTAAATATTTTAAGTTCTCCAGTAGACAGTGTGCCAGTCTCTATAGCCAGTCCTACTATGTCTATTGTCACTACTACTAAGGCATTAAGTACAGATAAGCCTAAGGCTCTACCGAGTATAAAATTTTTGGGTAAGAATATAGTAGAGGATATAGACCTACATGAAGAAATAGAGATTCCAACATTAGATTTTGCAAATCTATCAGCGGACCAAATGCAAAATATAGGTGAAATCCTCCAAAGGAAAGCAAAGCAAAAGAAGCTTAAAGAGGAGAGAGACAAGGAATATCAAATCATTAAGGATGCTAAAGACATTTTGTCTGATGCATTAGGTATTAAAGTAGACTCCTCTCAACATGTTTTGCTACAATTAGCTGAAGTAGTAAATAAATACAATGAGGATTCATCTGGGATAGAAAAGTTAGTTGAAAGAGCTGAGAAAAGATTCAACAATAAAGTGCTTGAGCACATTGCTCAGCACATAGCTATTAATCAAGTGGAATTGTCTTCAGATTTGTCAAACATTGAATCCACCTATTCGAATGTCACCTCTCTTTTGGCTAGACTGTGCAATATTGCCGAGTTCACAAAGGATGTTAAGGATAAAATGAACAAAATGGATGAGGATATGAAGATTAGCATACAGAAGCTGCAACTTGAACCAAGTTCAAGCTCTGCTCATCACATGAAAGTCTCATACTTATCAAATATGCAGTTAGATCTACTAAAAGAAGACACAAGGATCCGGTCCACACTACTAGACATCCAGAACATGATCCTTCCCATCATGAATACAATGTATAAGCACATTGAACATTCCAAAACATTGATTCATGACAATCAGTTCTCTATAGCAGATCACATGATTGAACTCTCTGCAGAAGTCCAAATTGCAATCCAAACATGCAAGATTCTGCAAGAAAATTGGGACAGAACCCTGGCACTAATCATGAAGGTACATTCTGATTTTCTATCAAATTTTGGATTCTCTCTGTAAATCACTTGTATATACACCTTTGGCATTATCATCAAAAAGGGGGAGATATGTATAGAGGGAGATATGTATAGAAGGAGATATGTATAGAAGGAGATTTGTATATAGAAAAAGTTAGCACATTGAAAGGGGGAGATAATGTATAAAGCCCTATGACAAAGACAAAAAAAGTGTATATAAGTTTTGAGCAATAAGTGTTTTTGTCACTAATGCCAAAGGGGGAGATTGTTGGCATTAAGCAGAATTGCCACTAGTGACAACACTTATTTGCATTCTCAGTGCAAACCGAGTAGAACAGTGCAAACCGAGCAGAATAGTGCAAACCAAGCAGAACAGTGCAAACCAAGCAGAACAGTGCAAACTGAGTAGAACAGTGCAAATCAAGCAGAACAGTGCAAACTGAGGAGAATAGTGCAAACCAAGCAGAACAGTGCAAACCGAGTAGGACAGTGCAAACTGAGCAAGACAGTGCAAACCGATCAAGATAATGCAAACCGAGCAGGATAGTGTAAACCGAGTAACATTATGTCTACCGAGTCACCAGTATTTACCGAGTTCAAAACCTACCGAGTGATTAGTATGAATCGTGCCTTCACTTCTACCGAGTGCATGACGATGCCGAGTAATGCAGTGGACGCCGAGTATCAGAAAGTCACCGAGTTAGTTTGCAAGAACCGTGTAACCATACTTGGGCCGACTTAGTGGCACTTATGTTTATTTGTCAAGCCGACTTTGTAATTGTAATTAATTGTTTAGACTTGTATATAAACAATTTTGTAAAGATGTCAAGATGTAATTATATGAGTATGTATGTGAATAAAAAGGAAAGGCAGAGATAAGCGAATTACAAAGGGCTACAACAATATAGGGAATAGCAAAGACAAATTCATCACAGAAGGTGATCAGTACATTCAGCGAATCTCAATCAACAATCCAGTTGCAAAGCAAGAGATCTACTATTTCATCCTAACAAGTGAATCAGTACTAAAATCCTTTAACCAGGTAGACTTAACAGTCTGTTGTAAAATCTCTTTACCGAGTGCATACTTCATTGTATGTTTGTAAATCCTTTAACAAGGTGGATCTAGCAATCCTTTTTGCTCCTAACAGGGTAGATCATCAGAAGTGATCAAATTGTAAGCCTTAACTGGCCAACTTTATTCTGCAGTACTAAAGTTTTGTGGGTTTCATCCCCACCCCAGTTTTACTTTCTTTTTGGAAGGTTTATGGGTAACCAAATCTATGTGTCATTGTTGTGAATGCTTTTAAGTTTCATGCTTTCTATATGCATAAAGAAAAAGTGAACTATATGTTAATACATCTGTAATTGTAAGAAAATTTGAAGTTACTGATTCACTCCTCCCCTCTCAGTAACTCGGTTAATCCCTGAATATTTTCAACAATTATCAGTGTCAATGGATATGTCAACAAGTTCTAATATTTGTTGACAACATAGATGTGTACATTTATTATATTCAGCTGTCAACAAATCAGAGATTTCATCACTTTTGAGGAAAGGGGAGCCCAACTCATCCTTGGTATCTTCATCAAAATCTTCACTCAAGTAATCTTGGCTTTCAAATTCAGACATCTCTGAACAAGTTGAAGATCTTGCATACAATAATTTTGATTCTTGCTCACTACTACAATCTGAATACTCCTCTGACTGAGAAATGCCATCGGCATTAAACATGGGTTGCTCTGGAATACTGCTTGTATTCTTTTCTTGTTGATGATCCTTTTGTAACTTATTCCATTCATCATCATTAGAAAACTCTTCTAAGAACAACCACTTGAAATCAATCAATGAAGAGATGCATTTTGGTGGTAAATTTAAGTACCAATTAGATGCAATCTCTTTGAGGGATCTCCCAAAAAACATCATACTAACATCCTCCTCATAAATTTGATACTTCACAACAAATCTAAAGAATGCTAGGACATACTCTAATGTTGATTCGGACTAACCATCATAAACTGGAATCATATCCATAAGCTCACTAGGAAAAGAATTGGGGGATCTTGGAAGAGAATAACTTAAAGCTCTATCCAACTTGATAAAATAGAACCTTCTAGACTAACTTTTCCCCTGGTTATCCATCTAATTTGAAATAAGATGAGAACCACTCATCTTATCTCCCTCTTCCCTTTACACTAGTACTAAACACTTGATAGGGAAACATTCTTCACTGCTGATTTTCATAAAAGTAAGGCACATTAAAATCAAAATACCTGGAAGTATTGCAAGTGAAACTTAGCTTGTTGATTGGGAAGCAGGGCAGATCTAAAGCCTTCTTCGCGGCTCCATCAAGTTATTTTCTTGTAGATTCTCCACCTCATTGAAGAGGAAAATATTTTACTTGTTTTTGTATCTCCTTCCAACCAACACAAAAATTCACCAGGATTTACACACTATTTATCAGGGACTGCACTGATCAAACAGAGAACTCAGAGTCACCACTCACAACTAGGTGAGAAGATATAACAATTTTTCCTTTTTTACTAACTCTATACTATGGCCTCCCCAGTAGATTCACCATCTTGTTGGTTCCAGAAAAATATTTTACACTCTAAGAGACACCAATATACCTAAGACTGATTTTAAGGAGGGGTTAGTTCCAAATATGGGGACATCAGTAGGTAACTAAAACAACTATAGGGACAAGACTGCCCTCTTCACTTCTACCTCTGCAAAACCAAGGTGAGTGTACCTAATCCAGTAACATATGGCATTTTTAGGACTTTAAACTAGATTGAACAAAGAAGATGACAGCACAAAAGTACTAAATGGTAACCAGTCATTCATTGACTCTCCATTGCTATGGTGGAACAAAATGGCCTTGTGGCCTCAAGACTTTGAGGCATTTTGGGATTGCTAATAATTAATGTTTGTGGGATGTAACACACCATATCAGACACATTATTACAAGATATACTTGTTGTAGACTAGTGCCTTATCCATTGGGCTAGAGCCTCTAATGCACAATAGAATACAGAATCCAACTACTAAATTCATCATGGATCCAAGCAATAAATATAAACACCCAAACCCACAATTCTTATAAACATCCTAGCGAAAACCCAATGAATCTATGCATCATCTAAAGCATCATTTAATCTGATCCTAAATCAGAACTAGAGAATGATAACATATGAATGGATAAAACTCCACACAATGAATTAAAAAATTCAAAACTCATCAGATAGACACGAATGAATAGAAATGAGAAATGGTATTTATATTAAGTATGAGGATCATGCCTCTATATACACCTACTTCAATATCTAAACCACTTCAATAATATGCAAAAGACCAGAAGTTTTCTTTGATAGAATAATATTGTCTAATACAAGAAATTACTACATCCTAGACTGAGAGCAAAATCATCAGCCGGTATTTTGAAACTAGGAAGGGAATAATCCTAGAACTCTTACCCAGCCAAAAGATGACCCCTCCTAAATGATCATGAAAATTCCTTTATACCAGGATTACAACAAGCATCTGATCATTTAGGACAAATTTCAAAAACACCCAACCATATTCAATCAATTCAATTACTGCAGACAAGACATGTCACCTAGTACAAGGCCATTGAGATCAAACTAATCATCAACCTAAGTAACATTCTATCCATGTACCTCACAAGGATAGAGAAATTATCATTAAAACCCCTATTGATTCTAGCTGCATCAAAGGTAGCATGACCTTCATGTCAAAATTGCCTCGACAGAAGCACCTCAGGACACAAAATTAGCTTGCAATGGCCACCACAATCCTTCTCATAAATTCTCACCTGCAACCAAGATGGAACACAACCAAATCTGATCCAGCAACATGGCTCTTCGGCTTACTATTTCAAACCCTAAAGAAACCCTAGCAGAGAATTCAAAATATGGCTCCAATAGATAATTGATTCATTTTAAAACATCACCATTGATTTAATCTCTTCTTAGCACATTGGGCGGCCCACATTTATCATCAAATAGTCAACTGAGCTTTGAAAATTATCTAGCCACATCATCATTTCCTAACAACCAATCAGAATTAAGAACCTCAGTGACACCTGGCAGTGGACCTACTTTGACCTCAGCAAGCTTCCCTAATCCTAAGTCATCTGGAGATTACACAACTGAAGGCATTCTCCAAGTCGCAAGACATTTGTCTTAACCACGGTTCGATCAAGAGATCACGCGAATGAAGCATTCGCATGATCGCTAAGTCTTTCTTTAAATTTGGGTTTCATCCAGTGAACAAGTGACCACCACCTGATCAATCTCATCAACGGCCCAGATCAAATCTCCAAGTCTTCAAACCTTTAACTCATCTTCTATTTGGAGATCATGTGATGAAAGACTTCACCTAATCACTAGAAGTTTATCGTAACCTAGGTCATATCTAGAGATCACACAAACAAAGGCATTCACGTGATCACTGAGTCTTGGCCTTACTCTAGTTTTAATCTGGAGACCTAGCATTGGACGTCGATCAAATCTGCATCAACAGTTCTCATTTGCTTCTCAAAACCTTGTCTTAACTCAACCTGGATCATGAGATCACACAATTGAAAGCAGTCGCTAGATCTCAAAACCTTTCATTTAACCCCAATTATATTTGGAGAACACAAGATAGCCCTTATTCACCAAGTCGCCAGATCATTTACCTAACCCCAAATAAATCATGAGATCAAGTAGCAATCATTGATCTTGTTCACCATCCATGATCCTCGCTCAATCTCTGAATGCTAGCATACTTGATTAGATCATCTGGAGATTCAACAACTAAAGGAAGACAAAATCACCCGCTAGGTCATTGAATGTTAATCCATTGACCGCCAGGATCAGGAGACCACGCAAAAGCCACAGTCGCCAGATCGCCAAATAGAAAGGTAACTACTTGGGCTGGGAAATAAAACATGTGTCGAATAGAGACTTAAGTGACCAAGAAAAAGGTAACGAGGAAATAGAACAAAGCTAGGGTTTATGGACTTAGACAAATTTTATGAAACCCTAGACATGGATAAACCCTACCTCTCAGACCTTAAAATTGCTATATCTCCCTGGTTTTTGCATTTTATCACATGCGCTCTTGACTGGAGCCTAGTCACACCTTGAACTACCCCTGGCTAAGGGCACAAGCCATGAAACCTGATAGATTTTCTTCACAGATAAAAACAAGTTGTAGCCAGGGAAAGACAATTTTCATGAGATTTTGCAGGAATAGACCATTTTCATTGGATTTTTGCATTTGATAGGAAAATGGGCTAACACATACATCCATGTATATCAATAAATAATTGAAATACAAAGGCACAATCCAAATATTTAAGCATTGCATAAGTACAACCAAATAGAAATAACCAACTTGTCAATCACATTTTAAAACATGTGCAGGGTATAGACATACCAATCATAGAAAGGACAAGAGTCATGAACTATTAGGAATAAGGTGTCTCAACCTTGGATAATTCCTATTCTTATTATTTGTTTTGTAAATTTATTTTTTTCAAATAATGTAATTTAAGTGTGAGTGTACATGTCTAGTTGGCATGTTGATGTGTCACTCCACTTGATGTGTCGGCATCTTGTGTGTAAGGAGATCATGACTGAAACGGTCATGATAGATTCCTATGACGTGTAAGAACTATTTAAGGAATGTGCTATGATAGGTGTAAGAGCATCTTATGACTTAAGCCTATTTGGGCGCCCAAGAAGAAGTGGTTGGTGTGTGTAAGAAAATATGCCAAAAATAGGTTGGTATGACAAATTCTCTTACACTTCTCTTGTGACCGTTATTTTTGGCAGATTCTATGACAAGCTGTCATAGTCTATTCTAGGGATGGATGCCTATTCTTGGGATTTCATGTAACAACTATGTACATGTGGCTTTGTGCATGGGCCTTGGTGGTTGTGCCTATTTTTGGGTCTAGAGGAGTCTATATATATGATGCTGCTCCTATGGGAGAGATAGAACAGAAATTTAAGTCTTGTTGGCTTTGTCTCTCATTTCCTGAAAGAACTTGCATTGCAAGTGTATTGTAATCTTTGTGTTGAAGATAATACATTGTTCAGGTTTTGGAGTGCTGGGGTTCTTTACCGAGAGGTTTTCCCCATGGTATATCATTGTGTCATTCTCTATTTTTCTATATGCATTGTATGTGGTTGCAATATCTTTGTTAAAGTAGTTAACGAATCTGAAATTGTAAGGATTTATAAGAATTTGCACAATACTCTCCTATAGAGATTAGTGTAGGAAGCTATTTTCGCACCTGAGTTTCCTTACAGGTGGTATCAGAGCTTGATCATCTTTTGATCCTAGTTGTTAGGTAGGGTTTTTTGAGCTGGTCTCAAGTTTGAGTGGGAGTTTTTTGTAGAGCATTCTGAATCTTATTTGCAGATTGAGATGGCAAGTTCATCATATGGAAGAGTGCAGGTGGAGAAATTTAATGGCACTAATTTCGAGTTGTGGAAACTCAAGATGGAAGACATGTTGGAAGATCGTGACCTATGGGAAGTGACTTCAAATGCTACAAGACCAGCAACTATAGCTCAAGCAGATTGGGATATCAAAGACCCTAAAGCTAAGGGTCTCATAAGACTCTATTTAACCGATGCAGTCCTTTTGAATGTTCTAGATGAGAAAATCACAAATATTTTGTGGGAAAGACTTGCGGCCCTGTATTAGGCAAAATCTCTGGGGAACAAGTTGTTCCTGAGGATGAAGTTGTACTCTCTACGAATGGAGGAAGGTGGATCCTTAACGAATCATTTAAATGCATTTAATCTGCTGGCTGCACAATTGACATCAGCTGGTGTCAAGTTAGAGGAGGAGGATTGTTGCTACACACTTTTGTGTTCTTTACCAGATTCATGGGACCATCTTGTGATGGCTCTCAGAAGCACTTTAGTCACCTTCAAAATGGATGATGTGGTGTCTTCACTGCTATCAGAGGAGATGTAGAGAAAGGCTTCCGTTTCAAAAAAAGAAGCCCTTGCTGTTCATGGGAGATCCACAGAAAGAGGGAAGAAAAATGACAATAAGTCTAACAATAAGGGTAGATCCAAATCCCGTAGGAAGTCAAAGACTTCCAATAATTCCAAGGCAAAATATTGGAACTGTGATAAATCTGGGCACTTCTGTAAAGACTGCAAAGAGCCGAAGAAGAAGAAGAAAGGTTCAGATTCAGCTTCAGAAAGATCTCAAGAAGATGGTGATGCATTCATCGTAGCTTTGGCAGCCCATGCATCTGATGATGTGTGGTTGGTTGACTCAGGTGCATCTTTTCACATGACCTCTCATCAAAACTGGTTCTCAAAATATGAAGAGTTCGATGGTGAAAAGGTGTACTTGGGTGATGATTCTCACATAAAGATAGTTGGACGCGAAAGGGTCACTATCAAATTTCCTGATGGATGAGTAAAGGGAATCAATGGAGTTATGCACATTCTAGGTTTGGCATGAAACCTATTATCTGTAAGTATGTTGAATGATGTAGGTGTGCAAGTTGTTTTTTGGAAAGAAGGATGCAAGATGATGAGAGGATCGATAGTGCTTGCAAGGGGTACTAGGAGAGGTACCTTATTTTAGCTAGATGCATGTATTCCTCTATGTAATAGTTCTTCATCCTCACCATCTGAACAAGCAGTGAAGAAGTCTATGGCTATTGGTTCCGATGGTAGTGCAAACACTTTGGAAGCTAAGCTTCCTGCAGAAAAGACAATGTTGTGGCATATGAGATTTGGCCACATTGGTGAAAAGGGTCTCAGAACCTTGAAAAATAAAAATCTCGTTGAGGGGTTAAATGATTGCAATCTCGAGTTTGACTTCTATGAACACTGTGTCTATGGTAAACAAAATCATGTTCAGTTTTACTCTAGTTCTCACAAATCTTCTGATGTTTTGGATCTTATTCATTCTGATGTATTTGGTCCTGTAAAAGTTCCTTCAATCTCCAAGTCTGTATTTTTTGTATCTTTCATAGATGATTACAGTAGAAGGATGTGGATTTATTTCCTTAAAAGTAAGACACAAGTCTTTAGTCGGTTCAAGGAATTTAAAGCTCTTGTAGAGAATTAGACTAGTAAGAAGATTAAGTGTGTGAGAACTGACAATGGTGGTGAGTTTTTCTCAATAGAGTTTGAATAGTTGTGTAAAGAACAAGGTATTGAGAGGCATAAGACAACTCCTTATACCCCACAACAAAATGGAGTTGCAGAGAGAATGAATAGGACACTGATGGAGAAGGTTAGGAGTATGCTTAGTGGAGCTGGTTTAGAACAAAAGTTTTGGGCTGAAGCTATGGCCATTGCTTGCTATCTGGTTAACAGATCTCCTACATCAACCCTTGTTGGTAAGACACCCATGGAGGTGTGGTCTGGTAAGAAGCCTTCAATTAGACATCTTCATGTTTTTGGTTGTGAAGCTTATGCACATGTTCCAAAGGAGAAAAGATCTAAGTTGGAAAACAAAGTTGTTAAATGTATTTTCATCGGATACAGTGCTGGTGTGAAAGGATACAAGCTTTGGGATCCCGTGACTAGTAAGGTGTTGTATAGTAGAAATGTTATTTTCAGAGAGCTAACATCTTCTCCTATTGTGCTACAACCAGATGAAAAAGAAAAGGAAAAAGATGTTGTTCAGTTGCCTCCTACCCCTGAGAAGACTGAACAGAGAGACCATGTTGGGCCTAATGATGAGGAGAGCTCTTGGAGCTCTGATAGTTTAGAAGAAGGGGAAGAACAACCTCAACCATAGCCCTTGAGGAGATCCATGAGAGAAAGAAAGCAACTAGAAAGGTTTGGTTATTCTATGTTAGATTCCAGTTGTGCCTTTGCTTTGATTACTAACACTGATGAGCCTAGATCTGTGAAAGAGGCTTTGGGCATGGAAGATGAAGGTTCCTGGATTGAGGCTATGGATGATGAGATGGCTTCATTGGAGAAAAAAAAAACTTGGGACCTTGTACCTTTTCCTAAAGGGAGAAAATCTATTGGCTGTAAATGGGTGTTCAAGAAGAAATTCTGTGTAGATGACAGTGTTGAAAGGTATAAAGCTAGATTGGTTGCAAAGGGGTATTCATAGGTAGAGGGAATAGATTATGGTGAAATATTCTCTCCTGTTGCAAAGTTGACATCCATTAGATTTCTGTTATCTCTTGCTGCATCATATGATTTAGAGATAGAATAGATGGATGTGAAGATAGCTTTCCTTCATGGTGATTTGGAGGAAGAGATTTATATGTCACATCTTGAGCACTACATTGTTAAAGGTAAAGAATCCTTAGTTTACAGATTAAAGAAATCTCTATATGGTTTGAAGCAATCTCCTAGGATGTGGTACCTTAAGTTTGATGCCTTTGTGTTGTCAATTGGATTTGTAAGATCAAAATCAGATCATTGTGTTTATTTCAGAGTTGAAAATGATCACCTTCTTATTGTTGCATTATATGTTGATGATATGTTGCTATTTTGGATGGGTAAGGGTATGATTTTTGATTTTAAATCTCAGTTGTCAGCACAGTTTGAGATGAAAGATCTTGGGGCAGCTAGGTACATCTTGGGTATGGAAATCAGTAGAGACAGGTCTAACAAAAAACTTTGGTTGAGTCAGAGTAAGTATGTGAAGTCTGTGTTGGACAGGTTCATCATGGCAGATTGTAGACCACTATGTGTTCCTATTTCTGTGGGAACAAAGTTATCTGTAGATGATTGTCCAAAATCTCCTAGTGAGGTGAAGGACATGAGTAGAGTACCTTATGCTAGTGCAGTTGGCAGTCTTATGTATGCTATGGTCTGTACTAGACCAGACATTTCCCAAGCAGTGGGAGTCCTGAGTTAGTTTATGACTAATCCTGGATGGGTACATTGGGATGCAGTTAAGCGAGTGTTCAGATATTTGAGGGGTACATTAGATTACTCCATATGTTATCATGGTAACTCTTTTGGATCTCCGCATTCAGTTTGTATTTGTGGGTTTGTGGATTCAGATTGGGCAGGTGATATTGACAACAGGAGATCCACTAGTGCTTATGTGTTCACTATGTTTGGTGGTGCCATTAGTTGGATGAGTAAGCGACAACCTGTGGTTGCTTTGTCCACTACAGAAGCTGAGTACATGGCTGCTACTCACGCTTGTAAAGAAGCCATTTGGCTTAGAAGATTGTGTTCTGATGTTGGTGTTGATGCAGAACAAATTACTATTTGGTGTGACAGTCAGAGCGCTATTTTCCTTGCAAAGAATCCAACTTTCCATACTAGAATGAAGCACATTGATGTGCAGTTTCACTTTGTGAGAGATATGGTGGAAGATGGAAAGGTAAATTTGGAGAAGGTAGATATTGTGAAGAATGTTGCAGATGCATTAATGAAACCAGTGGGCACTGAGAAGTTCAGATGGTGTTCGGAGTCTATGGGCCTTTTGGCCTATAGCGGTTAAAGTTCCTGTTATGTTCCTATTGCTCTTACAAGGTGTTCGACAAGTGGGAGAATGTTAGGAATAAGGTGTCTCAACCTTGGATAATTCCTATTCTTATTATTTGTTTTGTAAATGTATTTTTTGCAAATAATGTAATTAAGTGTGAGTGTACATGTCTAGTTGGCATGTTGATGTGTCACTCCACTTGATGTGTCAGCATCTTGTGCGTAAGGAGATCATGACTAAAATGGTCATGATGGATTCCTATGATGCCTAAGAACTATTTAAGGAATGTGCTATGACAGGTGTAAGAGCATCTTATGACTTGGGCCTATTTGGGTGCCCAAGAAGAAGTGGTTGGTGTGTGTAAGAGAATATGCCAAAAATAGGTTGGTATGACAGATTCTCTTACACTTCTCTTGTGACCATTATTTTTGGTGGATTCTACGACAAGCTGTCATAGTCTATTTTAGGGATGGACGCCTATTCTTGGGATTGCATGTAAAAACTGTGTACATGTGGCTTTGTGCATGGGTCTTGGTGGTTGTGCCTATTTTTGGGTCCAGAGGAGTCTATATATATGATGCTACTCCTATGGGAGAGATATAACATAAATTTAAGTCTTGTTGGCTTTGTCTCTCATTTCCTAAAAGAACTTGCATTGCAAGTGTATTGTAATCTTTGTGTTGAAGATAATACATTGTGCAGGTTTTGGAGTGCTGGGGTTTTTTACCGAAAGGTTTTCCCCAGGGTATATCATTGTGTCATTCTCTATTTTTATGTATGCATTGTATGTGGTTACAATATCTTTGTTAAAGTAGTTAACGAATCTGAAATTGTAAGGATTTATAAGAATTTGCACAATACTCTCGTATAGAGATTAGCTTAGGAAGCTATTTTCGCACCTGAGTTTCCTTACACTATACACAGAATGGATCAGGAGTAGGCATATTATTTATAACTCCTCAAGGATACTCCATACCTAAAGCATTCAGATTAAACTTCCCTTGCACAAACAATATTGCAGAATATGAAGCCCTTCTTAATGGCATGAAACTAGCAATTGAGTGGAGAGTGACAGAGCTACAAATTCATGGAGACTGTCAACTTGTTATCCATCAAGTCAATGATGTGTACCAAACTAAAGATGAAAATCTCATTCCTTATAAGAGAATGATAGATGATCTAAAGAAGTATTTCATATCTATCTCATTTGAGAAAATTCCTAGAATAGAGAACAAGGTTGCCAATGCAATGGAAATGCTATCTACTCTATTACAATAGCCTGAAGATGAGCTACGCTATGAGTTCCTGGTGGAAGCACTATCTTATCCTGCATATGACTTCCCTGAAACCTGCATGATCTACACTGTTGTTGGTCATGATTCATCCAGATACAAAAACCTATTCTCCTATCTCCAAGACCAAATCATTTTTAATACCTTCAACCACCATGAAAAGAGATACCTTATCCATAATACCTCCCGATATGTCATCATTGGTCACAATCTGTACAAATGAGGTCTAGATGGTACTCTACTTATATGTTTAGAATGGGAAGAGTCTCAACATGTGTTAGAGGAAGTCCATGATGGTATTTGTGGGTCACACTCCAACGGTTTAACACTAGCTTGAAAAATTATTAGGGCTGGGTACTATTGGCCTGAAATGGAGAAAGAGTCTATCAAGTTTGCTAAGAACTATCAAAAATGCCAAGTGCATGGAAACTTAATTCATGCTCCAGGGAGAGATCTAATTCCCTTTACTACACAATGGCCTTTTCATCAATGGGCCTTTGATCTTATAGGAGCTATACATCCTCATTCTTCTAATGGACATACCCATATAATCACAGCTACAAATTATTTCACAAAATGGGTAGAAGAAGTCCCTTTGACACAAGCAACTGGAAAACAAATATCTATGTTCATCCTGAACTATATCATATGCAGATATGGGATACCTCATTCCATAATCACAAATAATGGTGGACAATTCAAGAACAAAGATCTAGATGATTTATGTGCTAAATTCAAGATTACACAACATTGGTCATCTATCTACTATCCTCAAGGGAATGGACAAGAAGAGGCTTCTAACAAGAATCTTTTGAAAATCTTGCACCATACAATTAATAAAATAGGAAGAGACTGGCATCTCATGATCAATCCATCTCTTTGGGCCTACAAAACAAGTATCAAAACACCTACTGGGGCTACACCTTTCACTTTATTTTATGGGTCTGAAGTGGTACTGCCTATTGAGGTTGAAATCCCATCAATAAGTATAGGAATGCATGGTCTAGTAACTGATGATGACTATAGAGTGTCTAGGTTGCAAGAACTTGAACTGCTAGATGAGTGCAGAAAAACAATGTATGATCATCTCAGAGTATATTAGAAGAGAATGTCTAGAGGCTACAACAAGAAAGTCAGACACAGAGAATTTCAGGTTGACGATCTAGTCTTGAGAGAGAATCCTAAAAATCAATCACATCGAGAACGCAAGGGGAAGTTTGAACCCAACTGGTTGGGTCCCTTTGTTATCACTGCTACTTTTGGCTTTGGTGCCTATCAACTCTCAATGACTGAAGGAGAATAGCTCTGAGAACCAATCAACATTCTCCATCTAAAGAAATTCTACGCCTAAGGCATTTAGTCTAAGGAAAAAGTCCTAAAAAAATTATAAAAATTGGAAAAAGTCCTAAAAAATGAACATCTTGGTGAAAACCTAGCAATGGGCACCTTGATGATTCACAAAAAAAAGTAAAAAAATATTAAAAAATACAAAAAAAATTGCAAAAATGAAAAATACAAAAAAATGAGAAAAGAAAGAAAGTGCCTTGGTGAAAACCTGGAAACAAGCACCTTGGTAGCAAAAATAGAATCTCTGCCAAGATGGTGAAAACCCGGCAAACGGGTGCCACTTGTTTCAAAACACTCCATCTATCAGCACAATCTTGGTCTTTCCCAGCTTTTAGTCTTGCTTTAGTTTGTACATATCTCCTGGTTTGTTTCTGCTTTCCTATTTTCAATAAGTCAGTTTGTACACCAATCAGCTCAAGCGTCGGTATCCTATCAATGTTAAAACTTGGGGGCAATCAATGTCATATCCTATGACCTCCAATGTATCTTAGATGTATCATATCCAGTCAGATTCCTTTGAAGCTTCATCTGAGTCAGTCAATCAGTCTTGTCTCTAGAAAGGATTTTGCATCTACAACAATGCAATCAAACACAAACATCAACACATAATGAAAACAATCTATGCTTCATGCTTTTAGCTCCTTGTATGCTTGCTGATTCACATTGAGATTTTTGCATATTGTGTCCCTTCGAGCTCTTCGATGATGTCCTTTACAGGATTTAGAGAGTGATGACTGGGGGCATAATCCTTTCTTTGTCTTCTGCTTGTATGTGAAAATCTAACAACTTTGGAAATTCTAGATTGAAATGGTGTCCGTCTATAAGAGCCTCTATCTCGAATTGGATGGCCATGCGTACCTCGACCATTGATACCTAGAAAATCCAAGGAAGTTTGATCTAACTATTGTCTTTTTGAGTGAGTTCTTTCTCCTACTATGAAATGTGATCTTACCTAAGGATGTGAACGATAAAGGGTCACTATGGGTAATTCACATTGGATTTAGAATGATCTCTTCAACTATTTGATGTGTTTGTAACGCAAGGTGTATTCTGGTCATCATAACATTTATGTTTTGATGCTTATACAAATTGCTATATCAAAATGGACATGATATTCAGGTCATCCTGGTGTTTATGCCTTGGTGCTTATATCTAATCTGACATTCCGAAAACAAAATCAATATTTATATATCCATGGTTTCCTAATCAGTGGGTGTTGTATTGATTCATGTGCATACAAATTGATATTCATATTTCTATGGTTTCATAACTAGTGGGCATTGTATTGATTTATTCGGTTACCTAAAAATTCAATGATGAGAATGACCGACACATGATCAGTGACTAGGTCCTAGGTCTTAGGTTGCATTTCATATGGCATGTTTCTTTGCATCTTTTCATGTTTGCATGATCTCACAATGGTTGGCTAAACTCTAATGCTTAAACAATTCTTCAAATGTCTCTTCAAATCTAACAAGAGCTGAAACCTAACTTGAAGGTCTCTTCATAGACCCGCCAACAATTCTCCTCCTGGGTTAAACATCCTTTTGACATAAGATTGAGTACTTGTTTTCATCAATACCTGCAAAACATATCATGTGTATTGTTGCATTTACATATCATAAATCACCTGTTGCATTACAATTCATCCATGTGCATAAGCATAAAATCATACATACATCTTTCCATAATCAAATACATTTGCATAAAATCCATACATATGAAAGAAATCATTGCATTTGCATATATCCATACATGCATTCTACACTACTCATAGCATAAAAATCACATGATATAATCATAAATCAAAACATGACAAGTACAAATGAAGTCACAACCAAAATATCGATCTCATATATATATCAAAAATCTTGAACTAGTTAGGGGTGCACTACTGGCACAGTGTACAAAAGAATACACTCATGTGAGCTATCAGAGTCAGAACAGTATATCAATGATAAAAAAAGAGTATAGTATATCATAATGTATAAAAAAAAATCAGCTATCAGCATGATCCTTTGCATCTGGTGGAGGAGGAGGTGGTGCATCTGGTATTGCCTCTACTCTGGGTGCTCTAGCTCCCTCTGATGCCATCATGTACTGTGAATAGGAGGGAACTCTCTGTGCAGTAGGAAAAACTATATAATAGGTGGACACATAGTAAGCTACCCATGAGGTCTGATGAATCACCTCTACCTGTAATCTCTATACCTCCGCATGTAGCTCAGTTCGCTATCTATCTGCCTCTATGCATCACTCCTCCCATTGAGCACTGTGCACCTTCAGGTCCTTGACCTGTGCATTGAGCCATTTGATAGTTTCCTATGGAGGAGGAGGAACAGTAGGATCAATGTCTAGCATCTTAGTATCTAGGGGAGCCTGCTCAATGGTTTCTACTCTCCGTGCCTTATAGCGTCTGATCTCAGCACCTAAATCAAATCTAGTATCATCCTAAAAGGGATCAGTATCTCCACCTACCACCTGCTTGGTTGCTAGTACCTCATCAACTAAACCAACTCCACCTAATGTACCACCCTCTCCCCTAGTCCATCTATGAGAACCAAAAGATCTTCCTACTATAGAACTAGTGGAATGAGAGGGCCTCATTTGTCTTGATGGTCTCTATGGTGGAGCTATCGCTCTGGGTCTCAGAGGTGTGGGATGTATCATGGGAGCCTATGTAGGTCTAGGACCCTGTCCCATCAGAGCACCTATAATGTCCATCGCCTCCTCCATGGAGGGTATCAACTTACTCAGATCAAAAAATCTATGAATGGGATGGTCAACAAGGCATGAGATAAATCCATTAGTAACACCAACATCGAGTACATCTGGTCTATACTCCCAGTCCCTGCCAAAAATAGCACTGTACTCTTGTGAACACAAAGCATAAGAGAGCCTCTATGTCAATCCAAGTCCAATCTCACACCCTATCTGTGCATATGTAGCATAATCCTTAGGGGCATCTTGTACTCGCCCATACTACCACCAGATCTTGGTAATAAAGAATCTCTCTATAGTGGAGGATGACCTCCCAATTAGTACACGACTCTAGAAAAAGTGACTAAACTACTCTCGAGCAGTAGGCCAAGGCTCAATGGCTACATATGGTCTCCAACACACAAATGTCATATCATCGAGGCCCTCTAGTACTAAGTGTGACCCATTTGTCCTTGTATGACATATCAGGCATATATATAAATGATAGGCTCCAGAGGCTACCTCTATGTAGTACACACTGGTCTCAATACTGGGATATGCTCCCAGGCCCATATCTGTAAAACTAGAGCTCCTGCAGCAAAAGACTTTCTCTCTTGATACACTACCTCATGCATCTTGGAGAACATGTGAGCTAATAGACACTGAACCCAAGCCAACTCAAAGGGAGTGGCCATCAAATATGCTACCATAGGGGCCTAGCCCATCGAAAGACCATTTTGCTAATACTCAGACATGATAATACCACTAATCATCTCGATAATGATGCACTCCAACCAATGTGTCTATCCGTATCTCTACACTAAGGTCTCCCAGGAAATGGAGGCCATCATCTAAGTATCATCTTCGAATAGACATCTGAAAGCTAATAGGCCTGAGTTCCCTGAACTCACATACTTTGGTTGCTGGCTTGCATGAAAAGGAATGTGCAATATACGATACACATCCTCAGGGGAAACAATGATCTCCCCAGTTGGCAAGTGAAATGTCTGTGTCTCCGAGTGGAATCTCTCAATCAACGCATCAAAAGTCCATGATTTACCCTAATCTCAAGTAAATCTATCAAGTACTTGAATCCACAAGAAGCAAGGTGGACCCTCATAGGGTTTGGCAATGACACACATAGTCTCTATGTGGCAGGATGCGAGATTCACACATGTACATCTAGATATATGACCTAAAAAACATAGAAACATGGAATCCTATTAGTAATTTGGTCACATAATAGGTTACAAGGGTAGAAATGGGGCAGTTTAGTATTTCAGAAGGTAGGTTAATAGGTCAGCAATCAGGCTAAGAGATCTGAAAAATAAAAAATTTGACCTAATACTGAGTTTTAAGCTCACTGTTTTCCATACGACACTTCAGACTGGCATAAAATGTCGTACGAGTTTCTACATCATACCATACGACAAAGCATAGTGACACGACAATGCATCCCTCATTGTACGAGTTATGAGGGACCCGACAGAATGTCGTACGACTCATGGGTCCCTCTGATATGAGTCATGGGGGCTTATGAGATGATAACCTATCTACAATTGAAAAGTCATACGAGTCCCACTAGGGATTCATACGAGTTTCCGTGCATGCAAAATTCAAAAATGGAAAAACGTATGAAACATTGCTAAAATCCTATAAAACATGGAAAAATTGACATTTTAGCAAAGCACATAGGTCCACCTACCGGATGTCCATACTGCCAAGGTCTTTGGTGTCTCCGACTACACTCAAATCAATGTGAACTCATAGGTACCTTTGGTTTTTCCATTTTCTCGCTAAGAGGGCTCCACAAGATTTCTAAAGTCAAAGAGGTTGAAATGAATTGAAAATGACCCTTCCGGCCTTTATATAGCTTTCAACCTAATTTTCAAAAGTGCTCCATTTTTCATGAAAATTGCACCCCTAGCTAATTTCGACGTTCTGAATCCATTTTTAGGATCAAAATTAAAATCTGAGATCATTTACTATGTCAAAATCACAATTTAAAATTCTTGGACCTAGGATGGTCTACTGCTTGCATAATCGACCTTCAATCATCACAAAAATCTAGTATTCAGCTTAACTGATTATCTTACATCAAATTATCAAAATTTCAACTTGGTCAACCATGGTCAACTCATGGTCAAACCTAGTCAAAATTGGTCTTCTGGGCCTCCAAACAATGCAGAATGCACACTCGAACGTGTTTAACCACTTCTCAAATCAATTAACATGCTTCTAAACTATAAAGCTGACTTTTCTTGTCAGATTTCAATTTTTATCCTAAAGGGGGCATGGTATTGCATATCATTCAAAGTCTGTAATTGAAATCTAAAATCAAATCTTTCCTCAGTAATCAAGACAACAACCACGTCTAATTGCTGATTCATCAAAAAGACCTCATCGCTTGGGGCAAATCAATAATCGCTTGGGGCATATCAGATTCATTTAGATCCATATCAATCTGGTATCCTCCTAATCTTGTAAACTGTATCAGTCTTTTGTAATCATCGGTTCATTAGTGTTATTTCCTTGGTTCTTCGTAACTAAAGGGTTCAGATGTGATACCAATGTGATTCTTATCGACAATCGGGTCTGGAATCAGTCACTCACTTCTTCAAAATCATAAGGTTCAGAATCAGGTGTTTTGACACTTTTTAGCAATCATCGGTTCATTTCTGGTATAGTTAACATTATCTTTGGTCATTCAAGACCTATTATCTTCATATCAATTTCAATCAGTTTTTGTCTCATATCAATCTCAATTTCAAACTTAGTTTCAATATCATAGACAGACTATCTTTGAACCACTACGCTTCACACATCGATTCAAAGAGGAGCAAAATGTAATACCCCAAAAATGGGCTATAGGTTCATTAACCTCCCATATCGACACATCGAACAAAATCGACATCAAAGTCCTAACCTAAGGCACATCTGAAATCATCGAATCCTAATTGATTAGCTCAAATTCTACATCAGGGAATATTCCTAGTAATATTCCTATTTATCGTAATTATCTTTAATTTAATGGTTATTTGGCGATAAATCTTATTTATCCTAAAGTTGGATTAATTGAATATTCTTAATATTTAATTAATTAGATTTAATACTGCCACTTAATTATTTAATTGGAGTTAATTATATTTATTCCTAAATTGTATTATTCCATTTTGACAATAAATCAAATATCCCATGACTAATTGATTAAATTCTTATTTCATTAATTAATGTCAATTGTCAAATTTAATAATATAGTTTTTGAATAAAAGTTTGATTAAATAATTGATTAAACCATAATCAATTGTTTTAATTTTAAATCAGTTTAGTTGAGGATAAATCACTTTATTTATTTATTTAATTCATAAATATTATGCACATTCAAAAAAACAATTAAACTATAAATCATAAAATCAATTCAAGTTGTTTTAGAAATAAACTCAACACTGATTTGAGTTAAAAAGTTGTTTTTGCATGATTTTGTGAGTTAATTTATCTTTTATTCTTTGATAACTCAAAAATCAGCTTGAGTTTATCTGAGTGATTTATGGCTTTTTCCATGCATCCCCAAAGCCCTGGATTTCTATAAAACCAAGGCTCAGCTCTTCATAATCATGTCTCATAATTTGCAAACTTATGCTAGCGAATTGACATCTGGAGAATTGAAGCTTCTTTGCAAATCAACAATTTTTGTGAGATCAATCTTGTTTTAGTTTCATATCATTTAGCATATCATTGTTAGATTAATTGTATTGCATATCAGTTTTTCATATAGATTAGATTTCATATCATTAATTGCACAGAAAATCAAAAAAATAGATTAATTTGCATCTAATTCATATCCAGATTTTGCATTCAAATCCTTCATTTAGGTGTCGTCAAGGTCACTAATCTCAGTCCAATATGAGAATACATACTCACATCTACTAGAAGGCAGTAAATCGCTTGGTTAGATTAGTTTTCAATTACTTGCATGATTTTGATTTTAAGCTAACCTCTAATGTTTTATTGAAGTGTTGTGTCTACAGCTAGGTACAAAATTCAAACACACAAGTGAAAGTTCATCTAGAGGTAGAGGTAGTAACTACTGAGGTGGTTACAACATAGGAAGTTTCTGAGGAACTTGTTACAATTATGGAGAAGAAGGGCATAGATCATTTGAGTGTACACATGCAAGTAAGAAGGCTGGTAATAGTAGAAATGCTTTGGTACAAGAAGAGTCACCGAATGAACCTGAGAAGGAAAATAACTTGATGGTAAGAAGAGAACTTTGGAATGAAAGTAAAAAGGAAGATCCGATAAGGAAAAGTTTGTTCAAGACCAGATGTAGAGTTTTTGACAAATTTTGGAAGGTAATCATTAATAGTGGCAGCTCAGAGAATTTGGCATCTGAGCAGATGGTCACAAAGTTGTAGTTGGAAAGGTTGAAACACCGAAGCCCTATCAGATTTCATGGATCAAAGATGAGCATACACTCTTGGTAAGTGAACAATGTTATGTGTATTTGAAGATTGTAAAGTACTATGATAAGGTGTTATGTGATATCATGCCTATGGATTGTTGTCATATTTTGTTGGGTAGACCTTGGCAATATGATAGACATGCTATATATGATGGGAGATTACATAAGTATACTATTGTTGTTGATGGAAAGAAACAAATCTTGTTACCTTTGATGGAAGAACCTGTTAGTAATGTTTGCACATCTGTGAAAGTTTTCTTGATGGAAGGAAGAAAGTTTGTTAAGGATTTAAAGAGAAATGATGTATGTTTTGCTGTGATTCCTAACAAAGTGAGTAAAAAAATAGAGGATAATGTTTCTGAGGAGATTGATAAGTTACTCACCGAGTATAGTGAAATAATTTCTGATAATGTACCTGATGGTTTTCCATCGAAAAGAAGCATTGATCATTGTATGGATCTGATGTAGGAGCATCTCGGGTCCTTGGCAATCTTGTGTCACCAAAAATAATTTAGAGTTTGTGTATGTTGCTCGGTTCCTGCTTTGACTGAGTTGGTTGGTAGTTGGTCAGTTTCCTTTGGTTACCAAGTGTGGTTGGTTATCTCCTGGGTGGTTGGTTGTTTCACTGATGCTCGATGTTGCTTGTCTGCAGCTCGGTTATCTTTGCTCACTGGCGGGTTTAGTTTTAGTTTCTATTGTGGCTGACTTGTGCATTTATGTTGGTTCACAAATTTAATGTTGGAATCCATCATTGGGAAGTGTGTGGTACTAGATCTAACTGTTCCTTCCATTGATTGTGGATCTAAATGCCGACTCAGTTCGGTAGACTCTTGTATAAATGTAGTTGTTTGGTTGTTGTTTAGAAGGCAGTTTTGATAGGTAGTTTTTAGATAGAAGATATAAGTAGAGATTTTGATAGATCCTTGCATATTTGAGGACTTCTATATTTCATTGTAATAACTAGCCCTAATAGGGAAGGCCTTATAGCCCGGCATGTATCATTCTATTTGATGAAAATATATGAAAGCTTTTGCATTCTCTCTCTCACTGTTGTGTTTGTTTGCTTCCACATGTGTTGAGTAGGCTTGGATCATTAGGGTGTGCCATTGTTTGGCCCCTTTTGGTTCTAACCTTGCATCAGGTGGTATCAGAGCGAGGTTAGATCTTGATCTAGGTCTGCGGATCTAGGTTTGTAGGTTCCTCTTGAAGCACTAGTTGATTATTGTAGGGTAGTAGATTGCGATCTGATCTACAAGTGTAGAGGGTTATCAAGATGGTTCATGGCAGGTGAGATCTAGATCTAGGATTGGCAGATATGCTAAGGCAAATTACTGCTAGGTTAGAAGCTATTGAAACAGCCCAGAGAAGAGGCAGACATCTTGAAGATGTTAGTGATTATGAAGTTGAGGAAGAACAGGTGAATGCAGAACCTGCACCTATTATGGATCAAGGTGAAGAAAGATTTTTGAAGGCTTTGACAAGTCTGAAGTCTACACCACATTTCAATCCTCTTGACTATGGTGGAAATCTAGATTCTGATGAATTGGTGGACTAGATCACCAAGATGGAAAATTATTTTGAATATGAAAACATACCTAAAGACAAGAAGGTAAAGATTGCAAGCACAAAGTTGGAAAGTCATGCATCCTTATGGTGGGAACATCTGCAGTTGGATAGGAAGAGGAAAGGCAAAGACAAAATCAAGGTATGGAATAAAATGGTGAATAAATTGAAAGGAAAGTTCTTACCTTGTGATTATCAAATTAACCTAGTTTAGTGAATACTGTATGGTGAAAATGTGACCACACTTCTATGAATCATTACATGCAAGGGAACTCAAGAATGAGGCCTCACAAATCGATCTATAGCTCCCTAGGCATGGAGTGCAAGGGTTTTAAGAATGCTCTCAGCTAGAGCTATTTAGCCAATAACCTTGCTAGTAAACCATGCAATGGGAGATTCAATGAAGACAAGGGCAAGAATGCCAATATCCCTAAGAATCAAATGAAATGCAATGCAATGCAAGCTAGCTAAGAATGAAGATGCAAGCTAAGCTATGGAAATGAAAGTATAATGCAAGCTAAGCTATGAAAATGAAAGATGCAAGAAATGAAATCTAACTATGAAGCAAGAAAGACATGATGATGCAAGAATGAAGACAAGAAGATAGAGTGTTGATGAAGATCCAAGATGAATGCCAACAATGCTCCAAATCTTCAAACCCTAGATGCAAGAATATCTCCAAAAGCTCCAAGATGACCTAGAAAACCTGTAGCATAACAATAACATAAAAATTGTGTGTGCAAATGAGGAAGAGAGCTCTCCTTTTATAGGGAATGAAAAAGGAATGGGCCATGGAGATTAAGAGGCAAAAGATTTAATCAACAGTGGAGCTTAAAAGAGGAGCAATCCATGTGCACAAATATCCTCCAATGAGAAAATAGGAGTTGACTTTTGTGTCCATATGAGACAAAAAGTGCTTTCTCCCTTTTTATAAAATAAGAATAATGCTTTATTTGTGCAACTTAGGATAAGAGGAAAAGTGGGGGATTTTATTTATTTAATAGGGGAGGAAATATTCCTTTTAAATAAATAAAGACTTAGGATAAGACGGTTAGCCCATAGAAAATAATCGAATAAATGATAGAGCTAGGATTTGATCAAGAATACACAATTGATGATTTAGCAAAAGGGGCTAATAGTCTAGGTGACCATTTTTAGGTGTATACATTTGCCCCTCTTTGACTAATGTGTGATCGATTTGGGAACACATGTAGTCAAAGAATGAATTTGAAATGTGAGATCGATTTGGGATCACAAAACAACTCAGATCATCTAAGAAAGCAAGCAGATAGCCAAGAAGGCAAGCAAATAGCGATCTGACTCCAAAGAATGAAGTGCAGAGAGATAGCAAATCCTGCATGGTCAACCTGGTAGCGACAGTACTGAACACTTAGGAAAGAGATAGCTAATAAGATATGATGTGTCTGCCCCCTTGGGATCGAAAGTGAAATCAAGTAGAGGGAATGCAGAAGCAAGAGCAACATGATCAAATCACTAGAAATCATAATCGAAGCTAAAGAGAATAGAACAACCATCAAGGAGTGAAGGTATGCCCCACACATGGGACACGGGGCACGAACCAAGCGGTCCCTCAACCTGAAAACACCACGGAGAGGAAGAATTTGAACTTGGGATTTGAAAGTGAATGAAAGACTAGAAGTTTGAAAGAGATGGGGATAAAGAGGTGAAGAATGCCCCAGTGAAGATCAAAGGATCAGGCCTCAAAAGGTTAGCCAACTGCATGGAAGAAGGAAAAAGATGATTTGGATGATCAAGGTGAACTTAGATTTCGGTTTCGATCCTGAAATGAAAGGAAAATGATGGGATATGAAAGATAAGAAGTGAAAGAAATGATCAGGAAGAAGCAAAAGGTGAGCACAGTTGATTAACAAGTCCATGAAAGATGAAAAGGAGAGCTCTCTCCATATGCAAGATGCAAAACTAAACTAACATGAACTTAAGAATGCAAGCTACATGAAAAGTGGTTTACTTGCAAGGTTACAAAGCCAATAGACATCTAATATTCATCATTGAGCATTATTGGTAGCGTCGCAAGATCATACAATACACACTAGCATAACTATGTGGATCTGAATATGATCTATATCAGATAGAAATGTGGAAATATTACCTAGGCATCAAAGACATGTAGGTTCGGATGACTAATGCAGTGAGATCACCTAAGTTTGATATAGCAAGATTATGCTCGCATCGAGACACAAGAAAGTCAAGATGACTACAAGTATGCACTTGCACAAAAATAGTCAAGGATAATACCCTATCAATCCACAGTGTCAAGTAAGACCAGCATAAATGCTCATGACAGTTAGGATCAACAAAATATACCCACAAGTAGAAAAAGCAATAAAACATGTTCTCATACCCTCAGTCTTCTAGCTATGCATCATCAAAAACTTCTCAGGGAGAGACCACTCAGCAAAGAAATCATCATAGAAAGCATGCAAAGAAATAAATTCAAACAAATCTCAGCAAGTCAAGTGCGTGTGTGTAAGTCATAGAGTCAAACTTTGAGTATTGCATCTGCAAATGAGAAATATCTCATCATACTAGACTGCAGGTAGGACATCTGATAAGTGTTGAGAAACACTCGACGCAAGGGTAGTGTTGAAAAACACCATTGGGGTGGTGTTGAAAAACACCATTTGCGAGGTGCCTAAGAAACCTAGATGCACAAAGAGACCCAATATAAGCTTAAAAACAACATATGCCCCCCTAGACTAAGACAAGAGTCAATTCCAGGCTAGGAGAGGCAAAGCGAGAAGTGGAGCGAAGGAGCGCCACGCAAGACTGATAGACATAGGTGCAGAGGGTCTCAAGTAGCGCCTGTTTCCAAGTTTTCACCACTTGATAGATTTTTTAAAGGACTTTTTTATAATTTTTTTGTATTTTTGCTACCAAGGCGCCTATTTCCAGGTTTTCACCAAGGCACTTTTTCTATTTTTTTTTGAATTTTTTGAATTTTTTGATTTTTTTGGTGAGACATCAAAGCGCCTATTGCTAGGTTTTCACTAGGATGCTCATTTTTTTAGTACTTTATATGCTTTTTAGGTTTTTTTCAGCATCATATATGATTTTTTTAATAATTTTTTCAGGATCATAAAGTATATACAAGGAATGCCCCAGACTGAAATGGGCATTAAAGATCTGCTTCCTCTGATGTAGAGAACTGATAGGCCCCAGGCCCAAATGCTACAACTATGATGATAGGAGGTCTCAACTAGTTCGACCAATAATAACCAGCCCTAAGCAATGTCTAAGTTAGTGGAGGATCATTAGAATGTGATCCACATATGCCATCATGGATTTCAGCTAGTACTTTTTTTGACTCCTCTATTTCTAGACACCTAAGGAGAGTTCCATCTAGACCCTTCCTATACAAGCAACTAGAGACAAAGGCAAAGTGTAAGGGATGGCGGAAAGAATGGCATGGAGGAGTATGAGGTGGAAGACATGGAAAGATGGTAGGATTGTAAGATTTGTGAGCAGGATAGCGTAATTCATCCACTAGGAACTTGAAGCGAGATTTATGCTTTTTCATTTGTAAGATGGATATCAAAGTAACCAAGGCATTAGCAACTCTTTTCTCAGCTTTAGGAATGGGCTGAAGTATAACAGTTATGAGATCATGCTTGAAGTAATGCACCATTTGTTTGTAGAGAATCAGCTTCTCATCTTTTATTTTGGAGTCATTATTTTTGAGCAAATTTTTATCTTTACTTTTCTTAGGTTCGGATACCGCCACAATGTGGTTTTTTCCATCCGACCATTGCTCTTTTCTTTTGACTTGGTGACCGTGATGTTTGATTGTTGATTCAATATTTTTTGTGGCTAGTTCGCTGGTGGAAGAAGTAACAGGTGTTGATGCAAGATGAAATGAAGTGACTGGTTCAATAGCATTTATGCAAGGGATATCATCTCTAGTGACAAGAGAGGTCAAGCCTATAGGGTAAGCTCCAAAAGTAGCTAGATCTAGACTTGTCATAGAAGAACCAGCGTGGTCCACTAAGGCAATATGAGGAACAAACTCATCAAACCCCACACAAGACCCATCAACCACGTCGGGATGGTTACTACAAGAATGAACCATATCAACATCCATATCATCAGTAGATATACATTCTTCTCCCCAAAGGAGTGAAGTAGAAGGAAGATCATCTCCCATTTGAGCCATAGTGTGTAGCGGTGACTCATCTGTATCTGTGTCTGAATTACTGAGCATGGGAGGATTTCGGGAATCCTCTCTATAGATCCACTGTGGAATAGCTTGTTCTTCTCTTTCTGCTTCTAAAGGAACAGATGAAGGAACAAAAGTATCAAAGATCACCATAGAAGAAGTGGAAGGCTTCATCTGATCAGAAGGTCTCCCATATGACCTAGGAGAAACAGGTATAGAAGCAAAGGAACCCAATTTATATTCACCCATACCAAGGCTCATCATCTTAAATGATTTCTCAGCAGCAACTAGAGATGTACTAGGATCATCAGTAGGTTCATTGTGAGGAACAAATTTTTCAGTAGCAGCAAGAGCATTAATAGCAATAGTATGGTCTCCAGGAATCACAATTTCAGTGCCATTGTATGGAAATTTGACGCACTAATGATAAGTGGAAGGAACAGCCTGCATGTCATGGATCCAAGGATGACCCAAAAGACTATTATATGCAAGTGGGATGTCCAATACTTGGAAGCTAATATCTTTTGTGATAGGGCCCACTTGGATAGGCAGTGTGACAAGACCTTTGGAAGATCTTTCCACTTCATCGTAAGCTTTTATAGTAATCTTCTTTTTAGAATCCACAGCAAAATTTGACAAACCCAATTGTTGTATGACATTGAAAGAAACAATATTTAACCCTGCACCATTGTCTATCAGGACTCGGCGGACTCGGGTATTGTAGACTAGAACTTCAATGTGTAAAGCTAGATTATGTGGGTGAGCAATAGATATGTCATCTTCTGCAGAAAAGGAGAGAGATAGCGGAGATGAAATGTGGTTGACCATAACCTGAAATTGATCTGGATCAATGTCATTGGGAACACGTGTTGTACGTAGGGCCTCATCAAGAATCTCTCTATGCGAAGAGGATAACCGAAGCAACTCAAGGATAGATATCTGTGCTGGTGTCTTTTGCAAATGTTGGACAAGATCATAGCTAGGGGTGGCTGAAGGAGCCACTTGTTTGGAAGGCAAAGCTTGCTTGGGATCTTGCATAGTTTTAAGGACAATCTTGGCTTGCCCCCTAGTAACAGCATTCAGTGTCTCACTTCGGGAAGATGAACTACCACGTGTTTGCAAGACTAACTTTGGCTTACCATGATTGGTGTTATTATCATCTTGAGACCTCATCATTAGAACTCTCTCAACGGGCTCTACCATGTTAATCACAAGCGTATTAGAAGGATACGTGTAATTGATCTTTGCATCATGATTCTTCTTATGTGTTTGAGAGGTTTCCCCCTTATCATGCTTAGGTAGAGGATCTTTGAAAGCTGTGTGATCAGAATTTTTAGTTAAGCCATCAGTGGAGATTGTGCCATTCTCAATAAGATCCTGAATATCATCCTTAAGCCTAAAACAATTGTCTGTTGGATTCCCTTGTTTCTATGATAATGGCAGTAATGATCCTCTCTCCACCAATCAGGCTTATTTATCGAATCCCAGTTACCAGGTTTATCAGGAAGCGTAAGCTATCCATTGTCAACCAAAGTCTTAAGGATCACATCGTAAGGTTCTGCCAACTTGGTATAGACTCGCTTTCGAAATGACTTCTTAGGCTTATCTGCATATTGAGGTTTAGGAGCATTGTGAGTGTTGCTAGCTTCTTGTTGTTTTGCTGCATAGATAGCATTGGAAAGATTGAAAGCAGGCTCTTTAACTTTAGGAGCGTCAACAACCCCATCATTAACAACATACCTGTTCTTATTCCAAGGTTTGTTCTTGTCTTTACCATTGCCTTTAGCATCTTTATTAATAACAATATCCCCTTTTCTTATAGCTACATCCTCAATTCGATATGCACTTTCAACCATGTCATGGAAGGAGGAGAACAGTTGCTTCCTTAGATCATAAAATAGCTCAGGCACAAGTGTGTTGACGAAAATGTCAATCTTTTCTCTTTCGGGTAGCTGACAAGGATATCGAGAATACAATGACCTCCAACGTTGTAAGTAAGTTGCAAATGGCTCACCTTGATGTTGTCTTAGATTATCGAGATCTATCACAGTGACAAGTTGTTGGATGTTGTAAGAATAATGTTGTGTGAAGCACATAGCCAACTCATCAAAAGTCTTCAAAGGAGGTGTCAACTTTGCAAACCATTCTAAAGCTTGTCCTCTTAAGCTTCGAGGGAATAATCGTAGAAGATATGTGTCTTCATGAAGAAAGTCCATACTAAGAGCATAAAAGTGATGCACATGGTCATGGGGATCACCATTTCCATCATACTTGTCGTATTTAGGAACCTCAATATCCTTAGGAAACAGGACCATGTATAGATCTTTATCAAAAGGAAGAGCACAAATTGATTCTACAAAAGAGACCTTTGGAGGCTCTCTTTCTATTGCCATTTGGGTAAGGCGTTGATTTGTCCGACGCAGTTCTTCCTGAAGGACTTCCAATTCAGTTGGTACTCTTTGTTGGATAATTTGTCTAACATCATAGCCAGGAGGAAGCTTGTATCCTCTAGAAGTCATATATTGAAAATATTGATCGCCATTACGCTCTAAAAGCTTATGCATCATTCGTTGGGAGACCACATCTTGTTCAAATCTCATAAGATCCTCACTAGAAATCTCATCATCTTCCTCTGCCTCATGTTGAGAGGGAGGAGGTCTAGGAGGTGAAGAAGGCACACCAAAAGTAGGTCTTAGAGGAGATCTTGGTGGCGTGTTGTTGCCATTGTTTCCATTGGTAAAAAGAGGTCTATGCTCATGATTACTAGTCTCAGGTTGCTCATGAAATGTCCCTCTATAAGCCATGCGCCTAGTAGCATCCATTCTTTGTTGATTGTGTTCTTTGTCTAAGCATGCTTGGTTATCCTTGTGCTTAAAGTGTGCTTGCAACATTTGAAATTTTTCTTGTTCAGTCAAAGTGAGTGAGACACTATCTGTGTTTTAGGGGGTCTTGAATGCAGAAAAGAGGAAACCTCCTTTGTACCACGGAGTAGCCTTAGAATCCTTAGATTGGTTAGAACTAGAACTGTCATTGCTAGCAGGCGCTCATGAGCATCTAGTTGGAGAAGGTAACTGTGTATAATTAAACGGAGGGTGATTCTCCTGCTCAAATTGAGATCGAGTTGTAACCGGCATGAAAAGAGATGTTGGTTGACTAATAGAATAAGACAAAGTTTCTCAGATATGAGATAAGCAAAGCTAATAAAGATCACTTGTCAAAGTAGAACAATAGAGAGATGGCTCGTCAAAAGTGCTCAAGCACTTACAGCAATCAATTGACTAAAGCCGAGCAGTGAGCAAGAAGCTCAATAAGCAAGTAGCTAGAGAGGTAACCGTGATGTGACAAGTGATCAAGAGTAGCATTCGTTAAGCTCAAATCCAATAATTTTAGCTCATTTGTTTCAGTCTAGAACAAATCTAAGCATGTAGATAACAAACTAGCTTCAGATAAGAACAGAAAAGGACACTCTACGACAGGTTAAAATGCAAGTTTAGCAGCTCCAGATTGCAACAATGATAGGACAACAGAAATGACCCAGGTGATAGTTCTCAGGCAAACAGGGTGATACTTCACCTTAAGCCAGATGATAGTTTCCAGTAAGTGGGGTGACACTTTTGCAGAGTCGTACGACTCTATGACCAGTGAACATAAAAATCTCAGTTTTGAAGTGTTTTGAAAGATCAAGTAAGTATATCAACAGATTTTTATCATGGATCAAGCACATAAGATAGCAATCAAGGAGTTCAAGCAAACAGTTGTCTTCAAACAATGAGCAAGGGGCAAAGCAACCTTGCACATGAACAAGAATAGTGACTTAGTATTTCTACTCCTTAAAGATTCTACTTGTGTATGTTCTTCAAATGTTTTAGCAGGCACATAGAACACAAAAACACCTTAGAAAGCTATCTACAAGGATACACATGGCTTTCTAAGAGGAGTCCTTGATATACACAAGGTACGTGAGGCCCAAATCTGTAGATGAGAAGAATCCAAAATCACACAGCCGGGGGGAGATGGTAACCCAAATCTCCTCCTTCACTTCTCAAAGGTATAAAGTTCTTTGAGGCTTAGCCAAGAGTGATATCAAACTCAATTCCCAAGAGAGGTGTCTTTCGATTCACCTCCCGCTATTTATACTCCGCCAGAACATAGGAGTTAAGGTCATCCCTTGAGGTGGTGTGTCCCCAAGCAGGCCTTCTAGAAATAACAACTAAGTAATTCACTATCAAAAGTATTTAGAGCACTAGAGGTGGTACATTTAACCCTTCAAGTAAGCATGAGATGAGTGCAAAAAAGTGGAACATTTAACTCCTCACACAAACTCAAAGTGAGTCTACACCTTAGAAAACAAGTGAGTTCCAAAAAGCACAAAAGGGTTGCCAAGTGGAGCACTTAACACTTCTTTCCTGTTGACCCCTCCCCTTTAATATGGTGCTGGAATTGCAACCACAGGGTGGAAACGAGGGGCCGATGGATTAGCGAGTCCAATAACTCAAGATAGAAATCTAGATCAATCACAAGTACTCTAAAGTTGCTTATCAATACTACTCACAAATGAAAAAGGGGTGTACCAATGGAATATTTAACTTTCCAAGCAAACATAGAGTGAGTCCACAAGGTGGTGCATTTAACTCTCTATGTAAACAAGGAATGAATCTATGCCCCCAATCACTCAATGAGATATTTGATATTGGAACCAAGAATTACTTAAGGTTTAAACACAAGCATTCACTTACACAAACTTGTATGAAAGCAAATCTATGTTCATTCATTTCCCATTAAGAGCATCAATTGAAATGTGTTCTATGAAAGCATGTAAACACTCAAGCCAAACACATGAGAGGTTCAATTTTAATCCCAAAATCCAAATGTTGTAGAGATATAACAAACTACCTCAAGTCCAATGCAACGCGCTTAGTAGATTTTAAGCATTTTCCATGAAAGCAAGAGCACCTTCAAATGAACAAGACAAGAGAACAAGCAAACAAGATATGCAATATATATCCAATTTATGCAAACCCTAAGGTTAGATCTGAAAATCAATTGTTAGGAGCAATGATAACCAGCAAATAACCTAAATGATAACTCATATCATGCAATGAACAATGAAAAATAAGTGCATACCCATCACAAAATTTTATTTTTTTTGCATTTGACCTAGTCAACAAGATCTGATTTTTACCACATGAATTCAGACCCTAAACTCAAAATGTATAAAAGAGACCTCTATAAAAAAATAAAGAGCTTTCCAAAAATATAAAATTTTTAAAAAATCCTCTTCATTTGTGCCCTAGAGAGCCATTTTATCAAAATAGATCAGATTTTATAAATCAACCAAATGAGCTATAATATGATTTCTAAATTAAAAAAATAGTGAATGGACCCCCTGTAGAATTTGAAGACCTTTCCAGAAATATAAAAATTTCCAAAAAATATGCTTATTTGCGCCAAAAATCAATTTTTTATGAAAAATAAAGAAAAAATCATAAAAAATACAAATTACCTCCGAAAATTCTAAAATTTTTTTTGGAGCTTCTTTAATATGTCAAAAATCTATAAAAAAATTTTCAGACTAGAACACCAAGCCGTTTGGGAGATATGGTCAAATCTTTCAAATCTAGGATTTTTTTCATCTCCAAACAAATCTGCACAATGGTTAGCTCCAAAAATAATCAAAACCAGTATGCAAGAGGTGGGTTGCCTCATGGTGGGTGACAAAAATGTATGGTGAAAATGTGACCACACTTCTATGAATCATTACATGCAAGGGAACTCAAGAATGAGGCCTCACAAATCGATCTATAGCTCCCTAGGCATGGAGTGCAAGGGTTTTAAGAATGCTCTCAGCTAGAGCTATTTAGCCAATAACCTTGCTAGTAAACCATGCAATGGGAGATTCAATGAAGACAAGGGAAAGAATGCCAATATCTCTAAGAATCAAATGCAATGCAATGCAATGCAAGCTAGCTAAGAATGAAGATGCAAGCTAAGCTATGGAAATGAAAGTACAATGCAAGCTAAGCTATGAAAATGAAAGATGCAAGAAATGAAATCTAACTATGAAGCAAGAAAGCCATGATGATGCAAGAATGAAGACAAGAAGATAGAGTGTTGATGAAGATCCAAGATGAATGCCAAAAATGCTCCAAATATTCAAACCCTAGATGCAAGAATATCTCCAAAAGCTCCAAGATGACCTAGAAAACCTGTAGCATAACAATAACATAAAAATTGTGTGTGCAAATGAGGAAGAGAGCTCTCCTTTTATAGGGAATGAAAAAGGAATGGGCCATGGAGATTAAGAGGCAAAAGATTTAATCAACAGTGGAGCTTAAAAGAGGAGCAATCCATGTGCACAAATATCCTCCAATGAGAAAATAGGAGTTGACTTTTGTGTCCATATGAGACAAAAAGTGCTTTCTCCCTTTTTATAAAATAAGAATAATGCTTTATTTGTGCAACTTAGGATAAGAGGAAAAGTGGGGGATTTTATTTATTTAAAAGGGGAGGAAATATTCCTTTTAAATAAATAAAGACTTAGGATAAGATGGTTAGCCCATAGAAAATAATCGAATAAATGATAGAGCTAGGATTTGATCAAGAATAAATAATTGATGATTTAGAAAAAGGGGCTAATAGTCTAGGTGACCATTTTTAGGTGTATACAAATACAAAGTTTAAGATAGAAAGATAGTTTGGTAAAGGAGTATATTGAGGAATTCTATAGATTAGATATCAGATCTGGACATGATGAAGATGATGTGGAAAGAATTGATAGATACCTGAATGGTTTGAGAGTTTCCATCCAAGAGGAAATTAGTATGGTCAAGTTGGAGAACATTGAAGAGGCTTTTCAATTTTCTTTGAAGGCCGAGGATAAATTGAACAAAAGACATGAACAAAGATAAAGAGGTTGAGGTGGTAGATTCCCTAGAGGAAGAGGTAGATCTAATGGTGAAAATGGTAGATTTGAACCAGAAAAGACAAATCTGGACAAAGGCAAGACTAAGTGGAAAGGTTAAAGTTCATCTAGAGGTAGAGGTAGTAACTACCAAGGTGGTTATAACAGAGGACATTTTTGAGGAACTTGTTACAATTGTGGAGAAGAAGGACATAGATCTTTTGAATGTACACATGCAAGTAACAAGGCTGGTAGTAGTAGAAATGCTTTAGTGCAAGAAGAGTCACCAAATGAACCTAAGAAAGAAAATAACTTGATGGTAAGGAGAGCACTATGGAATGAAAGAAAAAAGGAAGATCTGGTAAGGAAAAGTTTGTTCAAGACCAGATGTAGAGTTTCTGATAAATTTTGGAAGGTAATCATTGACAGTGGTAGCTCGAAGAATTTGGCATCTGAGGAGATGGTCACAAAGTTGTAGTTGAAAAGATTGGTACATCTGAAGCCCTATTAGATTTCATGGATCAAAGATGAGCATACAATCCTGGTAAGTGAACAATGTTATGTGAATTTGAAGATTGGAAAGTACTATGATAAGGTGTTGTGTGATATCATGCCTATGGATTGTTGTCATATTTTGTTGGGTAGACTTTTCAATATGATAGACATGCTATATATGATGGGAGATTGCATAAGTATACTATTGTGGCTGATGGAAAGAAACAAATCTTGTTACCTTTGATGGAAGAACCTATTAGTAATGTTTTCACATCTGTGAAAGTTTGTTTGATGGAGGGAAGAAAGTTTGTTAAATCTTTGAAGAGAAATGATGTATGTTTTGTTGTGATCCCTAACAAACTTAGTAAGAAAATAGAGGATAATGTCCCTGAGGAGATTGATAAGTTACTCACTGAGTACGATGATATCATTTCTGATAATGTACCTGATGGTTTACCATTGAAAACAAGCATTGATCATTGTATGGATCTAATCCCTGGAGCTAGTTTACCGAATAAGGCACCTCATCGGTTGACACCTACCAAGAATCAAGAATTGAATCGACCGATTCGTGAGTTATTGGAGAAAGGTTTGATTAGAGAAAGTTTGAGTCCTTGTGTAGTACCTATTGTATTGGCACCAAAGAAGAATAGAGAATGGAGAATGTGTACTGATTCTAGAGCAATCAATAAGATAATAGTGAAGTATAGGTTTCCTATACCGAGAATGGATGATATAATGGACAGTTTGACTGGAGCAAAGTATTTCAAAAAGATTGATTTGAAAAGTGGGTATCATCAGATCAGAATCAAAGAAGGCGATGAATGGAAAACTACTTTCAAGACAAAAGATGGTTTGCATGAGTGGTTGGTTATGCCTTTTGATTTAACTAATGCACCAAGTACTTTTATGAGGCTAATGAATGAAGTTTTGAAGAAATTCTTGGGTAAGTTTGTGATTGTATATCTTGATGACATTTTGATATTCAGTAAGACTAGAGAAGAACATTTGTTGCATGTTAGACAAGTTTTGCAAAGATTGAAAGAAGAAAATTTGCTAATAAATCTGAAAAAGTGTTCATTCATGAAAGAGGAGATTGTGTATTTGGGATTTGTGATCTTAGCTGATGGTTTGAAGATGGATACTAAAAAGGTTGAAGCTATTTTGAATTGGCCTACACCTATGAATGCTAGTGAGGTAAGATCATTTCATGGTTTAGAAAGTTTTTACCGAAAGTTCATAAGGAATTTCAGTTCAATATGTAATGCTATGACTGAGACTGTGAGAGGAGACAAAAGAGAATTCAAGTGGACACATGGAGCTGACAAAAGTTTTGAGACTCTGAAGTAGAAGGTTGTTGAATTACCTATTTTGGCATTACTTGATTTCAGTAAGGTATTTCAAGTGGAATGTTATGCAAGTGGAAGTGCAATTGGAGTTGTGTTGAGTCAAGAAGGTAAACCTATTGATTTCTTTAGTGAAAAGTTAAATGATGCTAGAAGGAAATATTCTATGTATGATCAAGAATTCTATGCTATTGTTCAAGCACTGAAGAAATGAAGACATTATTTGATACCAAGTGAATTTGTGTTGTATACTAATCATAATGCTTTACAATATTTGGGTAGTCAGAATAAGTTGAATTAGAGACATATGAAATGGGTTGAGTATTTTCAGAGTTACACATTTGTGATAAAGCATAAGAGTGGAGTCACTAACTGAGTTGCTGATGCATTGAGTAGAAGAAGATATTTGATGACCGAGATGAAATTTGAAGTTCTTGGTTTTGATGAGATGAGAGATTCTTATGAGTCCGACCCTAATTTTTCTGAGCCATGGAGAAAGTGTAGAGCACCTATTCAAGATCAACAAGATACTAAATGGGATGAATATTTGATTTAGGAAGGTATGTTGTTTAAAGGTATTCAGTTGTGTATACCGAAAGGAATAATGAGAACTAATCTGATAAAAGAGAAACATAGTAGTGGTTTGGTTGGACATTTTGGTATTGATAAAACATGGAATTTGCTTAAGGAGAAGTACTATTGGCTGCAGTTGTATAAAGATGTTCAGAAATTTGTGAAAAGTTGTGGAATTTGTCAAGTTGCAAAAGGAGTAAGTCAGAATACTGGATTGTATGTACCGATTGTTGTACCTGAGAAACCTTGGATTGACATCAGTATGGACTTTGTTCTTGGCTTACCAAAGATAGTAAGAGGTAATGATTCCATATTTGTTGTAGTAGATAGATTTTCAAAGATGGCACATTTTGTACCATGTAGAAAGACATCAGATGCAGTACATGTAGCAGATCTTTTCTTTAAGGAAATTGTCAGATTGCATGGATTACCAAGGAGTATTATCTCTGGCTGAGACAATAAATTTGTTGGATACTTTTGGAAAACCATTTGGAAGAAATTTGGCATTGAGTTGAAATATAGTTCTACATTTCACCCAAAAACTGATGGATAGACTAAAGTTGTGAACATAAGTTTGGAAAATCTTTTGAGATGCTTATTTGGAGACACACCGAGTAATTGAGATTTTGTGTTAGCACAAGAAGAGTTTTCATACAATAATTTAATGAATAGGAGTAATGGAAAGACACCATTTGAGATTGTGAATGGCATAGAACCAAGAGGTATATCTGATTTGAGAGACATTGCTGATGAGAATAAGAGAAGTGCTGAAGGATTAAAATTTGTTGAGTACATGAAGATATTGCATGAAGATGTGAAGCTAAAGCTGGAAGACAATAATAAAAAAATACAAAGAAAGAGTTGATAGATCATGGAGACATAAGAATTTTGATGTTGGTGATGAAGTGATGGTTCATTTGAAGAAAGGCCAATTTCCTGTTGGAACAGACGGGAAATTGAAGATGAAGAAGTTTGGACCTTGCAAAATTTTGAAGAAATTTGATAGTGGAAATGCATATGAAATTGAGTTACCTGATGACATGGACATATCACCAATTTTCAACATTGCTGATTTGTATGAATATCATGAACTTGATGATTAAATGACAGTACTAACATAATATCCTAAGAAGCAGAATGAAGAAATTAAATAGATTTTGAAGGAAAGAGTTGGCAAGAGTACAACATGAAAACAACATATGGAATATCTGGTAAAGTGGAAGAATAGAACGATGGAAGATAGTTCATGGATTTCATAGTTTGAGTTGGATGTATCTTGGACCATACCTACCAAATGATTCAGAGAATCATTTCAAAATAACCCCAGGTGCCTGATGTAGGAGCATCTCGGGTCCTTGGCAATCCTATGTCACCAAAAACAATTTGGAGTTTGTGTATGTTGCTTGGTTCCTTCTTTAACTGAGTTGGTCGGTAGTTGGTCAGTTTCCTTTGGTTACCGAGTATGGTTGGTTATCTCATGAGTGGTCAGTTGTTTCACTGACGCTCGACATTGCTTGTCTGCTGCTCGATTATCTTTTCTCACTAACAGGTTTAGTTTTAGTTTATGTTGTGGCTGACTTGTGCATTTATGTTGGGTCATCAATTTAATGCTGGAATCCATCATTGGGAAGCATTTGGTCCTAGATCTGACTGTTCCTTTCATTGATTGTGGATTTGAAGGTTGACTTAGTTTGGTAGACTCTTGTATAAATGTAGTTATTTGGTTGTACTTTAGAAGGCAGTTTTGATAGGTAGTTTTTGGATAGAAGATAGAAGTAGAGATTTTGAAAGATCCTCACATGTTTGAAGACTTTTTTATTTCATTTTAATATCTGGCCCTAACCAGGAAGGCCTTACAACTTGACATGTATCATTCTATTTGATGAAAATATATGAAAGCTTCTACATTCTCTCTCTCACTATTGTGTTTATTTTCTTCCACATGCGTTGAGCAGGCTTGGATCATTAGGGTGTGCTATTGTTTGGCCCCTTTTGGCTTTGGCCTTGCATCAAGATCTAATCCCTAGAGCTAGTTTACCGAACAAGGCACCTCATCAGTTGACACCTACCGAGAATCAGGAATTGAACTAATAGATTCAAGAGTTGCTGGAGAAAGGTTTGATCAGAGAAAGTTTGAGTCATTGTGAAGTACCTATGGTATTAGCACCTAAGAAGAATGGAGAATGGTGAATGTGTACTGATTCCAGAGAGATCAATAAGATAACAGTGAAGTATAGGTTTCCTATACCGAGAATGGATGATATAATGGATAGTTTGACTAGAGAAAAGTATTTTACCAAGATTGATTTGAAAAGTGGGTATCATCATATCAGAATCAGAGAAGGTGATGAATGGAAGACTTCTTTCAAGACAAAAGAAGGTTTGTATGAGTGGTTGGTTATGCCTTTTGGTTTAACTAATGAATTGAGTACTTTTATGAGGTTGATGAATGAAGTTTTGAAGAAATTCTTGGGTAAGTTTATGATTGTATATCTTGATGATATTTTGATATTCAGTAAGACCAGAGAAGAACATTTTTTGCATGTTAGACAAATTTTGCAGAGATTGAAAGAATGAAAGTTGCTGATAAATCTAAAAAAGTGTTCATTCATGAAAGAGGAGATTGTGTATTTGGGATTTTTGATTTCAGTTGATAGTTTGAAAATGGATCTTGAAAAGGTAGAAGCTATTTTGAATTGGCCTACACCTATGAATGCTAGTGAGGTAAGATCATTTCATGGTTTGGAAAGTTTTTACCAAAAGTTCATAAGGAATTTCAGTTCAATTTGTAATGCTATGACTAAGACTATGAGGGGAGACAAAAGATAATTTAAGTGGACACATGGAGTTGATAAAAGTTTTGAGACTCTGAAGCAGAAGGTTGTTGAATTGCCTATTTTGGCATTTCCTAATTTTAGTAAGGTATTGCAAGTTGAATGTGATGCAAGTTGAAGTGCAATTGGAGCTATGTTGAGTCAAGAAGGTAAACCTGTTGCTTTCTTTATTGAAAAGTTGAATGATGCAAAAAGAAAATATTCTGTGTATGATCAATAATTCTATGCCATTGTTCAAGCACTAAAGAAGTGGAGACATTATTTGATACCGAGTGAATTTGTGTTGTATAGCAATCATAAGGCTTTATAGTATTTGGGTAGTCAGAATAAGTTGAATCAGAGACATATGAAATGGGTCGAGTATTTGCAGAGTTATACATTTTTGATAAAGCATGAGAGTGGAGTCACTAACCGAGTTTTTGATGTATTGAGTAGAAGGAGATCTTTGATGACCGAGATGAAAATTGGAATTCTAGGCTTTGATGACATGAGAGATTCTTATGAATTTGATCCTGATTTTTCTGAGCGGTGGAGAAAGTGCAGATCACCTATTCAAGATCAACAGAGTACTAAATGTGATGAATATTTTATGCAAGGAGATATGTTGTTTAAAGGTATTTAGTTGTGTATACCGAGAGGACCTATGAGAACTAATTTGATAAAAGAGAAACATAGTGGTGGTTTGGTTGGACATTTTGGTGTTGATAAGACATGGAGTTTTCTCAAGGAGAAATACTTTTGGCCTCAATTGTATAAAGATGTTTGAAAATTTGTGAAAAGTTGTGGAGTTTGTCAAATTGCAAAAGGAGTTAGTCAGAATACTGGATTGTATACACCAATTGTTGTACCTGAGAAACCTTGGATTGACATCAATATGGATTTTGTTCTTGGCTTACCGAAGACAGTAAGAGGTAATGATTCTATATTTTTGATTGTGGATAGATTTTCTAAAATGACACATTTTATACCTTGTAGAAAGACATCAGATGCAGTACATGTAGCAGATATTTTCTTTAAGGAAATTGTAAGATTGCATGGATTATCGAGGATTATTATCTCTGACCGAGATAGTAAATTTGTTGGATACTTTTGGAAGACTTTTTGGAGAAAGTTGGGTACCGAGTTGAAATATAGTTCTACATTTCACCCACAAACCAATGGATAGATAGAAGTTGTGAATAGAAGCTTGGGTAATCATTTCAGATGTTTAGTTGGAGACACTCTAGGTAATTGGGATTTTGTGTTGGCACGTAGAGTTTGCATACAATAATTCAGTGAATAGGAGTACTGGAAAAACACCTTTTGAGATTGTAAATGGCATACAACTGAGAGGTATATCTAATTTGAGAGACATTAATGATGAAAGAAAGAGAAGTGCTGAAGGAGAGAAATTTGTTGAGTACATGAAGACATTCCATGAAGAGGTGAAGTTGAAACTAGAAAATAGTAATCAGAAATACAAAGATAGAGCTGATAGATCAAGAAGACATAAAACTTTTGATGTTGGTGATGAAGTGATGGTTCATTTGAGAAAAGGTAGATTTCCTGTTGGAATATATGGGAAGCTAAAGATGAAGAAGTTTGGACCTTGCAATATTTTGAGAAAATTTGACAGTGGAAATGCATATGAAGTTGAGTTACCTGATGACATGGATATATCACCTATTTTCAACATTGTTGATTTGTATGAGTTTTATGAACCTAAAGAAGACATGACAATACCAATGGAATATCCTAAGAAATAGAATGAAGAAGTTGAGCATATTTTGGAACAGAGAATTGGTAGAAGTACAAGAGGAAAACAATATATGGAATATCTGGTAAAGTGGAAGAACAGATCGATTGAAGATAGTTCATGGATTTCATAGTCTGAGGTGGATGTAGCTCAAATCATACCTATGAATGATTTAGAGAATCATTTCAAATAACTCCAGGTGTCTGATGCGGGAGCATCTCGGGTCCTTGGCAATCCTGTGTCACCAAAAACATATTTGAGTTTGTTTGTGTTGCTCAGTTCCTTCTTTGACCAAGTTGGTTAGGTAGTTGGTCAATTTCCTTTGGTTACCAAGTGTGGTCAATTGTTTCACTGGCGCGCGGTGATGCTTGTCTATTGCTCGGTCATCGTTGCTTACTGAGTGATTTATTTTGAGTTCCTGTTGAGGCCAAATTGTGCATTAATTATGGGTCACAGATTTAATGCTGGTATCCATCATTGGGAAGCGTTTGGTCCTAGATCTGACCATTACTTCTGTTGATTGTGGATCTAAAGGCCGATTAAGTTTGGGAGCCTCTTGTATAAATATAGTTTTTTGATTAGAGTTGAGGTAGTCAGTTTTTGGATAGAAGAAAGAAGATAGAAGGTTTGAGATTGTTGGCAGATCCTCACATGTTTGGAGGACTTCTATAATTCATTGTAATATCTAGCCAAAACTGGGAAGGACTTATAGCCTGACATGTATGAATCAATTTGAGTTAATATATGAATGATCTTACATTTCTCTCTCTCCCACTGTGTTGTTGTTACTTCCGCGTGTTGTTGAGCAAGGTGGTTCAGGTTGGGCGTGCCATCCCTTAGCCCCTCCTACCCTATGCTTGCATCACCAACCCAATCAACATCAGTGTAAACTTTCAGTTCAAAATTTCCTTCTTTCTTGTACCATAATCCATAATTTTTAGTGTTCTTCAAGTATCTCAAACTTCTTTTTACAATAGTCATGTGTGATTCTTTAGGATTAGTAGAGAGTCTAGTTACAATCCCAACCGCATGTGCAATATCTAGTCTACTATGCACAACATACATCAATTTGCCAATCATATATCTATACAAGGTTTGATTTACTTGAGTTGAGTTGTCATCCTTTGTCAGCTTGCATCCAGTGACCATAAGTGTACCAACTGGTTTTGAATCTTCCATACCAAATGTCTTCTAGACTTCTTTGATGTATTTGGATTGTGTGATGTATATGTCTTCCTTCTGTTGTAGTATTTGCAATCCAAGAATTTTTTTATATCTCACCAAACATTGACATTTCAAATTCTTTCCTCATTTCATCAGCATTATATTTGCATAAATTATCATGACCTCCTCAAAATATGATATCATCAACAAATATTTCAGTAATAAGAATGTTATCATCAGTTTCACATTTCAAATATAAATTGATGTTGTCACTTGTTCTAACAAATCTAATTTTATGACATAAGAATTTAATCTTTCATACCATGCTCTCGGTGCCTTTTTCAGTCCATATAATGCCTTGTGCAACTTACATACCATATTCTTTTGATTAGGATAAAAAAAACCTTCAGGTTATTCAATGTATACCTCTTCCTCAAGTATCCCATTCAAAAAATAGATTTAACATCGATCTGATATAACTTAAATCCTTTGTAAGAAGCATATGCAAGTAGTATTCTTACTCCTTCAAGTCTAGCAATGGGTGCAAAGGTTTCTCCATAGTCAAGTCCTTCTTCTTGTGCATAACCCTTGCAAACTAGTCTTTCTTTGTTCCTTGTTACATCTCCATTATCATTCAATTTGTTTATGAATATCCATTTGGTTCAAATCACATTTTTGTCTTTTGGTCTCAGTACCAATGTCCATGTCTTTTTTTTCTTGTATTTCCTCATTCTCTTCATTCATAGCCTTAATCCATTCATCATTTTCAAATGCATCTCTAACAGTTTTAGGCTCAAATTCACAAACTAAAAATGTGTTGTTTTTTAAATTATTTTGAGTCATCATTCCTGCTCTTTTATCTCCAATATCTGATCTTGTGGAAGGTGTATTTTCACATATTTTGTAAGTATAGGTTTAGATCTTTGTTCTCCAATGTTTTCTCCACTTGGTGCATGATGATAATTCTCATTAGTAACTCTTTGTTGATTCTCGATCTATAAATATTGTTGCTCAGTAATGCCAAACTATTGCGGGTAGAGGTTTAGGTTCTTCAATATAAACAAATCTACCACAATATTCTGGTTCTTTTTTGCTTTCTTCATCATTCTTGTCTGCAAAATCATCAACTCTCACATTTTCAATTTCAATCATCTTGTTAGTAGCCTTGTTCAGATATTTATAAGCCTTTCTTTTAGTAGAATATCCTAGAAATATCCCTTCATCACCTTTTGAATCAAATTTTCCATTTCTATCATCTTTCAAAATGTAACATCTACTTCCAAATATTCTAAAATAACCCACGTTAGGTGTGTAACTATACCATAATTCATAAGTTGTCTTGTTTGATTATTTCTTTAGTTGAACTTGGTTTAGTGTGTAAACAAAAGTACTAAAAACTTCTCTCTAGTACATTTGTGCAACATCTTTTTCAATCATCAATATTCTAGCACAATCAACAATTGATCTATTCCTCCTTTCAATAATACCATTATGTTGGGCTGTCCTTGGTGCAGATACCTATCTCTTAATTCCATGCTCATTACAAAAATTAGTGAACTCATTAGAAATAAATTCACCACCTCTATCTGACCTTAAGAATTTCAGTTCCTTACCACTTTCTTTTTCCACTTTTTATTTGTACCATTTAAACATTTTGAAAGCTTTTGATTTATTTTTTAAGAACATGATAGTCATCATCCTACAGAAATCATCAACAAATAAGATAAAATATCTCTCCAAAATAACTTTGAGTTCTCATAGGACCACACAAGTTAGTATGAAATAACTCCAAAATAGCATTAGATGAGTAATGTTTTCTCTTGAAACTAGACTTTGACATCTAACCCATTTGACATTGTTTGCACATTACATGGTCAAGTTTAGATAAGCTCGGTAAACCCCTAACTCTCCTTTTCTTACCGATCTTAACCATGTTGTCAAAGTTCACATGACATAACCTCTTGTTCCATAACCATACATCTTTATTTTTAGCTAACAAACATGAAGTTTCAACATTATCGACATAGAATAAGTTACCTTTTTATTTTTCACTAGTACCGACCAACTTTCCAGTCTCATCATAGATTTTTTACCTTTCTATTCTCAAATGCAACTCGATGACCTATATTATTCAGTTGTGCTACACTCAATATATTATAGTTAAGTCCTTTCACCCAATATGCATTCTCACATATGATCTTATTATTCAACAATATAGATCCTTTTCCTTTTACTTGACAAGGTGTATCATTTCCCATTTTCACAGATCCACCATTATAATGATCAATATATTCAAATTTTTCTTCATCACCAGTCATATGATGTGTGCAAACACTATCAATAATCTAAGTATCATTCTTTCTAACTTTAGAAATAAGTGATGTTTCAACATACCTTTCTTCTTCTTTGGAATCTTCCTTCAAAGCCACAAGTACCACTTCTATGTCTTCATCAATTTCAGTCTCGGTGTAATCATCTTCATCTTCTTCTAGGTAACATGTCTTCTTGCCTTTATCTCTGTAGTCTCAGTTATCTCTATTGCCATAGTGTTAGTTGCCTCTGTGATCTCAGTAATATCTTCTATCATTCTTCCTTTCATTTGATCTTTCATTTGTTTTCTCGTCTTCTTTCCTATCAGGACATCTTCGAACAATATGACTAATCTCTTTGCATTTAAAACATACCAAGGATAGTTTACCTCTATATCTTCCTTTTCCTTTTTGTAGTCTTCTAGCCATTGGTGCTTTAAGTTCATCAAGTTCATCTTCTTCACTTTCACTATCATTTCTTATCTTATGTCTGCTTCTTGATCTTCCAATTTTTAGAGATGACATAAATGTAGATTCTACCTTAGGTAACATACTATTGTCATAGTTATTAAGTTCAAATGTAGTTAAGCTTCCATTCAAACTATCAAGTGAAATATTATTACTAGAAGATTCTCTCATTTCATGAATTACAGAGACTCTAATAGCATAGGCAGGTAGAAATATTCTGAGAACTTTACTTATCATAGTGTCTTTATCAATAGTTCCACCTACTCCTCACAACTTGCTTGACTTGGTTGCTGTACTGAGTAATTTTTTCACCTTCTTTCATCTTCATGTCATCAAAATTTCCTCTTAGAATTTCATCTTTTTCCTTGAGCACATCCACATCTCCTCCATGACCTAGTTTAAGCTTGTCCCACATCTATTTTATAGTTGTACATGACTTACTATCCTCAAATTCAACATCTGATAAAGAAGAAGCAATCTCAATCATCACAGCATTATGTTCTCATCTTTCTTTCATTTGGTTGACAGTCAAAGGACCAGTGGGAGTGATAAACTCATTTTCCAAGTTGTATGTTGTAGAATCACCAATTCTTGATAGATATCACTTCATCCTACTTTTCCATGTTGAGAAATTATCTTTGTTCAACTTTGGCACCTCTCTCTTATACATCTTGTGATCTTTTACTTAAGTTCTTCAAACTTCTTTCTTCAAGTACTCTCCCTCTTATACCAATTGTTATATAATTGAGAGGGGGGTGAATCAATTAAGTCTAGTTATCCTATAGTCCCAAACACTCTATGATGTATAAAACAAATCCTTCAAACAAAAAAACAATTGGTTAAAACTTTGTCTATGCCTTTCTATTCATTAACCGAATACCAATAAATTAACTAGTGTAAAAACCAATCAAACCAGTAATTGTAATGTGTAAAGTAAAATAACAAATCATCACATCCATATACATATAACACTTTTATTTTTAGCACCGAAACCCTATTATGTGAAAAAGCACCTGGGACTAGTACTTGAAATAATTTCACTCTTCTGAAGTGAGCTTGGTAAAGAGCCAACCCTGTTAAAGGTTACAAATCACACTGTAAGGTGTGACCTAGTTAGAGGATTTATCACTAATAGTTCTTCACAACCAATCATTCACTATGGGATCAACATGAAAACAATCAACATTCATTCAATGTTATAATGAAATATAATGACTGTTAAGTGTTAGGAATGGGAACACTAAGAGGGGGGGGGGGTGAATCAATGTTCACTGTATTTATCTTTTTGCTTAATCTTTAAACTGAACTTAAATGTTTAAGTACTGAAATGAACATCCACATAAACATGAAACATGAAATCAAAACATAACACCAATATGGTTACGAGGAAATCCAAATAGGTAAAAACCCCGGTGGGAATTGACACCCACTAATATTTTGTACTAGTGTTTAGTGATCCTTGTTAGAAGATCCTTAACGCTGTTAGGAGTTTCTTTACAATGTATTAAGTATAGTAGACCTTGTTAAGGGTCAGACCCTGTTAGGAATCTTTTACAATAGTCCTTTTTAGGGGAGTGGATGCACTTTCCTAGAGCTCACTGCTCAAGTGGTGAAGGCTGCAACCTTCTGATCTCAGATACACACTATATCTACTAGATGAACTGTCACTATGACACTGCTTGTCAGATTAGTTCCTTTGATGTGCTGATGCTTTGACCTCTAGAAAAGATTTAATACATCTTATAGTCTCTTTCCACACTTCTTCTCTGCTTCTTACAACTCTCTTTTTACTTCCATGCTAATTACAATGGGCACATCTTATATTTATATGCGCATACAAAATAAACAACTAGGTCGACCCTTAAACCTATTACATTCAATGCTTCCAAATGAATTATCTTAAGTGTGTTTAAAATAAAACATATATACATGTTGGAAACCTAATTAAAATAGGAGCACAGCCTTTACATCATTAGAATATAGCCACAACTCAAAATGATAATAGTCGGCTGTTTACTCTGTTCTTCACTAGCACACACTGGCTGTGCAACTTCAACTGCCTATATCTTTCTCATACTTTCATATTTGATCATGTGCTCATAGACTAAGCATGAATATAGTCCAACCAAATTAACTTCTAGGGCACACACCATAATTCTTTCGTACACACATGCGCTGATGCTCTAAGCTGTAGGAACTCTGTACACTATCTAGTCTTCAACACTTAACCGATTTTTGATCTTCTCATTAAGTGCGCTGACTCCAAACTACTATATGACCTTTTTTCCATAATGAAAACACTATCTTAAGTCATATACATTAGTATAGCCAACTTTCCAACAATCTCCCCCTTTTTCATTGATGGCAACAAAGGAATATGGCCAAGTTGCTAACTGTCCTTAATACAAAAAACTTTTGTCTCCCTATACATATCTTTCTATCTTATATCTCCTTATACATATCTATTATCCATATTCTATACACAAATCCCCCTTTGACATCAATGAAAAAGGTGTTCAAAAAATGTATCTACATATACTCACTGAGGGAAAACATCCAGATATGCTATGTTTAGGTTTTGGATCTCCTTCTTCCAAAATGTGATCAAAGAGTTTACTATCTGGAGATGGGCGCATAGTGCATACTGTAGCTTCTCCATCTTCTTAAAGTTAGTGCTAGGACCATGATCACATGTTACCATTGTGGCGGCTATGTCCTTGATGTTTGGATTGAGTATATCTAATGAGAGAGCAAGAGCATTCCTGAGCTATGTTTGCCTTGCCCTGATCTTTGTCATTTCTTTTTGTGCCTTCTCAATCTTATATATTTTCCCTTGGTATACATTATTACACATGTTTCCATTTGTGGATGTGTCTTTCAATGAACTCTTGACTTTCTCAATCATAGCTTCTGCTTCTTTTATTTTCTTGAAATGGGCATCAGTAAGCTTATCCTAATCCATGCATTCTGCAATGACTCTTCTTCCTTGATCTTCAAACTCTTTTAATGATGCTTGACCAGTCTTGAGTGAGCTTAGGTCAAGTGAAAATCTGCTCATTGACAAGGGATGTAGATTCTTCAAGGCTTGAGAAATTACTTTTGAAATGTGAGATGATTGTACTCACATCATCAACAGAGTGTATCTTTGACACTTTCTTGTCCTCTAGCAATAAATTGTTCAGAATTTTTACTGATTCTACCAGGAGGGGATTCGTCATCACTTGTTTTTCTTTGGCCTTTTCCATGGCTAGGACATTGAATTTTATTAGATCTTCTTCTCTCCATGAGTCAAAATTGGATGTGTCAGGTGTCAAACTTGACAACAATGTTGTTGAGGGAGTGATGGGAGTGCTATCCATCACTTCTTGTTTTACCTTGACTAGTTCAATTGATGGTTCATTACTCTCTTCTTCTTTTTTTGTTTCTTTCTTTTCTTCTTCTTTTTCTATTTTTTCTTTTTCTTTTTCTTTCTTTTCTTCCATCTTTTCTTGTTCTTGATGAGTGGGAGGTGTGTTGCTGCATAAAATTTCAGCTTCTTGTATGCTCACAAAAGCTTCTTCAAACTTATCCAACTCAATGTCAGTGGCCACCATGACTATCTCTACATTATCAATGATAATGGTGCTATCCTTGAGTGACTCTATCATGGGCACAAACTTATCTACCTCTGATTCTGTTTCCACCATAGGCATTGAATCCTGAGGACCTATTACCGATGCATTAGTGGGCTCTACCACCTTGACTTCCTTTATGGATACTTGTGCTTTAGGCACAGAAGGTGGATACATGTGTCCATTCATAAAGACCTTCTCAAAGGCTTTCTCTATTTCTTTGGAAACTAATTCATAGTTTTTATCCATTATATTCAATGTTCTTATCTTGGTCTTGAGGTGAGGCTTCACCAAATCTAACAATAAATTCTCTTCTAGCTCGTATACAAGAAGAGTTTCATCTAAGATATTCTCCCTTATCTGTAGATCTTCCTCAATAGTCTATCTCTTTTGGAATTCTAGGATGTTCCACACATTGTCAGGGATCATAGTCTTAAGTTCCAAGACTATCTTCTTGAACTTCAACATGTGTTTGATTATCATACCATGTATCTCCAATTTGTCTATTTCACTATATTTTTCATAAAACTTTCCTACTTGATCAATTCTTCCCTCATCAATTATTCTTGCACTTAGCACACTGAGACTAGGTTTGAAACTTACTTCAGGAGGTGCTTGTGAGTTCCTTCTGTTTCTTGTGACTCTTGAGGATGGATGACTGGTGCTGATATCTTTCTTCCTCTTTGGAATTTCCTTATACTCATGAGGAGCAAGAAGGTCAATGGTTTCCTTGGGCGCAGAGGGAGTATTATCAGTTTTATCCTTCTGTTCATTATATTTCTCTATCTTTACCTTCTTCAACTTTGGATCATGTGATTCTGCCTTTGCTGCATCTACCCTCTCTAATTCCAAAGCAATCTTTTGTTCTTTTTCCTTGTCTAGATCTTCTTGAGACACTCTATGTATTCTCAAGATCTCTGAGGTGACTTTAGCAACCTTTCTTTTTGTTGCGGCGCTGTTAAGTTTAGCATCTATCTCTTTTGTCTTTTCCTCATAAGTTCCCCACCTTGGCTCATTAGGGTCAGTAAGAGATGAAAGAAATACTTGAGCATATGATTCTAAAACTTGTTCATCTACTTCATATCCAAGTGGATGAATGCAATTTTTTCTAGGTACAATTGCCTCAATGCATGTTGTATCTATTTCAACCATAAAACAAATAGTAGCCTTGTATTACTCAACAATGTTTTTTGGAATTTTGTACCTCATTTGCATCTTGGCCTTGAAGGTTTTCAATTCCAATGTTATGTAATCTCTCAATGTACTCTCAGTGGATGCCTTATAAGATATCTATGGGATGGTTGCAATGGACTTGTCCAAATACAAATCTGATACTTTCCCAGCTATATGAAGGTACATGTAAATGATCAAAGACCCAAACCTGAATATCTTGGTCTTATCATGCTTGATTGCCTTGATGTTATCAATCAACTATGTGCGCAAGATCTCACATAGATTGAACTCTCCATCTTCCTTCACAAGTCTAATGGCTACTAGAATTATGGTTGAAGACACACTATTCACCCTTCTAGTGTGTTGAAACCTGTATCCAAGTATCATGGACATCAATTTGATGTCAGCTTTCTCAATAGGCTCAATTGTCATCCCGTGCCTATCACTCCTTGACTTACATGTTTGCTCAAATTTTTTTCTGACATCCTTTCCCATAGGAAGGATGACACTAGTCTTAGATAGGCCTGTCATCTCATATATTAGGTCACTAGTGACTCTTACTAGTACATCACCTATCCAAAATAGGTCATCATGAATTCTGCTCAGAAGTATTTTAATCCATTCTATCTCATAGAACTCATATGTCATAGCATAATCAACTATAGGGTGATCATTCCACTTCACATATTCATCCAAGAAGGTTTTTTCTGGTTTTAGCATGGTTTCCATGTGCACCCTTAATCTGTCCAATCCTAATGGTTCCTTCTTACAGTAAATGTATGCCCTAATGTCTTCAACATGCATAATGCCCATAGGCATGCGGGAGAATGCTCCCTCTAAATCATCTAGGGTAGACTTAAATGGATGCTTCTTAAAAACATTTGTTTTCTTTTCTACAACATCAAATGCTATGGGAGTGGCCATCACTTGTTTTATCACTTTCCAAATGTTCTCTAAGATAATCTAAAGACTTTTGAATTGACATGATGAGCTAGGGTTTCTATAACCAATCAAATGTACTGCTAATCATTGATAGATCAATCTAAAAGTCTTCACAATAACTTCTAAAGATCTTTTTTCTCTCCAATCACTCTGAATTCAAATGCAATGGGTAATCAAAAATCTTTCTATGTACTTAAAGTGAAAATTCTGCCATTAACACTTGCCGTGTAAACTAGGCTGTCACTTAATAATTTCCAACTTTTGTTTTGCAAACAATCAGTATGTGTGCTCTTGCACGAAGGTTCCTTTATTCTCCAAAAACTTAAGTTCAAAGGAACATACTCAGAGAGTGAGTATACAAGCCATGTAGGGCTCTAGGGCTAAATTAGCTCCCCCTATGACCTTGAGGGCCATTCATCTAGATGTAGAGGGTGCATCCATTGTGGATGCATCCAATACATACTCATCAAATTTTTCCTTCTTTCCTTTTGTCCAAATCAAGCTCGCATCATCTGAGGCTTTTAAAAAATAAACTTCTCCTTCAGGATCCAATACTGGTTCTTTGGTCTTTTTAGGGCTTTCCTGACTTTGCATCCTTGATCTACAAAACTTTGAGATATGTCCAACCTTGTTACAAGAGTGACAAATGACTGGAGGCCTTATATTCCTTGGTGCATTGACATGAGTCACCATTTTACATTGTCTAGTTGAGTGACCATTATAGTTACATATCTGACATGTAACATTCTGAGAACTTCTTATATTTGTTTGATTCTAATTTCTCTGATCATGCTGAATCCTATTCTTTTTACTAGTCTTGCATTTCATAGCTTTATGACCAAATTTATTGCATGAATAATAATAACCATTAAAAGGTCTTACCTTTGTACAGTTCGTTGCTATGTGTCCATGCTTGTTACATGCAAAACAAGTGTGGTCTACTAGCTTGCACTCATTCTTAGGTGGTTCACCATTATCTTTGGTTTGATCTTCAGTTTTCTTAGTATTAGTAGAGTCTTCGAGTGCATTCATTCTTTCTTGCATGTTGTCAATCTGATTATGTGCTTCATTGTATCCGATGCAGCTAGTATCTCCTTTAACTCTTCTTGCATATAACTAAGATTCTATCAGATCAAAACTTGTGTGTAATTTGTCAATGTGATTCTTTTCTTTTTTCAATTTAGATTCCAAGCTTTCCTTGTTGTTTCTTAGTTCTAATATTTCCATGTTTTCTTGCCTCAATTCTTCATTCAGTTGAAGGTTCTCTTTGACCTATTCATCATAGACTTCCTGATTGTTAGTCAGCTTATCATCAAATTCTTCAAGTTTTTCTTTTAACGATTTATTTTCTTCATTCATCTTCTTGACCATTGTCCCTAGATCACCGGTAGAGCATTCTTTCAAATCTTTCCTTAGCTTTTTGATGACTAATTGAGCATCACTAAGTTTTTCCCTTAGTTCTTCAGTTTCTCTTTCAGATTTGTCCAGGTCTTCAAGAGTAGCTTCCAGATTTCTATTCAGATGTTTCATTTCTACTTTTTCCATGATCTCCTCAAGTGGTTAAAATTCTTTATTGAGGACCAGAGCTCTGATACCAATTGTTAGGAATGGAAACACTGAGAGGGGGGGGGGGGTGAATCAGTGTTCACTGTATTTATCTTTTTGCTTAATCTTTAAATTGAACTTAAATGCTTAAGTATTGAAATGAACATCCACATAAACATGAAACATGAAATCAACACATAGCACCAATATGGTTACGAAGAAACCCAAAAAGGTAAAAAAACCAGTGGGAATTGACACCCACTAATATTCTATACTAGTGTTTAGTGATCCTTGTTAGAAGATCCTTAAGCTTGTTAGGAGTTGCTTTACAATGTATTAAGTATAGTAGACCTTGTTAAGGGTCGGGCCCTATTAGGATTCTTTTACAATAGTCACTATTAGGGGAGTGGATGCACTATCCTAGAGCTCATTGCTCAAGTGGTGAAGGTTGCAACCTTATGATCTCAGATACACACTATATCTACTGGATGAATCACCATTGTGACACTACTTGTTAGATCAGTTCCTTTGATGCACTGATTCTTTGACCTCTTGAAAATCTCTAATACATCTTATATTCTCTTCGCACACTTTTGATCTACTTCTTACAACTCTCTTTTTACTTCCATTCTAATTACAATGGGCGCATCTTATATTTATATTTATATGCGCATACAAAATAAATAACTAGGTCAGCCCTTAAACCTATTACATTCAACACTTCCAAGTGAATTGACTTAAGCATGTTTACAATAAAACATATATACATGTAGGAAACTTAATTACAATAGGCACATAGCCTTTACATCATTAGAATATAGCCATAACTCAAAATGATAATAGTCGGCTGCTTACTCTATTCTTCACTGGCACATACTGGCTGTGCAACTTCAACTGCCTGTATCTTTCTCATACTTGCATATATGATCATGTGCTCATAGAATAAGCATGAATATAGTCCAACCAAGTTAACTTCAAGGGAACACACCATAATTCTATCATACACACGTGAGCTGATTCTCTGAGTTGCAGGAACTCTGTACACTATCTAGTCTTCAACACTTCACCGATTTCTGATCTTCTAATCAAGTGCACTGACTCCAAACTACTATATGACTTTGTTTCCATAATGAAAACACTATATTAAGTCATATACATCAGTATAGCCAACTTGCCAACATTAAGTCCCACTCGATTAAGATATTTATCTGTAGAAAAGGTTAGATTGCTATAGTAAATGATCTGATTCAAATACAATTTCATTTTTTAGATTTTTAGATTGATGCTATGATCAAAATACCTCTGACAATCATAATCATTTCAATATCCTTGTATCCTCCAACTCTATCTTGCTTAGTTAATTCTTTTCTCTAATGCTTGGTGTTGTTTGCAGAATTGCTCAATTTTGTCTTTAACCCATCTGACCAACTTCACATGAATGTAATCTTCTCAAACACATTTCATAATTAATTATGAATCTCTTGTCTCCTTTTATAGACATGATAAACTATTTTCTTCTCATCCATAGATTTTGCCTCTTAATCTTCAATGTTGATTTTTCCACTTCAACCTTCCACGGAGCTTGTGTCTGTAACACGTTTCATTCTAGATCATCTGATCATCCTTGAATTTTGTCAGTCATTTGATCTTATAAAAAACTTTATCTTTAACCTTAGAATCATCCATAATTGTCCAAATCATCATCTTTAGTCAGAAATCACTTGTTCCATTTATTTCTTTCACTCAGTCAATACTGTGATGTGTTGGTGACTTCTTAATCGGTTAACACTACACTTTCTCGGTGTATACTATTTCAACTCGGTGTATACTAAGTTCTTCATTTAAGAACCACATAAACTTGTACATTCTTGATCTTCCATTCATAACAACATTATGTAATACAATAAAATTACTAACATAATGTCATATTCTCATCAATAAGTTACCCAATGAATACCATATCCATATCTAACTCATACATCTCATCTTCATGTTAATATCTCATTCCTTAACCATTATTTACTTCTTCAAATATTTTTATCAATCATGATAATTATAATAAAAAATAGTTGACGTTGATGACAATATAATAATTGATTTAATGTGTCACATATACCTTTGTAGCTCGGTGATCATTAGTCTATCTCTTTCAAGTATCCAATCAGTTATCGATATTTCCTTAAGATATTCAATCAATTGTAGTATAACATGCTAGTGTTGGAATAATATGTTTCGTGTTGACATCTACACCCACAATTTCATCTTGGACTCATGTTAGTGTCTATGAGAGTGATCTTGCAGAGTTAGTCAACTGTGATAGTTAGCTTTCCTATTTTCAATAATCAAAACATTTTTATATATTGGCAATTAGTAGTTGTACATGAAGAAAAATGATGGAATGGTTAGATAGGTGAGAGATAGTGTGGATCCACCCTATTTCTTAATTACAAAATTAGAAGGAAGATGACTCAATCGGCTCAAGTAGGACTTAAGTGTTGATTAAGTCAATCATCTCTCACTTATAAAGAATTGAGAGAAGTTGGATTTGAGTGGATATGGTTGATCAATACAAAATAGAAGGCTAAATAAGTGGAATTGATAACTTTCAGATCCAACAAAATATAAAAAATTATGCATACACCTGTAGTGACGTGAAACAATAACCAAAGACCAGATCTAACTTGTAGTTGAAATCTAAACCTATTTTAGGAGGTACAAAATGGTTTGGGCATTATGTACCTAGGTATAGAATGATTTCCTTACTGTGTACCTTACAACTTTATCTGAAATTTGTCGGGGCATTATTGTCACTAAGGATTGCACCCAATTTGCTAATGTTAAAACCTAGCAATCTTGTGAAACATGGGACTACTTTCAGGTTGTGGGTGACCTATCAGAAAGTAAACATTTGGATTAGGGGCCGGATTCCCCTTGGATCACTTGCAAACTGACTAAATTTTTGATGAAAGAGAGAGAGCATATGGAAATAAAATAACTAAAACTTATCTTAAACTAGGTGATCCACCGAATTGATTGGAGATTCATAATTGAAACTGGCCTACAAGAAAACTAAAAAAGAAAACCCCAACTCATAGCTTGACTCTTTTGTATTGAACTTCTAAGAATTAATAAGGTACTTAGGATATGAGAAGGCAATAATTTTCCATGACCCAAAACCTGATTCTGTACACAAATTAAAACTTTAAAACAGAAGACAATCTTCTAAATATCTGATTGAAATAATGTGCAGATTAAGGATAACAATATCACAATAATCTTAACATACCTCAAAGGAAAAACTTAGAAAACTTAAGAGACAAGAAGGACCACTTTGAATTCACTGCAAAGAAGCTAAGTATCAAACTATGTATCTCAGAGCTAAAACACTCTCATATCAAAGAGAAATAATGAAGAGCTAAGCTCAATCACATAAGTGAGAGGTATATAAAATGAGGCAAAAGGAATCAACATTTAAAACTCCTCAACCCCCTAAAATGGAAAAAAACCACAAATAGGCCCATGAGGATGCCTCTTAAACCTGGATGTCAAATTCCTGAGTTTATAGGGGTAGTGGAAAAAAATGAGACTCTAAGAAAAGATAGTCAAAAGACAATCCTTTCCCCTCCAAGTCATGCACTAAAAATAATATTCTGACAATGGTTTATAAAAATACCATTGTCAGAATTTACAATGAGAATAGACAATGACCTTTCAATTAAAATTATTCCCCCACGCCATGACTCTAAATATTTTCCACTAAATTAATAAATATCTCTCAATCACATAAGTGAGAGAACATATTTAATAATTACCAAATCAAACCCATGTTAAAATAACAAAGCACCAAAATGAAAAAAACAATTGATAAAAAAGTCAACCCTAAAAAAGGGAGAAACAATTGATTAATCATTTAGAATCAAATCCCCTTTCAAAGATGAAAGAAGCTGCTGGCAACATGTACTTCTCCCAACATTTAGAAAGTTTCCATCTTTCACTAGCACTCTACGTTTGATCTTCGAGTTTAGTTTTAGAAACAACCATCTGTGGCACTAGTTTTAGCATTCTATTTTATGTTTATTCTTCATCTGAAAATCGAGGGTGTGACATTTGGGTTTATTATTTTCTCTGCATTTTGATTTCATGGCTATCTCCTCATTTTTGAGGGCATTGTGTTGTATGTGTGAATCTCTTCATGTTGAGGCATTATGCTTCCATGCCTTGTTGTGTCAATTCCTATCTCCGATGAGAAATGAGGCATCATGGTGCTATCCCTTACAATTTTTGGGGCATATGATAACATATCCATTTTTGGCATTACATTTTTCTATTTCATTGTTGCATTATGTTCACGCTCTATGAGCTAGGGCACTATATTTGATTAAGCTCATGTTTTAGTTTATGGTGCCTATGAGCTAGGGCTTGATCTCCATGGTGTTGTAAATTGTTCCCAGCCTGTGAGCTAGGGCATCTCTGTATCTAGAAGCTCGGTGACCCATGAGTTGGCTTTTATTCTTCCTTTGTGTTTGAATCACCGGTTTCATTATTTGTTAATTGAAATCAAGCTCATTGTTTTGATCTTACTGTTGTGTTTCTTCGCTCATGAATGACCTGCAAGTTTACTGTAGGGGCATAACATCCTTGTCAATGATGCTTATGTTTCAATGTTTTACTTTGATGCATGGCCTACGAGCTTAGGGCACAATGTTTCTTGTTTACATTATCTATTTTAATGGCCATTAAAAACATCTTGTATTTTCTTATGTCTAAGAGGAATATTATTGCCACTGTCAAGAGCCCTTGAGCTAGGGAAACATGGGGTTTACACTATTCATTTTCTGGTGCTACCCATGAGTTATGCTAAATTCTTTTGTAGCCCATTTTCTAGCTAGGGCATCAAAATTTCTGTTTGAAACATCATGCCATATAATGTTCTCTCAGCCTGTGAACTACCTTCGTTGTTAGCACTATGTTCAGATGTGTACATGAAATCACATCCATGGAGTTCATGAAAGCCCATGAATGTGGATTCTTGTGCTACTTAGTACCTGCTATTGCATTCATGGTGACTAGTTCCATGAGTTTGATCCGTAGTTCATGCTTATCACAGATGGTCACTGCTTTGAAAAACTTAATGACCCGCAAGCCATTAAGCTAGGACATGATGCCTCTACATTTTGAGACCATTGTGGGCTATGAATGCATATTGAATGCCTTTGTTTTGTTGATGGCACCATAATTCATACACAATGCACGGGTTAAAGAACAGGGCATTATATTTCACTGGCATCCATGCTATTTTTGGGCCATGAGTTGTGGCTACTATTACTGGTCTCACTGTTGGTGCCAGCCTGTGATTTTATGTATGGCATCATGGATTTATATTTACTCACTGATTTCAAAATGAATCACACCATTTTTCATGCTATTTACACACTCATTGTTTTACTGATTCATTGAGCTGTATCTTTTGAATTTCCTGTTGCTAATCTTGTTTCAATGCACGATAATGGGTTTGGAACCCAAATGTTATGAATTTTCTTGTACTTAACTATTGATGCTACTCCATTTGATGTTGAATTTGGATGCCGATAAGTTTGAACAATGCTAATTTAAAAGTTGATCGACAATGTATGGACATTTCTATTTGACAGTTATTACCCATATTGGGATTGCATTTCATTACCTTGTTTGAGGCACTATTTTTCATGTTGTGTTTGCCCACTGAATAGCATCCTCAAATCACTACAATCATACTGGATGTACCTCATTGTTTCATAGGATCTTTTCCATGATGTTATGAAATCATTCCATCGTTGGTAGCCTTTTTTCCTTAGCCTTTATGTTTTGTGTTGATCTCTATTTTGTACTTTCTTACTTTCCTCTACTCTCATGATTTGATGACCGCTCCATGGAAACTACTTATTTTCTGAATGCTTCCCTCCTATGGACCGGTGCTTCTCCTTGAGATTGTTAGGGCACCCATAGACTTTGTGGAAATTGAGCTTCTGAGAACCCTAACAGGTTCAATGTAGGGTACTAGGAGACTCAACATTGATCATGGGTGCTCTTGGCCTATAATGTGGTCCCTCTCAAGGAAATTTGAGGTCTTCTTGAGAGAGTCCACATTACAGGCCAACATCATTCATCGGGATTCCAACACCTTCAGATTTTTGTTGTACAGAAAATCAATGTACTTCTAGGATGGTCTTTTGGAAGACCATCCTCTTAGTACTATAATTATTTGGATGAGGTAAACAATAGTGAATCAACTTCTTTTGTATCTGCACATGTAACAAACAAGTTAGTGAAAATAATGGTATCTCTTTTTATTCCTGCAACATCTTTAATGCACATGCCCTATAGTATAGCCCTTCCCATAGGTGTATGAATGAGTGCATATATGCATGCTTGTAAATATTATGGTACCATACATTTCTTAGATCCATTAGATCTAACCCACCCCTTTCTCTCTTCTTTTCAGGTTCTAGATCATAGGAGCATATTGGGAACACCTTGGATTGAGACTTCATTACCATGCAATGTCTGGTACCCTTGTATTTATGTTCATCATTTCATGTATGTCTGTACTCATTTATAAAATTCTGAAAATGGCTATGCCTATGTGAGCTCAGATGAATGATCTTCTCAGTTCTTTCTTTTGTACAACACATTTAAAAGATTGGCACACATACATGTAATACTTTAGATGTAAACATTTCTTTTCTGTTTCATGTATCTTACTATGAAATGAACACAAATTATGAAAGATCACCTAATAATCCAAACTAGGGTACAATAGTCTCATTTAGTAATTAGGCCTCCAAAGATGAGTGAAAATATGATAACATTTTAGTGACCTCAACTGAGTGCTTTCCTGCTAAGCACCTTGACCAATTGCCTTTAAATCCATTGGGCATAGAGTCTCATAATCTAGAACTAATCTTAGCTTTAAGTAAATAACTCCTTGCCAACAAAATAAACTAACTGCCAGAGATAGATTGCTCTAGCTTATTGCTAACCCAAACCAAACTGAAAACTGAACTGAAAGAAAACTGGAAGAAAAACATATGCTGAGGCACTTAGGAAACATAGAAAGTCAGAACTGAAACTAACACTACTAATGTACAGGGCATAATTTGACCTCAAAAACATGCTTTGAGGTGAATCCCATTCACTAGAATGGGAAACTCCTCTCCATCCATATTAGCCAGCTGAAAGGCATTATGGGCCTTGCACTTGACAACCATGAAAGCTCCACTCAATATAGCATCAAATTTAGTATGCCTTCCTTGTTTATGTTTGGACTCATCCCTTTTAAGGGCAAGGTCTCCTTAAAAACCCTAGGTATGGCTATTTTTTATCAAAGGTCCTCTTCATCGAAGAATGATGGGCCTCTAGGTTTTCCAGTGCTAATCTCCTTATTTCTTCAAGTTCAATTAACTCAGCAAGCCTAACTTGCATAGTATCTTCTTCCATCAATTCAATTTCCTTAATTAAGCTCAAAGTAGGCAATTCAATAGAAATAGGAATCCTAGCTTCTTTCCCATAAACAAGTGTATAAGGAGATTTACCTGTAGACCTCTTAGGGGTTATTTTTTCTGCCCATAGGGCTAGCTTCAACTCGCTATGCTAGTCCCTCCGGTTTCCTTCTATAGTCTCTTTGATGATCCTCAACAAGTTTTTGTTTGTTGATTCCGCCTGGCCATTACCCTGAGGGTAATAGTTGGATGAAGTTCTTAGGAAGATATTGTGCCTTAATGCCCTTTTTGAGATTCTCATTCCAAGAAATGCCATGGCATTTTCTAAAATGATAGAGTCCGGAGTGCCAAACCTTGACATAATATCTTGATAGAAATTTAGGACAAAGGTCTCATTTACTTCTTTCAATGCTACAACCTCTATCCATTTGGTAAAATGGTCTATAGTAGTAAGCATCCATTTGTGACCAGAACTAGATGGAGGATTAATAGGTCCAATGAAATCCAACCCCCATTTGGAGAAAGGCTGCTCCACCTTGATGGGATATAGTGGAAGGGCTGCCAACTTCTGTTTGCCAGCAAACAAGGCACAATTCTTGTGAATCCTCACCCAATAAAATGCATCTTTGTGCAGGCAATGCCAATAATACCCTACTCTCATCACTTTCAAAGCAGTGGTTCTAGCTACAAAGTATCCTCTAGATCCTCCATCATGAAAATCTTCTAAAATCCTACTTGTCTGGGTTCAACACATCTCAATAGGACACCATTATAATTCCTTTTATATAAAATATTATCTAAAATGATGAAAGGGATGGCTTGGAACCTAAAGTACCTCCTTTTTCTCTTGTCAAGGCCTTGAGGGCATTGACCAGTTAAGAGATAGTGTTTCATCTCTACTGTCCAGTTAGTACTCTATTTTGAATTCTGGTTTATCAAGACAACCTCTCCTTCTTTCTGGATTTTGTCTATTCTACCTTCATTCATCTATTCACACAACCCTTTTCACCTTATCAATTTGGTCACCTTGATTTGGATATCATATTCCATGACTTTGGTGACCCAACCAGTCCTCTTGTGGCTTAGATCCTTATTCAGGAGGAAATATTTTATGTAAGGGTGTGCAACCATTAGGTGCACTGTGTTGTTAGATAGAAAATTCCTAATCTTCTTCAAGCTCCCCACTACTGCTAGGACATGTTTCTCTACTAAATTTTAATTTAACTTGTAACCATCCAAACCTTGGCTGTAAAAAGCCACTGGCTACTCCTGTTTCTTAGTATTTTGATGGAATAACATGGAAGAAATATTATTAGTGTTCCCAAAAGCATATAGAATAAAATATCTTGAAAAATTAGGGTTCACCAGGGTGGGGGTAGAAGCAATTGCTTCTTTTATCTTTTCAAAAAATTTCTTCCCTTCATTTGTCCAATGGAAGGTTGAATTCTTCTTCAGCATCTGGGTCATAGGCTTCAGTAGTGCTGCAACATTAGGGATGAACCTTCTCAAGAAGTTGATTCTCCCAAGGAAACTTTGTAGCCCCTTCTTGTGTGATGGTAAAGGTAGTGCCATGATGGCTTTTATTCTCTTAGGATCGATTGTTGTTCCTTCCTTAGAAACAATGTGCCCTAGCAGCCTGCCTTCATGGACATCAAAGATACACTTTTTAGGATTCAATGAAACTCCAAATTCTCTGCACCTTTCAAAGATCTACCTTAGATGAACCAGGTGATCATTAGTATCTTTTGAGAAGATAGTTATATCATCTAGGTAAACTAGGACAAACTTATTCATCAAACCAACAAATGCCATCTCCATGGCTTTATGAAATGTAGCACCAACATTGGATAGCCCAAAGGGCATCTCTTTGTATGCCATGGTGCCCCATTTGGTGGTGAAGGTTGTTTTATACTGATCCTCCTCTCTTACTAGGACTTGGTTATAGCCATAAAAGCCATCTAGTAGAGAAAATCTATCAGACCCTGAGACAAACTACAATATCTGTTCCATGGAGGGAAATGGATGGTGGTCCTTGAGTGAGGCTTTGTTGAGGTCTCTAAAATCTACACATAACCATATTTCACCATTCTTTTTCTTATAGGCACTAGATTGGAGACCCAAGAGGTGTGTTTGATGGGAAAGATGATATTGGCTTCAATCATTTTCCTTAGCTCTATTTTCATTAACACTTCTAGCTTAGGGTTGATAGATCTCTATTTTTGTCTCACTAGTTTGGCATGGGGTTCTAGATCAATGGTATGTTGAGCTAAGTGGGGATCAAAACCTTTCAAATAATAATATTCCCATGCAAAAATATCATTAAAATCTTGACATAATGAGACAAAGGCCTACCTTTCTGGCTGGGTACATACCTTTCCTAGCTTGAGGTACTTATCTCTGAATATCTCAATAGGTTGGTAATGTTCCTCATTAACTGTCATGCTGGCCTTGTCTCCTTTGAGCTGGTCATCAGAGTTAAAAATGGACTCAAGGGTGACCATTTCCTTGGGTAACTTATTAGTTTTCAACTGTAACATCTGATCACTATACTGGTGAGAAAACTTATTCTGATTAACTTTAGAGAATTCAACTTCTTCTATTAAAAATTTGAAAATATGCTCATCATTTTCAAAGACTTGCCAGCTCACCTGATTTTTTGGTATTGAGGGTCTCACAAGGACTCTCACATGCTACAATTTAGTGCTTGTGACCTCCTTGGGAATGCCATATTCAACTCCCATGGCAGCTAGCTTGTCTGGCTGTTTGTTCTAATTTCTTGGGACAACCATTTGATTAATAGCACAAAATACTTCTATTAAGTCAAAAACCCATGCTTATACATCTTGAGCATATCATTTTTAGTGAGATTAGTGCCTCAAATCTAATTAATTATTAACTCACTATCACCCATAACTTTCAAACACTTGATTCCTCTTTTTTTGGCTCATACTATGCTATATTATTAGTACAACTAAAAGAAAAATGTACAATAGAGTAATACCTTTGTCCTTCTAGAGAAATCAAGATAGCTCCTCCTAAACCAATTCTTCTTCTGTCCCCATCAAAGAATAACTGCCACAACACATTATTTTGATTTTTAGGATTCTCATCTTCTTTCTTCATCAAATATAGAATCGTTGCAACTTCCTCATGAATGATATACATCCCAATACCAGAAATTTCCATATTTCTTAAAGGGTCATCTTCTAAATCCCTTTCAACCCACTCATCCAAAAAAATATCTGGAATGTTTTCAATAGTGGTCTTAGGTTCAGAGTCAATAGGTTCCTTCTCATAGAACATCATATTGGCATTTATAGGACTAGGAGTATAGGGTTTAACATGGTTCTTTACAAAGGCTTCAGACTTGATTCTAACCCTCATCCCATACCTAGTTTTGAAGTATAAATGAGACCAATCAGCTGAAGGGTATCCCCCCTAACCTAGCAATGAAATCTCTGCTTAGAGAAATAGAAAAGTAGGGAGGTGAATCAATAACGTAGAAATATTGAGAGATAGATAAGTTGGGACATTCGTGTAAGGTGAGACTTAGGTCTTCAATGACTCCAATGGTGTTGATTAATGACCCATCCAACTGAACAATGGGTTTGTCTATTGGCTCATAAGACAATCCTAGGAGGTTTGCTAGTTGTTTAGAGATTACTAAACTACTTGCCCTTGAGTCTATCATGCAATTATGAACCAAAAATTTCCCAACAACAAGAGTAACATAGAAAGGAGGGGGTTTAATCTGTAGAGAAATGGTGGGCTGCAAGCTACTTTCTCTAGTTCACTGCTCTTTCTGGGATGCTCCAGCCATCAGGACTCTAGGCTTCTCTAAAACACTTTCATCATTTAATGAAATTTTAGCCAAAGTGTTAAGCAATAACTCCTTTTGCCCAAGAATTTCCAGAGTGTCCATCATAGGTACACTTATAGAATTCTGCTTCATTTGTTCAACAATATTAAAAGACCCTAAGCTCACCTTTGGCTATCCCTTCGCTGAAGCAATCTCTGGTTGTGTAGATGCCAACTATGTTGCTGCCTTGGCTGGATCCTTAACCTCTTTTGACTAATTTTGAAGCAGATCCTGAGCCACCTTGGGCTGTGGAGTCACAACTAGAGTTTGTTGACTAGTAGAGGTTGATTGGTCAGCATCGAAAGCCTTTTTCCTAAATATCATGTTGGCTACAACTGGAATATAGTTTTGGTTTTCATTTAGGAAAAAATTTACCCCACAAAATACCTCCTTTTGGAAGTTAACAAGTGCCACCTCTAGTGTGTGAAGTTCATTTGGGGCAGCAGGATGACCTTGTTGAATCTTTGGTTCTTGAATCATCTCTTGTGGCATGGTGACATTGTACTGCACCATGAGGGCTTGGCCATAGCCATTGGGACACATCTCCTGAATATGTTGTTGATTGCATGCATAGCTCCATTGATATTACTACACCATATTGTTCTGAGCTATAGGAACCAGCTCTGTAGAAGTGCTAGGGATGTTAGGATTGTAGGGTTGATTGGTTTTCTGATTATAGTTTCTTGCTTGGCCTTGCTAGCCTGATTGGTATTAGGGCCTATTTTGTTGATATTGAGCTTGATAGGGAACTTGGTAAGGCTGCTGGTAAGGCTAGAATTATTACCTTTTAAGGTTGACCAGTTCATTAGAAACATACTGCAAGGTTTTCTTGATATCTTTTAGATCTTGGTACTAGTCAATAGGTGGAATGACAACCTATTGAGGAGGAGTTGGGATAGGTGGAATAGATGCCAAGGCTAGAATTTCTTCCAGAACAAGATGAAGCTCAGGGAAAATAGGCATTGGAGGCCTTGGGGCTATCTTTCCATCTTCTATTAGGCAATTTTCAGCCCTTATAGCAAGATCATATGCTGTTGGTAACTTATTTCCTCCCATAGACTGGATTATAACAAAGATATCACTATTGAAGGCTCTTAAATAGTATAAGAAAGCATGCTGGCTTGAGGGTCTAACCATAGCTGGTATTCTATTCCATGTTCTTTGGAATCTAAAATTGAAATCCATCATATACTCTTGGGGTGCCCTTTTAATGCTGGTCATGTGTTCAACTAAAGAGAGGTGGTTAGACTTGTCCTCAAAATGATTAGTTAAGGCTTGAACCAACTCATCCTAGCTGGATATGGAATCGACTGCTAGACCTCTAAACCATCGCAAAGATTTTCCCTTAAGGGATGCTACCAACAACCTCATAGCTACATTATCTTGAGTTATATTATGGAGGTCACAAAGGGATGCAACATCTCTATTATGCTCAATAGTAGAGGTCTAATCCTCTCTTGTAAAAATAGATAGGTTCTTAAGGGCTGATATAGGTATGTCATTATGCTGCTCCAAGTTCAAAGGGATGCCTTGATTGAAGGCCACAAAAGGATGATTTATGGCCATTGGAGGGTTTTGGGGAACTTGAATTGCTGGTGCTACTTGCATTGAATGGATTGCTTGCAGTGGCTAGATTATGATAGTGCTTGCAGGAATACGAATGGGAATGGGGGTGAGATTTTTAGATTGGGATGCACTGGATTGTGCTGCCTCAGGCCTTTTATTGGATGGTGGAAGCTCCTCATAAACAAAAATATTCTTTCTCTTCTTGGTTGGAATCCCACTCATAAGCTTAAGTGTTGATCTGCATGAAATAAGATTAGATTCGCAAGGTATTATATCAAAACATAGTCACTGCTCATACCAAACAATAACCCACTTTGAAAATACTTCAGAAAAACTAACTCACTGAGTCTTCTATCCCACCAGGCATGCCAAAAACTATTGTCACTAAGGATTGCACCCAATTTTCTAGGTGTTAAAACCTAGCAATCTTGTGAAACATGGGACCACTTTGAATTCACTGCAAAGAAGCTAAGTATCAAATTGTGTATCTCAGAGCTAGAACACTCTCATATCAGAGAGAAAGAATGAAGAGCTAACCTCAATCACATAAGTGAGAGGTATATAAAATGAGGAAAAAGGAATCAACATTTAAAACTCCTCAACCTCCTAAAATAGAAAAAAAACCCACAAATAGGCCCATGAGGATGCCTCTTAAACCCGGATGTCAGATTCCTGAGTTTATACGGGTAGTAGAAAAAAATGAGACTCTAAAAAAAATGGTCAAAACACAATCCTGTACCCTCCAAGTCATGCACTAAAAATAATATTCTGACAATGGTTTATAAAAAGTACCATTGTCAGAATTTACAATGAGAATAGCCAATGACCTTTCAATTACAATTATTCCCCCATGCCATGACTCTAAATATTTACCACTAAATTAATAAATAGCTCTCAATCACATAAGTGAGAGAACATATTTAATAATTACCAAATCAAACCCATGTTAAAATCACAAAGCACCGAACTGAAAAAATAATTGATAAAAACCTCAACCCTAAAAAAGGGGAGAAACAATTGATTAATCATTTAGAATCAGATCCCCTTTCGAAGATGAAAGAAGCCGCTGGCAACATGCACTTCTCCTCCTGACATTTGGAAAGTTGCCATGTTTCACTGGCATTATACGTTTGATATTTGAGTTCAATTTTAGAAACAACCATCTGTGGAACTATGTTGTTGAGGGAGGCACTGGTTTTAGCATTCTATTTTATGTTTATTCTTCCTTTGAAAATCGAGGGCACAACATTTGGGTTTATTATTTTCTTTGCATTTTGATTTCATGGCTATCTACTCATTTTTGAGGGCACTGTGTTGTATGCATGAATCTCTACATGTTGAGGCATTATGCTTCCATGCCTTTCTATGTCAATTCCTATCTCCAATGAGAAATGAGGCATCATGGTGCTATCCCTTACAATTTTTGGGGCATATGATAGCATATCCATTTTTGACATCACATTTTACTATTTCATTATTCCATTATGTTCACGGCCTATGAGCTAGGGCACTATATTTGATTAAGCTCATGTTTTAGTTTATGGTTCCTGTGAGGTAGGGCTTGATCTCCATGGTATTGTAAATTCTTCCCAGCCCATGAGCTAGGGCATCTCTGTATCTAGAAGCTCGATGACCCGTGAGTTGGCTTTTATTCTACCTTTGTGTTTGAATCACTAGTTTCATTATTTGTAGAATGAAACTGGGCTCATTGTTTTGATCTTACTATTGTGTTTCTTCGCTCATGAATGACCTACAAGTTCACTGTAGGGGAATAGCATCCTTTTATATGATGCTTATGTTTCAATGTTTTACTTTGATGCATGACCTACGAGCTTAGGGCACAATGTTTCTTGTTTACATTCTCCATTTTAATGGCCATTAAAAACATCTTGTATTTGCTGATGTCTAAGAGGAATATTATGGCCACTGTCAAGAGCCCTTGAGCTAGGGAAACATGGGGTTTACATTGTTCATTTTCTGGTACTACCTGTGAGTTATGCTGAATTATTTCCTAGCCCATTTTCTAGCTAGGGAATCAAAATTTCTATTTGAAACATCATGCCATATAATTCTCTCTCAGCCCGTGAACTACCTTCACTGTTAGCACTATGTTTGGATGTGTAGATGAAATCACATCCATGGAGTTTAGGACAGCCCATGAATGTGGATTCTTGTGCTACTTAGTACCTTCTATTACATTCATAGTGATTGGTTCCATGAGTTTGATCCGTAGTTCATGCTTATCGCATATGGTCACTGCTTTGAAAAACTTAATGACCCATGAGCCATTAAGCTAGGACATGATGCCTTTGCATTTTGAGACCGCTATGGGCTATCAAAGCATATTGAATGCCTTTGTTTTTTTGATGGCATCATAATTCATACACAGCCCATGAGTTAAAGACCAGGGCATCATATTTCACTTGCATCCATGTTATTTTGGGGCCGCGATTTGTGGCTGCTATTACTGATCTCACTGTTGGTGCCAGCTTGTGAGTTTATCTATGGCATCATGGATTGATGTTTACTCACTAATTTCAAAATGAATGGCACTATTTTTCATGGTATTTACACACTCACTATTTTACTAGTTCATTGAGTTGTATCTTTTGAATTTGTTGTTGCTAATCTTGTTTCAATGCACGATAATGGGTTTGGAACCTAAATGTTATGAATTTTATTGTACTTAACTATTGATGCTACTCCATTTGATGTTGAATTTGGATGCCAATAAGTTTAAACAATGCTGATTTAAAATTTGATCGACGATGTATGGATATTTATATTTGACAGTTAGTACCCATATTGGGGCTACATTTCATTACCTTGTTTGAGGCACTATTTTTCATGTTGTGTTTGCCCACTGAATAGCATCCTCAAAGCACTACAATCATACGGGATGTACCTCATTGTTTCATAGGATCTTTTCCATGATGTTATGAAACCATTCCACTATTGGTAGCCTTTTTTCCTTAGCCTTTATCTTTTGTGTTGATCTCTATTTTGTACTTTCTTTCTTTCCTCTTCTCTCATGATTTGATGACCGCTCCATGGACACTTTTTATTTTTTGAATGCTTCCCTCACATGGACTAGTGCTTCTCCTTGAGACTGTTAGGGTACCTAGAAACTCTATGGAAATAGAGCTTCTGAGAAATCTAATAGGTTCAATGTAGGGTAATAGGAGACTCAACACTAATCATGGGTGCTCTTGGCCTGTAATGTGGTCCCTCTCAAGGAAATTTTAGGTCTTCCCTAGAGAGCCCACATTACAGGCCAACATCATTCATCAGAATTCCAGCACCTTTGGATTGTTTTTGTACAGACAATCATTGTAGTTCTAAGATGGTATTTTGGAAGACCATCCTCTTAGTACTATGATTATCTGGATGAGGTAAACAATAGTGAATCAACTTCTTCTGTATCTACACATGGAACAAACAAGTTAGTGGAAACAATGGCATCTCTTTTTATTCCTGCAAAATCTTCAATGCACATACCCTATAGCATAGCCCTTCCTAGAGGTGTATGTATGATTCCATATATGCATGCTTGTAAATATTATGGTACCACACATTGCTTAGATCCATTGGATCTAGCCCTACGCCTTTCTCTCTTCTTTTCAGTTTTTGGATCATAGGAGCACATTGGGAACACCTTGGATCAAGACTTCATTGCTAGACAATGTCTGGTACCCTTGTATTTATGTTCATCATTTCATGTATGTCTGTACTCATTTATGCAATTCTAAAAAATGGCTATGCTCACAACCTGTGTGAGCTTAGATGAATGATCTTCTCAGTTCTTTCTTTTGTACAACACATTTAAAAGATTGGCACACATACATGTAATACTTTAGATGTAAACATTTCTTTTCTCTTTAATGTATCTTACTATGAAATGAACACAAATTAAGAAAGATCACCTAATAATCCAAAATAGGGTACAATAGTCTCATTTAGTAATTAGGCCTCCAAAGATGAGTGAAAATATGATAACAAGCATTCTATTAGATCATGTACTTTCTATATTTTTGATGATAGTTGCATGACTTTTTCCTAGACACAAAAAATGAAAAAATGTTGGATTGAAATGGGGTTTCCTTGGTCAAACCCCTATTTAGGAATCAACCTTAAAATTAAAAATAAAATTACATAAAGGAAAGCAATGTAAATGAAAAGGTAAATATCAGATCTACCTTATAAGTGTATATACCTTCATGAACAGATATTGAGATCACACATATTCATGAAGACTATTGTATGTTTCTTGAATGGTAGTTATTGAATGTTGACTTTGAATCAAGATTTTCTTTCACAAATGCATGGATCTATGAATGCCACTCGAAGATCTTCAATGTTGTATTCTTGATAACTCTTGCCTTGAAGAATGGATGAATGAAATGCATGTAGATGGGAAAAAATGATATTCTTTCTTGATTGAGAACTCCTCTACTTGGCCATCATGGGAGAGAAGCTTTCTATAATGGAGAAGAATTCCTTCAAAATCACCTTGGATGCTTGAGGAATGCTTAAAAATTGATCTTGAATGCTTGAACGTGAAATTATAGGAGAGCACTTGAAATATTAATCATGGTTACCAAAATGAGTAGAGATAGGGCACTTATATACCTTTCACAATATTTTAGGATTCAAAATTGATTGAAGCTTACCAAAAATTTGGAAATCCTACTTAAGCATTGCAATAGGCCACCCATTAAAATTTGGGCTCAAAACTTGGGGTACAAAATGATAAAATCATTTTATACCTAGGAAAACAAGCTCAAATTCATATGGGGGATTGGGAATGAAGGGAAAATGTCAAAAAAGGAAGAGCTAGGTTTCTAGGATCAAGCACAACATACATGAAATCTTGAAATCACCAAAATGGGGCCTAATAGAGAATATAATTATAGGTTCTAACTTCTTAGGATGGTATATTTAGCCCCTACTTTAGTGAGAGTATGAGACAAACTCAATGTCATGATAAAGTAGATCAAGGCAAATAAGTTTTTTTTATCAAGGTCAAGGAGACAAAGATACACCAATCCCTAAGTGACTTGGGTCCTCAGCAAATCCAAAACCAAGATAAAAGAGGTAACACACAAACACACACACACACACACACACACACACACACACACACAGAGAGAGAGAGAGAGAGAGAGAGAGAGAGAGAGAGAGAGAGAGAGAGAGAGAGAGAGAGAGAGAGAGAGAGAGAGAATTTTACCATGGGCCATCAAAAACTACAAAAAATGGCATTGAATATCTAGAAAGCTATGAGATGCTAGTCAACCCATCAAAAAAGGATAATCAAGTGAATCATAGTCCACTAGGAAAGTTGAAAAGAGGATCAATCCTTAAGGAAATTATTGTCTCTATTAAGGGACCTAGAAAAGAGATTAGTCCTAAGGAAAGAATAATCTCTAAAGGGATCTAGAAAAGGATGATCTTAGTCTAAGGATTCAATGAGAGATTCACAAGGCATGATAATGTAATGTAAATATGAATCCAAGGAAAGTATTATCACCTTATCCATCTACATCAGAGAATGCATTGAATCATATTTTATGTGTATACAATGTGAAACAAGGAATGGAGATGTGTATGCCCCCATGTTAAATAGATTGCAAATGAATTAACAGGAGAAATGTTTTTAACTAAGCATACATGAACCCACAAGAGATGTTTCTATTGGAAGTATTATATGGGAAATTGAGATACTAAGAGGGGGGGGGGGGGTGGGTGAGTCAGTTATCTACAAAATTTTATACTTTGAAACCAACTAAACATATATACCATAGTCATAAAATTCAATACTGAAATGATCTAACATGCTAATCACATCCATGAAATGAAACATATAAGACAAAGATTTGGTAACCCAAAAACCCTTGAAAGGTAAAACTGGGGTGTGGATGACACCCACAAATATTCACTACTGTAGAAATAAAGTGTGCATATTAGGGATACAATGTTTTGATCACTTTTGGTGATCTACTTTGTGAGGGGGTCTTCCCTATTAAGAGATTACAGACTTATAAAATCTACCTTGATTAAAGGATTTAAAAACTTACAGCTAAGTAAGCACTCAGTTAAGAGATTTACAAAGGCTTGTTAGGACCACTCTATTAAGAGATTTACCCTGATTTAGTTTCTTGAATGTATCAGTACCTGATCCTTTGGTTTTCACTTCAAAGGTTAATTATAGATCTCCTCTTTCCAATACTTATCTGATCTCAAAAATCAAATATTGCTTTGTTCTATCCTTCACTGCTCTGCTCAGTCACTCTGCCTGATTCACGCATCTAACAATCAAAACACTACTTCCATCCACATACATGAGATCTCCTTTGCTACTACATTTTTGGGTTTTGATATCACCTTATATAAACAATTGATCAAGCTCATAGATCAAAATCAACAATCTAGATTCATCACTTATTCCTCTTAAGGATTCATTTTCTTGATTGGTTACATGGATTGCATAGGGATTAATGATTGATGTAATAATCTGTAATCAACTCCTTAATTCTCTAAAAAATCATTAAATCATGCATACAAGTTAGCTAAAATGGTTTACCTAGGTGTTTGTGCCATTACAAACACATATATCAAAACTGGCTTTCTTGGCATATGAAATCTCTGATGCTCAGTCAAAACTATTCTCCATATAATGGCGCTTGACACTAAATCTTCTATACAACTTGGCATATACTATTCGGTAACTACTGAAGTACTCAACAACTTGTGACTTGCTCAATAGTAACTACTATTTGGTAACTATAAAAAATACAAGTCTAGTATATTACTCAGCCTAAATAGGATGGCTTGGTCGTAGTGATGACCAACCAACATTGCCTTGATAATGACTAAGTGTTGGACACTAATAGACAACATGATCTGGAGATCAACAATCTCCCCCTTTCATATTAGTGGAAAAAATAATTTGTCATGACTTTACATTACAATAGTATTTAGTACTTGAGTACTCCCCCTAAGACTGGGAATCAATCTTCATAACATTTATTTACATGATTCTAACATACAATGAGTATACATTTACATTTCAAAATAGTATTTCATACCTCTCTCATTTGTTTTCAAGTTCCCCCTTGTTCTACTCTATACCCCCTTGATCTTTGTATGTACATGACTTATTTCCCCCTTGTTTTTGTCACTTTGAACTACTGGGGTGTTGGGGTTAGATAATACTTATCCAAAAATGGTTTGTGAAGCTAGAAAATCATTGCTAAAGCATTATCCCATCTAGATTTGATAGACTCCAAAACCTGTATCTTGATCTCTAGCTGTGCAACTAGATCAACCAAACTCCTAACAATAGAGAGATGAGGATCTCTATGTACTAACTCCTTTTCTGATGCCAATTCTCTCTGCATAACCACCAAATGAGGTGTCAACATTGTTTGTATCATTATAAATGTGGTTGTTATCATTCCATCACTAGCCATCAACTCGTCTAATCTCCCTTGGGCATGAAGCAACCTGGTGAAATGAATAGAGATAGAACTTGCATCCATGCTCAGTGAGTGTCCCATTGACTTCAAATCTTATTGTAGCTTCTCAATAACCTCTTGATTGTCCTTAGTGAATGTCTCTACATTACTGTTATACACTAAGTTTGCACCCTTGGTTCAAGCTCTCTTGGTCTTGATAACCTAGTATAACTTTGGGATCATCTCCAGGTTGTGGGACCTTTGCTAATTGAGATGAAACCTCTAGGTTTTAGGCTGGATCCTCTTGGATAATCACCTTAATTTTCTTCTTGATAGGAAAGTAAATTCTTGAGGGGAAAGGGATAGAAGGAATGCTGAAGGGAAATGACTGAAAGAAAACTACCTACTAGGTGATACACTGAAATGACATGAACACAATATATTGACAAAATTAGCATGAAGGCTCTTAGATCTAATAGAATACAATCTTCATAAATAGGCTTGCATAAGTGTTTCATATAGGGGTCTGAAAAAAAGACTTAGACTATGACCTGCAAGCAAATGTTCTTTTTAGCAAAAAGGGGACATGAATGAGACAGAGTGACAGGGGGTTGAGTTATACCCACAAGATCATTCAAACCAAATCATATACAATAGCACACAAATAAGATGAAAGAAAGAAGGGCCCTGGAAATCCAAGATTTCTCTAACAAAGCTAGTATATTATACTCATTGAGAGAAATATAGATAAGGAAAAGACTTGAGGGCAGAGAAGATGCCTCAAAAAGCCTCTATTGAATCTAATAAATCAATGAAAGATTACATACTGTAAAAGCCAGAGGGTAGAAAAAATGCCACAGATAGCTCCTAAGAAAGAAAAACTCTCTTTTTTAAAACCATAAACTCTAAGCTCTAAGAGCTCTAAAAACTAATATATGTTATAAGTAGTGGTCGCCGTTGCACCAAAAGATTGACCTGTTAATGCCCGATACAACCACTAGACTTATAGAAGACATAGGAGGCTGTTAAACCATGTCACAAATCCCGAGGGGAGCACTGACCATTTTTCCAACAATCTCCCCCTCAGCGTTACCCAAGGGGATTCAAACCTATGACCAAGCTCTGATACCACTTGTTACAAGTAGTGGTTGTTGTTGCACCAAAAGATCGATGTGTTAATGCCTAATATAACCACTAGACTTATAGAAGACATAGGAGACTATTAAACCATGTCACGAATCTCAAGGGGAGCGCTGACCATTTTTCCAACAATATATACATCTCCCCAGCACACAAGCAAGAGTCAAAAATCTAATTAGGGTTACATAGATCTTCATACAATAATGGAAACCCTAAATCTATCATATCTGATCATAAATGCATCCTTAAAATATCTTGGCTAATCAAATATATATTTCCATGTCTTTCCCATTGCCATAACTGTCTGTAGACGAGCCGCCTTGATCCATCTACCTTGCTGCAAGTTGAAAACCTTACACCACCGCCATGAATTTGTCTCTATAAGTTAGGTTCATCATGAATGTTCAAATCTGATCCTCATGAATATTTTTAATTTAAAAGTATAAATGGTCATAGGTAGTGCTAACCCTTCAATGCTTCTTCGGCACAAAACCACTGACATGGTACCTCAAGAAACAAAAATCAACACGCGACGGCCACCCAGATCTTCTTCATCATTTTTCTACCTGCAACTATTCTGAAAACATCCATTTTGAGCTACTCACAACATCACATTTGACCAACAGCAACAAACTGACAAGAAACCCTGCAGAAATATATTTAAATTTGAAACAATGACTAGCAGGTTTTAGCTTAAAACATGGCCATCGATATCATTCTTTACCGGCAAATTGAATGACCTAGATCATTCTCCACAATAGTTACAAGGTCCCTTGAAAATTCATCGACCACATCATCAGTCGGAAACCAATGAGAAATGAACACCTCAGCATGACTGACACCTTAGACCCATGGCTTTACTTAACTTTTCATCGAACGGTTGTCGTAATGCCATGAAGACTATCTCTCGAGAACCTTTTCCTTGTGGTATCATGACAATCATCGATCTTGATCAAATTTTAACTTGTCTGGATGATGAAAACCCTAGCCCCACTAACAACTTTCCACATCACAAGACAACGACCAATCAGAGGTAGACACCTCGGCAATAATTGATAGCAGACCCACTGCATAATCAATTTCGTTCATTTGGAAGATTGGATGGTTGTCATAATGCCAAGAAGATTAACCCTCGAGCACCTTTTCCTTGTGGTATCATGACAATCATTGATCTCAAATGAACTTTAACCTATTGAGCGACCTAACCACCATAAGAAACATAACTACTCATCAGATCGTTGAAGGCTAAGGCATGAACCATAAGGGTTGTGCGAACACGCGACTGAAGAAAATGTTGGGTCGCTAAATGAAAAGGGAATATTCTATCCGATTGGGAGATAAAGAAATAAAGGGAGTTGCGGGATTGGGAAATAGAAAAGAATGTTCGGTTGAACTTTAGAGATTTCACGACCAGCCAATCATGAAATAGTGCACATGAGAATATAGTGACTTAAGTGACCGAAAAAGGTAATGGCGAAATAGAACCGGTCGTAGGGTTTTTAGGTTTTTAACCTCCAAAAGTTATTTTTTCAAATTTAATGGCTATCAAACTAGAGATATAACAATTTGCAGAGACTAGGGGAAGAGGCACAGGACCATAAAAATTCTCAAGGTTCTCAACAAGGCTTAAAAAATGAATATTTTTGGATAGAGCTGAGCCTGTTGGCCAAAATTGTATGGAATAGGAAATTTGGGTAACATTTTGGCAATTTTTGCTAGATGTCATCCTACTAGACATTAGATCAGTGGCCTTAAAACAATTCATTGGGTGTAGGAGTTATCTCAAGAACACAAGGACCTTCTTGACAAAGAGATAGACTCAAAACCAGGAGGGACAAAAATGTGCACGAGCACTTCTTGAAAAGCAGGAAAACCAATCTAGAAAAATTGAAAGAAAGTAGGAAAAACTACCCTACCCTAAACTAACCAGTGCAACAAATGGTTAAACAAAACCATTCACTGGATAGTTAAAATAGCTACCCTTCCTCCTTAGGATAAAATACTTTACATGCATGAGGATAGCTAATAAGGAATGAAGTAGACATAGTTGTGTGAAGAACTGATGCACCACCTCCTGAAAGACATAAAAAAATTGACTCACCTCCACCAACAAATTCTTCTTTCCATTGTCTAGGGGTAGATAAGTGAGTTGAGCTTGTCCTTGCTGAACTGCAAGTTCACCTTTAGCTTCAGCTTCATTTGAACATTCATATTTGGACACAAACATGATTGGTCTTTCATGGCTGGCCTCCATTCTTGCTTAATACCTTAAAGGGAAACCCCTAGAAGGAATGAAATTGGGGCTCTTTTTGTTGTTGTCAGGCTTTTTAACTACCAATTCATGCAGATGAGTTTCCTCTTCCACATCATTTTGCTTGTCAACATTCTTAGTAGCATGCTTCTTCTTAGGAAAACATTCCTTTCTTTGTCCTTCAACTACTGAGATAAGTGACATATTAAGGACATGACATCCCTTGTATCAATCATCTGCTGATGATGCATCTATTGTTCTAACTGACCTATGGTCTCTTCTTCATCATCAACAAAGAGGGGTAGCTCATCAAACAATTCAACCAAGACCCCAGGTCGAGCATCAATCTCCATTTTTTTTTTCACTATAACAATCATCACTTAGCACTGATACCTCATATTTCCTCTCCTTCTCATCACATAAAAGCTGATTTACCACATGTCCTTGCTCTGATACTTGACTAGTATCTTTGAAAAGACTTGGCATCTAATAGCTAGGAGGTGGAGTCTATTGAAGTTTCCATGGTAGTTCATCATCTTGGTAGACCAGAGGGGTCTCTTGGGATAAACACAATTCTTGGAAGAATTTCCCTTGTAGAGTGGTGGACTAAAATTCCTCAAGTATAGGCTCTTGGAAAAAAGCTTTTGCCTTAAAACTTTGGACACTAAAATTAGAAGATTTAGATGCAGACATAGAAGGAATACCTTTTTTAAGATTTGGAAATTGTAAGACCTTGTCCTTCAACTACTACTTCTTTGTAACTAGTCCTCTTTGATGATCCTCTCCAATGGCTTGCTACATCCCAATCTCAAGGAGATATGCTTGAGAGGCCACTGTCTCTTGTTGTAGCACTCTTGAATTCTTTTCAATAGGAAGCTCATAGTTCATGAGAACAAGTGGAAAATCTGGAGCTTCCTTCCCAAAAATGGGTTTAAGTAATTGCTAGCTACTTGGATGCTCTGTGTTGGGAATGTCTTCTTGACTAGATTATAGGGATGGAAAGGCCTCTTTACCAATTTTTTTTCTTTTACTTTGATGCTTTTCTTGATACTGTGGTCTACTTTTCTGATAGGATTATCATTGAGTTTGGTATTGCTGGTTAGGACTTTGACCCTGATTTTGATAAGGTAGTGTAACTTCCTGATTCCACCCATTTTTAGCGATCAACTCCTTGGTTACAGTCTATAGTAGGCTTATCATTTCTTGGGTTGTTGCTTGCTAATCATTTCTCATCTCTTGTTGACTATTTTCCAATTTGAGTAGCTCTTGAGAAGGGTCTCCTTTGGATTCCTCATAGCTAGAACTATCTTGTGGTGCCACTATAGTTGGTATAGGGGTACATGGAAGAATCTGTAGAGGCATACTTGGATGGATGTTGGGATGAATAGGTATGGGTGGCCTTGGGGTTATTATACTAGCCTGAATTAGGCAATTTTCTACCTTAACAACTATATCAAAAGCCTGGGGTAATGAAGTACCTCCCAAGAACTGAATCATGATAGATATATCGCTAGTTAGGCTTCTCAAAAAATAAAGGAAAGCACAATCTACTAAAGGCCTTATATTAATTGGAATCCTATTCCATGTCTTGAGGAATTTGCCATTAAAATCTATCATCTGTTCTTGAGGATCTCTCTTTATAATTTGGAGTTTCTCTACTAGAGACAAAGAGTCTAAATCATCCTCAAAGTGTTTTTTAAGGAGCTCCCTAAGTCTTTCCCATGAATTAATGGAGACAATAGCTATATTTATAAACCATTAAAGATCCTTACCTTTGAAAGAGGCTACTAACAATTTAGAGGCTACATCTTCCTGAGTTATATTGTGTATACTATAAATAGTAGCCACATCTCTTATGTGTTCAAAAATTGTTGTTTTTCCTTCACCTATGAAATTAGGTAAGCTCTTCAATGCCACTAGGGGCACATCATGATTTTGAGTGAAGTTTAATGGACTACCTTGATTGAAAGGTGCAAAGGCAAACTACCTAGCCATTGTAGGAGCTGAAATTTGCTAGATCTGAATCTTCCTCTAGATCTCTGGTCAGAGATCTTCCTCTTCTTCTAAGATGAAAGGACAAAGGTCTCCTGTCCAAAGTATCAGGTGGTGTAGACTATATTCTTCTTACAGGGGATGCTCTTTGAGACAACCTTCCTCTATATTTTCTCTTTGAGGGAAGCTCTAAGAATTTAGTGGGCTTTGAGCTCCTTATCTCTATCTTTCTCATAAACTTTGAGTAGGGCTCCTGAATCTTACACCAGTGGAGTCACCAGATATACTTGATAGAAAAAAACCTCTAAAAGGTCTATATTATGCAATCAGTATATCAGACACATCATAATATTTTGAAGATGAACTTTTCTATGTCCCATTGGGCATGCCAGAAATGTTATGCACTAAGTTTGCACCCTTGGTTTAAGCTCTCTTGGTCTTGATAACCTAGTATAACTTTGGAATCATCTCTAGGTTGTGGGACCTTTGCTAACTAAGATGAAACCTCTAGGTTCTAGGCTAGTTCCTCTTGGATAATCATCTTAATTTTCTTCTCGACAGGAACGTAAATTCTTGAGGGGAGAGGGATAGAAGGAATGCTGAAGGTAAATAACTGAAAGCAAACTACCTACTAGGTGATACACCAAAATGACATGAAGACAATATATTGACCAAATTAGCATGAAGGATCTCAGATCTAATAGAACACAATCTTCCTAAATAGGCTTGCATAAGTATTTCATAGAGGGGTCTGAACAAAAGACTTAGACCGTGACCTGCAAGTAAATGTTCTTTTCAACAAAAAAGGGGATAGGAATGAGACAGAGTGACAGGGGGTTGTGTCATACCCACAAGATCATTCAAATAAAATCATACACAATAGCACACAAATAAGATGAAAGAAAGAAGGGCCCTGGAACTCCAAGATTTCTCTAACAAAGCCAGTATATTATACTCATTGAGAGAAATATAGATAAGGGAAAGACTTGAGGGCAGAGAAGATGCCTCAGAAAGCCTCTATTGAATTTGATAAATCAATGAAAGATTATAGACTATAAAAGTTTGAGGGTAGAAAAAATGCCACAGATAGCTCCTAAGAAAGAAGACTTGTCTTTTTTACAACCATAAACTCTAAGATCTAAGAGCTCTAAATACTAATATATACATCTCCCCAGCACACAAGTAGGAGTCAAAAATCTAATTAGGGTTACATAGATCTTCATACAATAATAGAAACCCTAAATCTATCATATCTGATCATAAATGCACCCTTGAAATATCTTGGCTGATCAGATATATGTTTCCATGTCTTTCCCATCACCATAACTATCTTCAGACGAGCCGCCTTGATCCATCTACCTCCGCTGCAATTTGAAAACCTTACACCACCGCCATGACTTTGTCACTGTAAGTCGGGTTCATCATGAATGTTCAAATCTAATACTTGCAGATATTTTGAATTTAAAAGTATAAACGGTCATAGGTGGCGCTAACCCTTCAATGCTTCTTCGGTCCAAAACCACCGACATGGTACCTTAGGAAACAAAAATCAACACGCGACGGCCACCCAGATCTTCTTCATCAGTTTTCTACCTGCAGCCATTCTGAAAACATCAACTTTGAGCTACCCGCATCATCGTATTTGACCAACAACAACAAACCAGAAAGAAACCCTGCAGAAATATATTTAAATTCAAAACAATGGCTAGCAGGTTTCAGTTTAAAACATGGCCATCGATATCATTCTTTACCGGCAAATCAAATGACCCAGATCATTTTCCAAGGTAGTTACAAGGCCCCCTAAAAATTTATCGGCCACATCATCAGTTGGAAACTAATGATAAATGAACACCTTAGCATGACCGGCACCTCGGACCCATGACTTTACTTAAATTTTCATTGGATGGTTGTTGCAATGCCATGAAGACTATCTCTTGAGCACCTTTTCCTTGCGGTATGATGACAATCGTCGATCTTGATCAAATTTTAACTTGTCTAGACGATGAAAACCCTGGCCCCACTAACAACTTTCGACATCACAAGCCCATGACCAATCAGAAGAATACACCTTGGCAATAACTAACAATGGACCCACTACACAATCGACTTCCTTAATTTGGAAGATTAGACGGTTGTCGTAATGCCAAGAAGATTAACCCTCGAGGACCTTTTCCTTGCGGTATCATGACAATCATTGATCTCAAATGAAATTTAACCTACCGAGCAACCTATTTGCCATAAGAAAAATAACCACTCTTCGGATCGCTGAAGGCTAAGGCATGAACCGCCAGGGTTGTGCGAGCACGCGACTGAAGAAAATGCTGGGTCACTGAATGAAAATGGAATATTCTATCCGATGGGGAGATAAAGAAATAAAGGGAGTCGCGGGATCGGGAAATAGAAAAGAATATTTGGTTGAACTTTAGAGATTTCATGACCAACCAATCAGGAAAAAGCGCACATGAGAATATAGCGACTTAAGTGACCGAAAAAGGTAATGGCAAAATAGAACTGATCGTAGGGTTTTTAGGGTTTTTTTACCTCCAATGGTCATTTTTTCAAATTTAATGGCTATCAGACCAGAGATATAATAATTTATAGAGACTAGGGGAAGAGGCACATGACCATAAAAATTCTCAAGGTTCTCAACAGGGCTTTAAAAATGAAGATTTATGGATAGAGCCTAGCTTGTTGGCCAAAATTGTATGGAACAGGAAATTTGGGTAACAATTAAATAATTGTTTATACAAAGAATTAACATTTTGTACAACCTCTTCTAACTTATTCACTAGGTCAAAAAGTTCTACACATTTCACTGCAATCTCTTTTGAGACCTTCTCAAGTACCTTGGTCTCAAAATTTCTTTCAGACCACTGCATTAGCTTCTCATTAGCTTCATTCTCATCACTATTCACCTTTTTGACAATGTGTACCAATTTCTCTAGTATAGGTGAAGTTTCATTGACATCATCTAACACAAAAGCCTCTAAAAATATACCCTGAATTTCATGTACGTAGTACCCAATTTTGTTGATGTTCTCTTCTAACTTCCTCTTTCTTGCTCTTCTTATTCAATAGATCTTGCAATATTTTAATCTGTTCATAATTTAAGTTATCAGTGTCCCACTTCGAAATCAGTATAACTTCATCTAGTGTTACCTATGTGCTAGGAGACTTGTCCTTTTTCTTTTGTGACTTCTTCTTCTTAGTCTTTGGTGTGCTTCTACTCGACAGCTTCACTAAGGCTTGAATAACCTCTTGCTCCTTAGATTCCTGATTATCCTCAGTTATTTTATGCCCAGTCTCATTTGCTTCCTTACCATGTGGTCTTGAAACTTCTATTGCAGACTTATCTACTTGATTTTTTACACTCTCTCAATTTACTTTGAATCTTTCTAAAATTATCAAATCATTAGGGAAATGAGAATGAATGGTAAAATTTCATTAGATAGATTCAAATGGTCACTTTTAGGTCTTCATTAAATACTCCATACACAAGTAGGTATTTTAATACCCCAAAGATGGGCTTTAGTACTGTCGACCTCTTACATTGACAAATCGATAGAAATCAACCTTAAAGTCCTAACCTAAGCCACATCTACACATCAAATAATCAAAACCCTAATCGATCCTATTTCAATTCTACATCGGGGAATATTCCTAAAATTATTTCTAATTAAATATTATTTGGCGATAAATGATATTATTTTATTTATCCTAAAGTCAATTAATTAGATATGTTGAATATTTAATTAATTAAACTTAATTTGGCCACTTAATTATTTAATTAGATTTAATTGAATTTATTCCTAATTAATATTCTTTTTATTTGACAATAAATCAAATTTCTAAAAATAATTGATTGAATATTTATTTAATGGATTAAAATCAAATTGTCGAATTTAATAATTTAATTTTGAATCAAGTTTGATTAAATAATTGATTAACCCATAAATCAATTATTTTTCTTCAAAAATCAGTTAAGTTGAGAATAAATCACATGGAAAATTAAATAAACTCATAATTATCTATGCACAAATAAGAAAAGCACTTAAATTCAAAATCAACTATTAAATTCAATTTGTTAACTTTTTAAACTCAACATGTGATTGTGAGTTGAAAAGTAGTTTGAAGTAATCTGAACTTCTAATTCAAGTTATAAAGCTGATTTTGCATGATTTTGTGAGATAACTATTTCTAATTTCTTGATAACTATTAACAGAAAAGGCACTATTCATCAAAAAAAAATTCCTGATAACTCAACAATCAAACTGAGTTGATCAGGAGAGATTTTTGTTTTTTCATGAGTTCTCAAAACCCTGGATTTCTATATAAACAGGCCTCAGTCCTTTACAAATGACCGTGAATTTGGAGAATCTTTGCACGTGCAATCTGGAGAATTTGGAGATTGTGCAATTTTTGAGATTCTTTGCTAACCATTGTTTTCTTAATTTCATAGCATTCATAACATTGATAGATTAGATTTCAATTCATATTTCATCTAGTTTTCTTCATTATTACATAGAAAATCCAAAAACATAGATTAAACCTACATTCATTTTTCATAGCTTTCTTCATTCAAATCCTTCATTCAGATGTTGCATTGTCACTGATCTCGGTCAATTTCTGAGAATACCATACTCGCATATAGTAGAAGGTAGTAAACCACCTAGTTAATGATATACTCATTTATTGCATATTTTCTGATTATTAACCAATAATGTTTTATTGAAGTGTTGTGTCCAGAAATAGGTACAATCTTCACACGCACATTTCTAGCACCCACCGTGGGGCTCGACAGCGGGTTTCCATTCTTATTTCATCATTTTTTTGATATTTTAAATTCAAGATTCAATTTTTAATTTTTCTTTCATACAATTTCATACAACATTTGTAGATTATCGTATTGGAACCCTTTGTCTATCGTATGACAGATGACATTTTGCATTGTCGTATCAGTTTTTAGGTATTGTCCTATTGGCCTTGGATTGTCAAGGGTGAAGGTACCCAGAGTCGTATCATGATTGAAGTTGCGTATGAGAGTAGGTATATTTTCGTACAAGTTTTGATTCCAGTTTTCAATTGTTGTATCAGATTTTTGATCAATTTTTGAGACATTTGATTTGAGATTTCGATTGATGGCTAACACTGGCATTTGCTATTTACTAGTTCCTAATCATTTTCACAGCCTAACAAATCTTTGTAGGATGAAACATGAAGACTTGAGCACAAAAACCCATTCTTTTAGCCTCTTCTTGTCTTGACTTCTCAGTCCATATTTTGTAGGAAACACTTTTAGAAAATTGCTTGTCAAAGCCGCTCAATCAACAAAGATTTCTAATGAGTGGTTTTGTAGGTTGCCAAAGCATCATCGAGAAAATATTCTATTTACTTATATTTCATTTTTATAGGCACCTAGCTAATTAGGTACATGTGCCTATTGCCATTGAGGCTGATATTGAGGGGATTATGTTCTTCTCCTTCTTAGGAGAATAAAAAACCTAGAAGGTATCTTCTCTGGTGCTAGTTTGTGTACTATCTCTGGATTAACTCTGCTTAACATGTTTTGGATAGAGAAAAGGAAAAGGTTAGGGGATTATTCTCTTCTCTTTCAGAGAATCAAAAACCTAGATCATGTGGTCCCCAACCTCACATTTTCTTTAATCCTTTAGAGGGTCTGTCGGAGAGGTAAAAAGCTCTCGGGAATGACCAAAGTGGGGACAAGTCTTAAGCCATCTCTTCCACCCCACTATAAAATTTGATGCTTCCTTGAGGTTAAAGCCTCAGAAGACATAGCTATGCTTGTTCCTTGGATTCATTCCAAGAACATGCTTTGATTTTGTGTAGAGCGGAGCTACTTAAATCTTTCTTGCGAGACTACACAAATTAGAGTGCTCATAGGGTTAACAGGCTGAATCTTGGTTGTGGGACTATGGGAGACAATTGTGAATGGATGCCCTGATTAAAAGCCTAAGCTAGTTTGCTACCGATCTTCCTCTAAAGGATTTGTAGTGCTTTTGCAAGGTGAATAGTAATCACCCCAAGAAACACATTATATCGAGCCCTCTTTGACACTTGAACTCGCCTAATATGGGATTCAACATCTATTGGGTGTTGTTGGACCTGTATATTATGAGTAGTCTTTGAGTGTGTTCCTAAGTGAATGAGAAAGTAATACATCTCTTCTCCTAGCTAGGGTAAGGTAGGTGTGATTGATTCATTGAGTTAGTTCCCTCATATTTTCTATGATTGTGAGCCTATTTCTATGATAAACAACCTCAGACAATCCAATACACGGATCTTCAAAACTTGACAGAGAAATCAACAAACTAATTGAAACTAGAATCTTGAAAAACTTGGAAAATTGTTACAAAATCCTTTTCTGGTATCTACTGTTGTCCAGAACCTCAAATTGTCATACACCAATTGCGTTTGATCTACAAGTGTCATACCAGAACCTCCAAGTGTCGTATGGGAAGCCATATTATGTTGTATGAGAATTATCAAAAACCCCTAGCAAAAGAAAATCCTAGTGTCATTTGCTGTATGAGCTTCTACAATTGTCGTGCCAGACCTCATTCCATGTTGTATGAGCTTGGATACTGTCATATGACAGTTTACCCAAAATTGCCAGAAAGTCAAAATCTTGTCAGAAATTCAATCAACTTACACCTATTATCCAAATTCTATCAGAATAGTCACTGTGTTAGGAACAAAGCAGAGAAATAGAAAATTCATCTTATTTTCCTAAAGAGATCCGTTTAGCATGATTTGTCATGTGATTGATCAGTTTGCACCACGTATCATCTTGTCTCAAAAACCTTGTCAGAACAACCTTGATTTATCATCTTACAATGACTAAGTGTTGCAAATTCCTGTCCACCATATTTTGGGCATCTACCCATACATCTCAGGTACAATATCTCTCATTTACATCCAATCAATTCTTTTCAAACCAATCTTGACAAGGTTGTGTCACTTGATATTTTCTAAATTCAAATCATTTGTTAGTTCTCTTATCGTGCTCTCTAAATTCACCTAAGGTTAATAGTAGAAACTAGAGCCTCTTCACACAAAACACCCAAAGAAGAACCAAAGATCTCACCTTCATCTTCTCTTATTGTTTAGACCTTACACCAACCTTATGACACCAATCTTTACGAAGAAGACACCCTTGGCAATTTGCGCCTCAAAGGAGGTCACACAACCCCTCCCGCATCAACACAAAATCTCAATCAAAGCACTGCCATGTCTCAAGGTAGAGCTAACTAGGTATTTGAAGGCCAACAATCCAATCATGATGGGGATCAAGAACCCACACCATCAGAAATTAGATGATTTCATGATGATGACCTCTTTAAAAGAATGATGAAACACTTCTTACAAGAAGAAAAAGAGGCATATTTCCTACAATCAACTCAACAAGGAGCCAAGCTTCCTTGAGACTTTAATGTTGAAAATATCATAATACAAGAGGAAGAAACCCCCATCATAGCTATGATGAAACAAATTCATGCTATGCAAGTCAAGATAAACTTGCTAGAAAAGGAGAAAGAACTTAAAGAACTCTCTATGGAGGCCCTATGCCCATTTCCATTTGATCAAAGCTTGTACATGCCACCATTCCCAAAAAGAGTGGAACTACCCAAATATGTCAAATATGATAAAAATTCTGATCCTCAGGATCATGTTAGGGAATTCTGCACTCTATTCATGGATTTTATGCACAAATCAACATACTTATTGTGTTTCTTCCCACAATCTTTTGTGGGAGCAGCCATGAATTGGTTCTCTAAAATGCCTCCGACCATCAAAACTTTTGAGGAGTTAATCAAACTATTCCATCAACAATACTCCTACAATATCCAACATCCGATCATAATGATCGACATCTACAATCTAAAACAAAATTTAGGAGAACCCTTCCTGACCTTCCTTAAACGATGGAGGAAGAAGTTTTCACTCTATGCCCAACAAATTTGAGAAAATGAGAAACTAGAGATCTTCATCAATAATCTAGTTCCAAAAATCAATTATAATCTTCAAATGCAAAATCATACCTCTTTTGACAACATGGTAGAAATGCCATTAAAATAGAAAATGTACTTGTTCGTAAGGGAGACATATCGCTTCATAAGGAGAATAAGTATGATTCAGGTTCTAGTTCTAATAGCAAAGATAAGGGCGAATTCTACAACAAATTTTTTTTTTTTGTCACAGATGATGTTCTTGATCACATCAGTGCTCCACCCAAATAACCAACATTTAATCTCACCATTGGCACCTAGTCCATAAAAGCTTCAAAAATGAAGGTGACTGAACCTGCCAAAATTTCAACTGATTATAAACCGTGGGTTACAAAATGAAAGCGCAAGTTCACTCCTTTGGGTGAGTCCTTGGAATCTGCCATAAAAACTCTATTGGAAAACAATATCATCACATTACCTGAGATCAAACCATATGACCCCTAAGTCAAACCTAAATGGTGGAAATAGACCAATTTCCTATGATTTCCATTGAAACAAGGGTCATAAAACAAATAACTGCATGCTTCTGAAGCATCTCATTCAAGACAAAATTAATGCTAGATAAATTTTGATTGACAACCATAAATCCAATAATGATCATACAACATTCATAGAACCTTTTTCGAAGCATAATCAAGGAGACTCATCTTCTAAACCAAAAATGGGTGCTAAAGTCAATTACACTTACTCTGGTAACAATGATGTCATCAAAATGGTCGAACCATGCCTATCTAAACACTATAATGTCATCACCATTGTCAAAAAGGATAGAGATAACAAGAAAAATAATGTAGTAACTTGATCTCAAGCTCGGGTAACTCTCCAAGGAAAAAATTTGGGTTCATCAAATGCCCTGAAGGTGCCATTCAATCTTGTATCTACATCTAAATAAAGGGTTGCTTCCAAATCTTCAAATCCTAAAGATTCCAAGGTGGTATCATACAACATAATCCAACAACTATAGCACACTAATGCCAAAATCTCTATATTTGAATTATTGAGGGTTCCTCCTGCTCATCGTGCAATTCTGGACAAAGCTCTCATTAGTTCTAATGTTCTTGAAGATCTTGATCTTGACAGATTCCAAACAATGGTAGGTGACTTGACGTCCCCTCACTACATATCCTTTTCAGAGGAAGATGAAAACTCATTGAGTCATCCACATAACTAGCCCTTGCCTATTGATGTCATAATCCAAAACCATCATGTCAAATGTGTGTTGATAAATAGAGGCACTGGTCTAAATATCTATTCCTCCAAATTAGTTACACAACTAGAATTGTTAGAAGATGCCATTGATCCTAAAAAGAAAATAACCTTCAAATCATATGATGAAGGTGTTGGAAATATTCAGGAATTAACTGAGTTACTGAGAGGGGAGGGGTGAATCAGTAACTCCAAATTTTCTTACAATTACAGATGTATTAACATATAGTTTACTTTTTCCTTAAGCATATAGAAAGCATGAAACTTAAAAGCATTCACAACAATGACACATAGATTTGGTTACCCAGAAACCTTCCAAAAAGAAAGTAAAACTGGGGTGGGGATGAAACCCACAAAGCTTTAGTACTGCAGAATAAAGTTGGCCGGTTAAGGCTTACAATTTGATCACTTTTGATGATCTGCCCTGTTAGGAGCAATAAGGATTGCTAAATCCACCTTGTTAAAGGATTTACAAACATACAATGAAGTATGCACTCGGTAAAGAGATTTTACAAAAGACTGTTAAGTCTACCTGGTTAAAGGATTTTAGTACTGATTCACCTGTTAGGATGAAATAGTAAATCTCTTGCTTTGCAACTGGATTGCTGATTGAGATTCGCTGAATGTACTGATCACCTTCTGTGATGAATTTGTCTTTGTTGTTGCCTATACTGCTGTAGCCCTTTGTAATTCGCTTATCTCTGCCTTTCTTTCTTTTTCACATACATACTCATTTCCTTTTTTTTGACATTTTTACAATCATTATTTATATACAAGTCTAAACAATTAATTACAATTACAAAGTCGGCTTGACAAATAAACATAAGTGCCACTAAGTCGGCCCAAGTATGGTTACATGGTTCCTGCAAACTAACTCGATGACTTTCTGATACTTGGCATCCACTGCATTACTCGGCATCATCATGCACTCGGTAGAAGTGAAGGCACGGTTCATACTAACCACTCGGTAGGTTTTGAACTCTGTAAATATTGGTGACTTGGTAGACATAATGTTACTTGGTTTACACTATCCTGCTTGGTTTGCACTGTCTTGTTCAGTTTGCACTGTCTTGCTCGGTTTGCACTATTCTGCTCGGTTTGCACTATTCTGCTCGGTTTGCACTGTTCTGCTTGGTTTGCACTGTTCTACTTGGTTTGCACTGTTCTGCTTAGTTTGCACTGTTCTGCTCGGTTTGCACTGAGAATGCAAATAAGTGTTGTCACTAGTGGCAATTCTGCTTAATGCCAACAATCTCCCCCTTTGGCATTAGTGACAAAAACACTTATTGCCCAAAACTTATATACATGAATCATGCTGAGATTTATTTTTTATTTATTTTTTCATCAAAAATTTGTCTTTGTCATAGGGCTTTATACATTATCTCCCCCTTTCAATGTGCTAACTTTTTCTTCTATAAAAATCTTCTTCTATACATATCTCCCCCTTTTTGACGATAATGCCAAAGGTGTATATACAAGTGATTTACAGAGAGAATCCAAAATTTGATAGAAAATTAGAATGTACCTTCATGATTAGTGCCAGGGTTCTGTCCCAATTTTCTTGCAGAATCTTGCATGTTTGGATTGCAATTTGGACTTCTGCAGAGAGTTCAATCATGTGATCTGCTATAGAGAACTGATTTTCATGAATCAATGTTTTGGAATGTTCAATGTGCTTATACATTGTATTCATGATGGGAAGGATCATGTTTTGGATGTCTAGCAGTGTGGACCGGATCCTTGTGTCTTCTTTTAGTAGATCTGACTGCATATTTGATAGGTATGAGATTTTCATGTGATGAGCAGAGCTTGAACTTGGTTCAAGTTGCAGCTTCTGTATGCTAATCTTCATATCCTCATACATTTTATTCATTTTATCCTTGACATCCTTTGTGAACTCGGCAATATTGCACAGTCTGGCCAAAAGAGAGGTGACATTCGAATAGGTAGATTCAATATTTGACAAATCTGAAGGCAATTCCACTTGATTAATAGCTATGTGCTGAGCAATGTGCTCAAGCACTTTATTGTTGAATCTCTTCTCGGCTCTTTCAACTAACTTTTCTATCCCAGATGAATCCTCATTGTATTTATTTACTGCTTTAGCTAATTGTAGCAAAACATGTTGAGAGGAGTCTAGTTTAATACCTAATGCATCAGACAAAATGTCTTTAGCATCCTTAATGATTTGATATTCCTTGTCTCTCTCTTCTTTAAGCTTCTTTTGGTTTGCTTTCCTTTGGAGGATTTCACCTATATTTTGCATTTGGTCCGCTGATAGATTTGCAAAATCTAATGTTGGAATCTCTATTTCTTCATGTAGGTCTATATCCTCTACTATATTCTTACCCAAAAATTTTATACTCGGTAGAGCCTTAGGCTTATCTGTACTTAATGCCTTAGTAGTAGTGACAATAGACATAGTAGGACTGGCTAAAGAGACTGGCACACTGTCTACTGGAGAACTCAAAATATTTACACTTGTAGAATCAAAAACTGGAATACTTATTGCTAGAAAACTTGATGAAGTGGGAGACTGCAACTCAGTAGAAGAAATGGTGGTTGCTTCTGTTGTTGCTATAGGTGATTGGACAAAAGTTGAAGTTGTCACAACCATGCTTGAAGGTGTCTCCGAGCTAGATGTAGAAACTTTTACTGGAGAGGTAGGAAGTGATGCAATGACTTCTACTGCTATCCTCATAGTATCATCTACCTTAGTGGCTTCTTCTTGTTCATCACTGTCATCTTCAATATCTTTTATTATTACTGTTTCAATACTTGGTTGGTGAAGATGGTATATGTTCTTCCATGTGGCATTTGCAGCCTTCACAACCGATTCAATATTGTTGATCAGAATCAAACAAGTATTGAACTTTAGTGTCATCTTACTTTCATTTTCCTTTAATGCCTTCTTTATTTCATCATTTTTCAAGCTCGGCATTAACTGTCTCAGGGTTTGATCAAATATGTCTATTACAGTTTGCTTTGCATTGCTCCATCTCATTTTTATTGGATTTAATAAGACTGCTAGAACCTGTGGGGCTAATTCATCAGGAGAGTATTTCCACTGTCCCATCTTTTCAATAACAACATCTTCTATTTCCTTCTATTCTATTTCCGATCTGGTTTCATATTTAAAAGATTTTATGTTACTCTAGATCCTGATCCGTCTCTAAAAAGTTTGATCCTCTCTTGAAAGTTTAGAGGAGGCCTTTTGAATACTATATCTTTGTCTGCCTTGTCTGCCTTGTCTGCCTTACCTCTTGCACTTCTCCTTGTAAATACAGTAGTGGGAGGCTTAGGTGCCTTAGTGATGAATACCTTTCCTTTCTTCTTTGTAGGTTTTGGTTCCTCTATTTTCTCATCCTTTTCCTCTTCTTCTTCATCATTTTCTCCTTTGTCCTCAGTTAGCATTTTCATTTTGGCTATCCTCTTCTTTCCTTTGTTTACCACCTGTGGAAGCTTTATGCTTAATTCAATTCTCACCTTTTCTTCATCATATGTTCCAAAATATGGAGCTTTGGGATTAACAGGCTGATTGAGAAGGGCTTCAATGATATTCTTAGTTTCATCAATATTTACCTCATAAGGAAGAGGTTTTACATATACAATCCTCAGTTTAGCTGCTTGAATATATACATTGTCATAGTCTACCATGAAACAAATGTCATCCTTGTAATCTTCCACCAACTTCTGTGGAATCCAGAATCTGTCATTCATTTTCTCTTTGAAAGACTCAAAATAACTATCCATGATGCTTTCAAAATTTTCACCCATTTCTGAGATGTATTCATTTATCTCATAAAGGACTGGCACATCTTTTCTCCATACAACTTTTCCTTTGGAAGGGAAGAATTTTTGAACATAGAAGAATAAACAGACCAGTAGAGATCCAAACTTACATGGATTGTTTTTGGAAGTTTGAATGCTTTCCATGTTCTTGTTAAACTATTTTAACAATAAATCTGCAAGGTCAAATGATAAGTTGTTCTTGACCACTTTGTATGCTAGGTCAATAGCTTCACAAGAGACACTATTTTGTCGACTTGAACTGTATATTTTATGGGTAATTATGTGTGTACCAAACTTCAGTTCAGCATCGGTAATGCTGCTAACTTTCATGCCTCTACAGTCCCACTTGGCTAGGGTTTTCTTCTCCAGTTCCGACCGACCTAGGGTTTTGGTAGTTTTTGCTTTGTTCAACATGGGAAGACTGGTGATTTGATGAATCATCTTCTTGGTGATCTCTATGGGTTGCTCAAGTCAAATCTTGCCATCATGTATATGGCTGAGAATGTATCTAACCCATTTCTCCTGAAAGTTTCAAGGTAAATGTGCAATGTGAACTAATCCCTTATCTTCCAGATGTTTGTGCTCGGGTTTTAGAGTACCATCCACACACAGTTCTTCACGCACAATATCTAGTTCTAGGTTTCCCATTTCATGAATTACACAGTTGAAATGATTGCGAATATCGTTAATAAGTAGTACCTTAGGAGGAATCTAAGATTGAGCTCCATTCGGATCTAGGGTTGCTGCAATTGCGGGCACGATCTTGAAATCTAGTGCTCTACATTCCCCTTGGACTAAGATTTCAGATCCTTTCTTCACTGAAGTGCTGGATGATGCCATGGTAGCTCACAAAAAATTCTTTTCGCAAAAAGTATTTGAATCGCTGGATTGCTCTTGAAATTTTCTGCTCTCAAAGTGCTTAAAGTTTGCGGTGAAGAATGAGTTTGATTTCTTGCCTTTTCTTTACAACTCTGTCATTAATGCTCAGTACAAATTAGGGTATGAATTCTGATAGACTTTCACCCACTAAGAATTAATTGCTCGGTAAAGACTTCGCAACTCGGTGAACTCAAGAATTCATATTGCTTCGACCTCGCTCATTAAAGACTAGTACCGGCCTTGCTCGGTGAAAACTAATACCGACCTTGCTTGGTAAAGACTAATACCAACCTTCCTGTGATCTTAGTGCATCTTGTATGCTGATTTAGATCTTTCTTTAAATTCAGTTCTAGAACTGCTTGAAGTTTGTCAATGAGAATATAGTTCCAGTGCTTTCTTGGAAATTTAGTTTGAGTCGGTAGAGCCACCCATTCCATTACTTGGACTGGTTTGCTCGGTAGATTTAGGAATCCACTTTTGTCTCACCTGTTTCCTGATCTTAGTTGCTTCATTCTTCTTTCCATCTTCAACTTCACTAGCATTCATGCAATTTCTAGCTATGTGACCGAGTTTAGTGCATTTGAAGCATCTTACAGTAGTATCTCTTTTCCTTAGATGATGTTTTATGCAGTTCATGCCAATGTGTCCATATTCTCCACAGTAATGACATCTACACCAGGTGTTGTAGTCCCATCCAAACATTGCTTTCACAATTTGTTCTGCTAGATTGAATGTTTTGGATCTGCACTCGGATGCTTTGTGACCTTGTTTGTTGCATTTGTGACAATTACCTCTGAATCTTGGTTTTTCCCTGCATTCATTTGCTTTGTGACCATGTTTATTGCAATTGTAGCATTTTCCATTAAATTCTGCTTTTTCATTGTTCCAACATTTATTTGAAGTATGTCCTATTTTACCACAATGATTACAAGTAGGTTTCTGATTTCTTTGAGTACCTTGCTTAGAAGATTCACCTTCTCCTTTGTATCCAAGTCCTGCTTTTCCTTTCTGCCTATGAAGATTTCGCTCATACAGCTGATTCAAGTCTTCTTGGCTTTTCAGCATTCCTTCATTGATTTGTTTTTCGGTGTTTAGGTCATCGACCAATCTTAGATTGATTTCCTTTTCAGATCTTAGTTCTTCTTTTGTGCTTTCTATTTCTGATCTTAGATTCAGAATTTCCTCATTTGTATGGGAGATCTGATCAATTAGGTTTTCTAGCTGAAGGGTTTTATTTTGGACTTCATTGTTCCTTCCATCTAATTCATCTTTCAACTTGTTTCTTTGTTCTAAGATCTCACAAAATCTTGTTGAGTGTAGCTCTTGTTCTCTTTTTAATTTTCTCACTTCTTCCTGCAGAGACCCATTCTTTTCTAGGAGTTCTTTGACAACATTGTTTGCTTCATCTGAGCTATTTGAGGGAAAAAGATCTTCAATCTTTTCTTCAATGTAATTCTGATCATTCATCTGAGTTGCAAGTTCCTTCCTTCTTCTTAGGGATTGGGAAAGATGTTCTTTTGCTTCTTTAAGTTTAGCTATGGCCATTTCCAGATCTAGCTTTTCATTTTCAATCACCTTGTTCAGTATGAATACCTCCATTGTCCTGGATCTTTGCTCAAGCTAGTTAAGCTTTATCTTGAGAACCAACAAAGCTCTGATACCAATTGTTGGAAATATTTAGGAATTAACTGATTAACTGAGAAGGGAGGGGTGAATCAGTAACTCCAAATTTTCTTACAATTACAGATGTATTAACATATAGTTTACTTTTTCCTTAAGCATATAGAAAGCATGAAACTTAAAAGCATTCACAACAATGACACATAGATTTGGTTACCCAGAAACCTTCCAAAAAGAAAGTAAAACTGGGGTGGGGATGAAACCCACAAAGCTTTAGTACTGCAGAATAAAGTTGGCCGGTTAAGGCTTACAATTTGATCACTTCTGATGATCTGCCCTGTTAGGAGAAATAAGGATTGCTAAATCCACCTTGTTAAAGGATTTACAAACATACAATGAAGTATGCACTCGGTAAAGAGATTTTACAAAAGACTGTTAAGTCTACCTGGTTAAAGGATTTTAGCACTGATTCACCTGTTAGGATGAAATAGTAGATCTCTTGCTTTGCAACTGGATTGCTGATTGAGATTCACTGAATGTACTGATCACCTTCTGTGATGAATTTGTCTTTGCTGTTCCCTATACTGCTGTAGCCCTTTGTAATTCGCTTATCTCTGCCTTTCTTTCTTTTTCACATACATACTCATTTCCTTTTTTTTGACATTTTTACAATCATTATTTATATACAAGTCTAAACAATTAATTACAATTACAAAGTCAGCTTGAAAAATAAACATAAGTGCCACTAAGTCAGCCCAAGTATGGTTACACGGTTCCTGCAAACTAACTCGGTGACTTTCTGATACTCGGCATCCACTGCATTACTCGACATCGTCATGCACTTGGTAGAAGTCAAGGCACGGTTCATACTAACCACTCGGTAGGTTTTGAACTCGGTAAATACTGGTGACTCGGTAGACATAATGTTACTCGGTTTACACTATCCTGCTCGGTTTGCACTGTCTTGTTCGGTTTGCACTGTCTTGCTCGGTTTGCACTGTCTTGCTCAGTTTGCACTGTCCTGCTCGGTTTGCACTGTTCTGCTCAGTTTGCACTATTCTACTTGGTTTGCATTGTTCTACTCAGTTTGCACTATTCTGCTTAGTTTGCACTGAGAATGCAAATAAGTGTTGTCACTAGTGGCAATTCTGCTTAATGCCAACAGAAGGAGGAATTCCAAAGGAGTCATTGTGCTACCTATCAGAACAAGACCTGTAATAAGAGATATCACCTATCAAGTACTAGATCTCCTATTGGCCTATAACATTATCCTAGGAAGGCCTTGGATACATGAGATGGAAGCTATTCCATCAGCATACCACCAATGTGTCAAGTTTCCCTATGATGGATTTGAGGTCACTATACCTGAAGACATGTCGACATCTTGTAATTCTTTAAAGGAAAGTGTCGATAAACTTTTTCCACATAACAAAGAATCTTCTAGCAAACAAATAGATATAGTGCATCTATAGCTAAAATGGAAGACCTATCAAAAGGAGTCAATATCAAAGACACAAGAATGGGAGAATACACAATGGAACTAGTCCTATCTCTCACAACTCTCCCACTTTCCCCTAAGTCTTAAGGACAACATTCAAAGAAAGTAAAACCTACAACCAAAGAACCTTAGGTTAACTTTGATGGGAGTTTCATCACATAACATGTTTCCAAACAAGAATTGGATAAGAGTCTATATTAGCCTGGTTGATGTAGTCAAGGATGGTGGATCCAATTAAGGACTGACTGACCTTGCAACCAAACCAATATGTAGCAGAAATACACAATAACAACAAAAAATCTAACATAAAATAGAAGTCTTTATTCACCAAATTACTGATTACATGCAATGTGTCAGGCTGTAAGGCCTTCCTAGTTATGACTAATTACAATGCAAGTAACAGTCTACAAGATCTTGTAGGATCTAGATCTTTTCCCCAACATCAACATTTAGCTAGCCCAGGTCTGTAACACATAGTACATTGATAGGCACCCAGGAAAGATCTAAACTCGTACTCAAAATTCTAAGAAATCTTCCTACTCCTAAGTTCATAGGCTACTAACCTTCCTTTCAAAAATATGATGCCCTCAAACATCTACCCAAGCATCCTATAAATATTGATTCCTAGCCACAAGTCGGCTGAAGAAATAATAAACCCTTACAAGCAAATATTAAATGCTAAAACATTAGTCGGCTCTCACATAGCCTTACAAAATAAAAAAACTCTCAAAGATGGCCCCAACGGTCATCAAATTTTCATAGAAGAATGCAAAATCCTAGATCTAGGTCCCCACATGTCCAATGGTCAATCCATAACATGAGGAGCACAACCCAAATTAAATGCACCAGTTGGCCAAGCTGATCTAACAAAACAATCCAGTTGGTATACAAGAACACTAAGCAAAAGAAGAGATAACCAAGCACCAGTCGACCAACCATGCCAAGCATGACTGAGCAACACTATTATCGTCGAGCTCCAGTGAATTGACACCTTCAATCACCAAGCGTTCTTCAAAGAATGAGCACTCCGATAACCACATAAACCGAGCACTAGTCTCCCAAATTGAGCAAGAATTCCATCAAATGAAGATCAAAACTAATAATCTACCTTCAAAGACAAACATATTTTTGGTTGATACAAGATTGCCAAGAATCCTAGGATGCTCCTGCATCAGACACCCTAGGTAAGAAAGATTTTCTCATAAGGAAATCAAGAATGCCTCAAGGGAATCAGAATAGGTATTCTGAATCTATTCTTCACCCACATCTCTTCTTTTCCTTCATCCCAAGTAGTCTTCACTTCATTCACTGTCTCATGTAGAAGGTACTTCTTCTTTCCACTTTGTTTACCCCTCTGGTTGGTAATTGATAGCAACCGACTCTGACCACTACCAATTGCCTCACTACCTCAGTAAGGTTCATCCTCCCCAGACTCCTCAATCAAATTAGTATCATTTGCATCTCTCTTTGTCACAAATGTCACCATTTGTTGAACCATCTTTGCCAGCAAAACCATCTGTCTCTTAATGTCAACAAACTCTTTAGAGATATCATTCTCCTTCTCCTTCAAACTAGATTTAACAGGAATAGGTTCATCAACCTTCTGCTCCTAAGGTTTGTCATAAGGACAACACTTGATAACTCCACACCCCTTAACCCCTGTCTCCTATAAAGGTATCAACTTATGCCGAGCTCCTTCATGCCTAACCACATAGGTATTAGCAGGACCATCAAACAAAACATTCCTGTCAAACTGCCAGGGTCTACCAAGCAACAGATGACAAGCATCCATAGGTAATACATCACACAATACCTCATCAAGGTAAGATCCAATCTGAAACTTAACCAAGCATTGTTCTTCAAATCTAACCTTAGAAACGTCTTGTATCCAACTAATCTGATAAGGACTAGGATGCTTCCTTCTTTCCAAATTCAATTTACTAACCATTTCATTTGAAACAAAGTTCTTAGAATTGCCACCATCAACTATGACATTACATACCTTATCCTTGCACTTACATCTGGTTCTAAACAAATTTCTCCTTTGCACCGGTTCATGGACACATGCAACTAATCTCCTAGTGACAAGACATCCACCTTTCTCTGGAACATTCTCAATGTCTTCTTCAGCAGCTAATGCAACTCTTTTCTTAGGATATTGCCAAATTCTATGACCAGCTTCACCACAGTTATAACAAGTGTTGGTGAACTCATTCTTCCACCTTCCTCTCTATCCAACATTCTTAGTAACTTGACTACTGCTAGATCCCACATCAGTCTTAGGATTTTCTATCACATTACTCTCAGCAACTATCTCACTAGTTTCACCACCTTGATTCCTATTGTTCTATTTTCCTTCATACTTCCAATTCAAGTTCTCTTCAATCTTCAATGCCATCTGATAAGCATCACTAATTGTTTTCATCCACACAGTAAGTAAATCTTCTTGAATACTAGGTCTCAAGCCATAGACATACCTAGCAACCTTCTCTTTATCAACTTCAGAATGACCACTCCTAATTAGGATTCTATAAAACTCCTTGGTATACTCCTGTACCAATTTGTTAGTCTTCTTCAAAGCTTGCATCTTCTTAAACATGTCCAATTCATAATCCACTGGAATGAATTTCTTCTTCAACATGTCAACCATTCAGTTCCACTTAGTGATCTTTTCTTTTCCTCTTCTACCTCTTTCCAACTGAACTTCTCTCCACTAGATATTTGCATAACATTTCAATTTAGTCTTCGTAGATCTAACCCTATTAGGATCTTCTATTTCTTCATACTCAAAGTATTCATCAATCTCATTGATCCAATCAATCAATTCTTCTGGCCTAAGGCTTCCAGCAAATGCAAAAACTTCAATCTTAGGTCTCTTCCCAATCTTAGACATAGCTTTTAGAATTTGATTCTCCTCAGTATCTCTAGCTTCTTTGACAACTTCTTCAAAGTAATCTTCCTTAGATTCATCATCACTATCCTCTTTCAAGGTAGGCTTCTTCTTTCTCAATTCCTCTTGTAGGTCTTGCACTTGTTTATGCAAATCCCTAAAATCATCAAGACAAAATTCATGAGTAGCTTCCTCTTCTTTAGAGATCTCACAGTTTCTCCTCAGAGGCATCTTCAAATCAAGATCTAGACACAAACACACAAGATCCACTCAGCTCCAATAGGAACAGACTTTGTTCAAATAGGAACAAACTTCTCTCTGATACCACCTGATGCAGTCAAGGCTGGTGGATCCAATTAAGGACTGACCGACTTTGTAGCCAAACCAATATGCAATAGAAATACACAATAACAACAATAGATCTAACATAAAACATAAGTCTTTTTTCACCAAATTACCGATTACATGCAATATGCTAGGCTATAAGGCCTTCCTAGTTATGACCAATTACAATGCAAGTAACAGTCTACAAGATCTCACAGGATCCAAATCTTTTACCCAACATCAACATTTAGTTAGCCCAAGTCTGTAACACACAACACACTGGTAGGCACCCAGGAAAGATCTAAAATTGTACTCAAACTTCCAAGCAATCTTCCTGCTCCTAAGCTCACAGGCTACTAACCTTCCTTTCAACAATCTGATGCCTTGAAACATGTACCCAAGCACCCTATAAATACTAATTCCCAGCCACAAGTTGGCTGAAGAAACAATAAACCCTTACAAGAAAATATTAAATGCTAAAACATTAGTCAGATCTCACATAGCCTTACAAAATAAACAAACTCTCAAAGATGGCCCCAATGGTCATTAGATCTGCATAGAAAAATACAACATGCCAGATCTAGGACCCCACACATCCAATAGTCAATCCATGACATGAGGATCACAACCCAAATTAAATGCAGCAGTCGGCCAAGCCGATATAACAAAACAATCCAGTTGGTAAGCAAGAACATCGAGCAACAAAAGAGATAATCGAGCACTAGTTGATGGCCCTGCCAAGAATGACCAAGCAACATTGTTATCATTGAGCACTAGTGCACTGATGCCTTCAATCACCAAGCATTCTTCAAAGATCAAGCTCCCGGTAACCACATTAACTGAGCACCAATCTCCCAAACTGAGAAAGAATTCCATCAAACGAAGGTCAAAACTAACAATCTACCTTCAAAGAAAAACATATTTTTGGTTGATATAGGATTGCCAAGAATCCTAAGATGCTCCTGCATCACTTGTTATACAAGGATGAATCTCAATCACAAATAGTTAAAAAATGTGACTCTAAATTACCTAAAATCCCAACAAAATCATATGGACCAGGTCACAAACTAATGTCTAAAATGGTATACATTGAAAAGGACCTCTAGGAACAAGAGGCAAATTCATCACTAAACCAATTGAACACTATGGAAGGAAAACCAAAGATACAATAGGCATAGGGTATCATAAGAAACCTTTCCATCTCAGTGGAAGCTCTACACATGTCCTATAATAGATAGAACCAAAAATAGATACTCAACAAAAAGAAGGAACGCAACACTTGGACAGTGATGATTCAGACACAACTCATGTTTTTCCTTATGAATGTATACCTCAACATATCTTAGGTTTTATTGAAAATGAAAAGGAACCTAAAAGGATTAACATTGTAGACACATAAGAACCTACTACTGAACAAGAGATAGTCGCAACACAAGAACCGATTGATCTTGAAAACAAACAAGAAGAAGAAGGTGTACCTCTCACAATAGCTGAACATTTGTGACACTCCAGTGATTTTGAGATAGATTCCCACGAATATAAATTCTGCTCAGACTCTGAAGGCAACCCTTCTCAGGGGATCCATCCTGATTTTACACATGTTCTTGACTTTCCCAGGGATCTAGATGAAGAATCAAATGACTATGACTGGGGAGTTGTTCTAGAAAAAGTTGAGATTATAACAGAAAATCACATAGATGTCATTCACCGATACACACCTATGTCTGAAATAAGTCTAGAAAAAAATGACATAACTCATGAGTCTTATTCACTTATCAGTAACACAGGATCTAATGGTGACCTTGAGACACTTAATAAATTGAACATTCTGAGTAGTAATATCATCCTTCAATTTGAGAGTTGTATCATAACCAATGATGACAACATTGTATCTGTGAATACTATCAGCCAATAATTTCCTATGTTTACTATCCAACATCCTAAACTTATTGGCCAAACATCCAATGATCCAAACCGAGACATCCACACTTTACGAAATGACTACGCTCTTGCATGCTACCTAAATGTAGTAGAACCCATGAAAACTTCCATCGGAAAACCTAGCGTTAGCATTATGGAGTCGGATATCAAATATCTCAATCAAAATAAAAAAAGAAAAAAAGAAAAAGAGTTTTGAGGGTGAAAACCACTATGTGGCAGTCTCAGAACATAAAATAGTTAAAACAAAAGACATATCTGAAGGTGAAAACCTCTCTAAGGTGCCTAAGGATGAGATATTTGATGTCCTTCCAAGTCATTTATAGGAAAAATCTCTAGTTTTGATAGAACCAACTCAACCTATCAATTTGGGCACAACAGAGGAACCTTAGTTGATTCATGTAGCACAATCTCTATCATAAGAGGAGAAATATACATTTCCCATATTTTTAAAAAAGAATAAAATCAACTTTGCATGGAAATATTTAGATATGCCTAGATTAGATCCTTATCTCATCATGCATCATCTATCTATCGCTCTAGGAGTAAAGCCAATCAAGCAAAAGTTGCATAAAATGCATCCTCCTGTGGCACTCCTTATCAAAGCCGAGCTAGAGAAATTGCTAAAAGTCAGATTTATTTGAGTCATTGACTATGCAGAATGGATCTCCAACATAGTTCCAGTATCAAAACCAAATAAATCTATTAGAGAATTCATAGACTTCAGAGATGTAAACAAAGCATGCCCTAAGGATGATTTTCCACTACCAAACATCGGTATGATAGTGGATATGACTGTAGGCTTTGAAATGTACTCTTTAATGGATGGTTTCTTTGGATACAATCAAATCAAGAAAGCTCCATAAGATCAAAAGAAGACAACTTTCACTTGTGCATGGGGTACTTTCTACTAGAATGTAATGCCATTTGGTCTTAAGAATGCTGGTGCTACATATCAAAGAGCTATGACATCTATCTTTCACGATATGATGCATAAAAACATGGAAGACTATGTTGATGACACCTTGGCTAAATCAATAAAAATATCTAACCATCTAGCTAACTTGGGTATAATACTGGATATAATGGAAAAATTTATTCTCTAACTAAATCCTAAGAAATGTGCCTTTGGTGTCACTTTAGGAAAGCTTCTAGGGTACATTGTTTCAAAGGTATTGAAGTAGATCCAGCTAACGTCAAAGAAATCATGGAGATGCAACCTCCTAAGAACATCAGTCAAATGTGGACCTTATAAGGAAGGGTGAAATCAATCAGATGCTTCATATCTTAGCTAGCAGATATATCACAACCTTTCATAAAGACATTGCATAAAGGTGTGACCTTCATGTGGAATGAGGAATGTGGAAAGAACTTCAATCACATCAAACAATATTTGGAAAATCCACCAATTCTCATGCCTCCTATTCAAGGGAAGCCATTAATATTGTATGTCTCCGCTATAGATACATCAATAGGGGAAATTCTAGCACAACATGATGAAAATAGAAGGAACGAGCTATCTACTACATCAATAGAACATTGGTAGCTTATGAAAAGAATTTCTCCATGATAGAGAAAGTGTGTCTAGCTACTATGTTTGCATCACAAAAGTTGAGACACTATATGTTAGCACATACTACACAATTAATATCAAAGATTGATCCATTGAAGTACTTATTTAGAAAATCTTCCCTCATAGGTAGACTAGAAAAATGGGTAATGCTACTGAACGAATTCAACTTTGAGTATGTTGAAAGGAAAGACATGAAAGGATAAGTGATCATAGATCAATTAGTTGAAGCTCCAATGTTTGATGACCAACCACTATAGATGGAATTTCCTGATTCCTCTATCATGCACATATCCTCCAAAACATGGTGCTTATTCTTTGATGGATCTTACACATAGAATGGGTCCAGAGTGAGAATATTGTTCATAACACCACATGGTTACTCCACTCCAAAAGAATTTAGGATGAAATTCCCTTGCATCAATAACATAGATGAATATGAAGCTTTGCTAAATGGCATGAAGATATAAATCAAATGGAGAGTAACAGAACTAAACATTCATGGAGACTCACAACTGGTCATACACTAGGTTAATGATGTATATCAAAAAAAAAGATGAAAAACTCATTCCATACAAGTGTATGGTAGATGACCTAAAGAAGTACTTCATAAAAATAACATTTGAACAGATACCTAGAATGGAGAACAATGCTACTGACACTATGGCAACACTACCATCTTTACTACAATAGCCCGAACATGAGCTATGCTACAAGTTCCTAGTAGAAGCACTGTCATTTCCCACCTATGATTGTCCAAAAACTCACATGATCTATACCATTGTTGGTCATGATTCCTCCCACTACAAAAACATATACTCCTACCTTTGCAACCAAATCATTCCAGATACCTTTAACCATCATAAAAAATGCTACCTTATTTGAAATGCATCACAGTATGTCATCATTGATAATGATCTATACAAAAATTTTTTGGATGGTACACATCTTAGGTGTTTAGAATGTGAAGAGTCACAACGTGCATTAGAGGAAGTCCATGAAGGTATTTTTGGATCACATTCCAACGGTTTGACATTGGCTTGAAAACTCATTAGGGCAATGTACTACTGGCTAGACATGGAAAAAGAGGCTATAAAATATGCTAAGAATTGTCAAAAAATGTCAAGTTCATGGTAATTTGATTCATGCACCAAGGAGAGATTTGATTCCCTTTACAACATAATGGCCTTTTCAATAGTGGGAATTTGATCTCATAGGAGCTATTTATCCACATTCGTCTAATGGTGACACCCATATCATCACAATAACAGATTACTTCATAAAATGGGTTGAAGTAGTTCCTTTGACATAGGCCAATGGAAAAAAAATTTCTATGTTCATTATGAAGTACATAATTTTTCGGTATGGTATACCACACTCCATCATTACAGAAAATTGAGGCCAATTCAAGAAGAAGGACCTAGATTCTGTATGCTCTAAATTCAGGATCACTTGACATTGGTCATCCATTTACTATCCACAAGGGAATGGGAAAGCTGAAGCATCCAACAAGAACTTATTGAAAATCCTAAACCGTATAGTCAACAAGATAGGAAGAGACTGACACTTGATGATAAATCCAGCTCTTTGGGCTTACAGAACAAGTATCAAAACACCCACTAGGTCTACTCCTTTCACTTTAGTATATGGGGCCGAAGTGGTATTACCTATAGAGGTTGAAATCCCATCACTAAGAATCAGAATGCATGGTCTGGTAATAGATGATGATTACAGAGTGTCCAGGTTACAGAAGCTTGAACTACTAGATGAGCACAAGCAAGTCGCGTATTATCATCTAAGAGTATATTAGAAAAGAATGTCTAGAGGCTACAACAAGAAAGTCAAACACAAAGAAATTTAGGTTGGTGATCTAGTCTTAAGAGAAAATACGAGAAATCAATCCCATCAAGAATGCAAGGGGAAGTTTGAACCCAACTGGCTGGGTCCCTTTATTATCATGCATAGCTCTGAGAACCAATCAATGTTCTCCATCTGAAGAAATTCTATGCTTAAGACATTAAGTCTATGAAAAGGTCCTAAAAAAAAGTATAAAAATTAGAAAAAGTCCTAAAAAAATGATCATCCTGGTCAAAACCTAGCAATAGGCACCTTGATGATTCGCAAAAAAAATTGAAAAGATGAAAAATACAAGAAAAAAAAGAAGAAAAAGAAAAAGAAAAAGTGCCTTGGTGAAAACTTGATAAATAGGTGCCTTGGTTACAAAAATAGAATGTTTTCCAAGATGGTGAAAACTTGGCTAATGGGCACCACTTGTATCAAAATGCTCCATCTATCAATGTAATCTTGGTATTTCCTAGCTTTTAGTCTACTTTAATTTGTACATATCTCCTTGTTTTCTTTCACATCCTATTTTCAATAACTTTGGTCTGTGCAACAAACAACAAAAGTGTTTGCATCCTATCAATGTTTCAAACTTGGAGGCAACCAATGTCCTATCCTATAGTCCTCAGTATACCTGAGACGAGTCACATCCAGGTAAAGTCCTTCAAAGCTATATCTGAGTCAGTTTGTCTATCTCCCTACTAGAAAAGGATTTTTCACCTAACAAAAACACAACCAAACTACAACAACAAACAAACACAATCTCTATGACATGCTTTAATATTATTGTATGCTAACTATTTCACATTAAAATTTTTGCATATTATGTTCTCTCCAGCTCATCAATGATGTCCGTCACAAGATTTAGAGAGTGATGAATGGGGGCATAATATTTTCTTTATCTTCTATTTGTAAGTAAAAATCTAACTACTCTGAAAATTCTAGATTGAATTGGTGTCCACTATAAGTTCCTCCATCACAATTGGATTTCCACGTGTGGGTAAAAGCACAAAGCTGTGTCACGTTTCAGGACAACTTATCAGCATAGATGAATTTGAGTATTTATAACTAAAATTATTTTTTATCAAACATATGGTCTAGCTAGATTCATTCTAGCTAAGTTAGATAAGTTCTTCACCTTTTCCAATTGGAAATATCTATTAAATGCATGTTTTATAACAATTACTAAAGAAATAAAATTATTTCAGAAAAATGATGTCTCAATAACTCTTAGTATTTTTAATGATATTTTTTTACAAATATAAAAATACCCTTTTTTAGAGCACAGAGTCAAGATTATCATTATATAATTTTTATAGTATTTTAAGTAGATCTAATATATTATAATTTTAAAATATTGCAAGTAGGTATTTTAACATTCGAGAACAAGATGCTTCAAAAATAGAAAAAAATAGTAAAGCTTATCAAAAAAATTGAAAATTTGTATTTAACACTAGAGGAGAGAGTTATCTTTAAGAGTGTGTAATTTATTTTTTGAATGGTGTAGATTTGATAGGGGAAATTTGACGTGAGATGAAAACTATCGATTTCAGGTATGTTTGACTTTGAGTAGTTATAATAGAGAAAATATAATTGAAAACTAATTTTTCTTCTTTTCTGCACTAGCTGTACATTTTATCTATGACATATTTTGAAATCAAAGGAAAAAAAGATTATTTGCATATACTTTTTTGGTGCAGACAAGACCCTCATTTTTCAGCATTTTTCAGCAAGTAAAAAATGGACTTAAAAAATTTAAAAAGTATGTGAATTCTTGTTCAAAAAAAATTAAAAAAATTATAGGCATAAACTTCATCCACTTTTACACATTTCATTAGTTTACATCATCTCCAAATTTTAAACATAAATGTCATTTTTATGTTGTTAAAGTTAAAAATTTTGTGTGTTGTTGACCTTTTCCTTTATAAAAGTGTGACACAGCTTTGTACTTTTACATGTGTACCTCGCCCATTGATACCCAGATGCTTCAGGGAAGTCAGATCTAACTTTGTCTTTTTGAGTAATTTCTTATTCCTACTGTGAAACACAACATTACCCAAGGACATGAATGATAAAGGGTCACTACAGGTAATTCATGATGGAATCAGAATGATCTCCTTAATGCTTGATGTTTTTGTACGCAAGGCATATTCAGGTCATCACAATGTTTATGTTCTGATGCTTATACAAATTGCTAAATCAATATGGACATGATATTCAGGTCACCCTGGCTTTTGTACCTTGGTTCTTATATCTAAATCTGACATTTCAAACTAAGTGTCAATATTCACATATTCATGGTTGTCTAACCAATGGACATTGTATCGACTATTTGACGTTACCTAAAAATATTTAGTGATGATAAAGACTCACATATGATCAGTGACTAAGTCCTAGGTCTACATTTCATTTGCATTTTTCACTCTGCATGGTTGCATCTTTCTCATGATTTAAATTTAGCATGGTGTTTGATATTCTCTAAATTGCAGTAAAACAAATCACAAAGGATTGAGTGTCATGTGAAGGTCCCTACACCTAATCTGCAAGTAGTCATCATTTTGGGTTAAAAATCCTTTTTTACAATGACTGAGCACTTGAAATATTCATGTACCTGCACAAATATCATGTGAATCGCTGCATAAACATCTCATTTTCATAAACATTTTACATATACATTGCATATATACATGTGCATCCATCAAACATAAATAAAGTCATACATTTACATTATTCACCTACCATTTATCATTGTATTTTACATTACATATTTATACATCCATTACATATTCATACATTCAGCAGTGAAAGGGAAACATTTCACACATTTGGGTCACATGATAAAACATCATAAATCGAAATAACAAGTGCTATGAAGTGAAAACCACTAAAATTGATTTCATATATATATATATATATATATATATATATATATATATATATATATATATATATATCCTGAAATCGTACAAGGGGTGCACCAAGCACATATTGTTAGAAATAGGGAATACTAAGAGGGGGGGGGTGAATCTGTATTCTACAATATTTATCTTTTGCCCAATTATGGATATAACAGATTATCTTTATACATGGATAACATAAGAAACTAAACAATATGCATAACAATAAAGAACTCATAACACATGATATGTTCTCGAGGATAGCCTGGCCAAGGGATAACCCTGGTGGGGATGGTACCCACAAAGATCCACTAATCAAAAGTATCATGTTAAGGATGTTGACCCTGTTAGGAGTCTATTACATATGTATAGTGTATTAGTCCTGGTTAAGGGACTATAGGCCTTGTTAGAAGCCTAAACCCTGTGAGGAGTTGTAGATAGAAAAATCTAATTACAAGATGAGCCCACTACCCAAACAAGTAATATACAATGTAGTTCAAGGTACATAACCTTATACTGCTTGTATCAATATTCCTTTTCTGCTCTTATCTTCACATCATCACTATTACATTCGCTTTACAATTACATTCATTACATCACTTTTTCATCGCTTCATTTTCTTTACAATTACAATTGCATATATACAAGTTATTAAGGCTAATAACTTTACATGGTTGGCTTCCATATATCTTTATCTAAGGGTTAACATCTAGGATGTCATCCCTTTATATTGTAAAGTCATTATTTTGATAAACAAAATAATCCCTTAACTCTTTACCAATTATGCCTTCATATTCTGTCTTGTCGGCTTCACACTCTCTTTGTTAAAACTATCATAACTAATTCCGTACATGCCATACTAACTTGCACTCTAAGATGGGTCATCAGTAGCCATCATAGCATCTATGTTCAAGTGTGAAAGTATTGAACTTGCTCCAGTCAACATCGCAAACCAAAACTGTATCCTGGTACATTGTGAAAACACTGTCTCACACTTAGACAAATTTGCATTGCGATCTGCCATACTTGCTCTCTGACCTATGCACTCTTAATGTGGATCATATGTTTCCATAATGACATCTATGTACTCACTTCAGCCAAATTTCCAACAATCTCCCCCTTTGTCATTGGTGGCAACATATGAGAAAATTGGCTAAGTGTACAAGTCAAAATCTCAAAATTTATAACAAAATTTTGGCCATAGTATAGAATATGTATACTATCCTTATAACTCAGCAAACTATACTTTCTGTTACAAAACTTCATACAATACTCCCCCTAAGAGTATCAATCCTCATATACATAACAATTTTCTGCTTTACTACAATCACTCCCCCTTTGACAACAATGACAAAATAAACTAGGGAGGATTACAAAATTGTAACCCAAAAAAGATTATACCTCCATTTGCTTATTGCAAAGCCGGTAGGCTTGCAACACAATCTGCAAAATTTACTTTCATGGCTTCAAAATCTTTCTCCCATGACTTTCTGATAGAATTTTCCACATTCAGAAGTGTGCTTAATCCATAAGCTACTATCTGACAAGCTTGAAGGTTCTCAAAATTAAATTTCTGAAATGATGTCTTAGCAGTAAGATATTCTTCTAACTGTTCCTCAATAATGCTCAACTTTATAGACGTATGTGTTAGAATAACTGAGAGGGGGGGTGAATTAGTTATCCTGTGTCCCAATTCAAAATGTATAATTCAAAATAATTTCTTCTTTTCTGCTCGTCGGTAAGCAATAATAACTCTCACTGTCTGTGCTTTTACCAATTACCAGTCTAATACTAAACTATTTACTGATCAAATCTACCATGTAACATGCAAAGTATGATAACAAACAAACATCACAATCAACACATAACACAAAATATTTAACGTGGAAACCCTGTAAAGGGAAAAACCACCTGGGACCGATAACCCAAAATTGTTCACTCTACTGAAGTGAGGTCAGTTAAGACCCAACCCTGTTAAAGGTTACAAACACACTGTCAGGTGTGACCTTGTTAGAGGATTTTAGACTAGAAGTTATCATCCAACCAGCATTCACTATGGGTTGACAAGATAACAATGTTCATTCTATGAGTGATACATCATTAGACTTTCAGAGTCCACTCGGTTAAGAGATTTGAACTATATACAATGGTTAAATATGTAACAGTAAAATGACCTGCCTTAATACAACTTTAATTGCAGATTACAGATCAATATTTAGTCCATACAAATCCTTCTGATCAATATTTCACTTTAGTTTCAGTACTGTATCAACTTACTGTTCATCGGTAATAACTCTCTGTAGCTCGGTAAATGTTCTACAGCTCAGTTCTCACTAACCAGTATGATCAAAATGCATGAAAGCTTGTTCACACAAAATTCCTGTAGCTTCATCTTCTTCTCCGGGCTCTTACTAAAGAAATTTTGTTCTCTTATATAGATGAGTAAATTGTTTTCTTCTCCACCATCAGATTTTGCCGCTTAATCACATTCATATATTTTTCCACTTAAAACATTCTCGGTACTTGTGTCAATAATGTTAGCACAAGTAAAAATTTCCATGGTTTCATCCTATTTTTGTGCCTCTACAGTCTTTTTTATCCCGTTTCCTGGCTAAACCCTAGGCAAAATTCATATATCTAGCCATTTGTTTGAAAAACCCTAGTGCGCCTTGTTTTAAATCTATATTCATTTTACTTTTCGGGCCACTTAAAAATCCTGAAACCCACGTGTTTGAATTTTTCCTAAGTCTATTGCCCGCTAGGTTTAATTTTTTCCAAAGGTCCCGGTGTTAATTTTTCCTAATGTTTTCAGCCTTTATTCTTTCCTGGGCCTGGTGCTAACACCATCTAAATCTAAGGGTGGGCGTATATTCTTATAAAATTTGTCAGAGGCTTGCGAACTTGTGCCCGCCGTTGATTTCCTTTTGTTACATATCCTTTCTTTGAAGTGGGTCCACTGCCATGTTGGCATAAGTGGCATTCTTTAATTGGTCCATGTGACCATGAGTTGGACGTTCTGTCAAGCAGGCCCAGTCTGTCAGTGTGAAGATTCAAAATCTACGATCGGTGCATGATCTCAACAAATCTTTTAAGCCCTTGAGATTATATGTCGACCTTCCGATCTTCCAGTATGTTAAAGAAAAAGGGTGGGTCCAAAATGCCACGTTGTGCTGACTTGCACTTTCCTCATTGGTCAAGGCATTGCCGATTCGAAGATCTGTCAATGGGACCTGGTTGCCAATGTGTTTTAAGGGCCCTGACATCCACAGAGGATCTATGGTTGGCGTAAGTTCTCATGGAATTTGTCAGAGCCATGAGATCTAACGCTAGCCATTGATTTTTCTTTTTCTCATGCGCTGACGAGGGTGGGTCCTATATGTCAAAGGGAGCTGACGTGCGCATTTTTCATTGGTGTTGACTGTTGGCATGGACATAAACTTTTCAGGGTTCATGACTATTGTAAAGATTAACATAAGCCACCTGATCTGCTAGGAAATAAAAGGATCTATGGTCACATTTTAAATCGGAGCTTGTATCCGTTGTTTTTCAAATTCAAATTGTTTTTGCAGGGTTTGGAGATAGTGCACCGAATGAAGCCATATTACAGGACCATTTTTTATCATTCCAGCTTGATTGTGGGTGAGATTTTATGAGGAAGGTCTTGGTGGTTGTCCCAACATGAATTTTTGTCCTTGGAGCTGGTACAGGGTTAGATCTGTTGCAGAATTTGATGATTATTTTTGATCTTACTAGCCTTGTGCTTGGAGCCTGTCTTGTCTGGCTTTCATTCTTTTTGTTGAGGTAGGTAGTTTTGAAATTGTTGCTTTGAATGATCATCAGTGATTGTTGCAATCCTTGAGATAAAAGGATTTTTCATGATTATTCAAAGGCATTGGGAGTTAGGTGCTTGGAATTTTTTTTTGGTGAGCCCTATTCTCAGTCAGGGTTGTAATAGTTTTTGATTCAGTGTTTGTTGATGAAAGAAGAAAGTTGCAGGTCTAAGCTGCAGTTTGCAAGCTTGATTTGTTATGACTGATTGTATTCATAGAAAAGATTGATCATACTTAATACAAATACATGATCCTTCTCTCTCTTCTATGTCAAGTTAGGTAGACTTTGAGCTTTTCTAGTTCATTACATATTATTTTATGTATGTATCTTCATTATTGAGTTCTAATCTAGGATTGGATTAAATGATGCTCTAGGTGAGATATGAGTTTACTATTGTCTACATAAGGATTCTTTCTAAGCAGTAAGGATTATGGTAGATGTATTTATGGCTGTGAATCTTAGATATATTCTAGTATGTGTATCTCTTGTGTCTAAAAAATCTTTCCCAATGGATGAGGCACTGGCCTAAATGAGTAGTCCTCTTGTTAGCATATGCTGATTGAAGTTGTTGCAATCCAAATCCTAAATCAAGAACCATTTTAAGTTTTAAGTCTTTGGTTGTGTGGTTGTGTCACCCAATAGTAATGGAGATTCAATGAATGTGAGGTTAGTATTTAGTACTTTCTTACTATCAATCTGTTATTCAAACCCAGTCTTTGGTGTGTAAAGTATAGTTTTCACTGGGTTAGGTGCACCTACCTTGGTTTTTCTAAGCCAGAAGTGAAGAGGGAAGTCTTGTCCCTATAGTTGGTCCAATTACCCTAAGACCCTTCTACATTTTGGAACTAACCACTCCTAAAATCTATCTGAGGCTATATTGGCAGCCTAAGAGCATAAGCGTCCATTTTGGACACCAACAAGATGGCGACTCTACTGGGGAAATGTTACACAAGTCTATAGTAACCAGTAGGTCATCATTGGAAGAAACAAGATTATTCTTGTCCCTTGTCTTTTCAAGATCATTTGGATATTTGTTAGTGAGAAAATAGTATTGTAAGATTCCCAATATTTTTTGGGTGGCAAATCAAACATCTTTGTAGTAGTGCTAGTCAGTAGATTATTTATAAAATGAGTTAGAGGGGTACTAGGTCTCAGAGAAAGGAGCATCCTGAAGATAGATTGGAAGAAGGCCTTCCAACGACTTCTAGGCCTAGTCAGGCAAGGGGAGGAAAGAAGAAAAGAAATGTCTCTCATACTTGGAAAAGTAAAAAGGATTCAAGACAAGAAACTCAAACCAAGCCTGGTTAAGAAGAAAATATTTTAGAATATGAAGAGGCTGTCATTTTGGGACTGAACTAGTATGAGGATGAATTTTAAGTGGGAGATGATGAATCTAAGACTACTCTCCCAGAATCAAAAGAAATCTTTGAAGAGCTCTATTAGTTGGAAAAAAGAGTCCAAGAATAAGTTGCTATTAGACAGCAAAGAGAAAAAGACAAAGAAGATAGAGTAAGACAAGCCATGATAAGGGTTGATCAGCTAAAGAGGCAGTTGTTAGATTTGGAGGCAATTAATTTTGTCCTAGAGCCTGAGAGAGTAGAGGAACAACCTATTGTGTAGAGAACACATGAGATAACTAGGCCTAGAGATAAAGGAAAATAGAAAGTTGTTGGAGTTCAAATCAATGAACAAGTTCATGTAGAAAACCCATTAGAGAAAGGGTTGAGATTAGATGCAGACCTTGAGAAGGCTAGAAAGGAAAAATAAATATTAGATAAAGAATTAGAGAAGGGAGAATTGGAGGCCACTACTGTAGAAATAAGAAAAAAGATTGATTTTCTCAAGCATACCTCGGGACCTTCAAATGTTGCTACTTCCTTTTTGGGACAAGGTGGAAATCATGGTAACCTTGCAACTCAGACAAATGGCATTCCAGGTGCTGCTAAAATTTTTGCTATTTCAAACACAAGGACATCTACATCTCAAGGAGTGGATCCACCTCAAGGAGGTCCTATTCATGAAAGGTACAAACAACTTATCTTTTTTGGTATTCTTAGTTATCCTAATGTAATTCCTAATGAAATTAGAAAGAAGCTCCCAAAGTTTGCTGGGAACAATGTCATCACATGTGAGGAACATCTAAAAAATTTTATGGATGTAATAGATGATTATAATGTTGAGCCTGATGATGTTTTAATGAAATTATTTTTAAATCTCTGACCGAGGATGCTAGGGATTGGTTTAGAGGATTGCTCCATGCTAGTATAGGGTCTTGGAATGAATTTAAGAATTCTTTCAAGGAGAATTATGGAGATAAAACAAATGAGGGTTTTATTTTGAATGAATTCAATAACATAAAGAAGAATCAGAATGAAGAGGTCCTTGAATTTAATATAAGATTCCAAAAGGCTATGCATAGGCTCCTGCAAGTTATCAGATTAGATGATAGAGTGTGTCTTGCGACATCCTTGAATGCTTTTGATGCAAAGATGGGTTACCTCTTAAGGGATAAGAACCCTAGAAATCTTGGGGAGGCTTACAAGTTGGCTATCAACATAGAAACTAATAGAAGAATACCAGAAAAATTAGGGAGAAGAGATGATTATAGGCCTCAAGTGCAAAATAAGAAAGAGATGGGAAGGTCTGCTAATTTTAAGCCAAAGGAGGAGGATAATCTAAAGAAGATTCTAAGTGCTTTAAAGGATCTAAAGCCTAATGAAAAAATAAACAATAGGGTTGCAACAAATGACCAGATGACTCCTAATAATTTTAGCAGGCAACCAAGAATGTAGAATTACCCATACAATACTTAGTGGAAGGATGACAAGCCCATTTTTCTAGTTAAAAGGGATAGGCCTGATGATAGGATTCCTGATCCTTTGCAAAGAAATTTAGTTAACATGAATGATGATATCCCATGGTGTACTGCTTGTCAATCTCCTCATAGTCCAAAGCATTGTGTTATTGCTCTGGATTTATCTGAGAACCAAGAACAAGATAAGCAATATGATAAGAGTGGTTGTGCAATGACTTCTTCACATGCATGGGATGAGGTTGACTCTACTGATGATGAGGAAGAAGAATTTGATGGTGTTGGATGTGGTACAGTGAAGTGTGAGGAACATGTTTCCTTAAGGAGACCCTCTGATGAGGAAATTGCTCAAATCACTGCAGACATGGTCACTCAAGCCAGGAGCAATTACAATTTGAGAAATAGGACAATTGGAAGCACAACTGGTAAACCGGGTAATATGTTTATCAAGAATTCAGAAAGGAGTACACAACAGCCTGAGGAAAAGGAGAAAGGTGCTGGTGTTGTCAGTCAGGTTAAAATTAAAAAGAGGAGTGGGCCTACTGCAATACCTAAGGGTAAAGTAAAAACATCAGAATTAGCTATTCCCATACCTTAGAACAAGATGAATTTGTGCAAAAGGATAAATCTAACTTGACTATCCAAAGGGAGGATAAAGATGTCACTGAGATTAAGGAAAACATGGGCAACCATACATATGTTCCCATTGATATGACTAAATTGCTTTCACAGATAACTGTCAAAGTTCCACTTTTGGAAATGATGAGAATAGAAGAGCACAAGGTCAAGGCCTTGGATTGGGTAAGTGGTGTTTCTTCAATAAAGGTCCAAGAAATGAGTAGGAGTGATAAGCATGTGGCTTCTTTAGATGACACACCTGACAGTAAAATTGAAGAAATTGTCTCTAAGATCGCTCAGATATTTTTGAATCCAAATGTTGTAAATGTTGCATTAGGGATAGTTGATCCTTTTTTCTTGTCCCTTGCGATAAATGGCAAATTATTAAAGAATTGCATGATTGATTTTGGAGCATCAAACATTGTCATGCCTGTAGAAATCATGAAGTCATTGGGACTAAAGGTTGACACACCTCATGGGAGATGCCAAGCCATGGACTCAAGAGAAGTGCTAGTTATTGGTACCATTAAGGCTTTGCCATATAAATTAGCAACATTTCCTGACAAACAACTAACTATGAGTATTCTTGTAGTTGATATTCCTCCTCGGTATGGAATGCTATTATCTAGAAAATGGAGTGCTTCTATGGGAGGAAGTATTCAATGTGACTTGTCTTTTGCCACTTTTAACAGTGAAGAAGAAAGTGTGAAAGTTTCAAGGGAAACTAGAACCCCACATATGACTGAGGAGGGTGAAGAGGACAACATGAATTGCTTTGTTGACACTGATATTGGCTCTTTCCAAGTTCAAGAGAAAGAGGTGCAAGAGAAGACTAGGCCTATCCTTTTGGCTGATGATAAGAATAATATGGCAGAAGGTAATGTCTTATGGACCTTGTATTTTGATGGAGAAAGTTCTAAGGAAGGTGCTGGAGTAGGAGTGCTATTGATATCCCTAAGTGGTAAGACTTTCAAGTTTTCTTTCACTCTCTTGTTCCTTTGCACAAATAATGTTGCTGAATATGAGGCCCTACTGATTGGTTTGAGACAAGCATCAAAACATGGAATCAAACATCTTAGGGTGATTGGTGATTCTGAGTTAATAGTTTCTTAGATTAGATCAAGGTATGCATCAAAGAATCAAAGGTTGAGACAATATAGAAATGCTGTTTGGGATGAAATTGAAGGTTTTAGTGCCTTTGGTATTGATTGGGTGGATAGAAGCCAAAAAGAGATGGATGACTTATTGGCAAACATAGCACTAAGGCCAGAGAATATTAATTTTGTGGGGATATCCAAGATTGAGTTCAAGTCTAGGCCTTCTATCCCAGACAATGTTGGGAATTGACAGGTATTTTCTGATGATTAGGATATACTAAGGTTTTTGTAGTGTGATTCTCATTTTGATGGTCAAGAGATGGATTTTAGCACTTATGTTGACATTAGAAATGGAACAGAGAATGTTCTTGGGAAGGAAGTTTTGCAATTGAAATCAAATAGGATTCCAAGGGGATTGGTCGCTCTTGAGATGGCATTTGATGATAAAGAAAGGACTTGTTTTCGTAAATTTGTTGATAAGATAAATGATTTGGAGGAAGTAAATTTAGGAACAAGTCAAATACCTAAAAATGTTTATATAGGTAAATGTTTGTCCCAAAGAACTAGGAATAATCTGATTGATCTTCTCAAAAAATTTAGACATGTCTTTGCATGGTCTTATGATGATTTGAAGGCCTATAGAGAGGATCTATTCTAGCATGAAATACCATTGAAGGAAGGTACTAAACCTTTTAGGCAAAAATTAAGGCTTGTGAATCCTACCTTGGCACCAAAAATGCAAGATGAACTCAAAAAGATGATGGATGCTGGCATCATCAAGCCTGTCAGACATTCTACTTGGGTGTCAAACTTGGTTCCAGTCAGAAAAAAGAATGGTGACATTAGGTTATGTGTTGATTTTAGGAACTTGAATGTCAATTCTTTGAAGGACAATTATGGTTTGCCTAATATGGAGAATATGCTACAGAAGGTTACTGGATCAGAGTTAATGTCCATGATGGATGGTTTATCTGGATATAATCAGGTCATGGTCAAGGGGTTAGAACAATTCAAGACTGCATTTACTACCCCTTGGGGAACATATGTTTATGTTAGAATGCCTTTTGGTCTGACAAATGCAAGAGCTACTTTTCAAAGAGCTATGGATGTGGTCTTTGTAGACTTCATAAAAGAATTTCTAGTGGTATATTAGGATGACCTCACAGCCTATTCAGATAAGGAAAGTCGACACTGTGAACATCTTGAGAAAATTTTTATTAGGGCCTTGGAGTATGGGATTTCTTTGAATCCAAAGAAGTGTTCCTTTGGTGTTATGGAAGGCAAGCTCTTAGGACATATTGTGTCCAAGGATGGAGTGAGAATTGACCCTGAAAGGGTTATGGCTATAGACAAGCTTTCACCACCTAGAAATGTTAAAGTAATACAGTCCTTCTTTGGGCAGGTAAACTTTCTAAGGAGATTTGTTACAAATTTTGCAAAAATCAGTATCCCTATCTCTAGAATGTTGAAAAAAGAAGAAAATATTGAATGGAATGAAGAAGTAGATGAATCTTTCAAAAGTATCAAAAGGGCCATCAAGGATGCTCTAGTCTTGAGGACACCTGATTGTGGTAAGCCCATGCAGATATTTTCTTTTGCTTCTTGTCATACAGTTGCAACAGTTTTATTGTAGAAGAATTCAGATGGATATGAACAACCTATATCATTTTTTATTAAATCCCTACAAGTAGTAGAATTAAAATATTGTATTACTGAGAAATAGGCTTATGCCTTAGTTAAAGCAGTCAAGGCTTTTAGATGTTACCTTGTGGGAGCTAGGGTGGTTGCTTATGTTCCTAGTGCTGCAGTTAAGGATATATTGGTGCAACAAGAGGTTTCAGGGAAAAGATGTAGATGGATCAATAGGATCCAAGAATTTAATATTGATATCCAGGTTACAAAGTTGGTAAGAGGCTTAGGTCTTGCAAAATTAATGGCACAAAGCAGTTTAATTGCAAATCATGCCATTAATTGCAAATCATGTAAATGTGTTAGAAGAAGAACAAAGGCCATATATTTGTGATATGGATTATTGTGACTGGTACAAAGATGTTATTGGTTACTTGCAAAAATTGATCCTCCCCTGTGAGATGGATGAAAATAGAAGGAGAACTATCAAGTTGCAATCTGTAGAGTATGCCATTATACATGGTAAGTTGTGGTGGAGAAGCAATGAAGGAGTATTGCTAAAGTGCATAGACCATGAGAGATCTAAAGCTTTGTTAAAGGAAATGCACCAAGGTGTTTGTGGAGGACACTATTTGGCAAAGACCACAGCTCACAAGATCCTTAGGTCTAGATTTTGGTGGTCTACAATTTTTAGGGATACACATCAGTTTGTAAGAAAATGTGATGCATGTCAAAGATTTGCTAGAAAGTTGAAGTTTAATGGAAATTTGCCTCTTCGACCTATTGCAGTTCAGGCTCCTTTCTAGAAGTGGGGTATAGATTTTATTGGAGAAATTCCAAACAAATCTAGTGGTGGAAATTCTTACATACTAGTGGCAACAGACTATTTTACCAAGTGGGTTAAAGCTATCCCTACTAGAAAGGCTACTAGCAAAGTGGTAGCAGATTTTAGGATGCAAAACATCCTTACTGGGTTTGGTTTCCCAGAGGTAATTGTGGTTGACAATTCAATGTGCTTTAGATCATAGGAATTTTGTGATTTTTGTCAGCAATATGAGATACACATTTCATTCTCTTCTCCATATCATCCACAAGGAAATGGCTAGGCTGAGTCTAGTAACAAAAGTTTAATTAAGATTCTCAAGAGAGTGTTGGACAAGAATAAGAAAGCCCGGGACTCAAAGTTATGGTGGGCACTATGGGCTAACAAGGTAACTATAAAGAAGGCCATAGGTTATGCTCCATTTGGTTTGGTGTATGGAATAAGTGCTAGATTGCCTCAAAATAATCTATTGCATATGTATAAGTTTATTCAGGCATATGATGAGGACTTGAATGATGAGATGAGAGTAAGAATGGATGAGATGAGCCAGTTGGAAGAGGTAAGGAGAGATGCACATGAAAGAAATGAAGCATTGCAGAGACAATGTAAGAATTTGTTTGATAAAAGGGCTACTCAAAGGAGTTTTGAAGTTGATGACCTTGTCCTGATGTGGAATGCAAGGTTAGAAGATAAGGGGAAGCATGGAAAATTTGACCCTATTTGGTTGGGACCTTATCTTATTGAAAGCAAATGGGGGACAGATTCTTATGTCTTGAAGGATTTAACTAGTGGTACTTTGGAATTGCCTATTCATGGACAATTGCTAAAGTTTTACTTCTCTTGAAGTATCTTTTCCATGAGCAGTAGTTTATGTTTTCCCTTGTACAGTCGTTTGTTTTTGTTTTTTGGGTTTAAATTTTGGTTTGGTATGCTCTTCTAGGAGATTCTAGCTTGCTCATTGTATCTGTAGGAGATACATGTCCTCGAGTATGAGCCACTATTAGCACAAGTAAAAATTTCCATGGTTTCATCCTATTTTTGTGCGTTTGTAGTCTTTTTTCTCCCATTTCCTGGCTAAACCCTAGCCCAAATTCATATATCTAGCCATTTGTTTGAAAAACCCTAGTGCGCCCTGTTTTAAATCTATTTTCATGTTACTTTTCGGGCCACTTAAAAATCCTAAAACCCACGTGTTTGAATCTTTCCTAAGTCTATTGCTCATCGGGTTTAATTTTTTCCCTAGGTCCCGACATTAATTTTTCCTAATGTTTTCGACCTTTATTCTTTCTTGGGCCCAACACTGAATCCATCTAAATCTAACAGTGGGTGTATATTCTTATAAAATTTGTCAGAGGCTTGTGAACTTGTGCCCGCCATTGATTTCCTTTTGTGATGTATCCTTTCTTTGAAGCGGGTCCACTGCCATGTTGGCACAGGTGGCATTCTTTAATTGGTCCGTGTGACCATGAGTTGGATGTTCTATTAGGTGGGCCTAGTGTCTTAGTGTGAAGATTCAAAATCTATGGCCGACGCATGATCTCAAGGAATCTTTTGAGCCCTTGAGATTATATGCCGACCTTCCGATCTTCTAGTATGTTAAAGAAAAAGGGTGGGTCCAAACTGCCACGTTGTGCTAACTTGCGCTTTCCTCATTGGTCGAGGCATTGCCGATTTGGAGATGTGTCAATGGGACCCAGTTGCTGATGTGTTTTAAGGGCCCTGACATTCACAGAGGATCTATAGTTGGCGTAAGTTCTCATGGAATTTGTTAGAGCCATGAGATCTTGTGCCAGCCGTTGATTTTTCTTTTTCTTAGGCATTGACAAGGGTGGCTCTTGTATATCAGAGGGAGCTGATGTGCATGTTTTTCATTGGTGTTGACTGCTAGCATGGACATAGACTTTTCATGGTTTCATGACTGTTGTAAAGATTAACATAAGCCACCTGATCTGCCAGGAAATAAAAGGATCTATGGTCACATTTTCAACTGGAGCTTGTATCCATTGTTTTTGCAAGGTTTGGAGACAGTGCACTGAATGAAGCCATATTACAAGACCATTTTTTATCATTCTAGCTTGGTTGTGGGTGAGATTTTATGAAGAAGATCCTAGTGGTTGTTCCAGCATGAATTTTTGTCCTTGGAGCTAGTATACGGTCGGATCTATTGTAGAATTTGATGATTATTTTTTATCTTACTAGCCTTGCACTTGGAGCCTGTCTTGTCTGGATTTCATTCTTTTTGTTGAGTTAGGTAGTTTTGAAATTGTTGCTTTGAATGATCATCAGTGCTTGTTGCAATCCTTGAGATAAAAGGATTTTTCATGATTATTCAAAGGCATTGGGAGTTAGGTGTTCAAAATTTTTTTTTGGTGAGCCCTATTCTCAGTCAGGGTTGTAATAGTTTTTGATTCAGTGTTTGTTGATGAAAGAAGAAAGTTGCAGGTCTAAGCTATAGTTTGCAAGCTTGATTTGTTATGAGTGATTGTATTCACAAAAAAGATTGATCATACTTAATACAAATACATGATACTTCTCTCTCCTCTATCTCAAGTTAGGTAGACTTTGAGCTTTTCTAGTTCATTACGTATTGTTTTATGTATGTATCTTCATTCTTGAGTTCTAATCTAGGATTCAATTAAATGATGCTCTAGGTGAGATATGAGTTTACTATTGTCTACATAAGGATTTTGTGTAAGCAGTAAGGACTATGGTAGATGTATTTATGGCTATGAATCTCAGATATATTATAGTATGTGTATCTCTTGTGTCTAAAAAATCTTTCCCAATGGATGAGGCACTAGCCTAAATGAGTAGTCCTCTTGTTAACATATGCTGATTGAAGTTGTTGCAATACAAATCCTAAATCAAGAACCATTTTAAGTTTTAAGTCTTTGGTTGTGTGGTTGTGTCACCCAATAGTAATGGAGAGTCAATGAATGTGAGGTTAGCATTTAGTACTTTCTTACTATCAATCTGTTATTCAAACCTAGTCTTTGGAGTGTAAAGTATAGTTTTCATTTGGTTAGGTGCACGCACCTTGGTTTTGTAGAGCCAGAAGTGAAGAGGGTAGTCTTGTCCCTATAGTTGGTCCAATTACCCTAAGACCCTTCCACATTTTGGAACTAACCACTCCTAAAATCTATCTGAGGGTATATTGGCAGCCTAAGAGCATAAGCATCCATTTTGAACACCAACAAATAACACATTTCAATCTTCTCCGTTAGATCTTCTTTGAATTTTGTCAGCTGTTGATCTGCGTAACAAACATTATCTATTACCTTGATGTTATACTTTTGCTAGCTCATCATTCCTATCAGCTTAAACTAATCATTTAATTCATTTTGTTCCATTCGATTAACAAAGAATGCATCAGTGAACACTGCTCAGTTAATACTGCGGTCAGTATACACTACACTCTGTCGGTGTATACTAAAAATGCTTCATTTACCAACAACATTAATTTGTGTCTTGCAGCTCTATACTTCATTATAGATGAATGCAACATAATAAAGTCAATATCATCAAGTCATAGACTTATCAATAAATTACTCAATGTGTTCCTTATCCTCATCTATCATATACATCTTTCCTGATGTAGAATTCTTTGTTCTTTGTCTCTTTTCCACTTTTCTTTAGATGTCTCGGTGTAGTAACTTATGAGATAAGTGCTGTCAAACTAGTTGACATCAATGACAACATAATACTAATTTAATCATATTACATATCTAATCAGCAACTTCTCAGTGATCTTGCAATCACAGATCCTTCAATCAGATTCCAAATTAGTTGTAGTCCAAGAGTATGCTCTCTCAGAAGTTCAAATCTTCTCAATTTCCTATTCTTTTCATCTTGCAATGATCTTATTTCATCATAACACTTCCTAACTTTCTTCTCAACATCACTTACTTTTACATTGAGTCTAGAAAGAAGATTAGATTCATTCTGAATCTCAGCTTCCTTCACCTTGATTTTCTGCTCCTCTGCTACTGTCAAAATCTCAATTTTTGTACATTGCATGTACAAAGCTTTTCCAGTCTCCAAATGTTTCCTCAAGTTCTTGATACAAACATCAAGACTAATAATATCATTTTTGATATTTTGACTTATGCTTAAAAGCATTTTAGCTTCATAAGCTACTTGAGCTTTTACTTTAGTAATGTCTGATAAGTTGGTAAACTCATCATCAAAAGTACTTAGTACCTTTTTGGCTCTCTCTAAAGGATCTACTTCTGAAATATGTGTAGTTACAATACTTTGCAACTTCTCTATCAGTTCCTTCAGACTTCCTTCTAGATTCTTTACCTTCTTATTTTTACCAATAATCTTATTCAAAGAACTAATTAGCTCTAGCTGATCATCATCATCAACTTCTTTACCTAATTCTTCAAACAAAGTTCCAATTTCCTTCTTCTTTTCCTTAGGAGTGGGTGCATGAATTTCTATCTCTTTAGGTTCATCACTCACCAATTCAGTCTACACTGCTTCTTTAGTCCTATCCGGTTCATCAAGAGCTGAATTATCAATAATGTTATCTAAATTCTTAAATACATTATCTTCTGTGTCCAAGGTCACCTTAGTGCCTTCAATATCCATTTTATCATCTTCAATGTTAACAACTAAAGGAGAGGGAATATCCTTTGGTTCAACATCAACTACATGTCCTGCTGCAACTGAAGTTTCTCCAACAATTTCTGCCATTACTTTAATTATTGCTTGCTCTATTTCTGTTTCACTTGCTCATACTATCCTACCATGATCTGAATGGTTCTTCTCTTAGTCCTCAAAAGAGTGTCAAGGGGCTTCAAAATTTGCTTCAAATGATCATCATCTTTCACTTCACAAAGCTTTCTCACAAGATTCTCTCTTATAGTTTTGTCTTCCTCAGATACTCTCTATTTTCTATTAATAAGTTTATTGTACAAATCATCAGGTATCTGACCTTGAATTGTATCAAACTTCTTGTTATCCAGAATCATGTACTTAACAATAGAATTTTCAAGATTCAATCTTTCAGAATAGTTATAAAGATCATAGTACTTATTCATCTTAGTAAAGTCTCCATCTTGTATGATTTCTTCATTCACTCTCTCAACTCTGGGTTTCCATGCTTTCTTCTTCACAGTAGAGTCATCATCTTTAACTTCTGCAATCTTTCTTGGTACTGGTTGAACTATAGTCTTCTATCTCTTTCCTGGTCCAGTAGCAATTTCTTTCTTTCCCTTGCTCGGTGTTACTTGTTCCTTTTCTTGTTCTTCTACTTTCACTTTAACTGGTGTAGGCTCTTTCTATACTGCACTGGATAAAGGTGGTACACTCAAGACTTCTCCCTATCCAACATCTCTCAATGTTACTGCTATCTGTTTAGCTATCAAAAATTCTCTTTCTATCATCCGTGTGTCTTTCAATATTCTCTTTATGGTACTGTCAACTCTTTTTTTAGACTATTTCTCTTCAATTTTAGCTTTAACAAAATTAAAGTTGTCTTCATAAGTTCCAAACCTGTTGCATTGGGTGTCCAATTTACTTCTCAGCAATATTTAAACATACTCTTCTATTTCAATCTCAGAAATCTCATAGCCAAGAGGGTCTATGAATTCAATTCTGGGTTCTACTACTTCAATGTAGGTAAAGTCAGTGTCAACCATGAAACAAATATCATTGTTATATTTCTCCATAAGTGACTATGGAATCCTTGATCTGCTAGATACCAATCTCTGAAATGTCTTCAAAACTAACACAACACTCTCATTTACTTGATCAATAACATGACTTCTATAAACTTTGTTAATTCTTTCCATCATAGACTATCCATCATTCGAATTATTTCCAATTGTGTAAGGAAATCTTCTCAAAAGGTGGAAAAACATATATGTAATCAAAGATGAGAATCTAAATTGTGCATATTTAGACTTCTTAATCTTCTCCAAATTCTCAAACAATTGAATTCTCAAAATCTCACACATATCAACAAAAACTTTGTCTGCACACATCAAATAGGCAATGTGAACCATGCCAGCTACCATGCCATCTTCTCTGGAATTAGAACAAAACTTTGTAGTCAAAATCTTACATAGATATCTTACATCATGTTGTCTAATCTTGCTGATAATAATACCTCTACCATTATAGGATGATCCAGTGTTGTCAATGAAAATCTTCCTCATGTTTTTCTCATTTAAAGGGATAGCACCAAGTTTGGATAAACCAGTGACTTCATGAATTAGGTCAGCTGTGATGTCAATCACTTTGTCTTCTAACCAAAATTTCCCATTGTGAATTATACTTAAAATGATTGTAGTGCACTCTTCATTATCAAATTCATACTGTAAACCATATGTGACAATTTCATTGTTTTTCAAATGTTCATAACCTTGCTTCAATATATATACTGATACTCACTTGAAAAATCATTGTCATTTACTGTTTCCAATTTACATCCAAGATAACTCTTTACATTTTCCAAATGCAAAAATCTGTCTGGTACAGATGATAAAGAAAACTCAAGGTCTACTTCTAAAGCTTCTATTGGTTCTTTCTTCAATTTAGGTCTGTTCTTATCTCTAATGTTGTGAATCAAAGATGTATTTATGTTCCCTTCCAATTCTTTATACTGATTCAAATATTTGTCAAGATAAATACCTCAAATTCATGATTCTAGGGTTTGCGAAGATTCAACGCTTCAATCCTTCACAAAATCTCTGCAAAACACTTCCAATATCTGCTTTCTACTCTTCCAAACACTTCAATTCACTTTGATAGACAAATAACATCGATCATAACCTTTTATCACTTGAATCTCACTTAATTCTAACATCGCATTGAATTCTTTTACCACTTCTTTGCAACAAGTTATTTCTGCTATCCTGCAAAACTTAAAACTTCTTGCGATCTTGCAAAACATAACATTTTCTTTTGCACTCTTAACAATAGCATTAGTACATCATAAACTACCTTACATTAACTGTGCAAGACTTAATGCATCATAAATCTACTTCTATACTAATTCTAAGTTCCTAAACTACTGCAATTTACATAATTTAAGTACTTAAAGATAGGTCAGGTAAGGATTCATTCTTACCACTTAATACTTCACCTATTTGATTACCTTCCATGTTTATTATGTCTTCTTAATCTATGCCTTTAACAAACTTTACTTCATCTTCATTACTGCAGCAACCTTTCTAACTATTTCTTGTACTTTCATTTCTTTTTGAATTGTTTCTAGGGTTAGGGTTTGGATGATAAGTTCCATTGTTCATTCTACAAAACCTTGTTGTATGTCCATTCCTATTGCATATCTGACAAACAATTCCATTGTTCCCATATCTCTGTCCTTGCTAATTAATCTATGACCTGCAATTTTTAGCAATGTGTCCAACTTTGTTGCATCTATAACACACTACTTCATTTCTTTGTTCATGTCTTTAGTAGGTCTCTTATCTGCATTGTTAGTATTCCTAAACATTCTATTACCATAATTATTCTCAATAACTTTAGGTCTTCTACATTCAATAGCTCTATGTCCAAAACCATGACAATTATAACAATAACCATTTAGAGGTTTAAACTGTTTACCTATGCAATCTCTTTTCATATGACCAATAGCATTACAAGCAAAACATCTACCTTTGAATTCTCTTTGCATACCTTTGGGTGATTCCTCTTGCTTCAATGATTCTTCTTCTTTAGGTACATCTTCAGATTTGTTGATCTCATCAGGCTTCTTCTCCTCTATGCTTTTAGATGTCTTCAGATCTGGTTTCTTGCTTTCATTATTTGTTCTAAATATATTAAATCCAAGTCCAGTCTTATCATAGGATGGTTTCCCAAAGGAAACTTGTTCATTGATCTTCTCACTATTTGAATATAGCCTTTCAAGTTGTTGTTTGGATTGAGTCAGTTCACCTTTCACAATCTTATTGTACTTCTCAAGTTCTGTATACTGCACATTTACTTTCTCAAATTTGGATGTCACTTTTTCAAGTTTAGATTTCAATTCTTCATTTTCAGTCTTTAGACTTTCATTCTCAGATTTCAGATTTACTTAATTTTTCCTATTTCCATCTTTCAAACTAAGCTTTAAATTCACTATCTTCAATTCATGCTTAAGGATCTCATTTTCTTTTTCCAAGTTGTTATCACAATCTTCAATAAGAATTTTGAATTCCTTTTCAGATCTTAGATCTTCTAACTTATTTTTCAATTTCTCAATAAGGTTCTTTGCATCATCATATTTCCTTTTCAGAGTGTTTCTTTCATCAGTAAGAATATCAATTTTTTCAAGAGCTTCATCAAGATTCTTCTGTAGTTGATCCATATCCATAGAGATCTTACTCAAGCTACTAGGCTTTCGTTGAATGATTCTTCTCTGGATAACTATGCTCTGATACCAATTGTTAGAAATAGGGAATACTGAGAGGGGGGGGGGGTGAATCAGTATTCTACAAACTTTATCTTTTTCCCAATTATGGATATAACAGATTACCTTTATACATGCATAACATAAGAAACTAAACAATATGCATGACAATAAAGAACTCATAACACATGATATGTTCTCGAGGAAACCCTGGCCAAGGGAAAACCCCAGTGGGGATGGTACCCACAAAGATCCACTAATCAAAAGTATCCTATTAAGGATGTTGACCCTATTAGGAGTCTATTACATATGTATAGTGTATCAGTCCTAGTTAAGGGACTATAGGCCTTGTTAGAAGCCTCAATCCTATTAGGAGTTGTAGATACAAAAATCTGATTACAAGATGAGCCCACTACCCAAACAAGTAATATAAAATGTAGGTCAAGGTACATAACCTTATATTTCTTGTATCAATATTCCTTTTTTTCTCTCATCTTTGCATCATCACTATTACATTCTCTTTACAATTACATTCATTACATCACTTTTTCATCGCTTCCTTTTCTTTACAATTACAATTGCATATATACAAGTTATTAAGGCTAACAACTTTACATGGTCAGCTTCCATATATATTTATCTAAGGGTTAAAATCTAGGATGTCATCCCTTTATATTGTTAATTCATTATTTTGATAAACAAAATAATCCCTTAACTCTTTACCAATTATGCCTTCATATTCTATCCTGTCAGCTTCACACTGTCTTCGGTAAAACTGTCATAACTAATTCCGTACATGATGTACTGACTTACACTCTGAGATGGGTCATCAATAGCCATCGTAGCATCTATGTTCAAGTGTGCAAGCACTAAACTTTCTCTAGTCAACATCACAAACCAAAACTGTATCCTGGTACATTGTGAAAACACTATCTCACACTTAGACAAATTTGCATTGTGATCTGCCATACTTGCTCTCTGACCTGTGCACTCTTAATGTGGATCATATGTTGCCATAATGAAAACATCTATGTACTCACTTCAGCCAAATTTCCAACAATATGATACAAAATAATGAGCTCCAATGAGCTCTCAAGTATAGTCAAAATGTTAAAAATAAGGAACACAATATATCAATTGTCAGCCTGATCCTTAGGTTCAGGCACTCCTCCTGTTGTTGGTCCATCAAGTGGTGGCTTGACACATGGTGCTATAGCTCCCTCAGATGCTAACATATACTGATAGTAGGAGGTAAATCTCTATCCAGATGGCACAAAAAAAAATATGCAGAAATATAATATGCAGCCCATCTCATCTAATGGATCACCTTGGCCTGCAAATGCCTGACCTCCGCATCTTGCTCCCTTAGTTTCCTATCACACTCTCATAGTTGGACCTCTAAGGATAGGTTTTGGGATCTTTTTTCCTTGAGCTTTTGTTGTATCCACCTAATAATGTCCTGAGTTGTCTTCCTTAGCCAAGGATTTGCCTCTGCCACAACCTCCGCCTCCTCCATAGTCTCATCACCACTGCCAGGGGTATCATTCCATGCCTTGCAGCATCAAACCTAAGATCCTAAATCAAAATATAGCACCTCATGTGCCTCATCCATGGGTATGTCCTGATGGGCACCTAGTACCTCCTCTACAGCCATAGTACTATGAATCCCACCTAGAGTCCCACCTTCACCTCTAGACTTTCAACACTGTAAAACTGCTAGTCTAGCCACTAGAACTGCTCATGGTATGTGGGGAGGCCTCATCTATCCTTCTGGTCTTGATGGGATCCATACTACTCTTGGCATAGGTGCGATAGGCTACACCATCAGGATCTAAACCTCTCATCTCCTCTATTCTCTGCCCATAGGGGCACTTGTAACATCCTCAGCCTCCTCCATCATGGGAATCAACTCAGTCAGATCTGAGAACCTCTTGATAGGATGCTCCCCAATATATGCCATATAGGCATCAGTCACTCCTGCATTGGCTACTTGGGCTTGATAGTCCCAGTCCCTGCTCTATAACCCGCTATACTCTAGGCTACAAACTGCAAATGATAACCTTGTAGACCATCCTAGCCCGATCTCTTGCACCTGTTGTTCATAAGTTGCAAAATCCTGAGACTCATCCTAGATGAGGCCATATTGCCTCCATAATGTTGTGATCAGAAATCACTCAAGGACGCTGGTAGAGCACCCTATCAAAATCTGGCTATGGAAGAAGTAGCTGAATTGAGTCCTTGTCATCAGCCATGCCTCTATCTATAAGTATGGCCTCCAGGCCACAACTGTCATATCATCCAAAATTAAGCACCAGTACTTTGTACACCCCATCCTCACCTAAGTGAAAAAACAAGAGTACCTATAAATAAGAGGCTCCTGGGCCTACCTCTCATCTTTGTAAATGGGCTTGCAGATGGGAATGTGCTCCCATGCCCAGATCTAAATTACTATGGCTCCCAAAGCAAATGTCTTATCTGATGGTAGACAATTTGATGCATCTCCTTGAATATGTGGGCTAATAAGCATTTCCCCCTTGTGTACTCTTTTAGGTGCACCATCAATCACTGAACCATTAGAGCCCAACCCATCAGTAGACCGTTCTACTGATGGTCAAACGTGATAATCCCACCGATCATCCTGATGATGATACACTCAAGCCTTTGTGTCTACCCATATGAATGCATGAGAACCTCCCAAGATATCTATTGAGAAATATTCTCATCTACTCTGAACAATGTACAAAATGCCTATAAACTTATATTACATAAACTCAGATAGTCCGGGCGAGGGCTATGAAATAGAATTCTAAGAATCCTATAGACATACTCTGCTATCATTGTAATCTCCCCTATTGGGAGATGGAATGTCTGAGTTTGGGAATGAAAATGCTCTACAAGAACGGTGATCAAGTTGTGGTTTACCTGAATGTGAGGTAAACTAATTAGGTACTCAAACCCATAAGCAACAAGGTGAACCCTCATGGGATCCAGTAATGCCAAACAAAGTCTCTGAGTAGCAGGATGTGAAATATGGACATGGACATTAAGGTACCTAACCTAAAAAGCATAGAAAATGGGATGACCATTAGTAATTCATTCAAAATTAAGGATACATGTATGCAAAATGAGAAAATGAGTATATTAGTAGGAGCATTAAAGACTATGGAATTCAAATAGACAATCAAAGATTTTGAAAAATTTGCCTAAGGACCTAAAAAATGCTCACTATTTTCCATATGATATTTTAGAAAATTAAAAATTGGTGCCAATTGTCGTATGAAGATATACAGCTACCCATACAACATTTGATGGGTATACGACATTATACATGTTCCCACACAACAAATGAGGGACCCTATGAAAGGTCATATGAGAGATGGGTGTCTTCCATACGACACAATACAAGCACATACATGACAATTCATTTGGACTTGAAATGTTGTAGGACTCCCCATAGGTTGTCATACAACATCTCGTGAATCAAAAGTTAAAAATTTGAAAAACCGTGCTAAAAATCCTAAAAAGAAATAAAATTGCATCAAATTGAATTCACAAAATTCATATCAATCTGGTACTCTCTCATAAACTTGTAAACTATATCATCTCTTTGTAACCATCGGTTCATTAGTGTTATTTCCTTGATTCTTCGTAACTGAAGGGTTTAGCCTTGGCATCCTTTCGATTCCTTTGGAAAATTAGGTCTAGAGTCAAGACAGTCACTTCCTCATAATCATAGGTTCAAAATTAGATGTTTAAGGACTTCTTCATAATCACTAGATCATTGATTGGTACCGTTAACATCATCTCGATTCTTGGTCAATCAGGGCCTGGTTCAACATCTTCAAATCTTTTAATCAGTTTCTATCTCGGAATAAGTTAATCTTTCAGGATTAGTTTCTCCATCACATAACTAAGTTCAAACATTAAAAATAGATTAATCTTTGAACCACTACGCTTGCATAGTAATTCAAAGAGGGGAAAAATGCAATACCCCAAAAATGGGCTTCAGTACCATCGACCTCTTACATCAACAGATCGATCAAAATTGACCTTAAAGTCCTAACCTAAGGCACATCTACACATCAAATAATCAAAACCCTAATCGATCCTATCTCAATTCTACATCAGGGAATATTCCTAAATATTCCTAATCTATCTTAATTATTTCTAATTAAATATTTTTTGGTGATAAATGATATTATTTTATTTATCCTAAAGTTGATGAATTAGATATGTTGAATATTTAATTAATTAAACTTAATTTGGCCACTTAATTATTTAATTATATTTAATTGAATTTATTCCTAGTTAATATTTTTTTATTTGACAATAAATCAAATTTCTAAAAATAATCGATTGAATATTTATTAAATGGATTAAAATCAAATTGTCGAATTCAAAAATTTAATTTTGAATAAAGTTTGATTAAATAATTGATTAACCCATAAATAAGTTATTTTTATTAAAAAATTAGTTAAGTTGAGAATAAAGCACATGGAAAATTAAATAAACTCATAATTATCTATGCACAAATTAGAAAAGCAGTTAAACTCAAAATCAATTATTAATTTCAATTTTTTAACTTTTTAAACTCAACATGTGATTGTGAGTTGAAAAGAAGATTGAAGTAATCTGAACTTCTAATTCGAGCTATAAAGCTGATTTTGCATGATTTATGAGATAACTATTTCTAATTTCTTGATAACTTGACAATCAATCCGAGTTGATCAGGGAGAGATTTTTGGCTTTCCATGAGTTCTCAAAACCCCAAATTTCTATATAAACAGGTCTCAGTCCTTTACAAATGACCGTGAATTTGGAGAATCTTTACACGTGCAATCTGGAGAATTTGGAGATTGTGCAATTTTTGAGATTCTTTGCTAACCATTGTTTTCTTAATTTAATAGCATTTATGGAATTGATAGATTAGGTTTCAATTCATCTTTCATCTAGTTTTAGATCATTTTACATAGTTTTCTTCATTATTGCATAGAAAATCCAAAAACATAGATTAAATCTGCATTCATTTTTCATAGCTTTAATCATTCAAATCCTTCATTTACGTGTTTCATTGTCACTGATCTTGGTCAATTTCTGAGAATACCATACTCGCATCTGCTAGAAGGCAATAAATCACATGGTTAATGATATACTCATTTATTGCATATTTTTTGATTATTAACCAATAATGTTTTACTGAAGTGTTGTGTCCATAACTAGGTACAATTTTCACATGCACAGGTATAATAAAACTATTGTTAGGATTAACAAGGCAGAAATAACAATTATGTGCAAATATAACTAATATCAGAAAATAATAAACCACATAGAATAGAACACAAGACACACAGATTTAACGTGGTTCACCCAATCCCTAGGCTACGTCCACCAACAGCGAGTCCAATATTATTATTATCCAGTGATTACAACCTGATTACAATCCGTAATCCCTTACAGCCCAATTCTGCCGCAAGTACTAAAATCATACATCATGAAAATCCCTAACCCTAAGCCATATTATACAATATTTTCCCGCTTTAGGGTTAGAATGAGTTATAAGTAGTCGGCCCAAATAACTAAAAAAGTAGTTGGCGAGGTCGGGAGGAAAAGTGTACAGTACTTTCCTAGATAGTACTTTCCTGATCAGTCACCACAAGCTAACAATCTCCCACTTGGTGACTGATCAGTTTCCACACTATACTAAAAAACCTCCCACTTGGAGACTAATCCTGTAGCAATACCGCTACCCACATGAGGCTCCCACTGGATTGAACCACCTTGGACTCAGTTGTTCCTTTATTTTGTTCAGTCTAGAAGACCAACTGAAGCTGAACATGAGTTCAACTTCTTCCTTGTTACTACCTTTGTAAACATATCTGCTGGATTATCATCAGTATGAATCTTTTCCAGCCTTAACTGTCCATCATCCAAAACTGATCGAATGAAATGGTACCGCAACTATATGTGTTTTGTCTTTGAGTGCAAAGCAGAATTCTTTGCAAGATGAATGGAAATTTGGCTATCTGTATGTAGAAAATTATCCTTTTGTGGATGTCCCAATTCTTCCATGAAGAATTGAAGCCATATCATCTCCTTGGCTGCCTCTGTAGTGGATAAAGCAACCACCTTTTGTAGTTGAGAAATCCAACTCACTGCTATCCCACCAACAGTAAATATATAACCTGTAGTACTCCACCTGCTATCTATATCTCCTACCAAATCTGAGTCAACATAGCCTTGTACAGTAGTAGTAGAACCCCCAAAGTGTAAACACTTACTGGATGTGCCTCTCAAATATCTGAGAATCCATTTGACTACATTCCAATGCTCAAGACGAGGGTTACTCATATAATGGCTAACGACTCCCACTGCATGTGCAATATCTGGCCTAGTACATACCATAGCATACATTAAGCTTCCTGCAGCTGAAGCATAAGGTACCTTAGACATTTTAGTCTCTTCTTCTAGTGTCTTGGGACACATATCCTTAGTCAATTTCAAATGACCAGGCAAAGGTGTGCTGATAGCTTTGGCATTTTCCATAGAGAAATGTTGCAACACCTTCTCAATATAATCAGCCTGAGATAGAGACAATTTCTTATTTTTCCTATCTCTACAAATTTTCATACCAAGGATTTGTTTTGCTGCCCCCAAATCCTTCATAGAAAAAGATTTTGCTAACTGTTGTTTCAACCCCTTAATGTGATTCATGTTAGACCCAGCTACAAGCATATCATCAACATATAAAAATAAAATAATGTAGCTGTCATCATCCAACCTCTTAAAATAAACACAATGGTCAGAATGACACCGACTATATCCATGCCCATTCATAAAAGTGTCAAATTTAATATACCATTGCTGAGGTGCTTGCTTCAAGCCATATAAACTTTTCTGCAATCTGCACACCAAATTCTCCTTACCCTTGACCTCAAATCCTTGTGGCTGAACCATATATATTTCTTCATCCAAATCACCATGAAGAAAGGCTGTTTTAACATCAAGATGCTCTAAATGCAAATCTTCAGTAGCCACAATACTTAAAACAGTACGAATAGAAGTCATTTTAACAATTGGAGAAAATATCTCATCAAAATCAATACCATGTTTCTGTGCAAATCCTTTTACGACTAATCTGGCTTTAAATCTTTTCGTACCTCCATCCTCTTCTTTGATCCTGTAAACCCATTTATTCTGTAAAGCCCTTTTACCTGCAGGTAACTTACATAAATCCCATGTCTGATTTTTCAGCAAAGAGTCCATTTCATTTGTCATTGCAGACTCCCACTGAAGCTTTGTATCCACCTGCATAGCTTCATTATAACATTCAGGTTCACCAGCATCTATTAACAGAATAGAATACAAAGATGGAGAAAATCTTTCTGGAGGTCTACTTAGCCTTGTTGACCGTCTAACACTCACTGGGGTGTGTGGTATTTGTTGTTGCTATTGTTGCGGAGCATAAGGAACTACTGGAACATGAACTTGTGGAGTATCATCCAGTACTACATAGTCATTTTCTTTCTTCTCATGCTGCAGCAACAGATCTTTGTACAATACTTTCTCATTGAATATGACATCCCTGCTTCTTACAATTTTATTATTTTCAAAATCCCAAAGCCTATAACCAAATTCATCAATGCCATACCCAACAAATACACATTTCTTTGACTTAGCTTCCAGCTTGGTTCTATTTTCAGAATCTATAAGTGCAAAAGCTTCACAACCAAAGGTTTTGAGAAAAGAATAACTCACCTTCTTACCACTCCATGCTTCCTCTGGAATACCACAGTCCAAAGGAGTAGAGGGGCCTCTATTGATTAAATAAATAGTAGTGTTCGCTGCCTCTACCCACATATTTTTGGGCAGCCTAGCATGCAACCTCATACTCCTTGCACGCTCCATTATTGTCCTAGTCATGCGTTCAGCCACTCCATTTTCTTGTGGAGTCCTTGGTATAGTTTTCTGCCTATGAATACCATTAGAGGAATAATATTCTTCAAATTCTATGCTACAATACTCACCACCATTATCAGATCTGAGACATTTTAACTTTTTACCAGTCTCATTCTCAACCAAGCATTTCCATTTCTTAAAAGTTTGAAATACATCAGATTTCTGTCTAAGGAAATAAATCCATACTTTTCTTGTTGCATCATCTATAAATGTAACATAATACAGAGAGCCACCAAGGGAAGATACCTAAGCTGGTCCCCATACATCTATATGCACAAGCTCTAATCTCTCATTTTTCTTTTCCTTCCCACTCTTCATAAAACTAACTCTCTTTTGTTTTCCATAAACACAACTTTCACAGAAATCCATATTGACACATTTCAGACCAGGTAAAACTTTCTTTGAATGAAGTAATTTCATACCTTTTTCACTTATGTGCCTGAGTCTGTTGTGCCACAGTGCTGTATCAAAATCTACAGCAACAGTTTGATGTTCTTCCTGCTCAACTGCAACCACTATTCCTGAACATTCATTATCTTCTAAAACAATTAAAGTAGAAGGAACAGTATGACCTGTACAAAGATATAAGGTGCCTACTTTCACACCTTTTTCTACTACTAAGGAACCTTTTGAAACCTTCCAATTTTTATCATTAAAAGTAACTGTGCAACCCTCATCACCCAGTTGCCCTACTGAAATTAAATTCCTACTCAGCCTTGGAACATGTCTTACCTCTTGTAGTAGCCAATGATTCCCATTCTACAACTTAATCTTAATTTTTCCCTTTCCAACAATCTGACAGGGTTCATTATCTCCCAAATAAACTAGCCCAAAATCCCCTTGGACATAATCAACAAAATAACTTCTATGGGGTGTAGCATGAAATGAAACCCCAGAATCTAAAACCCATGAATCATCAATACTTTCTAAGGACAAGAGCAAAGCATCCTCCTCGGATTTGTTACTTACCACATTTGCCTCCTTGTTTCCATCATTTTTGTCTCCTTGATCTTTCTTTTGAGACCAACAATCTTTCTTCTTATGACCTGGTTTTCCACAGTACCAGTAATCATTTGGCCCTTTAGATTCGGACCTCTTTCCCTTTGATTTTCCTCTTGATTTCCCATGATTTCTAGAGTTGTTTCCTCTATCTCTTGTTCTGCCTCTTCTTTCTGTGTTCAATACACTACCCGATGTGGATGCCCCTGAGCTTTTCCTATGAATTTCCTCACTCAATATAACACCAATAACATCATCATACTTTAGGGTATTAGAACCAGAAATAGAATTACTAATAGCCATTACCAAGCCATTCCAACTTTCTAGCAAAGAACACAAAATCAAGAGAGCCCTAACCTCTTCATCAAAAGTAATTTTAACTGAGGTTAATTGACTTGTAACTGTATTAAACTCATTCAAAATGATCAGTAACTGATCCACCTTCTACCATTTTCATATTAAATAAACGCTTCATAAGAAATACCTTGTTTGAAGCTGAAGGCTTTTCATACAACTTCGCTAGGGTTTCCATCAGATCTTTAGCTGTCTTTGCTTCAGTAATATTGAATGCCACTGATTGTGCCAGGCATAGATGAATACTCCCCAGTGCTTTCCTATCCAAAATATCCCAATCCTCCTGAGACATTGATTGCTCTTTCTTGGCTACTCCCTCTAATGGCCGCCATAGATCCTTCTGATAGAGATAATCCTCCATTTGCATCTTCCATAACTGGAAGTTCTACCCATTAAACTTATGAACCTTCAGCCTACCCTCGTCTACCATTTCTCCCACTTAACCGAGAGACTCTCCCACTAACTCATGAGACCTACTTCAGAGAATAGATGAAAGAACAAATGAAATAACCTTGCTCTGATACCACTTGTTAGGATTAACAAGGCAGAAATAACAATTATGTGCAAATATAACTAATATCAGAAAATAATAAACCACATAGAATAGAACACAAGACACAAAGATTTAACGTGGTTCACCCAATCCTTGGGCTACGTCCACCAATAGCGAGTCCAATATTATTATTATCCAGTGATTACAACTTGATTACAATCCGTAATCCCTTACAACCCAATTCTGCCGCAAGTACTAAAATCATACATCATAAAAATCCCTAACCCTAAGCCATATTATACAATATTTTCCTGCTTTAGGGTTAGAATGAGTTATAAGTAGTTGGCCCAAATAACCAAAAAAGTAGCGAGGTCGGGAGGAAAATTGTACAGTACTTTCCTGGATAGTACTTTCCTGATCAGTCACCACAAGCTAACAACTATCTCATCCTTCACATGATAGATCGGTTAACACATGCCTATATGCAGTTGAAACCATGACTCAGTCGATACTGACATTTCCACTTCAACTCAGTAGATATAACATCTCATTCATTATAGGATCTTGACACATATTGAGTGACTCGGTGACTATAGACATAAATACTGATGCTTGACATCAATTGTGCGATTTGAGTCTTTTCTCAAATCTATCCTAATGCATCTTAAATTATGTAGATATGGAATTTAACACATCTTATGTCAGGAACTGGTGTAAAATATAATATTTGAAAATTTACAAGTAGTGTGATCACCTAATCCATTGGATTGGGTGACCTTAGGTTCACTGGATCCACTACTGATTTCTTCCTCTTTCTTTCTCCATGTCTGGTTCATCTGGTTCCTTATATGTTCAATAGTCTCTTCACCTTTGAATTGGTCATTACTTAGTGCTTGCTCTCTACAGCCTCTTTTTATATGACCAATCTTGTGGCATTTGTAATAGATGAGACTTCCGTTCATCCAACTCTTGGATTTACCTCTAAAATTTGTCCTTATACAGTTTTCTCCAATATGACCATATTCTCCACAATAATGACAACTATACCATGTATTGTAATCCCAATTGAATGTGTTACCTTTCCTAGGTGCATTACCTTGCTTCTTGGATGTCCACTTCAGTTTTGCATTGGATTTGCATTCTTGTGCTCTATGACCATATTTATAATAGTTTTAACAATGCCCTTGAAATCTAGGTGCAGTACATGTATTACTAGCCTTTGACCTGCATTCATGTGCCTGATGTCCATACTTCTTACAATTAAAATAATATCCATTGAATTTAGGCTTATGATTAGACTTACCATTCTTTCTTATACAAATATTTTTTGTGTGTTCTAGCTTCCCATAATGATGGCATGTAGGTGTTTTGCTCTTTGGCTTTGCATTCCTTAGTTCTCCACTCTTTGATGATTCTCCTTCTTCAGTAGATGATATGTGTTCATCATGTCCTAGTCTAGAGGTGTCATTGGATCTTCTTGGTGACATCATCAGTTCCTCAAAATATTTCACACCTTCATTAGGTTTATTCATCCTCTCATTGAGTTCCTTTTCATATATTAAGTCATTCTTCGGTTGACTATTCTTTGATCCCAGATTTGTAATTTCCATGTCTTTCCTATTGAAATCTTGATTTGCAAGTAACAGTTGATTTACCATATCGAATTGATTGTTTGTCAGCTTCTACATATCACATGTCCTTTCATCAAGTCTAGTAGCCATTTGTCTCTTATCCTCTTTAGCCATCAACTTGTCTTCTTCATCTTTCTTTTTCTATTCAATTACTTCATGTAATCTCACTAATTGAATTTCCTATTCTCTCCTTAGACTTCTGACATCTTCATTCAGAGAATTGTTTCTTTCCAACAAATCTTCTATTGCTGCATCACTTTCAGTGGAGTTTCCATTATCAAATAGACCTTTAGTATCCTCTTCTTGATATTGAGTGTCATTCAGTTGGATTGCCAACTCTTTCCTTCTCTTCAAAGATTTCTTCAATTCTTCTCTTGCTACTCCAAGCTGGTGCAAAGCAAGCTGGATGTCAATGTTATGATTTTCTATGATCTTTCCCAACTTATAAGCCTCCATTTCTAAGATCTTAATTCTCAAGTGGTTAGACTTATTCTAAGAGAACAAAGAATTGATACCAATTGTTGGAAGTCTTATATGGGAAAGTGAGATAATGAGGGAGGGGGGTGAATCAGTTACCTACAAACTTTTAAACTTTGAAACCAATTCAACATATATACCATAGTCATAAAATTCAATATTGAAATGAATGTAACATGCTAATCACATCCATGAAATGAAACATATAAAAAAATATTTGGTAACCCAAAATCCCTTGAAAAGTAAAACTGGGTGGGGATGACACCCACAAATCTTCACTACTACAACAATAAAGTGTGCCTATTAGGGCTACAAAGTTTTGATCACTTTTGGTGATCTACCTTGTGAGGGGTCTACCCTATTAAGAGCTTACAAACTTATACAATCTACCTTTATTAAAGGATTTAAAAACTTACAGCTAAGTAAACACTCAGTTAAGAGATTTACAAAGGCCTATTAGGACCACTCTATTAAGAGATTTACCCTGGTTCACTTGCTAGTATGTATCAGTACCCGATCCTTCAGTTTGCACTTCAAATTTTTATTACATATCTCCTCTTTCCAATATTTATCTGATCTAAAAATCAAATATTGCTTCATTCTCTCCTTTACTACTCTGCTTGGTCACTCTTCTTGATTCATGCATCTAACAATCAAAACACTGCTTCCATCTACATACATGATATCTCCTCTGCTACTACATTTTAGGTTTTTGATATCACCTTATATAAACAATTGATCAAGCTCATAGATCAAAATTAATGATCTAGATTCATCACTTATGTCACTTAATCATTTATTTTCATGATTGATTACATGGATTGCATAGGGATTAATGATTGAAATAATAATCTGTAATCAACTCCTTAATTCTCTCAACAATTATTAAATCACACATAAAAGTTAGACAAAATGGTTTACCTAGGTTTTTGTGCAATTACAAACACATATATAAAAAATGGCTTGCTTAGCATATGAAGGCTCTAATTCTTGGTCAAAACTATACTCCATATACTAGAATTTGTCATTAAATCTTCTATGTAACTTGGCATATACTACTTGGTAACTAATGAAGTACTCGATGACCTCTGACTTACTCGACAGTAACTACTACTTGGTAACTATACAAAATACAAGTCTAGTATATTACTCGGCCTTAATAGGATGGCTCGATTGCAGCGATGACTGACCAAAATTTCCTTGATAATGGCTAAGTGTTGGACACTAATAGACAACATGACTTGGAGATCAACAGTTTCCACTATGAGATGCCCCCAATTAAGGAAAAACCAAAAGAAATGAAACATATACCAAAAGAAATGAAACATATGACAAAAGAGAGCATAAAAGGGATCTACTAACTCTAGGATCTGTATAATCATATGATAACTCATGTATATCATAATTATATCAAAATGAATTTACATCATCCATGAAAGGTAGAAAAAATACAATAAAAATAGATAATTACATATGAGCTACAAAGAAGAGTCTTTGTAGGCTAGCATTATGGAGACTAAAAAGAATGGTATCTACCACTTTTCATCATACCCAACCGGACAACATAAAGAAACATTTATGAACAATGGCATGTGCGTGACATAACATGTATATAACATATAGAAGAAATGTGATACAAATAGAGGAAAGGTACAACAAGTCAATTCCTTTATTACCTTGTGCCAATGGAGAAACAAGGGTTGTTTAAAGAAATCTAAACAAAAAATATAACAAGAAACACATCACAAGAGCAACACAACACAATAGGAAAGCACAAAATAATCCACCATACTTGAAGAGCTAGTCAAGCATATTGTACACCCCCTATTTAAGTTTGTGTTGTTTAGGGAAGGTTGGAAACATGAAAGAGGAGAAACATCATGCATAGTAGATGAAACTACTTATAGTTCCATACAAGGACCATTCTCGAAGGATGACTCTCTTTGTTTGTCACTAGGAGCAAGAGATAATCATTTTGAAAATATAGTAGGTAAATCATGATTAATATTAATAAGCTCATACATATCATCAGAATCACTAGAATGAATAGCATTTGTATTAAAAACATTTTCATCATCAAGAGTATTTTTTCATCTAGATTAATCACAATAGAATATAAGATGTGAATAGAATTATCATGTTTGTTCAATTTCATCTTCTTAAGATTAACTTCTTCCCTTGGGATATGCATAGGTTGGTCAAAGGGAAACAAAGAATCAAAAGGTGTCTTAAGGGAGGAAAGGTTTTGGGAAGCATGTTCACATGCTCTAGCACTATTTTTATGGCAATGGTCATGAGCATAATGATTATGTTTGGTTTTGTTTAAAATCTAAGGTGGTTTATGATCAATCAACATCAAGTCCTTTTATTCATTAGGAGGAAGAAGGAAAGAAACCACATTAAGTTGAGAGATAGAAGGTTCATGCCATTTATATGACATAGGAGGTGCAGTGAAGGATACATAGGAGGTATAGGAGGTGTATGAAGAAGTCCAGGTCAAGGGAAAGGAGATAGAACAAGCTTAGGATTGCTAAGTTCATAAAATATTTTGGATTTTGAATTTTTGGTAGGATTGGAAGAAATTGTCCTAGAAAGGTTGAATTGGGTGAGGTATGAAAGGCCAAAAGAAGTCAATATTAGAGTTACCATGACCAGCTAAAGGCTTATAGAAACTATGGCTAATTGTAATGATTTCTCCGTCATGAGGAAATTTCACACACTTATGGATGAGTTGAGAGACTATAGATTTCATGGAAGTGAGCCAAGGAAGGCCCAACATGACTTGAAACTAATCAGAAGTTGGGATCACAACCAACTTCAACAAGAAAGGTAATGGAAATATGAGTGATACAAGTCAAAACCATTAAATTTTTTTTATCAACACATCAAATTAATCATAGAAATATTATTGGAGAAGTCTTGTGTAAAGATGTTCTTCAGTTATAACATTTAACATAGAACTATGGTCTATAAGGACTCCACAAGAGGGGAGACCATTAATCTTTGCAAGTATGTAAAGAGGGCCATTAGGTATCCTAATAATGTCCTTAGGATCAAACGTAATTCAAAGAGCTCAAGTTTGGGTTCAAATTGATCAATAAGGTTGAAAACATTAGTGGCCTCGATATATTCAACATTGTAGTTCACAATGGTAGGAGGGTCAACAATAGTAGTGGAAGAAGAATGCAAATTATGGGTAGACTCAATGTTATTGGTAAAATGGAAAGGTAAAGGATTGGTTTAAATTTTCAAGTTTTTGTTAGGAGGTGCAATATATATATTTCCTTGATTATTAACATCCTCAACAAACATAACATTAGAATCAATAAGGTCTTGAAGAACAAATTTCAAACAAAAATAGTTTTTAGTATCATGACTAGGTTGACAATGGTATCAGAAAAAGATTTGGAATAAAATGATTTGGATGATTTTTTTTAAGGATCAATTTTCTTAATTGCAGGAAGTGTTGAAACATTACCATTAATCACTGTCAAAATTACATTATGAAAAGATTCAGATAGAGGTGTAAAATTATAAGAAGATCTAAAAATAGATGACAAAGGATCCACACCTTTGGATGTTGTTGCCACATGCACATCAATATTGTTTGATGAATTTTTGATCTTGGTGAAGCCTTTAGGTTTTTGAAACTTTTTTAATGATTGGGATGCAACATCACTCTTATCAGTTAGAGCCATTGGAGTAGTGATTTTAAATTGACTCACTTTAAGCTGGTAATTATGAAGAATTGCACATAATTAAGTAATGGAAGATAATTCATAAAGCAATATATTATATCTAAAAATATGTTGCACATCAATAGGCACAAGATAATAAAAGCATAAAAATTCTTAAATCTACCAATGAAGTTAGTCACTTTTTGTTAGTACCTTATTTACAATGCATTAAATCAGTCAAATAAATCTTAGGAGAAATATTTTTTTGAAGTTGTTGAATAAAAGCATTAGCAAGTTTTTGAAAGGAATAAATAGAATATGTAGGAAAAGAAAAATACCATTTCAAGGCATTATCTCATAATGATATAGTAAACATTTTAGACATGAATCTATGATCATGAGAAAAGATGCTACACAATGTTTGAAAGGTCTTCACATGAGTCAAGGGATCACCTTTACCATTATGAGTCTCCAAGTGAGGTATTCCCATGTATTGAGGGATTATGACACAAATAATATCCAAGGACAAAGGACTAGTAATGTCACATTTAGGAATGTTAAATTTTGATTGATTCATGGAGGCGATTTGTTGTTGCAAGGATGAAACATTTTGAGAAAGACTATTGATAGTTTATTCTATGGAAAGGTTGGTATGAGGCATATGTCACTAGTACATTTTGGCAAATATGTGACTACATCACTAAACCTTTTAGTCACACCACTAAAACTTTTGGTCACGTGACTAAAATTGATCATATTCTATTATTTTTTGTAATTTACAAGTATAGATGACTAAATAAATGACTAATTTAGTCACTAGGTAAAATCACAAGGTCAACCAAATAAAAATGACTAAATAGTCTACCAAAGAAATGACTAAATAAATGAATGAATAATTAGTCACCTAAACAAAAATGACTAAATAAAGGACCAAATAAATGACTAAATAGTTAGTCACTAATAATCAATCACCCAAAGCAAAATGACTAAATAAATTATCATTCATCCTTCATAATTATAACATTTGATTATATAACATGATATAGTAATACATAAAATATTAGTCCCATTTCACCAGTAACACTTGTTTGCCAATAGGCTTATTGCGTGTGAAATCCATCTACACTTGTCTTATGGTAGAAATCCGACTTTTGGGTGATTTGATCAAAATTGTTTAATAAACACCATTAATTTAGAGATATTATAATCATAATAAAAATGAATATTTTATAGAATAAAAAAAATTCTATTATGGTTTATTGTGACAACTTGCATTTTGAATACTTCTTTGCAGAATAGGGCTAGTTGCATACCTAAACTGGAGGATAGTTAATATAGTTAAAAAGATTTTTCCAAATTAAATTAAGCTTGTTAGTTTGAAGATTATATCATGTTAGTGGTCCAATTAATTGAATTTATAGGGTTTTTGAATTAGTGAGTTGTTTGAAGAGTATAAATAATTTAGAAAGTTTGAGTTTTGAACCCAGAACAATGTTGGGAGGGCTAGTAGACCTAGAGTTATTGTTTGAAGGAAGAAGTAAAGGTAATGTTTCAAAGAAAATAATATGTGTTGTTATTGTGTATGTTTTTGGATTCAATCGTGTCAAATTTTTCAATTAGCATTATGGAGGTGTATATGCATATTTGTAATGGCCAAAGTGTTTAAAAGTATTTCAAAAGCTTAAGATGATTTTAAAAAATTTAATATTTTTTCTTAAAAATATATATTATTATTTTAAATATCTTAAAATTAAAATTAAAATTATTTTAATCATCTTATATTATAAATAAAGACAAAAATATTTGAGAATGATGGGGGGATGAAAGGGGGGGGTGCGATGTTGTGTATACTATATACTATATATATAGTATTTGAAATGATAGTTATGAAAAAATGTATAACAATATAAGAAGTAAAATAGAAAATCTACACGTGCTAAATACTAAATACTTGAATAGTGAATTTTTGAACATTGAATATCTATTAACGAATCACTAATCATTATCAAAAATTATAATACTAAATAAAACTATCAAATTGACAAATGGAAGATTTCTATTAAATATCAAATATATCATAAAGATGACTACAATTAGTAGCATGATATCAAATTATATTCCACAATGTTCTTCAATGTTCTCACACTATTATATAAAAAGGAAGTTTAAGACATTCTTAATTAAAAATTAAAATAATTTTTATTGCCTAAAATAAAATATTAATGCAATTTGATTTTCAATAGGTGGTAAAGGATATAAGAATGGAGGGAAATGGGTTTTTCACATATTTTTGTTAATTTTGACATGTCTTTCTCTAAACCTGACCTAAGATACTAGTATTCTTTAGGGCAGGTAAGATGGAATTATGAGATTTCTATTGCATAGTGCAGTGTGAAAGATGGTTCTATGACTTTCATTTTCTATTGCATATTGTGCATGGTGAAAGTTGGTTTTGTAGATTTGGTTTTGTGGGATACTAAGAGTGTGGAACTATCTGTTTCATTTGAACTTCAAAGATGCTATGTCACTGAATTTGGTGAATGAATGCTACAATGAATCACTCAAGGCTCAAAACATCCAAGGTACTCCCCTATTGTCCCAAAACCCTTGCAGTATAGTATCTCTAGAAATAGCTCATTTATAGTTTTAGAATGTCTCGATTCACTTTGGTTTTCTAGAATCTATCATTTCATATAGAGATGGGAGGCTCTTAAGAAGCATTTGGAAAGTAGTTTGGTGTATGCTAAATATAAATTTGAACCATGTTCCATCCCCAAATTAATGGGATTAATGGAAAAATCTATGTTTTTAACAAATTTATAGTGTGTCTTTTCAAAGTGTACAAGTTTTAGAACCATTTCACTGGGGATGAACATTATCATAACTGATAATAATGTTGATGATTCATTATCTGATGGAGCTAATGATGAAGACCAACCAATATCAGAGGAACAGATGATAGTAGAAATGTTAGATCAATTATAGTCTTGTTATTGATGTCAAACAATTAATTTTTTATTTATATTATGTTTCCATATCATTCGGTAATGATATAAGATGAATGAGTTAAGAAGAAGAGGAAATGAGAAGTTGAGAGGTTGTAGAACATAAATGGGTAACTGATATAGATTGGACAATTATTTGATTATGTTGATATGATTTTTTTCTACCTAACATATGAGTATGTTAAGTCGACAAAGTATGATGATAAAGTTTTGACAACTTGGTAAGTAAAGTTGTTTTGGCTACTGAGATGGAAAAGTCACTTGGTAAAGTAAAGGTAAAAAGTTGGTCACTCGGTAAAGTGGAAAGGTTTAGGCACTGAGCGATGTAACCAAAATTCTAAGTGAAGAAAAATGAGCAAGGAAAAGGTATTAAATATGGATGGAATCGATATTTAATGATTAGATATGATGAGATGGATGATCACAATGATGACGAAAGTTAGTTACAGAGATATACGGTTATGAAAATTCAAGATGGTGATCTATGGCTAGATTTAAGAGATAAAAATAAGTGGAACAAGTTTCAAGAAAAGTTCAAGTTCTTATGTGAAAAGGAAACATGTTACCAAGATCCAGATCCAATGTATAATGAGTTGAAAGGTCAAGATTGACTAAAGGAAAATGTAATAGATGAGATTAAGAGGAAAAATTGTCTATATAAAGGATGATCTTATATGGACAAATAGCTAGAAAATTGAATAGCTGAAGGGTTATCAACTATTGTAGGAGAAGAACGAGCAAAGAGATTCTGAGTAGGAAAATAGTGATTTGATGAAGTGTTGATGCCAGTGGAAGATGAAGAATTAAAGTGAAGATTGAAGAGCACACAAAGAATTGATTGAGCAAAGATAGTTACACATCTATAGGTCATTTTTATTACTATTTCTTACTAGCATTTGTAACAGTTAAATCGCTTAATAGAGTGGACTTAACAGTCTTATTATAAATCCTTGAGAAAGGTGACATTCCAAAGAGAGTGTTTTAAGACATCTAACAAGGACACTCCTAATAGGGTGAAGATCCTAACAGATCTAAGGTTAATCCCTTAACTGGGTCACACCTAACAGTATGTTTTGTAATCTTTAACTAGATTGGATCTTAATCAAGCGTACTTCAAAATAGTATATTTCTTAGTGCATGACAATTCCCATAGTGGTTTTTCCTAAATACGGGTTTCCACATTAAATATATGTGTTATACATTATGGATTATTTGTGTGAATGATTTACTGATTGGGATAGTTCATTTACTTTTGTCAGTAAATAGAGAACTATGTTTCTACCAATTTAATCAGAGAAAAGTATTTTAAGGTATTTTGTGATCAGGATTACTGATTTAAATCCCCCCCTCTTCATAATCTAACAATTGGTATCGGAGATGAGTACTCTAAAGAGATAAGTTTAAAGACTTGAGTAAAATATCTAAAAATGTATAGGAGAGAGGTACGTAAGTTGAAGAAGGAAAGTTTCTCTACATGGAAAAGAAGAAAAAAATTGTATCTATCTGGGATTGGCAAACATGCTATGTATATGCTAGATAATGAATATTCTCCACCACCTACTAGACCCTTGAAAGTTGATCAAATGAAAGAAAAGTAGGTACACAACTCAGTTATGATAGATATTGCTTTTTCTCTATCTGATACTGAATTTAATGATATCAAAGATTGTACTAATTCAAAAGAGATGCGGGACATGCTTACACTTATCTATGGAGGAGATCAGCATGTGCAAAAAGATAAGGTTGACAACTTGAGAGGACAATATGATAAAATGAGAATGAAAGATGATGAGAACATCACACAATACAACAGGCGAATCAAGGAAGTTGTGAGTGTCATTAGAGGTGTTGGTGGATCACTGACTAATGAGGAAGTGGTATGTAAAATCTTGAGAACTCTATCTTCTAAGTATTCTATTAGAGTATTTGTAATTCAAGAATTGAGATCTATATCGAATAATATTATTACTCTTGAAGTACTAATTTCAAATTTGACTTATTTTGAGCTAATTATTTTTGATAATAGTCTACCGACTATTGAGATAGCCTCAAGTCATCTATGAGCATTGGAACATCATGAAAAGAAAGATAAAATTGTAGTACTTCACATGGAAATGAGTATGATAGTATCCTGATCGAAGAGAAAGAGAAAAAAAAATTTGAAGCACGTATGGCTAACCAACTACCTAGAGGCAAAGGAAAGTACAAAGGCAAGTTACCATTGAAATATTGCAATTATAATAAGATTGGACATATTGCATCTAGATGTCCTGAAAATGACAAAAGTGATAAGAATGATAAAAGAGACAACTGACACCAAATATTCAGAGATTTTAAGGACAAAGGAAAGAAGTCTTGCTACCTAGTTGAGGAAGATATAACTGATGATGAATCTGATGATACCGAGGAAGGTTATGAAGTTGTTTTTATTGCAGTAAAGGAAGAATCAGATGAGAAAAAGTTTGGAGATGAAAGAGTACTTGTTTCTCATATAAGTAAAATAGACCCTTGGATTATTGATAGTGGTTGTTGACACCATATGACTGGTGATATTGATAAATTTGAGAATCTAGAATAATATGATGGAGGATTTGTTAGCTTAGGCAATGATGCTCCATGCCTTGTGAAAGGTAAGGGATCTATTATGCTGAATGAGAAAATGAAATGTAATGATGCGTATTGGGTTAGAGGATTGAACTATAGTATGTTAAGTGTTTCACAATTGAACAATACTAGCTACTGACTGGAATTTCATAATAGAAAAGTTAAGATCCATGGTGCTGATGAAGAGCTAATTGGAACTAGAGGATAGTCAAGATGTAATCTATTTTATCTTGATACTGATGCAAATAATTATTTATTTGTTAAAACTGAGGATGTATGGTTATGCAATAAGAGATTGTGTCATGTGAATTTTGATAACCTGATCAAAGTTAGTAAGAAAAGTAGAGTCAAAGGACTACCAAGATTAAGATAACCTGATAAAGCTATGTGTAAAGAATGTCAAGTTGGTAAGATGACCAAGTCAAAATTTCTAAGAAAATATTATTCTACAAATGGTATTTTGGAATTGGTTCACATTGACCTTTTTGGTCCTATGAAAGTTGAAAGCTATTATGGAGATTGATACTTTATTTTGTTTGTTTATGATTATTCAAGAATGATGTCATTCATGTTTCTAAAAGAAAAAATTGATGCTTTTCAAATGTTTAAGTGGTATAAGGATAGAGTTGGAAAATAAACTAGTAAACAACTGAAGTGTTTGAGATTTGATAGAGGAGGTGAATTTATCTTTGATTAATTTACTGTCTTTTGTAATGAGCATGGAATTAAAAGACAAGTGTCTGCACCAAGGACTCCACAACATAATGAGATAGACAAGAGAAGAAATAGATCTATTGTTGACTGTGATAGAACTATATTGATTGATAAGAAGGTTGCACAAACATTTTTAAGAGAGGCTATAAGAACTGTAGTTTACACTCTCAACTTAATACAGTTGAAGAAATGTACAAACATGACACCTTATGTACTATGGTTTGGAAAAACATCAAATGTAAGTTATTTCAAAATTTTTGGAAGTAGGTGTTATATATTGAAAGATTTTAGAAATGGAAAGTTTGATTCTAAAGGTGAAGAAGGAATATTTATTGATTATTAATCAACGAGTAAGGCATATAAATGTTTAATCAAGGAGTCTAACAAAATATTTGAAAGCGAAAATGTAAGCGTTGATGATTTTTTTGAAAAGAATGATGAAGATATAAAAAAGGAACCTGAGTAACATAACATATTTGTTTATGTACATGATGGAAATTCAGTTGATACAACTGAGCAACAACAAGTAGGAACTGATGAACAAGATGACCCTCTACCGAGATATGAGAACAATGGTGAACAAGCTACTAAACCTGTGTTGGAAAAGTATGTGAGAAGACACCACTCACTGAGAAGAATTACTGGAAACAAGAATGTATAAGTCTTGACAAGAAGTAAGTTAAAAGATAATACTTGTTTGGTTTATGAATTTGAGCCTAGATTGGTATAGGATGCACTAGAGAATGAAGATTGGATGAATGCTATGAAAGAGGAAATAGACCAAATTTAAAAGAATAACATATGGTCACTGGTACCGAGACCTAAATATAAGAATGTGATAGGAACTAAATGGATTTTCATAAATAAACTTAATGAAAAAGGAGATGTGATAAAAACAAATCTAGACTAGTCTGCAAAGGGTATGCACAAGAAGAAGGTATTGAATATGATGAAACTTTTTCCCCTGTTGCTAGATTAGAAGGAGTTAGAATACTACACGCTTATGAAACTTACAAAGGATTCAAATTTTATCAAATGGATGTTAAATCTACATTTCTGAATGGAATACTTGAAGAAGAAATTTACATTGAACAACATGATGGATTTGTTGAGAAGAACAATAAGAACATGGTCTGTAAATTGCATAAAGCTTTATATGGATTGAAGCAGGATCCTCGAGCATGGTATGAAAGATTATACTCTTATTGACTTAAGAATGGATTTGAAAGGAATAGTGATAACAAAAATTTATACTTAAAATATGATAAATCTGATGAAATCTTGATTGCTGAAATATTTGTTGATGACATTATATTTGGTTGTAATGAGATAATGTATAATTCATTTTCTAAGGAGATGAGAAAGTAATTTGAAATGTCTATGATAGGAGAGATCAAATTCTTCATTGGACTATAAATACAATAAGTAAAGGATGAGATCTACATCACTCAATCTGAGTATATCAATGAGATCTTGGAAACATTCAATATGGAAGACTCAAAAGCGGTTGGAACACCGATGGCTACTGGTTGTAATTTGGAAAAAGAAGATGATACTAAGGAAATGAGTGAAATGATTTATTGATCCATGATTGGTAAGTTACAATATGTTGTACATAGTAGACCTAAGATTGCACATTCAGTTGGTATTGTTGCAAGGTTTTCAGCAAACCCCAAGGAGACACATTTGTTTGTAGTTAAAAGGATAATCAGATATTTGAAAGGGACCGAAGATTTCAGTCTGTTATACACAAGAAAAAGAAATTTTGATCTTAAAGTACATACTGATACTGATTGGGAAGGAAATATTGATGACAAAAAAGCACTAGTGGAAGAGCTGTCTTTTTGGGAGAAAGACTAGTGACATGGTTAAGCAAGAAACAAAGTTGTATTTCTCAATCTACTACAAAAGCTAAGTATGCAGCAACAACTATGAATTTTTCTAATATTGTGTGGATCAAACAACTAGTACAAGGTATGCATGAAGAGATTACTAATCCTATTATAATTTATTATGATAACACTGGTTCTATTAACATATCAACGAATTTGGTGATGCATTCTAAGACAAAGCACATATCTATTAAGTATCACTACTTGAGAGAGAAAGTACAAGATAAGCTTGTAACATTGGAATATGTGAATTCTAAGGATAAAATAGTTGATATCTTTACAAAACCATTACTGAAGGATTCTTTTAAGTATCTCTGAGGTAAGTTAGGGGTTCTTCCCATATCTAATTTACATTAAGGAAAGATGCGTGTTGCATCAATTCAAGGACTCAATCGAATATCTATCTTGTGAGTTGATGCTAGTATTTCACTCTTTAGGTGAATCCTAAAGTTGTTAAAAAGGATATTTATGAGTGTAAAGAAAAATCTATATACTTGAGGTATATCTGAGATGTTTATGTTTCTTTAGCATTGTTTTCAAAGAGGGAGAAGTAAAAATTCAGTCAGAAGATCAAAATGGAGGATAATGAGAAATTCAGATGTTAGAGGGAGAAGTTTGTTTATTATCAGATAAAGAGAGATGACTATATTTAGAAGAATGAAGATGAATCAATATATATTAGAGAATGGAAATGAATACAGTAAAAGGGAGACAAATTAGACGAGTATGAAATAAGGCAATGTTGTTGATAGAATCAAAATGGAAAGTGAGAAAAACACTATAGATGAAAGATCAGAAAGGATAAATTACTACTCAAGGGGAGTTCAGTATATGAATGAAAGTGAAGTATACCATCATCAATTGAACACTGAATTTGTTAGTCTTGTCATTGATGTCAAGCAATTGATTTCTGATTTATATTATGTTTCCATATCATTCGGTAATGATATAAGATGAATGAGTTAAGAAGAAGAGGAAATGAGAAGTTGAGAAGTTGTAGAACATAAATGGGCAACTGATATAGATTAGACAATGATTTGACTATGTTGATATGATTTTTTTCTACCTAACATATGAGTATGTTAAGTTAGTAAAGTATGGTGATAAAGTTTTGACAACTCGGTAAGTAAAGTTGTTTTGGCTTTCGAGATGGAGAAGTCACTTGGTAAGGTAAAGGTAAAAGGTTCATCACTTGGTAAAGTTGAAAGGTTTAGGCACCAAGTGATGTAATTGAAGTTATAAGTGAAGAACATCGAGAAAGGAAAAGGTATTAACTATGTATGGAATCGATATTTAATGATTAGCTATGATGAGATGGATGATCATGATGATGAGGAAAGTTAGTTACAGAGATCTATGGTTATGAAAATTCAAGATGGAGATCAATGGCTAGACCTAAGTGGAAAAAAGAAGTGGAACAAGTTTCAAGAAAAATTCAAGCTCCTAGGTGAAAAGGAAACGTGTTACTGAGATCTAGATCTAATGTATAATGAATTGAACAATCAAGATTGACTAAAGGAAAATGTAATAGATGAGATTAAGAGGAAAAATTTTCTATATAAAGGATGATCTTATATGGACAAATATCTAGAAAATTGAATAGTTGAAGAGTTACCAACTATTGTAGGAGAAGGAATAGAGAGATTCTGAGAGGGAAAATAATGATTTGATGAAGTGCTGATGCCAGTGGCAGATGAAGAATTAAAGTGAATATTGAAGAGTGCGTAAGGATTTGATTGAGAAAATATAGGTTCACATGTCATATTTATTACTGTTTCTTACTAGAATTTGTAAAAGTGAAATATCTTAACATAGTGGACTTAATAGTCTTATTGTAAATCCTTGAGAAAGGTGACATTCCAAAGATATTATTTTAAGACATCTAACAAGGCCACTCCTAATAGGGTGAATATCCTAATAGATCTAATATTAATCCCTTAACCATGTCACACCTAATAGTGTGTTTTGTAATCTTTAACCAGATTGGCTCTTAACCGGATGTACTTTAGAAGAGTATATTTCTTAGTGGGTGACAATTCCCACAATGGTTTTTCCCAAAATGGGGTTTCTACGTTAAATATCTATGTTATACGCTGTGGATGATTTGTGTGAATGATTTATTGATTGAGATATTTTATTTACTATTGTCCATAAATAGAGAACTATGTTTCTATTGAGTAGTTATCAAGTTAATCGGAGAAAAGTATTTTAAGGTATTTTGTGACTAGGATTATTGATTCACCCCTCCCTCTCTGTAATCCAACAATGAAGTATTTCTTATATTCAATAGACCTATAATAAATCTCTACAGAACACTATGATGAACAACCCATTTTAGTTTTGCATGAGTTTCCAACCATTACAATCATTAATATAATTTTTCAGGTTCCTCCATCAATGGTAGAAACCTCTTTGTCTCGAAATGATTTTGAAAAATATTTTTAATTCATTGAGAACATTTAATAGAAAGTGTAAACCATGTTTCACTAGGATAATAGAAATTACAAGCAGTGCCATGACAAGAACATCTTTATGATTTTTAGGTTGGTGATTGATTTGGTAGCATTTGTAGAATGTAAGGCTAATAGAATAGTACTGTAAGATTTTTCCACTTGGTATGGGCCCTACACCAAGTAAGTAGGAAATAATGAACTTGAGCATATTCAATGCATAATTTTCACTTCCATACTTTCCTCCTTTGTTGGATTCTTTAGTGGTCACAAATATACTTCAACAAACCAAGACCAGTCTAGAATGCAACATTCTAGTGTATAGGATCAATTTATCAATGACATAGTAAAATAGAAAAGGAAACAAGAGATCCCTCTCTTATAGATCATTAAGGTAGGTCAAGTTCCTTCCAAGGTAAAGTTCACATAAGATTAGGTTGAAAATCAAGTTTTATATCTTTTACTAGACCTGCTTGCAATGAGGACTATTGGTCTAGAAGGAGGGGTAATTGATCTAGGAGGATACAAGCCACTCAAATCTAGTGGAAATATTGAGTGTAGCATGATGGCCTTTCAAGTTTTTCCTATAGGACCCTTGTCCTAATCATAACCCTTGGTCCAAAATGCATTCCATAACTCTATGTTAGCAACTGTGCACAACCCAATCTATTGTTGGTGGTTGTAATAGTTACAACATGAATATGAACCATGACTTTCCAATTGGCATGTTCAATTACTTTATCTTGTATAAATATTTCTGTAACCATTCCTTATAAGGCTAGGAACAATAAGGATTGAGAAGGAGATAGAACCTACATTGGTGCCCATAGATCATATACAAAATCATGCATGATACAATATTTCTCTTACAGTTCTAATTGTCTATTCTTTTCTTGTGTTGTTCAAATTTTTGTTTCCATATTCTTGGAATCCCTATCATACATAAATATACTACATGAATGACCTAATTTAATCTTTTTAATTGGCTTGTCCAGCTGGATTTTTCATTTGGGCCCTAGATCATGAGCTTTCTTTCAAAGAGGAAGGTGGAATACACATTGTTGAAATTTAGAATTTTAAACTGATTCTTTTGATTAACTTTTACTTGTTTATATTTTTGGAAGGATTAACTCAGTCCTTTAAACAATGATTCCTTATTTTGTATGATAAAGAAACAATAATAATCTTGTAAAAGAAGCATACATTAGACATGCAAATCAATGCTACAATAAGGAACAACTTCTTATGAATATGGATGTTATTTTACTTCACCATGTTTTATGTATAACTAATTATTTAGTGTTAATGCATTGCTATCAATATTTGATTGAGTTCGTACTTGATTTATATACTTCTTTGAAAGTGACTGCATATTTAGTTATATGTGTCTACACTTATGTCAATTCTCTTTTGAGTGGGGAAAAAATTCTATCTTACATGTAGAGGTGACACTATAGAGTTTTAAAGTTTTGTAGGCCTATTCAACAAGTTATGGGGGTCTCCTAACTTCTATCAATTAGGAACTCAAAATAAAATATCATGTTTGGATTCATAAGATTATGCTTACCCTAAAGTCATCAAGGGGATGTAAAGGTTAGGAGAAACAATGTGGGGATCATAAGAATAATAGAGATGACATGCAAATATAGTCCAATCAATTTTTGTTAGAAAAAAAAAAACTAATAGTGCTTATAATGCCAAGGTCTATAAGCTTGAGAAACTCTTGCTATTATCAATTTTGTTGATTTTGGTAAGAGTGAAAAGTGATTAATAGTGCTTATAGTGGTCTATCCTCAACTTTGGGGTTTAAGGGTTTGTATCATCATTGTAGTATTTATCTTTTATATATATATATATATATATATATATATATATATATATATATATATATATATATATATATATATATATATATATATATATATATATATATATATATATATATATATATATATATATATATATATATATATATATATATATATATATATGCCCTCCAATTGTAGTCCTAACTCTAGTAGGGTTGTGGGGGATAAAATTATGTCTCCAGTCCTTGTCTCCAAAAGATTTAGACAATTATAGATCTTATTGTTTTCTATTTTTATTGTTCTAGGATGTCTTAGCTTAGGTGAAATGTGAAAAACTATTTTGACGATGAGCATGAGTTAGGGGACATCATAGTGTGACTGTGAAAAAAGACGTTGATGCTCAACTAAACTTAGCAATTTTTAAACTAAACTATGTGCAAGTAAATAAAGACATGTAATCTTGAAATCTTGTGCATGCTTCCTTGAACCTCTTTCATTCCCTCAAAAATATGCTTCATCTCAAAAGCCACACAATGATTAAAATTTATCCTTTGATAAAAAAAATATTTCAATTTTTTGATAGAGGATTCTGCATGCCATCAACTATGCTTTTACAGTTGTTCTCTATTTCTAGTTCAAGCATGACCTTTTCAACATTTATCCCTTAATCTTAAGGATCTAATATGGAAATAATCAGTTAGTTTTCTAGAATCTTGTCAAGTGGATATGTCTCTAAAGCTTCCTAAGGATATAAGTATTATTATAAGATTTGGTATCCCCATTCCATTCTTACTAATCACTCGTGGACAATTGTGTTCTTCAATGTCTTGCATAGAGTCTAAATGTCTAACATCTTTTGACCTTACAAGTTATAAACATTTCTCTTTCTCTTTAATCCTGGGTTTTTACTATCCCACTCTTAGATCCCAAGAATAGACATAAATTTTATTGCAATTTAGTCAGAGTTTTTACTTATAAAAATATACTTTGTCCAATACAACACATTCACAATTAAGATATTTTATTCACGATAGTTTATATTTTATAAGTTTCAACTCTAGCCCCTAGTTTAAAAACCATCTACCTCTTGACATGCCCTCCTAATTTCCTATGAATAACATAAGATCATTATGCCCTTAAAATGGCATTAGAATAAATTATCCTTCTAACTACACTCCCATTTTGGTTTTCCATACAAAGATTAAAATTCCATGGTTAAGTTTCAACCTAAAACATTTGTGGATTATCTTCTTTCAATACACCTCAAAACCCACTTAGAATCTCCCAAGTTAGGAGGTGGGGAATCTCAGCATTCTAAAATTTTACACTGGAACTAAAGATTCCAATCAATTTCATACCTCTCCCAGCCCATCTATTTAGTCTATAGAATCTTTGGTTTTTTTTTCAAACTGTCTGTAGCTTTTTAAAGAAAATGCTTAAAACTAGAATGCAAATAAATAAGCATGGATAACAACAAGTAATCTGGTAGGAATTTGAATAGTTCCATCAATCATGCACCTTTGTATAGAAAGGTATCAAATTCATTTATGTAAAGAAGAGCCCAATCCCACCTTCCTCTAGCAAAATAGTATCACCAAATGGAACAACAAAGTATAAATTTCTCTTTTTTAACTAACTTCCAATTCTTGTGAATCCATTAATGGAAGTATGCTTTTAATAGAACAAATTAAAACTACAACCAAAAGACCACAAATGCAAGTATTTAATATAAAATATTTATTTTTCTACAGGATTGTGTAAAAGATACTTTTCCTAAATATGTATGGCCTTTGAAATACTTATTTATTTTTACATCTTGACCTTTCTTTGATTATATTTCTTATTGGGCTTCTACTTCATCATTTTTAAAATCTCTTGGAGTGATCAAGAGGTGGAATTCCACATTTTATCTACAAGCACTGATACAATTAATTTCTTCCTTGCATTAAGAAGAAACTTCTTCATCAATACACATGTATAGGGATAAGGTAGTATTCCTTCATCTATCATCCCTTCAAAATACTTTTGTGCTTTCTAATATTTCATTCTCTTACAAAATCCATGAATCAATGTAGTATAAGTTGTTATAGAAGGATAAAAGCCCTTGCCCTCTATGTCATTCCAAACCTCTAAAACCCTATCAAAGAATACAACATTGATGAGCATCTTTATTAGTATATTATATGTATAGTCATTAGGCTTGCAACCATCATTTTCCATCCTTTGTAAGGAGCCTCATATCTCTTTTGACTTGACATTGTTTTCAATGAACTCTTCAAATTTTATTATAAGTGAATACATTCGGCTTAACACCTTTGTAGAGTATCTCATCCAATAACCTGTATCATCAACTTTGTTCATCATGAAAAATATAAGAAGCAAAGCATTATATGTTTTGACTTCAAGGTCATGTCCATATCTTCATTCTAGAGAGAACTTTCAAAGCCCCATCTACTTGATCTTCTTCACAAACTAGAAACATTAGGAATGGGACTATTAACCTTCATAAAATCTAAAATTTGGTAAGCATCCTCCAATTTCCCTCACTGAAAAAGTGATCCCAAGAGAGTATTATAAATAGAAAGGTCTAGTCCACAATTTCACTCCTCCATTTCATGAAAAACCCTTAGGGCCTGAGTACCTTCTCCAATTTCACCCAATCATTTTAGAAAAATACTGTAAGTTCTCCTATCGAAATAAATTATATCCCCAACTTTTATTAGCATGAATTATGATGGTATTCCTATGGGGGAGTATCCTTGTAATATTGGAGGTAGTCTACAGTGATTGTGTGTTTCATTCGTGATAGAGTTTTTCATTAATGGCAACATATGTTATTGAATGGTTGATTAAAAGCTTGTAGACTAATTGCAAAGAATTATACAGACACTATACAATGAATAAAAACATGCACGCTTAGAGGAATACTCCTCATGATGTCTTGGATCACCATCTATGATCGTACATACTTATGATTTTATCAGACAAAGTTATGACTGATTTACTGGTAACTATTTCTCAGGAGACAAAAACTACATCTTTCAGAGATTATTGCAGAACTTTGTGGATAACACTCATGATTTCTTAATCTATGATGTGAGAACATAGGTTTCTATTGGACACTGGCTAGAGAAAGTATTGCAATCATATGGAGCCATGATCATATAGATGACATCATCTATGGTGAGTGTATTGGCGAAGACCTATTTGGAGGCCGACTTGGAACACGTTTTAAGAAATGTGATGTGCAAGCTTAATCAATGGATATGAATGATTAATTTATGTAACTATTATGTTGTAACATTGTAAGAGGTACCATGTGCATCTTTGCATGGGTCCATTTTGTATTTTGTAAATAGGATTTATCCTATGAAGGCTAACCTAGAATTAACTATTGTAACTCTTATATAAGGATTGAAATCCTTGGAAAATATATGTGGAACTAAATATGAGAAATCTTAAGGATGCATTGGATACTATTTGAAGAAGATTAGTTGTGCACTTAGGCACAAGGTGGAGCTTTCTTGGCAGTAATTAAAGGCTGGAAGCAGTTTCAAAATAGAATTATCTCCGACTTGAAGTTGCAAGGTTTGAAGAACCTAAGGGTGGCTTTAACTCTCAAATATCTTGATTAGGTTGATGTATTGTACACCCCTAACAGGGTAATTTCCTTTAATTGGATTGGACTCCTAGTAGGGTCAATTCCTCAATTGGGATCACATTGTACAAGATTCCTAATAAGGTCTGTTATTTAACCAGGACCTTCCTATTATAATACTCGGCTCCTAACATGGTCATAACTCTTAATAGGGTTATTATACCTATAGTGAAAATATTTGTAGGTGTCATTCCCACCAGTGTTTATCCCTTAATAGGGTTTTCCTCAAGAACAAACCTTGGTTTTTATATGTATGTGTGTTATTACTGCATTCACCTTTCAGTTCAGTATTTTATTATTAGCAATAGATTTGAAGTATTTTATATTGGCATCAACTGATTCACTCCCCCTCTCATTTTATTGGGACAATGTTATTCTAAAAATTAGTATCAGAGCTTCTGGTCCTTAGTCAGAAATCATAATAGGTTGAGGTAAAAATCAGGATGGCCTTATTTAGAAAAGAGAGTCCTAAGTTTGATGAAGAAAATTTTTACACATGGAAGGAGAAGATGAAGAATCATCCGATGTGTATGGGATTGGAATATTGGACCATTACTTGGAAAGATGTGTGTGTCATAAAGGAAGAAGACCTTGAAACAATTACTACTACTAAAGAAGAAAGGAAAAGGTTTGTATGCAATGTTGTTTCCAAGGAAGCCTTGGTTAATGTACTATCTGATGGTGAATTCATAGAGGTCAGAGATCTAATAAAGAGAAGTGAGCAAAGTTGCAGAATTGGAGAACAAAAATGGATACAATACTAATGAAGGATGATGAAACAATAATGATGTATGTTTAGAGAGTATTCAAATTTGTGATTGGAATAAAAAAAAATGGAGGTACTTATACAAAAGATGAATTCATAGCAAAGATTTTAAGGTCCGTGACTTTTTCTTAAAAACCAAAAGTTCTAGCTTTAGAGGAGACCATACCATAATACAAAGACTTCACCAGAGAGATGTTAGTAGCTAAGATAACTACCTTAGAGACCTCATAGCTAAATGATACACTACCCAAGGTAGAGAAAACATTTAAAGAAACTATTCATAAAATTGGATCTGTTGAAACTGGATCTAGCAAAGTAGGCAAGCACAACGAAGATTTTGGAGAATATACTAAAGAATAAGAAGAGATTAGAAGGTTAGACAATCAAGTGGATGAAATATCATGGCCTTGATCACAAGGAGAGAAATGAAAGGTCATTTTTCATCTAGATGTCCAACTAGAGTACCTAAGCATAGGCCTAAATATCAAAAATACAAGAATGATAAGGAATGCTACTATGCTAGTGATGGATCTGAAGATTTAGATGATGAATTAAATGATGTATTGGGTTTTGTTTCTATCAAAGAAGAGGATCCTATCTATTAAGACAAATCCTTAGTTTCTCATGTTGATAGGAAAACTAATTGGATAATTGATAGTGGATGTTCACATCATATGATTGGTGACAAAGATAGATTCATTCAGCTAAAGAAGTTTGATGGTGATGTTGTAAGATTTGGTGACAATACCCCTAGAATGATTGTTGGTAAAGGATCAATTACTTTGGATGGAAAAAATAACAAAGATGATGCACTATTTTTGGATGGCTTAAAAAAAAAATTGTTAAGTGTTGGACAACTTCTAGATAAGGGCTATCACTTAGAATTCAAGGATGGTCATTTATCTATTAGAGGAGCTAATGGAGAATTGATCGCATTTGGTACTAAGACTAGAGGTAATATATTCCAGTTAAACTCTACTGAGGTTAGTTGTTTTGTTGCAAAGACTGATGACAGTTGATTATAGCATAGAAGGTTTGATCATATCAACTTTGACAACATGGAAAACACATCTAACAATAAAGCTATCAGAGATCTACCTAAAATTATGAAACTAGCTAAGACTACATGCAGAGAGTGTCTCCTGGGAAAGAAGCCAAGAAGCAGTTTTGCAAGAAAAGGATACTCAACAAATGGAAAGTTGGAACTAATTCATAAAGATCTTTGTGGACCTACACAGACTAGGTCATACTTCAGAGAAAAGTACTTTATTATATTCACTAATCATTACTCTAGAATGATGTGGGTATGATTTTTCAGAGAAAAATAAGAAGCATTTGAAAATTTAAATTTTTATAAGGTAAAAGTTGAGAATGAGACAAGCTTGAAGATAAAGTGTTTAAGATTAGATAGAGGTGGATAATTCACTTCACATGAATTCAATACCTTTTGTGAGGAGAATTTTATAATGAGATAGATTTTTGCACTTAGGACACCACAACAAAATAGAGTTGATGAAACAAGGAACATAATAGTTCTTGATGTTGTGAGAACCATGTTGATAGAAGGAAAGGTCACACATATGCATGGGAGAGAAGAAGTCAATACAGTAGTATATATAATGGATAGAGTACAAATCAAAAAAGGTACATGCAAGACACCATTTGAGCTATGGTATGGTAAGGCACCTACTATTAGTTATTTAATAATTTTTGGAAGTAAATGCTACATTAAGAGAGATGAATGTATACAAAAAATTGATGCTAGAAGTGATGAAGGCTTATTCCTCAGCTACTCTACTAGAAAATAATCCTATCGATTCTACAATATGAGAACTAGGAAGCTGATTGAAAGTGCTAATGTGAGAGTAGATGCAAAGTTTCAAGTTAGAGAAAAATAGTATGGCGTTAACCCCTATGAGATTTCTTTTGAAAACATGAATACAAATCAGAAAAATATGCAAACAACAGAAAGTGAAAATGAAATGAATGAAGCATCATAGGATGTCTCTGAAATTGACAATGAAATAAATGTAGAATTGAGGGAACAAACCACACCCAAATATGTTTTAAGAAATTATCCTAAGGATCAGATCATTTGACATTAGAAAAGGAACTAGAACAAGATTACAAAATATAGGAGAGAGGTTACAATCTACAAATGCCATTTGCTTGATCTCATAAGAAGAACCACAGTGCATAGATGAGGCATGTAGAGATGAATCATGGATCAAAGCCATGAAGGAAGAAATAGGGAAGATTCAAAAGAACAACACTTGGGAATTGGTTCCAAGGCCTAAAGACAAAAATGTGATTGTCACCAAGTGGGTATACATAAACAAGATGAGTGAAGAAGGCATTTTTGTTAGAAACAAAGAAGGATTGGTATGTAAAGGATATTCACAACAAGAAGGAATTGATTTTGAAGAAACCTTCTCACTTGATGCTAGAATTGAGGCAGTTAGATTATTCCTAGCTTATGTTTCTCATAAGGATTTCAAAGTATATCAGATGGATGTGAAATTATCTTTTCTTAATGGAGACTAGGAAGAGTAAGTATACATTAAACAACCTGATGGATTTCCTTTGTTAGGGAATGAACATCTAGTTTGAAGATTGAAGAAATCTATTTATGGGTTAAAACAAGCACCAAGAGCTTGGTATGAAAGATTGGAAAAGTATCTAACTCATTTAGGATTCAAGAAAGGAAATGCTGACAACAATTTATACTTTAGAATCAATGAAGAAGGTATCTTTATTGTTGAAATTTTTGTTGATTATATTATATTTGGAGGAAATGATGAAATGAGAAAAAAGTTTGCACATGAGATGAAAAGTGAATTTGAGATGTCTATGATTGGGGAGATGAAATTATTCCTTGGACTGTTGATTAGTGATGTAGGAGCATCCTGGGTGTAAGAGCAATCTTTCATCACCCAAAAATATTTTTGGTTTCTTTTTCAATAAGGGCTATCTTGTGCAGAGCTTCTATTTTTGGAAATTTACTATTTTTAGTAAGTTTTTCATTTGTGCTCAGAATGGTCTATTTTCTTCCCTGGAGGTTCATTTTGGTTATATCAGCCTACTAGTAAAGTTTCATTGTGAGATCAGGTTTAGGATTGAAGATATTGAAAATTTTTAGTATTGGCAGCAAGGTATAGAAACTTTGAACTCATTTTTGAAGGCTTTAGAAGCCTCGAATGAGGTCAAAACTTTGGCTAAATGAAGCTTGCTTGATTCAAGTGTTGTAGAGAACTTCACGCCCTTTCCAAAATGGGGTTATCATAGTCAATCGGGTCAACGGGTGATGACTTATGGTCTCTGAAAGTTGGGTCACCTGAAATGGCGAAAAATGATTTTCCTTCAAAAAATTTGTTTGGGTTTCAAAATTTGTTTTATGCCGAATTTGATGTAATAAATTGTAAAATAAAATAATTCTAAGTTTGTTCAGCCTGATTGGCTAAAATTCTAGAACCTTCCTAGGCAGTGGAAAATTGCCTATATAAGGAAGGCTCTAGTGTTGTCTTAGGTAGTTTGGAGTAGTTCAGAGTAGTTCTGGGTAATCATTTGAGGCTTTGTCCCTTAGAATATTGTAAGGAAGATGCCCATGTGGCTTTGCATGTTGTAATTCTAAAATTTGTAATTCCACATTTGTGGAGATAATAAGAAGCCCATTTTTTGTTCTTGCAACTTATTGTTGTTTCTCTATTTCTATTATGTGTTTGTGGTATTAAGGGGAGCACCCTTCATCAAGTGGTATCAGAGAAGGAGTTCCTAAGTGTGTAACCAGATCACTGACTGTGAGGTAGTTTGCACTAGGATCGTGGGTTAGGGTTTCTGTGTAAACAGATCATCGACTGTGAGGTAGTTTGCACTAGGACCATGGTTAGGGTTTTAGCAAGCGGCGTGAAAATGCCTCCATGAAGGGAACATGGTGGAAGAGCTGGTGTTGTGATGCATGAGGTTAGAGCACTCTAGAGACAAGTGTGAGCATTGCAAGAAGAGATTCACAGAGGAATGAATCTTAATGTCAAAGATGAAAGTGAGGATGAAGCCGAAGAAGAAAATGATGATCAAGAAGTAGAAGTCAAAGTTTTGAATCAAGAAGAAGAAAGAATTTTCTGGGCCATTTCCTAGATTGGAAAAAGACCTAAGATTGAGGTTCTTGCATTTTCAGGAAACCTTAACCCAGAGGAATTGATCAACTAGATCAATGAATGTGAAGAATATTTCGAGTATGAAGATATTAAGGATCTTGATAGGGTCAAATTTGTGAAGGCCAGATTGAAGGGTCATGTGAAGATCTGGTGGCAAGAGATTCAATTGGAGTGAAATAGAAGAGGAAAGGATAGAATCACAAGATGGGACCAGATGGTGGATAAATTGAAGTGACAGTTCATTCCTGTTGATTATGAGCTTGACCTACTAAAGAAAATGCAAAGTTTGAAGCAAGCGGGATGATTTGTTCAGGAGTATACAGAGGAGCTCTATCGAATCCTCATCAGAATAGGACATGCAGAAGCTAATAAGGAGAAAGTTTCTCATTACCTTAATGGGTTGATGCTGAGAATTCAGGAGGAGTTGAATCTAGTTCAAATGAACAATATTGAAGAGGCATACCAGTTTTCCCTAAAAGTAGAGGAAAAGCTAAACAAGAAGTTTGAGAGTAGACAAAGCAGAAGAGGTCATGATGGAAGATCTGGTGGATGGTCAAATGGAAATCGAAATGAAGATCTGAAAAAGTAGGATGAGGCCAGTAACAGTCAGAATCAAAGAGGAGATAATTTCAATCATTTCCATGATCAGAATAATAGAGATCAGAGAGGAAGAGGAAGAGGACAAGGATCTGGAAGAGGAGGCTTCCGTGGAACATGTTTTCACTGTGGAGAAGAAGGTCATAGGGAATTTGAATGTCCTCAATGCCAAGGAAGGATAGACATGAGAAATGATGGCCAAGCCAGAGTTGGACATGTTGATGAGGATGCTAGATCATCACATTCTAAAGATGCTGAAAGAGGAGAAATGCTGATTAATAGAAGAGTCCTGCTGAGTGGTGAGATGAACCTAAACAAAGGAGGAGCCTATTTCACACCAGGTGCAAGTGTGAGGGTAAGTGTTGTGATGTGATTGTTTATAGTGGTAGTATTGATAATTTGGTGTTAGAAGAGATGGTGACAAAGTTGAAGCTCAAGAGGTAGAAACATCCACATCCATATAGGGTTGCCTAGGTGTAGGATGACCACAAGGTCATGGTCATTGAATAGTGCTTAGTAAAGTTCAAGATTGGTGGATACCATGATGAGGTACTATGTGATATCATATCTATGGATGCATGTCATATGTTGCTGGGTAGACCTTGGCAGTTTGACAGTTGTGTTGTACACGATGGTCGTTTGAATACCTATTCCCTGATAAAGGATGGAGTGTGACATAAGCTAAAACCATTGAAGGAGATAGAAGAAAAGGTATGTGGTAATGCAAGAATAACTAGTTCAGATACCAAGGAGATTGAGGATATACTAGATAGTCATGTTGGTAGAAGCACAAGGAACTAGACATATGAGGAGTATCTGTTCAAGTGGAAAGGACAACCTATTGAAGATTCATCATGGCTAACAAGGGAGGAGGTTAACCATCTTGGTTTTCCTGTTCACACCTAAGTCATGACAGGGTCACTTCTCAAATTACCCTGGGTGTCTAATGTAGGAGCATCCTGGGTGTAAGAAAAATCTTGCATCACCCAAAAATATTTTTGGTTTCTTTTCAATAAGAGCTATCTTGTGCAGAGCTTCTATTTTTGGAAATTTACTATTTTTAGTAAATTTTCCATTCTTGCTCAAAATGGTCTATTTTCTTCCCCAGAGGTTCACTTTGGTTATATCAGCCTACCAGTAAAGTTTCATTTCCAGATCAGGTTTAGGATTCAAGATATTGAAAATTTTTGGTATTGGTAGCAGGGTACAGAAACTTTGAACTCAGTTTTGAAGGCTTTAAAGGCCCCATATGAGGTCAAAACTTCAACTGAATGAAGCTTTCTTGATTGATGCATTGTAGAGCACTTCACGCCCTTTCCAAAATGGGGTCATAATAGTCAATCGTGTCAACGGGTGATGACTTATGGTCTCCGAAAGTTGGGTAACCTGAAATGGCGGAAAATGATTTTCCTTCAAAAATTTTGTTTGGGTTTCAAAAGTTGTTTTGTGCCGATTCTGATGTAATAAATTGTAAAATAAAATAATTCTAAGTTTGGTCGGCCTTATTGGCTAAAATTCTGGAACCTTCCCAGATGGTGGAAAATTGCCTATATAAGAAAGATTGTAGTGTTGTCTTAGGCTGTTCGGAGCAGTTCAGAGTAGTTCTAGGTAATCATTTGAGGCTTTGTCCCTCAGAATATTGTAAGGAAGATGCCCATGTGGCTTTGCATATTGTAATTCTGAAATTTGTAATTTCATATTTGTGGAGATAATAAGAAGCCCATTTTTTGTTCTTGCAAATTGTTGTTGTTTCTCTGTTTCTATTATGTGTTTGTGGTATTAAGGGGAGCACCCTTCATCAATTAGTTAAAGTAAAGAATGGATATTCTTATCTCAGACAAAATATCCTAAAGAAATATTGAAAATTTTTGGCAAGGATGACAATAAACCTGTTGGAACCCCTATGGTAACTGGTACTAAGATATCTTTGTAAGATGAAGCAAAGAATATACCTCAGATAAGGTATAGATCAATGATTGGAGGTCTTCAATATTTAACACATACTAGACTTGATATTGCTAATGCTATTGGAATTGTTTCAAAATTTAAAGTAGATCCTAAAAAATCTCATCTTATGGCTGTAAAAAGGATATTCAAATATCTAAAGGACACAATTGAGTTTTTTCTATGGTATGATAGATCACAGGACTTCAAATTTCATGATTTCACTGATGCTTATTGGGAAAGGAATGTAGATGATAGAAAAGGTACCAGTGGAGGAGCATTCTTCCTTAGTAAAAGGTTTCTCTCTTGGCTTAGCAAGAAGCAGGACTGCATTGCTCAGTCTACAACATAATCAGAATATGTTGCAACAACAATTAATTGTACATAGATCATATGGATGAAGAAGATGTTGAAGGACATTGGAGTATGTCTTGAAGGTTTAGTTACTATCCATTGTGACAATAATAGCACAATAAATATGTCAAAGAATCATGTTATGCATTCACAGGAAAAACATATAGCAATAAAGTATCATTTCTTGAGAGATATAGTAGTAGAAAAAGAAGTAAAGTTAGAATATGTGAACAAAATGGAACAAATAGTATACATTTTCACAAAACCTCTTCCTAAGGATACATTTCAATATTTGAGAGGTATGATTGGGGTCATGCCCCAACCTACTCTTGAATAATTAATGAAAAATTGCATTTGTTTAGAAATATCATAGCACTATTTCATTCTCTGGACTGAATGCTTGATGCTTCTCCTATGGGGGAGTATATGTATTTGAGCTGAGTTATTGAGAACTCTTGGAGACACGAAAAAACCTTTGACATTGATATCAATGGGGGAGATAATGACACATGGAAAAAAGTATGCGGAGATCATAATTTGGGGGATTTGATGATTGATGAAGAGGATTTGAAAAGATGTTGATACAAATACAATATAGGCATGTTTGGTATTTATGAAACTTAGATGTTTTTCATCTATGTTGCAATCAATGCCAAAGTGGGAGATTGTTAGCATGAATGCTAATGGTATTCCTATGGGGGATTATCCTAGTAATATTGGAGGCATGCTATAGTGGTTGTGTCCTGCATTCATGACATAGTTTTTCATTGATGGCTGTTAGGAATGAATGTTGAATATGTCCTATGGGGGAGTATTCAAAGTCATTCTATAGAATTTTTATGTTGCATTCATGATTTTGGTTGTCATTGATGTCAACACAGTGATCTACTAGAGATTAGTAGAGAAGAAGACAATGTTTGAATTAGTGCACATGGAGTATTGCAGATCAAGCTATGCAAAGTTGAGGATTTATTCTACATTGTGTCCTAAGATTTTGGTCAAGAGAATGTATGAAAATTCAATTATTCATGACAATTATGTGTAATTTAGTGGAAGCAGTATTCAGACAGTGTTCCTGAGAAGCGGCTTGTGGTAATTGGATTATATCTCCTAATTGGGATAGAATCTGGGCATGCAAAGTTATATAGTTGATGAAGACATTTTGGTGGTGACTTGGATGAGATAGCATGGTTTGAGGTCACACTTGTGAAGAGTTATTTTTTTTGAAGCTGATAGTTTTTATGTAATTGTGGATAATTATGTAACATGGGAAGGTTTATATTTTGTATTTGGTTAAGCCTTGTTGGCTGACTCATTTGTAATTATTTGCATGTTGTTTAAAGGAAGGATTGTTTTCCTTGATTTTAATTGGAAATATGATGAGATATAGATGTGAATTGCAAAATTGAGCAATATATATTGTAAGAGGATATGCGAATTGTAGAGATATGGTATTGAGATATGGTGAAGCAGTTGGTACGGTTTGACACATACAGAGGAGAAAAGATAAATTAATGAGATTAGTATTTATTAGTATTATCCTATTTGGATCATACAAAGATTAGTTGGATAGTGTGTTCAGTGTTCTTTCCCTTGAAGTTGTTTGGATAGTGGGTCCTTCTATCTTTCATAACTCTTAATCGGTTTAGAATATTTTAACAAGTGTATCATCTTAAAATGGAAGCACTTACATGTTAAGAGAATTTAGCCCTCAAAGTAAGTGGTTTGGGATCATTTTGAATGCCTTGAATTAATCTTTTCTTGGATATGGCTTTCTCCCCACTTTCCACTTCTTTTCTGCACTTGATTCCTTCATTCTAGGTGAAATTAGGGTTAGGATCTCGAGGATTCTCCTTAATTTCCCTCTTCTATGAATCTATTTTCTAGGTAGGAATTAAAAATAGGTCCTCTTGGACTTCATCATGTTCATCATAGGATTTTTTTCCTCTCCTTGGCACTCTACCCTATTTTGGCATCATTTCTAGGTCTCTGAGCACCCCCGGGACCTCCTGTTTCTCACTCTGACTGAGACCCTGAAGTCTGTGCCCTTAAGGTAAAATTTGACCTAAAGGGATCAAAGGTTACCTTGACCCTAACATAGTTAGGATTGAGCTTTTCTTTGACCCTGGGTTCAAATTTCAAGGTCCAGGGATCTTCAGTTGTCAGGTTTCGAAAATAATTGTTTTCCCACTTCCGGATCTGCTGTTTTGGTCTCCAAAATGGTAAAATCTTAAATTATATTTAATTTAGGTCCATTCCTATAGGTTTGAGGCCTAATTGGAATTTAATTCCCCAAGGTGGCCCCTCTAGAGGATTGTGCCCTAGATCACTATAAAAGGAAGCCTTCCTCTCTCATTTTATCCATCAAGTTTTGTGAGAACATATCTCTCAATCAAGTTTTCATGCTCAAGCACTCTCAAGCAAGGTGATAAAGAAAGCATCCATTCAAGCAAGAATCCAAGCATTCAAGTCTCCTTCTCCATCCAAGCTCTCCATTGAAGATCAAGGATTCAAGCATTCAAGCCATTGAAGGGATTTGGTTCAAGCATTCAAGATTCATCATTCAAACCCTAGATCTAGCCATCATGATGGTGTGATCTTCCTTCAAGATCTTTTGTTCATCTTCAAGATCCATTTCATTCTTATCTCAAGGTGGATTCCAAGCATACAATCATGGAGGTTTGATTTATATTTATTGATGTTATGTTCAAGCTTTCATATTAACATACTTGATTACATTTCAAATACAATTTGCATATCTATTGAATATCATAGATTCGTTGTTAGATCTACTTCTACTACTTGCTAGCATTCTCCATTTCAATTTCAATATTAAGGTTAATTCCAAACCGGGGTTTGACAAAGGCAAACCCCTCAAACAAACAACAAAAACCCTCTTTTTCTTGTAGGTACAGGAGTGGAATTTCAAATTTGAGAGTAGATTTGGATACCCTTTTTGGCGAACTTCCAAGATCTGCGAACAAAGTCAAAATCAACCTTCAAACAAAAAATGTAGTAATTGACCTTTTATGAGGGTCAAACTTGACCTCCCTCAAAATTGGAAAAGATTTTTGGGTTTTGTAGATCTCGCAGTTTCGATTCAAGAAGGTAGAAATAAACAGTTTCTGAGACTGTTTGACAGGGTTTTCAGCAGGTTCTTTTTCAGAGGGAAGTACCTTCATCTCTTCATTTCAACATTACTCATTTATATTTAATTTCCATATCAATACAATTCAAATGTAAGTGTAAAATACTGGTTTTGGGGTCTCTTTTATGTGCAAACCATTGTTCTAGGACCCCATCCATATTTTATCCTCTACAACAAGGATTCAAAGTCTCCTAATAGGGACTCATATGTACTGAATGTATTTCATAAGGCTTCTAACAAAGTCCATCCTCTCACATAGAATTTTCATATTAGTGCATCTTTTGTGAGCAAAATTCCCACTGGGGTTTACTCTTTGATCAAGAGGCTCCCTAGTTAACATATCTAGTGTTATTGTGTTGTTGTGTATGTTTATCTTTCTATGGTTGTTTCTTATATTGAGTACATGGTTCAAATATTTTAATGGTAATAAAATTTGTATTTATCTGATAACTGATTCGCCCTCTCCCTCTCAGTTATCTTGGTGGACTTTACTTTCTAACAATTAGTATTAGAGCAGCAGGTCCTTGAAGGAAAAGTTTGACAACTTAAGGAGATCTATGGTGACTCATTACAGGAAAGAAAGCCCTAAATTTGATGGAGTAAACTATAATAGATGGAAAGAGAAGATGAAGACTCATTTGTTATGTTTAGGACTAGGATAATGGTTGATCACAAAGAATGAGAAGACTATCATTGAAGAAGATATAATTGAAGAATGTACTGATACAGAGAGAGATCTAATCATGTGTAAGATACTTGCTAGAGAAGTACTTTTGTCAACACTTCTATAAAATGAATACAGTTAAAAACTCTAAGGACATCTCATGAAATTTGGTTAGCTTTACAATCTACTTTTGAAGGTGATGTACATGCAAAAAGAGTTAAATTACAAAATTGGATATGTTCATTTGAAGATATAAAAATGATGGAAGATGAATCTGTTAGAAGTTATATTGGTAGGATATTAGAGATTGTTGCGGGTATCAAAGCTTGTGAAGGAAACAAGACTAAGGATGGAGTGATATGGAAGATCTTAAAGACATTGAACCCTGTATTTAAGAAGAGAGTGTAAATGATTGAACAAGTTATACCTTGTACTGAGAAGTTTACCAGAAAAACTCTTCTTGGAAGATTAGAAGCAACTAAGATAGGCTTGAGATAGACAAGAGATCTACCTAGAATTGAGACAACATTCAATGCACTTAGTGTTCACCCTACTTTGTCAAGAAGTATTAGTGTCAGCAGAGATTATGCTAGTTGTAGCAGATCAAAGACCAAAGATGATAGAAAGATTGGGGAAGGAATTGCCTTGCTTGTAAAAAGAGAACCAGAAGGTAATAATATCTTTAAATGTTGGACTTATCAAGAATTTGGTCATTTTTCATCTAAATGCCCTAAGAGAATAAAGAAGTATAAGAACAACTTTAAACCTAGAAGATCTAAAGAGTGTTACTATGCTAATGATGAAGAACCTGAAGCTAGTGTTGAGAAATTATTAAGTGAAAGTGATAATGAGAATGATGATATAGGATTTGTAGTAATAAAAGAAGAAATTTCTAAAATTGAAGTTAGAGAAGAAAAAGCTTTAGTTTCCCAATTAGAAAAGAAAACTGATTGGATCATAGACAATGGTTTTTCACATCATATGATTGGAGATATGAATAAATTTATAAATTTTAACAACTATGATGGAGGAGTTGTTAGAGTTGGAAACAATGCACCTTGTTTGATAAAAGGAATAAGATCTATTACTCTTGATGGAAAGACTAACACTGATGATGTTTATTTTGTGGATGGATTGAAACATAATCTTTTGAGTGTTGGATAGTTAGTTGATAAGGGATATGAAGTTTGGTTTACTGAGAAAACTTGTGTGATCAAGGATAAGGAAGTTAATTTAATTGGAACTAGATCAAGAACCAGAGGTAATGTATTTTAGTTGAATCCGGCTAAGATGCCATGTTTGATTACTAAAATTGATGACAATTGGTTATGGCATGCACAAAAGGTTTTGTCATGATATAAACTTTGATAACATTTTGAAAGTAAGTACTACATTTGCAGTAAGAGATTTGCCTAAGATTATGAAACCTACTAACATGGTTTGCAAAGAACGTGTTATGGCTAAGTAGAAGAGAAGTTCATTTCCTAGTAATAAGTTCACAACAATAGAGAAGTTGGAAATTCTTCATACATATTTGAGCGGTCCCATAAGGACTAGAGGATTCTCTGGTGAAAGGTATTTTATGATTCTTGTTGATGATTTTACTAGAATGATGTGGATCACATTTCTTAAAGAAAAGTTTGAAGCATTTGATAAGTTTAAAGTAATTAAGTACAAAGTTGAGAATGAATCAGGAATGAAGATTAAATGTTTAAGGTCTGATAGAGGTGGAGAATTTACTTCAAAGGAATTTAATACTTTCTGTGAAGTGAATGGTATCAAGAGATAGCTTTCAGCCCCTAGAACACCTGAACCTTAATGGTAATATAGAAAGAAGGAACAAATCAGTAACTGAAGCAACAAGAGCTATGTTATTTGAGAATGATTTGGTGAAGACATTCTGGAGAGAAGCAGTGAATATAGCAGTATACACAATGAACAAAGTACAAATCAGACTAGACACAAACAAGACACCTTATGAATTGTGGATTGGACATGCACCGCTAATTAAGTATTTCAAAATTTTTGGAAGTCATCTTTTTTTACGATATTAGCTTTGGTGGAGAAGATGAACATATTTGAAAGTAAGTCATCTTTTTTTATGATATTTGAAATGAGCATGATTGGTGAGATGAAATATTTTTTAGGATTACACATAGCAAAAAACATTGATGGTATTTTCTTATGTCAAGAAAAGTATTTGAAAGACTTGTTGTAGAGATTTGGAATGGAAAATTGTAAGCCGGTTGGGACACCTATGGTAACTGGTCATAAGTTATCTAGCACAGATGAAAGTCCTATAGTTGAACAAAAGAAGTGTAGATCTATGATTGGAGGATTGTAGTATTTAACTCATATAAGACTAGATATATCGCATGTAGTTGGAATTGTTGCAAGATTTCAAGCTTATCCTAAAGAGTCACATTATGCAGCAGTAAAAAGAATATTTAGATATTTGAAAGACACAATTAACTATGGGTTATGGTATGAAAAATCTAGTGACTTTACCCTATGTGCATATACAGATGCAGATTGGGGAGGTAGTTTTGATGACAAAAAGAGTACAAGTGGTTGAGCATTTTTCCTTGGAGGAAGATTGGTTTCTTGGTTAAGTAAGAAAATAAATTGTATTTCATAGAGCATAGAATAAGAAGAATATGTAGTAGCAGCAAAAAATTGTAATCAGATAATATGGACAAAACAAATGTTGAAGGATATTGGAATTAAATTTGATGAGCCTATTGTTATAAACTATGATAACACCAGTATAGTAAGTATGTTGAAGAATCCTATGTTACATCCTAAGACAAAGCATATAGGAATCAAGCATCATGTTGTAAGAGAGAAAGTTGCAGAAAAAGAAGTTAGACTTGAGTATATAAGTACAAAAGAGTAGATTATAGATTTACAAAGCCCTTTGAGTATTTGAGAGGTATGCTTGGGGTTATTCCCCAACCTAATTTTGAGAAGTGATGCAGATTGTTGCATCAATCTAGTGTTATATGAGCTCTATCTTTTATGGACTATATGCTGGTACTTCCTCTATGGGGGAGTATGTGTGTTTTGAGTTGAGTCATAAAGGACTCCTGTGAATGTATTTTTTGAAAAGTGTCTTTTGACATTGAGATTTTTGTAATAGATTGACATAGTGATGCTTTATCTATCATTGATGTCAATGGGGGAGAAGGATACATGAAAAAAATCTGTTGGAGGAGATGAAGTAATATAAAATGGAAAAACCTATAAGATTTGATTGATGAAGAGGTTTTGAAAATATTTCAGAGCAGTAGTGTTGTAGTTTGGTATTCATGGAACTTAGATGGTTTTTCATCTATGTTGCTATCAATTCCAATGGGGGAGATTGCTAAGAATGAATGTTGAATATGTCCTATGGGGGAGTATTCAAAGTCATTCTGTAGTAGTTGTATGTTGCATTCATGACTATGGTTGTCATTGATGTCAACACAGTGATCTATTGGAGATTAACAGAGAAGCAGACAATGTTTAAATTAGCGAACATGGAGTATTACAGATCAAGCTATGCGAAGTTGATGATTTATTCTACATTGTGTCCTAAGATTATGGTCAAGAGAACATATGAAAATTCAATTATTCATGACAATTATGTGTAATTTTGTGGAAGCAGTATTCAAACAGTGTTCTTGAGAAGTAGCTTGTGGTAACTGGATTATATCTCCTAATCAGGATAGAATCTGGGCATGTGAAGTTATATTGTTGATGAAGACATTTTGGTGGTGACCTAGATCAGACAACATGGTCATAGGTCTCACGTGTGAAGATTTATTTTGTTTTGAAGCCAATATTTTTTATGTAATTGTGGATAATTATGTAGCATGTGAAGGTTTATATTTTGTAAATTGTTAAGCCTTGTTGGCCAACTCATTTGTAATTATTTGAGTTTTTTTTAAAGTAAAGACTTTTTTCATTGATTTCTATAGGAAATATGATGAGATATAGATGTGAATTGTGAAATTGAGCAATATATGTTGTAAGAGGATATGCGAATTGCAGAGATCTAGTATTGAGATCTGGTGAAGTAGTTGGTTTTGTTTGGCATAGGTAGAGGAGAAAAGATAAGTTGTTGAGATTAGTATTTATTTTTATTATTCTATTTGGATAATACAAAGATTAGTTGGAAATTGTGTTCACTGATCTTTTCCTTGAAGTTGTTTGGACAGTGGGTCCTTCTGTCTTCCATAACTCTTAATCAGGTTAGAATCTTTTAATAGGGATTCAAAGTCTCCTAACAGGGACTCATATGTACTGAATGTATTTCATAAGGCTCCTAATGGACTCCATCTTCTCACAAGGAATTTTCATATTAGTGCATCTTTTGTGGGCATCATTCCCACCGGGGTTTACTCTCTGATCAAAAGGTTCCCTAGTTAACATATCTTGTGTTATTGTGTTCTTGTGTATGTTTATCTTTCTATGGTTGTTGCTTATATTGTTTACATGGTTGAAAGATGTTAATGGTAATAAAAGTTATATTTATTTGATAACTGATTCATGCCCCCCCATCTCATTTATCTTGGTGGACTTTACTTTCTAACAATGACAACATATGTTATTGACTAGTTGATTAAAAGCTTACAGACTGGTTACAAAGAATTGTACAGACACTATACAATGAATCAACACATGCACACTTAGAGGAAGACTCCTCATGATGTCTTGGATCACCATATATGATCACACATGCTTATGATTTGATTAGACAGAGTTATGATTGATTTGTTGGTAACTATTTCTTAGGAGACAAAAACTATTTCTTTTAGAGATGATTGTAAAACTTTGTGGATAATATTCATGGTTACTTAAGCTATAATGTGTGAACATAGGTTTGTGTTGGACACTGGGTAGAGAAATTATTGTGATCATATGGAGCCATGTTGTATAAATGGCATCATCTATGGTGAGTGTATTGGCGAAGATCTATTTGGAGGCTGACTTGGAAGATGTTTCAAGCAATGTGATGTGCGAACTTAATCAACGAATCTGAATGATTAATTTATATAACTATTATGTTGTAACATTGAAGAGGTACCATGTGCTTCTTCACATAGGTCTATTTTGTGTTTTGTAAATAGGATTTCTCCTATGAAAGTTGACCTATATTTAACTATTGTAACATGTATATAAGTATCAAAATCCTTGCAAAATATATGTGGAATTGCATATGCAAGATGAAAAGGTGAATGAAAGCTTAAGGTTTCATTGGATACTATTTGAAGAGTAGTAGTTGTGCACTTAGGCACAAGGTGGAGCTTTCTTGGTAGTAATTGAAGACTGGAAGGAGTTTCAGAACAAAATTATTTCAGACTTGAAGCTGCAAGGTTTGAAGAACCTACCTAATGGTCGCTTTAACTATCAAATCTCTTGATTAGGCTGATGTATTGTACACCCCTAACATGGTAATTTCCTTTAACAAGGTTGGACTCCTAGTAGGGTCAATTCCTCAATTGGGATCACATTGTAAAAGAATCCTAACAGTGTTTGTCTTTTAACCAGGACCTGCCCATTATAATACTTAGCTCCTAATGTAGTACCTCGCCCCTAGTCTGATTATATAAATGTTATAATTACTTTAGGATGATAAATTATATGTTAGGAGATCATTGATATATATGATTTTATTGACCCCATACTGCCATGTGTATGGTTAATGTGATTGTTTTACATATATGTTTGACATGCTTGATGTGGTTGAGGGATAGATTCATAGTTACTTGCTTGCGAGATCCACATGATCGGCCGACCCCTGCAATTGTCTGTTATATATTTATATATATTTGTACATGTATGCAGATTTGTAGGTACTGGGAAATGTCTTCACTGAATTGTCAGGATGAGCGTGCCCTATCGCAATATCTCAAATGGTAAGAGAGGGGAGATAACACAAATCCAAAACCCTAACCCAAACCCATTTATCCTAGTTGTTGGATAAGTATTTGTTGACTACCCTATCCAAATTTGTTAGGTTGGCAAAGTTCGTGGATCCCTTTCTAGTGTTGCTTGGTTTTGGTTTTGTTTGATTTTATCTTGTTTAGTTTCAGTCAATTTGTGGTTATGTGAGTGATTTTTATGTGATAATGCATTTATTGATTATAGTTGATTTATGTTTATATAGATTATTTTATGTGATTATCAATGTTAGGTGCATAGTTGAATTTTATGATTAAATATGCTCCTATGATTAATTGAGAAAATTAAATTGAAGTTAATTATTTGAGTATTTGGAAATTAATATTGATTATGTCCTAAGTTTATTTTGATGAAATTCAATTGAAATCAAATAATTGATTATTTGGATTTAAATGATTATTTTATTAATAATTGAGTTTTATTATGTTTGTGTGTATTATTAAATAAATTAAATATTTAATTGCATATTTTAGGATGGATTAAGTATTTTATTTATTTAATATGTATTTTAAATTATTAACATGTGCATAATTGAAAAGTGAGTTGTCAAAAAGTGAACAACTAGTTTTCAAATGTCAAGTTGTGTTGTGCATTTAAAAGATATTTTAATTAATTAATTAATATTTACTTTCAATTTTGGAGTTAGAGTCTAATCAGGAGTTATCTTATGAGTCATTTTTTATTTGGAGTTGAATTGTGAGTTAGCTTTTGAGTTGTCCTTAGGGATTGCATGAATTTGGGAATGAAATTTCTATTAGGAAAATTATTGCATTCATTTGAGAAGAGACAGGTTTTGGGAGAGGATTTTTGGAAGAGCTTTTGTGCTTGAAATTTTTGAAGATTTGTGGATTGTTGTGGTTACTTGTTGATTTGGCTTGATTGTGCATTTGGATCTGGTTCTTATTTTCAACATAGTTTTCAGATCTGCAGGTAGGATTGGTTTTGGAAGAAATCTCTCTCAGATCTTCAACAGGAGTTTCATTACAGTTCTAGCATTGGATTTAAGGTAGGATCTGGAATTCTTGTTGTGTGTTTTCTATTATTTTATCTGGTAAAATTTTGTGTTTGAGTAGAGCTAGTTTTATCTCATTAGATCTGTATGTTTTCTTGAATTTTGGGTATTGGAGAAACCCCAAATCTGATATTTTATATTTTTATTATTACTTGGCATTATAATGTTATGCTGGCAAAATATCATCTTAAGTTTGTCTATAGTTTGTTTGTAAATCGAAAAATCAAATCTGGTATATACTTAGACTATAGAGTTGAAAGAAAATGTATTCTCTTGAAAAGAAATTCAATTTGATTTAAAAACCCAATTTGGGTATAAAGTTAATTTTGGGAAAATTATTACTCTATATAAAATTTATAGTAAAAATTTATACCTGGTAAAGACAAAAATAAATGCATTAATAAATGTAAATGCATGTGCAAACAATTAAGAAAAAAACAAAATAATGTATAAGTTTAAAAGAAGTGAAAATGACCTGTTATCTTTTCTAGAAAGAAAAGTACAGGCCATGTATTAACCATTTTCAGAAATGTATATATACATTTGTTTAAAAAAAAATGCCTTGAGTTTAAAATATATATATATATATATATATATATATATATATATATATATATATATATATATATATATATATATATATATATATATATATATATATATTTTAAGGCTTATATATTTGCCTCTAATTATGATTGCATGTATATTATAAAAAAAAACTATTTTAAAAAAATTGATAAAAAGAATTTTTAAACAAAAAATTTTAAATGAAAAGTTTTGGGGGGGCAGGCCTGACCCCACCACCCCCCTGCCGTGCAACTCAAGGGAGTTATCGACGGCAGTCCGTAGGGACTATTGCCAGTAGTCCTTTCGACTGTCGGCGAAAGCCCTAGGACCTACCGCGGTAGGCCTCGACTGCCATATGCAGTTGGTGGGACCCACGGGTCCCAAGGTATGTAGTTTTATTTTGTTTTATATTTTACTTTAATTATTATTAATTTTGTTAATAGTTTTAATGTATATTTATTTTGTTAGTTAAAATTTTAATTGATATGTATAAAATTTATTAATTAATTTTTGCATTAATATAAATTTTGTTAATTAAGTAATATGAAGTTTGTTTTATAATTTAATTCATAGTCCTATTGATATGTAATTAAATTTGGAACTGGCATACTGATTTAATTTTATAGTGTATTGTGTAATACCTTGGCTCATATAGTCTTTATGATATTTAATCTAGTTTAAAACAAATATAGATTATGAGTTTAGTTATTTGAATTGAAACTCGTAATTTAGATTTTATATAAATCTAAAATTAGATTACAACTAAATGATTTAGTTTGAATTTAATAAACATATGAATTTTTAGTTGATTTATGAATTTTTCGTGTTGTGTATGTGCTAACATTGAAATTTTTGAACTTTCTTATGATTGGAATGGTCACCTAACTCTCTTTCTGTTATCTATTTTTGTGACGCTAGTCACACTTACTTTATTGTTGAATGCAAATCTCCTATGATTTAATGTTGGACTTATGATTCCCCCACTTGGGTTTTGCCTTGGTGAGTTTTATGGTGGCTACTCTGAATGTTTGTTATTGTTGGCCCTATTTTGTAATAATTATTGTTTCTATCATGTTCATCTTGAACCCCTGATAGTATGTATAAGGGAGGACATCATGGAGATGGTACTATATTTTCCATGTGAAATTGAAAACATTGTGTATCCTTTATATTTTCATAAGTGTTGCATTAACTAGATAGTTTTTCATGAACTTCTCAACTTAATAATTGTCATAGATATGAATGTGTATTTTATGCAATTGATTACTAGATGTTCTCTATATTGATGAATGAATAAAGTTTTGATCTATTTAAATTGCAAATGAGTGATTGATCAATGTGATTTTCAGTTTGTTCCTAAACTAGATATTATATTGTTCTTAAAGACTGCATATCATGTTCCTACCTTATGACTTGATTTCAGGTGTTATGATTGTTTTTAGTAAATTCTTTGTGATTGGGGGATATGTATCCTCATCTGTTTGTAAGCTTCTAGGAGTAGGCCTAATCCTAGGGGGGGTGGATGTAGTACCTCACCCCTAGTCTGATTATATAAATGTTATGATTACTTTAGGATGATAGATTATATGTTAGGAGATCATTGATGTATATGATTTTACTGACCCCATACTAGCATGTGTATGGTTAATGTGATTGTTTTACATTTATGTTTGACGTGCTTGATGTGGTTGAGGGATGGAGTCATAGTTACTTTCTTGTGAGATCCACATGATAGTTTCTATCATGTTCATCTTGAACCCCTGATAATATGTATAAGGGAGGACATCGCGGAGATGGTACTATATTTTCCATGTGAAATTGAAAACATTATGTATCCTTTATATTTGCATAAGTGTTGCATTAACTAGATAGTTTTTCATGAACTTCTCAACTTAATAATTGTTATAGCTATGAATGTGTATTTTATGCAATTGATTACTAGATGTTCTCTATATTGATGAATGAATAAAGTTTTTATCTATTTGAATTGAAAATGAGTGATTGATCAATGTGATTTTTAGTTTGTTCCTAAACTAGATATTGTATTGTTCTTAAAGACTACATATCATGTTCCTACCTTATGACTTGATTTCATATGTTATGATTGTTTTTAGTAAATGCTTTGTGATTGGGGGATATGTATCCTCATCTGTTTGTAGGCTTCCAGGAGTAAGCCTAATCCTAGGGGGGGTGGATGTAGTACCTCGCCCCTAGTTCAATTATATAAATGTTATGATTACTTTAGAATGATAGATTATATGTTAGGATATCATTGATGTATATGATTTTACTGACCCCATACTACCATGTGTATGGTTAATGTGATTATTTTACATTTATGTTTGATGTGCTTGATGTGGTTGAGGGACGAAGTCGTAGTTACTTGCTTGCGAGATCCACATGATCGGCCGATCCCCGCCATTTTCTGTTATATATTTATATATGTTTGTACATGTGGGTGTTGTATGCAAGTTCGCAGGTACTAGGCAACATCTTCCATGAATTGTCATGATGAGCATGCCCTATAGCAATATCTCAAATGGTAAGAGAGGGGAGATAACATGGATCCAAAACCCTAACCCAAACCAATTTATCCTAGTTGGATAAGTATCTATTGACTACCCTATCCGAATTTGTCAGGTTGGCAAAGTTCGTGGATCCCTATCTGGTGTTGCTTGGTTTTGGTTTTGTTTGATTTTATCTCGTTTGGTTTCAGTTGATTTGTGGTTATGTGAGTGATTTTTATGTGATTATGCATTTATTGATTATAGTTGATTTATGTTTATATAGATTATTTTATGTGATTATCAATGTTAGGTGCATAGTTGAATTTATGATTAAATATGCTCCTATGATTAATTGAGGAAATTAAATTGAAGTTAATTATTTGAGTATTTGGAAATTAATATTGATTGTGTCCTAAGTTTATTTTGATGAAATTCAATTGAAATCAAATAATTGATTATTTGGATTTAAATGATTATTTTATAAATAATTGAGTTTTATTATGTTTGTGTGTATTATTAAATAAATTAAATATTTAATTGCATATTTTAGGATGCATTAAGTATTTTATTTATTTAATATGTATTTTAAATTATTTACATGTGCATAATTGAAAAGTGAGTTGTTGTCAAAAAGTGAACAACTAGTTTTCAAATGTCAAGTTGTGTTGTGCATTTAAAAGATATTTTAATTAATTAATTAATATTTACATTCAATTTTGGAGTTAGAGTCTGATCAGGAGTTGTCTTATGAGTCATTTCTGATTTGGAGTTGAACTGTGAGTTAGCTTTTGAGTTGTCCTTAGGGATTGCATGAATTTGGGAATGAAATTCCTATTCGGGAAATTATTGCATTCATTTGAGAAGAGACAAGTTTTGGGAGAGGATTTTTTGAAGAGATTTTGTGCTTGAAATTTTTTAGGATTTGTGGATTGTTGTGGTTACTTGTTGATTTGGCTTGATTGTGCATCTGGATCTGGTTCCTATTTTCAGCATAGTTTTCAGATCTACAGATAGGATTGGTTTTCGAAGAAATCTCTCTCAGATCTTCAACAGGAGTTTCATTACAGTTCTAGCATTGGATTTAAGGTAGGATCTGGAATTCTTGTTATGTGTTTTCTATTATTTTATCTAGTAAAATTTTGTGTTTGAGTAGATCTAGTTTTATCTCATTAGATCTATATGTTTTCCTAAATTTTGGGTATTGGAGAAACCCCAGATCTGATATTTTATATTTTTATGATTACTTGGCACTGTAATGTTATCCTAGCAAAATTTCATCTTATGTTTGTCTATAGTTTGTTTGTAAATCAAAAAATCAAATTTGGTATATACTTAGACTATAGAGTTGAAAGAAAATTTATTCTCTTGAAAAGAAATTCAATTTGATTTAAAAACCCAATTTGGGTATAAAGTTAATTCTGAGAAAATTATTACTCTCTGTATATAATTTACAGTAAAAATTTATACCTGGTAAAGACAAAAAAAAAATGTATTAGTAAATGTAAATGCATGTGCAAACAATTAAGAAAAAAACAAAATAATGTATAAGTTTAAAAGAAGGAAAATGACCTGTTATCTTTTCTGGAAAGAAAAGTACATGCCATGTATTAACCATTTTCAGAAATGTATATATACATTTGTTTAAAAAAAAAATCCTTGATTTTAATATATATATATATATATATATATATATATATATATATATATATATATATATATATATATATATATATATATATATATATGTTAACACTTATATATTTGCCTCTAATTATGATTGCATGTATATTATAAAAAAAAAAACTATTTTAAAAAAATTGATAAAAGAATTTTTAAACAAAAAATTTTAAATGAAAAGTTTTTGGGGGGCGGGCCTGGCCCCACCACCCCCCTGCCGTGCAACTCAAGGGAGCTGCCAACGACAGTCTGTAGGGACTGTCGCCGGCAGTCCTTTGGAGTGTCGACGATAGCTCTAGGGCCTACCGTGGTAGGCCTCCACTGCCATATGCAGTTGGTGGGACCTGCGAGTCCCAAGGTATGTAGTTTTATTTTGTTTTATATTTTATTTTAATTATTATTAATTTTGTTAATAGTTTTAATGTATATTTATTTTGTTAGTTAAAATTTTAATTGATAGGTATAAAATTTATTAATTAATTTTTAGATTAATATAAATTTTGTAAATTAAGTAATATGAAGTTTGTTTTATAATTTAATTCATAGTCTTGTTGATATGTAATTAAATTTGGAACTGGTGTATTGATTTAATTTTATAGTGTATTGTGTAATACCTAGGCTCATATAGTCTTTATGATATTTAATCTAGTTTAAAATATATATAGATTATGAGTTTAGTTATTTGAATTGAAACTCGTAATTTAGATTTTATATAAATCTAAAATTAGATTAGAACTAAATGATTTAGTTTGAATTTAATAAACATATAGTGGTCTTGTTTGATATTTGGTTTAGATAGACAGGACTTGGCATGTAGATTTCATATGCTTATGTTTCTATAATGTTTGATTTATAATTTGAGACTTTGATCGAACTAGACCTAATGTGTTACTATTCAAATGGGACGTGTGTACATTCATGCTTAGGTTAGATGTGGTACATACATTTTGTGGACTATGATATGTCTAATTGTGAATCATATTGGAAAATGAACTTAACAAGTGTTTGGTTTTATGCTGAAATTGGGCTTTTTATTCTATTAGTTCCATAGGGAATCTTTAGGGAATATTTTATGTTTCTAACGTTGTCGTAACATTTATGTTCCTTTTCTCTTGGTGATTTAATTATTATATGCTTAGATTTAATTCAAAACTAAAATAGAATTCAAATGTTTATGGATTTATTTCAAGTTCTTTTATGGTCTGGGTGTTGTCTTCTTCGTGCTTGGAGTGCATTCTTGGGCTTATTGTGTTTTCAGGTACTAGATGACTTAGGAGGGAAACAGAGGCTGGGGTATGTGTCAGATGTTCTATTTCAGATATGTTTTGATGTGTGTGTACTTTATCTGATTATCACTCTTGTTTGACCATTGGGCTCATGATATATTGTACTTTGTTTGTGGTATCTCTGTAACCATATCTAAATATTTTGCGTGAATATGGATATGAGGTTGCGTAGTTGTATAACTGATTAGATCTAGGGGAGATCTATGAGCCTAGGGTAGTTTACCTAGATATGTAGTAGGAGGTGGCTTGCAATAAGCATCGGGGCCCACAAGTGGTTGCCAGGATCACTTATTGTTAAGTATCTTAATCAAGTGATAACTAAATATAACATTGATATTTTTATTAAAATGAACCTAATAAGGTATGGTCCTCACCCAAGCGTTAGTGCTAGTACAGACTAAGATGGTGTTGAGAAGATGACTAGCCCCCTTTTAAGGGATGAGTTGGCATAGTTGATGACTTTGTTAGTACAAGAGGTCAATTATACCATGTATGGTCACTTGAGTGCCAGTATCCAGCAAGACTACTAGGATGGGACTCAAGGGTTAGACGTACATGATGACACCTTCCTATGCATAGTCTAGTTATCCTACATGTGTCAGTTGCCTCTGGAATAGTGAGTCTTTCATGGCATTATTACTTTTTCACCTTGAGTTAGAAAGCTTTCAGGATCCTTTCCTTAGCTTGATCTGTTTGATGTTTGTTATCCGAGTGGGATCTGTTGTTATCTCCTTAGCACGGTGGGAGTGATGGAATATGGATGAAGTGACTGAGAGGGGGGGGTGAATCAGTCAACCATAAAACACTTCACAATTATTTCTTTCCAGATCCCTTAGGATATCTTAATGAATATTATCTGTTTAGCACTCGGTAAATAGATTGCAGTAACTTTGAAGATGCAGAAAGTATTAGCAAAATTATCTTTTAGATACTTGTATATGATTAAGATAGAAATTAAGAACACAAGAGACACAAGATTTAATGTGGAAACCCAATATGGGAAAAACCACCAATGTATCTAGATACTGATTTTCACTTTTCTGAAGTGATGCCCGGTTAGAAGCCAACCCGGTAAAAGGTTACAAAACACACTGTTAGGTGTGACCTTGTTAGAGGATTTAATCACCCTGCTAGGAGTGGCCTCGTAAGAGGTCTTGAAAACAATTCAATGGAATTTTCACCTTGTTAGAGGATTTACAATATGGTTGTTAAACCAACTCGGTTAAGAGATTTAGAATTCACTGTTACAATGATAAGAAGGTAACAATGAAAATGACCTGTATAATAATGCAACTGCCTTGCTAATTACAGATCTCTGTTCTACATAAGTGTGATCCTTCCTGATCGAATATATCTCTACTACACCTTAAGGATATCTGAACATCCTTCACAAATTCACACACACCTTTCCTGTCTTTCTTCTGTAAATCTTCTGCTGTATATCTTGTTTATTTTTCACATTTGACCTTTTATTTATATGATTTTAGATTTGTCAAATCGATATTACTTAGTATAACAGTCGGCTGAATTAAGCAAACTTTATTTGCAAAAAAAATCCTTCAAGGGCCGATAGTGCTCGGTGACCATAACTTTCTACAATCTTTCAGAGACCGAGGGAACTCGGTAAACACCGACAATCCTTTACCTTCGATAATCGACTGAACTCGGTAAATGCTAACTTTTCTTTGACAACCGACTGAACTCGGTAAACACTAAATTTTCTTTGACGACTGACTGAACTCGGTAAATACTAAATTTCCTTTGACGACCAACTGAACTCGGTAAATGCTAACTTTCTTTGATAACTGAGTGGACTCAGTAGACACTGATTTTCTTTGATAACCGAGTGGACTCGGTAAGCACTAATCTTCCTGTCTAGCAGACCGACTGAACTTGGTAGGAACTGAATGCTGCGGATTATGACATTGTGTGACATCAAAGACAATACATAATTTGAGTAGCAATTTCCTTTAGATAATTGTTTCTAACAATCTCCCTCTTTGGCATTGATGGCAACACAATATGTCATAGCATAAGAAATTTGAAAGAATTAGCTCAGTTCAGATTCGAATCTCCCTTTGTCAGCAAACTTCCATTATCCTGAAAATTCTTCCTTCTGACTATTGAAATTTTTTTTTTTGAAAATTTCTTGAAGTAATAGTAAAGACATAGCAAACACTCCCTCTTTGACAACACATGCCAAAGACAATTCACATATTACCGGTGTAAATTAATGTACCTCAAGTACTGATTCATATGTAATGATTCCTTGAATATGCTGCATCAATTGGTTGATTTTCAATCATGTTTTGGTTGATGCATCACTAAAACTGTATTTAGTGAGCCTCGGATAGGGGAATGACCCCTAACTTACCTCTTAGATACACAAATGCATCCTTAGGTAATGGTTTGGTGAAAATGTCTGTAATCTACTCTTTTGTATGAATATATTCTAATCTGATTTCCTTGTCCTGTACCAATTCTCTGACAAAGTGATATTTAATAGCAATGTGCTTGGTTTTGGAATGCATCACTGGATTCTTTGAAATGTTTATTGCACTGGTATTGTCACAAAATATAACAACTGGTTCTTTGATTTCAACCTTCATACCTTCTAATAGCTGTTTAAACCAAACAATATTTGAACAATTTACTGCAGCAGCAACATATTCTACTTCAGCTGTGGATTGAGATGTGCAATTTTTCTTTTTACTAGTCCAGGATACCAGTCTTTTTCCAAGAAAAAATGCTCCACCACTTGTGCTTTTTCTGTCATCAATGTTCCCTACCCAATCAGCATCAGTAAACACTTTTAAATCTAGATTGCCTCCAAATTTATACCACAAACCATATTCTTCAGTTCCTCTTAAGTATCTTAAGATTCTTTTGATTGCCATCATATGATTTTCCTTAGGTTTTGTTCAGAATCTAGCTACTATACCGACTGCTAAGGCAATATCAGGTCTTGTATGTACTACATACTATAATTTTCCAATCATAGATCGGTATAGGGTCTGATCAACTTCTTTTGAATCATCATTTTTGGTAAGTTTCAGTCCAGTACACATGGGTGTACCAACTGGTTTTGAATCTTCCATACCAAACTTCTTAAGTATTTCCTTAATGTATTTAGATTGAGTAATGTATATACCATTCTTGCGTTGCTGAATTTGAAGACCAACAAAGAATTTTATTAAACCAAACATAGACATTTCAAATTCTTTGTTCATTTTCTCTGAAAATTCTTTGCACTGATCCTCATTCCCTGTAAATATAGTATCATCTACAAATATTTCTGCCAATACAATTTTGTCATCCGGTCCTTCTTTAATATATAGATTGTTGTTATCATTGGCTCTTTTGAAATTAATCTGAATCAAATAGTTATGGAGTCTTTCATACCATGCTCTAGGAGCTTGTTTCAAACCATACAATGCTTTGTGTAACCTGCAGACCATGTCTTTTTTATCTGGATCAACAAAACCTTCAGGTTGTTCAATGTAGACTTCTTCATCAAGAATTCCATTGAGAAATGCAGATTTTATATCCATCTGATATACCTTAAATCCTTTGTGTGCTGCATAAGCAAGTAGAGTTCTTACACCTTCTATTCTTGCAATAGGAGAAAAATTTTCTCCATAATCTATACCTTCTTCTTGAGAATAACCTTTACATACCAATCTAGCTTTGTTTCTAGATACTTGACCATCTTCATTCAGCTTATTCCTGAATGCCCATTTTGTTCCAATTACATTCTTATCTTTAGGTCTAGGTACAAGAGTCCATGTTTTATTCTTTTGTATTTGTTCTAATTCTTCATTCATTGCTTCAATCCAACTTTCATTTTCCAATGCATCTTTGATAATTCTAGGTTCAAAGTCAGTAAGCAGACATGTACCTTTTAGCTTGCTTCTTGTCATAGTACCATCTGATTTGTTTCCAATAATTTGATCTGGTGTATGATGTCTTCTGACATATTTGGCTAGTATAGGTTCCTTGCTTTTTGAATGATTCATGTTGTTGTCTTCTAAGATCCCTTCTTCAGGTTGCTCGGGCTCAGTAGATATTTGCTCGGTAACTTCAGGCTGAGACTCGGTCTGAATTTCTTCCTGTGACTCAGTTTGAACTTCTTCCTGTGACTCGGTAACTGTGCTCGGCTCGGTAGATATAGTTTCCTCATTGATAGTTGTGTTTGCAAATGTTTCAGGTTCAATGTAAATGAATCTTCTATAGTTCTCAGGTTCCCTTTTGCTTTCTTCTTCAGTCTTTTCTGCAAACTCATCAAATTTTACATGTATACTTTCTATGACTTTGTGAGTAGACAAATTCAGACATTTGTATGCCTTGCTTTTGCTAGAATATCCTAGGAATATTCCTTCATCACTTTTCACATCAAATTTATATCTTCTGGATTCTTTTAAGATATAACACTTGCTACCAAATATTTTCATGTAACTTACATTGGGTTTATAGCCATACCATAATTCATAAGGAGTTTTGAATGTGTCTTTCTTCAATTGTACTCGGTTCAAGGTATGAACTGCGGTGCTGATAGCTTCCTTCCAGTACTTTATAGCGATGTTCTTTTCTATCATTAGAGTCCTTGCACAATCCATAATAGATTTTTTTCTTCTTTTTGCTATTCCATTCTGTTCAGGAGTTCTAGGAGCTGATACCTGTCTTTTGATTCCTCTTTCAATACAAAAGTTGTCAAAATCATGGGAGATGAATTCACCACCTCTGTCTGATCTTAAGCATTTCAATCTTTTCCCTGTTTCCTTTTCCACTCTTGCCAAGTACCATTTGAACTTTTCAAATGCTTCTGATTTTTCTCTTAAATACATAACAGTCATCATTCTAGAATAATCATCAACGAAAAGAATAAAGAATTTATCTCCAATATAGCTTTGTATTCCAATAGGTCCACATAAATCAGTATGCACAATTTTCAAAATTTCTTTAGACTGATAGTTCTTACTCTTGAAACTAGTTTTACTCATTTTGCCAATCTGACAATTCTTACATAGACCAGTATCAGGTTTCTTCAAAGTAGGAATGCCTCTTACCTTCTTGAATTTGCTTATTTTTATCATGTTATCAAAATTCACATGACATAACCTTTTGTGCCATAGCCAAATTTCTTCAATTTGAGCAATAAAACATGAATATTCACTGAGATCAAGATAAAATAAGTTACCTTTTGTTTGTTTGCCTGATCCAATGAGTTTTCCTTTTTCATTCAGCAGTCTTGCTTGACCATTCATGAATTCAACCTTGAAACCAGTGTTGATTAGCTATGCTACACTTAGAAGATTATGTTTTAGTCCTTCAACCCAATAAGCATTATCACATATGAGTTCTTTGGTTAATGAGATTCTTCCTTTTTCTTTTATACAACAAGGTTCATTGTTTCCAAATCTTACATTGCCACTATCACAGTCTTCTAGATATTCAAATTTTGTCTTGTCACTAGTCATGTGGTGTGAACATCCACTGTCTATTATCCATATATCATCTTTGCTTATATGAGAAATAAGTGCCATCTTATCTTCATCATCATCAGATTCATCTTTTATAGCAATAAAGACAATTTCTTCTTCACTATCATCAGAATCTTTAGCCATAAAACATATTTTCTTACCTTTATCCTTGAATGATTTGAAATTCTTTTTGCCATAGTACTTGTGACTTCTCTTCTCTTCCTTGACTTGCTTGTTTGGGCACCTAGCTGCAATATGTCCAATTTCTTCACATGAAAAATAGATTAAAGGAGTTTTACCTTTATATTTACCTTTCCCTTTAGAGTACTTCTTTGCAAGTAATGCTTCTACAATTTCAAGATCACTATCAGAACTTTCTTCTGATACTTCTTCACTTTCTGACTGAACATCTTTAATTTTCTTGTTTTTCTTTAGTGAAACCTTGGCCTCAAATGCTGATTCAATATTTTTGGAACTTGGAACATAGTTGTCATAGTTGTCTAATTCAAAGGCTGTCAATCTTCCAACTAAAGCATCCAAAGTTATATTGTGGTTTGTTTCACATCTTCTTTCTTGAATAGCTGATACTCTTATTGCATAGATAGGGAGTAATGTTCTGAGTACCTTACTTATAATATTTTCATCAAAGATTGTTCCTCCGGAAGCTCTAATTGCACTTACACTTGCTTTGATTCTTTCAACATATTTTGCAATGTTTTCATCTTCCTTCATATTCATCTTGTCAAACTGTCCTCTTAGGCTTTCTGCTTTGGCTCTTTTCACATTTGCATCACCACCATATATTTTCTTTAGTGTCATCCACATTTCATATGCAGTAGTGCATTCTTTAATATCATCAAATTCTTCATAGCTGAGAGCAGATGCAATGTCTATCATCATGGTGTTATGAGTCTTTTTCTCTGCAATGTCTTCAACAGTTAATGCACCAGTAGGAACTGTGTATTCTTCATCAATGTATTTGCATCCTGAATCACCAATGGAAGCTAGATGAAGTCACATAAGACCTTGCCATGCTGAAAAGTTATCTCTGTTGAGCTTTGGAATTTCCCTCTTGTAAGACATCCTGATCTTTAGCTTAGGTCCTTGAAACCCTTCCTGCAAGCACCAAATGCTATGATACCAATTGATGGAATATGGATGAAGTGACTTAGAGGGGGGGGGTGAATCAGTCAACCATAAAACACTTCACAATTATTTCTTTCCAGATCCCTTAGGATATCTTAATGAATATTATCTGTTTAGCACTCGGTAAATAGATTGCAGTAACTTTGAAGATGTAGAAAGTATTAGCAAAATTATCTTTTAGATACTTGTATATGATTAAGATAGCAATTAAGAACACAAGAGACACAAGATTTAATGTGGAAATCCAATATGGGAAAAACCACCAATGTATCTAGATACTGATTTTCACTTTTCTGAAGTGATGCCCGGTTAGAAGCCAACCCAGTAAAAGGTTACAAAACACACTATTAGGTGTGACCTTGTTAGAGGATTTAATCACCCTACTAGGAGTGGCTTGGTAAGAGGTCTTGAAAACAATTCAATGGAATTGTCACCTTGTTAGAGGATTTACAATATGGTTGTTAAACCAACTCGGTTAAGAGATTTAGAATTCACTGTTACAATGATAAGAAGGTAACAATGAAAATGACCTGTATAATAATGCAACTGTCTTGCTAATTATAGATCTCTATTCTGCATAAGTGTGATCCTTCCTGATCGAATAAATCTCTACTGCACCTTAAGGATATCTGAACATCCTTCACAAATTCGCACACACCTTTCCTGTCTTTCTTCTGTAAATCTTCTGCTGTATATCTTGTTTATTTTTCACATTTGACCTTTTATTTATATGATTTTAGATTTGTCAAATCGACATTACTTAGTATAATAGTCGGCTGAATTAAGCAAACTTTATTTGCAAAAAAAATCTTTCAAGGGCCGACAGTGCTCGGTGACCATAACTTTCTACAATCTTTCGGAGATCGAGGGAACTCGGTAAACACCGACAATCCTTTACCTTCGATAACCGACTGAACTCGGTAAATGCTAACTTTTCTTTGACAACCGACTGAACTCGGTAAACACTGAATTTTCTTTGACGACCGACTGAACTCAATAAATATTGAATTTCCTTTGACGACCGACTGAACTCGGTAAATGCTAACTTTCTTTGATAACCGAGTGGACTCGGTAGACACTGATTTTCTTTGATAACTGAGTGGACTCGGTAAGCACTAATCTTCCTGTCTGGTAGACCGACTGAGCTCGGTAGGAACTAAATGCTGTGGATTATGACATTGTGTGACATCAAAGACAATACATAATTTGAGTAGCAATTTCCTTTAGAAAATTGTTTCCAATAGGGAGTGGACCATTTAAGTTCATGAGGTCAAGTGGTAGTGGTTCTTTTACCATTTGAGATTTCGACATTCGTGCACTAGTGCTGGATGATCCTTGTAGCCATTGTTTCTTCTTGATCTTAATTTTTGGAGAGGTGTTCTTCTTCATGATCTTCTTCCTTGTGATCTTGTATCCTTGTATCAGTTCTTTAGAGATATCATGATGTACTTCTTTTTAGTTATTATATTACATACCCTGCAACATGTGTAGTGGATGGAGGTTATTATGGATACCTTATGGTACCAGATGTAATTATGTTATCTTCTAGATGATGTTTTTTTTATCTTGCATTTGCTTATGTGAGTTTTGTATTGTACCTAATCTTAGTTAATTAATTAATGTTAAGTAATCTTTGTCAAGGAACCCTTGAGAGTTGTAACCTATGTGGGTTGTTTATGTTATGTGAGTTAATGGTAATTGCTTCCACATTGATGTTTATCTTGTATGTTAAATTTTTAAAATAAAAATTATTCTGTAAACTTAGTTGCATGTTAGGTTAAGTTCTTCTAGGTTCCCTGGCAGGGCATTACACCTAACAAGGTCAGAACTCTTAATAGGGTTATTATACCTATAGTGTAGATATTTGTGGGTATCATTCCCATCGGGTTTTTTCCCTTAACAGGGTTTTCCTCGAGAAAAAATCTCGGTGTCTATATTTATGTGTGTTAATACTGCATTTACCTTTCAGTTCAGTTTTTTATTATCAACAATACATTTGAAGCATTTTATATTGGCATGAATTGATTCATCCCCCCTCTCATTTGATTGGGACACTATTATTCTAACAACTTCATCATATATTTCATGGGGATGACTTACAAGATAGTTTTTGCATAGTACGTCGAGCAAAGAATTGAAGTCTTCAATTACATGTTCACATCCAAAGTCCCTCATTCTTTTAAAAGTATGTATGGCTTCTTGCGCAAGCCGAGATCTTGCATACCTCTTTAAAAAAATGGTAAAAGTTTTGCGTGGAATTGGAAAGCCTTGATTTTTCACGTTGGTAAGAAAATCCCAGATGGTATTAAACTATCTGAATTTTCCTAAAATCACAACCATTATTGTACAAATTTCATTGATATTCTTGTATCTAGGCTATTTACCAACCAAAACAAAACATTTATATGCAGATACCCAAAGAACAACACTGTTTTAAAAATTTCTCTACCAAATCTTTTGATAATTTCACATAGCATTAATTAAGGGACACTTCTAAATCATGATGGGCTCTTTAGTAATCACTCAATATTCTCCAGATTTTATTCAATTCATTAGCTAGAGGATTGTGTTGTATACTAATCATAAATCTTTGCAGTATTTTGGGAAGTCAACATAGGTCACATTATTTTATTCAATTCATTATCTAGAAGATATTTATCATATTTACTTTGATAAATAAAAATATCCTAAGGGGTTTTCAAAATTTGCATTCCTAAGAAATAATGTAGAAGTCCTAAATCAGTCATTTGAAATTTTTGGTTAAGTTGGAACTTGATATCGGAAATTAAATGGTTAGAATTGGAAGTAAGAATCAAATCATCAACATATAGAATGATAATAACAATGTTATCTTCACTATGTTTGATGATGAGCCTATAATTTGTCATATTTATATCATTTGTTATAACACTTTACATCATGTTTATAATACATTTCCAAGTCATTTCCATACATTTTGATTTATGAAGCATTAACTATGATTAATGATTTATTGATTAATATTTGTATGTCTAGCTAGTTAATGCTAAATTATGATGATTTATTATGATAAATGGTTATTATTCAATAATAAATGTTTTGAGATGATTACCATGATTTTTGTGAGATACTTGAGTCATTCATGCAGCTGGAAAGAAGGAGAAGCAAATTGACACTTGCCAATATTGAGCAGTTGCAGGAAATGCAGAAAAAGTCAAAAAGTAGTTTCAGTAAAATGGGCATATCTCACTCAAATCTTAATGAAATTCGGATTTTCTTAATGATTTGGAAAGATGAAATAGAGTAGAAACAATTTTTCAAAAAATTTTATCCAATTTTCAATAGTTAATGATAAGCACTTATCTGAAGTTGACTGAGTAAAAATAGAAGAATTTGAAGGCAGCCAAAACCTAGTCTTGATAAAATGGTCATAACTTTCACGTTTCTTAATGAAATCTAGATTTTTAAAATGATATGGAAAGATAAAAAGAAGGATCAAGTAGTATTTGTTCATTAGATTTTATGTATTACATAGTTTCCTATAGCCATTACTGTGCAGTTCCTACAACCATTACTGTGTAGTTAGATTTATTTACAACATTGTTATATTCTTAGTTTTGCAATGATAGAATAACTTAGAGAATTTCATAGTGCATATACTTTGCAGAACTGTTTCAAGTATACATCCTTAGGTTGATAATTTAAATGTGCCTTCATAATGAAGAGATAACTATTTAGCATGGATGTCCAATCCCTAAGTTATGGTTGTAAAGCCTAGTTATTAAAACCATTATAGAAGCCCAACATTTTTGGTGTTGTTGTTGGGGATGGGTCAAGCTATGAGAGTCTCTGAGTTTTTAGCATCTCTTTGTCATTTTTATAGTATCATAGTTTTCATTCCAAGCACATAGGATTAGAAAATTTTGCAAAAGTACCACAAGCAACAGAAAAATGGATTTTAGATCCATGAAGAAAAGCAACCAAGAGCCAATCTCATTTGCAGCAAGTCTAGAAATCAATGAGGATATGTTCTCTAGCATCATGGAAGAATTTTGTTCACATATTGATGACAAGGTGCTGATTTATGAGGAGGTAAATGAAGATAACCTTGTTTTGGAAAATGAAGAAATTACAATACACAAGGTTGTTGCTCAAGATGAATGTGATGTCAAATCAGAACTCCTACTTCAAGAAGAGGGCTTCAATAAGATGAAAATTAGTTCCCTCATGCAGAAAAGTAAAGAAGATATTGAAGAAGACCAGTTTTGGGATGATTTAGAGGAGTTTTTCTTAACCTTAGATGCTAAACCAACATCTTTTGTAGTGAAAAACTATGAGCATCATGAAGAGGGTTCAAGATTTGTTCTTTCATGAGGATGTCCTATCAGACATCTCATTGATATGGAGGAAAGTAAATCATCAGAAGTTATGTTTGTAGAAAAGAAAGAAGATACAATTGAAGATGAAGCTAAATATGCAGCTGCACCTAAAGAAGAAATATTTCATCTTACTTATGTGCTTCAATACAACAATATGTATTTTCAGCATGAAGTGATAAGTAAGTTTTTTAATGTCTTTCCAAAAGTGTTGTTGTTGTTTATTAAGTTTCTATTGATGTTGCAACTATTTCTAATTGCTCATAAGAATGTGAAGCATTGGAAGTTGTTGAGAAGAGGAAGATACTTCAAAGAACCAGTCAATGGTTTTTTTTGATAATGTATTTTTTTGGCCAGTTAGTGTAGGTTAGGATAGGTTTTTCATTCAATAAGTGTTATTACACAATGTCTTAGAGTTAGTAGTTGTCTAGTCTAGTTTGTTTCCTAGTTCTTCTTGTCTACATGACTATTTTGGAGGAGTTCATAGTTGGTTGGTTTCTCATATTAATCATTTTTTAAGGGTGTGAGTGATTCAAGTCTCTAATTCTGGAAGAGTTTTTGTATATGTTGTCAAAAAGTTCCATTAAGTAGTCTTATCTTCATGATATCAAGAATGTATATTCAATGATGGTGTCTAGTTGGTCTAATCATATTTTGTTTAATGAAGAATGGACATCCAAAGTTGTATTATAAGTCATTGGATAAAGAGATAAAAGTGTAGGTTCCATGCAATAACTATTGTCTAATTTAAAAGTCAGTCCTATAGCCACTGCTATGTGACTAAACAGTCAATCTTACAGCCACTATTGTATGACTACACAGTCATCCTACAATAACTACTGTGTGATTCAAAAGAAAATTTGCACCAAGTATGAGGACATCTAGAGCTACTGATATTAAATATGCAATAGTTTCAAAGGGACCCAGATATTCAACAATGAAGGGACCTGTACTTTCAACTATTTGTCAAGTTTGAAGCTTCTCACAACAACACAAACGGTACTACATTTATGATTTCTATTTACCCATAATATTTATCATTTTTAGTGATTGATTATCTATGCATTGCATTATGCTTTTCAATTATCATTATTGTAATATATGCTTCATAACTGATTTATTTTTCTACCCTCATACATACATTGTCATTTGAGGACAAATGACCTTTCAGCTGGGAGGAACACGTGTATACCTTGTGTTGTTGTCATAGACCATAGGAGGATGACCTTTCCTGTACATTTTTATACTACCTCTTATATTTATGGTTATTGATGCAAAAAAATAAGAATGATAAAGTGAAGAAAATGGAATGTCTTATGAAGAGATAAGAAAGGGAAGAAAGTACATGATAATGTGAGTGTTGGAGATGATATAAAGATGATAGGAAGACTTAAGGATACAATCAATAAAGAAGAAGAAAATGAACCATATTCATGTTAAATGAAATTCTTCTTAATGATCAAATGCATGCATGACATGTGCTATGAAGGATTGAAGTTGTCATAGGATTTCATACTAATAGCCTTCATGTCTATCTAATGCCTATCCCTTGCTTGAGGACAAGCAAGATTTTAACTGGGGGGAATGATGAGCCTATAATTTGTCATATTTATATTATTTTTTATAACACTTTAAATCATGTTTATAATACATTTCCAAGTCATTTCCATACATTACCTTGATTTATGAAGCATTAACTATGATTAATGATTTATTGATTAATATTTGTATGTCTAGCTAGTTAATGCTAAATTATGATGATTTATTATGATAAATGGTTATTATTAAATAATAAATGTTTTGAGATGATTAACATAATGTTTGTGAGATACTTGAGTCATTCATGTAGCTGGAAAGAAGGAGAAGCAAATTGACACTTGTCAATATTCAGCAGTTGCAGGAAATGCAGAAAAAGTCAAAAAGTAGTTTCAGTAAAATAGGCATATCTCACTCAAATCTTAATGAAATTCAGATTTTCTTAATGATTTGGAAAGCTGAAATAGAGTAGAAACATGTGTTCAAATGGTTTGATCCAATTTTTAATGGTTAATGAGAAGAAATTATCTGAAGTTGATTGAATAAAAATAGCAAAATTTGAAGGCAGCCAAAACCCAGTCTTGATAAAATGGTCATAACTTTAACATTTCTTAATGAAATCCAGATTTTCAAAATGATATGGAAAGATAAAAAGAAGGATCAAGTAGTATTTTTTCATTAGCTTTTATGTATTACATAGTTTCCTGTAGCCATTACTGTGTAGTTAGATTTATTTACAACATTGTTATATTCTTAGTTTTGCAATGATAAAATAACTTAGAGAATTTCATAGTGCATATACTTTGCAGACTTGTTTCAAGTATACTTCCTTGGGTTGATAATTTAAATGTTCCTTCATAATGATGAGATAACTATTTAGCATGGATGTCCAATCCCTAAGTTATGGTTGTAAAGCCTAGTTATTAAAACCATTATAGAAGCCCAACACTTGATATACAAGATAGGATCATTTTCACTTCTATAAAAACCTTGAGAAATAAAGAGAGCATTGATTTTGGAATACCACTCTCTAGGAGATTGTTTTAACCCATAAATAGATTTCTTTAGTTTACATACTATATGTTCATGACCTTCTTTAATAAAACTGAGAGGTTGAGGCATATAGATTTCTTCATGCAAATAACCAATTAAAAATGCACTTTTAACATACATTTGGTGAATAGGCCAATTTATTTTAGAAGCCAAATCAAGAACTACTTTAATGGTAGGCTTTTTTGCAACAGGGGAAAAGGTCTCATTATAGTCTAATCCTTCAATTTGAGAGAAACCTCTCGCTACTAACCTAGGTTTAAACTTACTAATATCATTATTGGCATTCGACTTAGTTTTATATAACCATTTACATGAAACCAGATTTTAATCATGAGGTAAAGGAACTAAATCCCAAGTATTATTAGAAATTAAAGTGTCATATTCCTCTTGCATATAATTTTTCCAATGAGGTTGAGTTTTAGCTTGAGAAAAAGTTTGAGGATAATTAGAATTCATAAGAGAAGACATCAAAGCATAATTACAATAATTAATTCTCCTAGGTCTAAGTCCACCCATTCTAGCAATATAATCATCACCTTTATTAAGTAAATCTTTAAACCATTTATGATTTATCTTAGAAGTAACAAAAATAACACTATGAGGAGTAAATATATCATTACTATCATGAACAAAATCATCAGTATGAGGAGTAGATATATCATTACCATCATTATCATCACCATTATTAGTGCTAGTAGCAATAGAAATACATGAATTAGGAGTAGGGTTTAGGATAGGAGGTTGGTCCTCCACAATCCCAATAGTGCCTCCTTTAAATTCATCATCTTTGACCTTGGATCAATCATGTACTTCATTTTCTACAACACAAACATCTCTTGCAATATGCACCTTGTTAGTAATAGGATCATAAACTCTATAACCTTTAGTAAATTTATCATACCCAACAAAAATAAATGGAGAAGATTTAGAATCTAGTATTTTCCTTCTTTTTTTGGGTTTTTGAACATAAGAAATAGATCCAAACATTCACAAATGTTGTAAATTGGGTTTCCTACCAAACCACGCTTCCTTAGGAGTTGTACCTTGTAAAGATTTAGTAGGAGTTCTATTAAGAATATAAGTGGCACAAGCCATTGCTTCAGCCAATAACTTGTAATGAATATTCTTTGCATGTAACATACATCTAGCCATTTCCACAATAATTCTATGCTTCCTTGCTTCCACACCATTTTGTTGTGGTGTATAAGGAATGGTAAGCTAATGTTTTATACCAAAACATCTCAAATAAGAACAAAAAACATTGTTAACATATTCAGTACCATTATCTGTTCTAGGAATTTGAAGCTTAGAACTTGATTGCCTTTCCACAAACATGTGAAATTTAGAAATTATGTCAAGAACTTGATCTTTACTATACAAGAAATAGATCCAATTTCTTCTAGTAAAGTCATCACCAAAGGTAAGAGCATACTTTGAACCCTGAATGGAGGTGTTCTCCATTGGTCCCAAAAGGTCACTATGAATCAAATGTAACTTATGAGATGCCCTTCATGAAGTACCATGAGGAAAGGGATCCCTTTTCATTTTTCCACTCATGCACCCTACACATGTACATTTAGATGGAACAATATGTGGTAATCATTCAACCATGTTAGATTTTAGCATCATAGAAATATAATCAGAATTCAAATGGCTGAGCCTTTCATGCCATACATTGAAATCAATATTAACTTTCAAAGAGTACCTTGATGAGGAAAACTCATAAAACTTAAAAAAGTTATCATGATCCATCTTAGCATTAGCAAAAACATGATCAGTGTTAGGATCAATAATATAACACATGTCCTTATGAAATTCAACTTTTTAATCTTGACATAAATGAGCAACTGAAAGAAGATTGGATTTAAACTCAAGAACATAAAGAATATTATTTAATTCTCTATTTGGAACATTAACATCATCAAATCCATCAACTTTGTAACTATGATTATTAGCTAATTGAATAGGAAATTTTTTTTTATCAGGTTGCAAAGAATCAAACACTTCTCTATCAGATGTAACATTGTGAGAAGCCCCACTATCAATAATCCATTCTAATGCATGAGAATCTTTAAAACAAGAAGTAAAAGAATGATGAGATTGATTACCTTGATATTTGAAATTATTTTGATTATTGTTATTCATAGGCTTCTTATCATTTTTCTTTTTAAAACAAACATTAGTTAGGTGACCATCTTTTCCACAATAAGTATAGTGTGGTTTCTTATTAGGAATATTTTGTTGATTATTATAAGTATTATTATTGTGATTAGCATTATTGTTATATGAGGGCCTAGCATTAAATATATTATTAGAATAACTATTATTATGATGATTATTATTATGAGGATTATTATTGTTATGATAATTATAATTGTTAATACGAGAATTGTGATTATTGTTAGAAGTATTATGATTATATGATATATTATTTTGATTTTGATGCTTAGACACAAAAGAATGTTAAGAAGATCTAAGAGTACCAAATTGCAATAACTTAGCTTCCTCTTGATGTAAAATATTTTGAAATATAGCATAACTTAATTACGGAGCTAAACTAGGAATAGCAAAGCTGACAATGAATGTTAGTAATAAACAGTTGAAATTATTTATGAAAAAATTTCTTTAGAATGATAGTAATTAATCTAACATTAGTTAAACTAATATTTACACCACTTAATTGAGTTTTAATAGCATCAAATTTAAGTAAGAATTCATCCATGGATTTTAAATCGATATACCTTGAGTCTTCCAAGTTGTCTTGGAGTTAAATCTTTCATGATTCAGTGGAGCTGTCATAAGTTTGTTTCAAAATATCCCATTCTTGATGGGCTTTGGTGCAATGTCCAATCAAGATGTATAGATCAGGAACAACAAAAAGGCCAATTAAACCAAGAGCTTCTTCATTTTTAACTTTACATGCATCTTTTTCAGCTTGAGAAGCACTGGTAGCTTATTCAAGAGAGGCATCTATATCAACTTGTAGTAAAAAATAAAACAAAATATAAAATAAATATGTGTCTTCCATTGATGATAGTTAGAATTGTTCAATTTAATTTCAAGAATGAGGGTAGACATGATTAATTAAGAAAAATGAAAGATTAATACAATGAAGATATAATGCTAAAGGTCAAGAAAAATAAATTTAACTTAAATGTTACCAGGTAAATTGCAAGAAAATTAAAAATTAAAAAAGATAAATATTTTGTTTAAATGAGAAAACAAAAAGTTAGTGCAACTAATAATTCAAATGGAAATTGAAATATTTTTAAATTGATCAAATGAGAAAGGCCTTAAAATGATATTAAAAAATATTGAGCAAAAAATATGTTTTAACATTTAAACTTTTTTTATGATAAACAATTTTTGAATAAATTGTGTTAAATATATAAAAGAATCTAATGATTAATTGATATAAATGAAAAGCTGCAAATTTTTAAAAATGTTATGATTACTTGCAATGTTATGACCATAAGAGACTAAGAATAGGAAAAAAATAGTTCTATAATGAATGAAACAATGATAAAAAAAAATCAAGAATCTAATGATAAAATAAATGACTAATATTAGAGCCGCAATGATGAAAAAAATTAATGATGAAAACTAATATAAACTAGAAGAATATTATGATGAAAAATCTGCAGCAACAATTATGTTAGAAAGAAAAATGAAAATCTAGGGAATAAACTATCATGAAAAATATAGTCTCAGTGCGGGGGGCATATCTCTCAAATGAACCATTGGATTGAGTTAAGATTTGGATATATTGTTCAAGAAAAAGGTTTCAAGGTTTTGACTGGAGTGATCTATCGAATGTATCTGGATTCAAAAGTTATGAGTGACTGAGTGTGGTACTATCATAACAGAGATTAAAATAAGGATAAGGGGAGTTGCAATGCCAAAACAAAATAGAGATATCAACATAGATTAGTTTAAAGAAAAAAAGAGTTAAACAATGACCGATCCTGCAAAATCAAACCAATAAGATAATAACTAGGTAGAAATTGTTGTATGCAAAAAGAAATAAAACCCTTGCAGTCTCCCGACAGAGGGTGATGTTAGAGTTTTAAAAAAAACTTGAAATGGAGATTAACAGACTTAGATCTAGCAGTAAACCATCCAGAACTAGTTAAGTGTTAGATTTACAAAAAAAAACCTTGAAATGAAGATTATTAGACTTAGATCTGGCAACAAGCCATCCATAACTAGATCTAAAATAACAAGGAAATAACGAGCTGTAACAAATGTTAGATTTATAAACAATGATAATCTTGCAACAAAAAGTTAATCTCAACAAAAAATTTCTTCTTCTCAAATGAGATATCCTTCGAATGGAACCTTCATGCAACACTCAAAATAAGGATTTAGATAGCTCTAATACCATGTTAGAAATATTCAAGAAATGAAAAGAACTTTAAAGGAAAGAAATCCAAGTGAGTGAGTAAAAGAAAGAGTATTACCATAAACACAATAAAAAGAGATTCTTTGAAGATCTTATCAAAACCAGAAAGATGCTCCAAGATCAACACAATGAGATGAGTATTTGAAATGGGAAAGCATAGAAAACCCCTTGTTAATATAATATGAATGAGGCAAAAAAGGCTATAAAAAGAGAGAGAATATGAGAAAGAAGCTCATTATAATAATGAGAGAGCTAAGATGAGAAGGTGATTAAAAGTGAGACAAATTGTGAGAATAATGTACAAAGTGTATGGATAAGCATCTCTTAAATAGAGATGAGTGATGGAGCTAGAATGTAACTCCCATGTAAATGAATTCCACATTCATACTAAGTGTGTGCCAAGTGTGAGAATCCTCATAAAGAGGAATAAAATAATTTCCTTAATAAAGAAAATAAAAAATATGAGTTGTCCTCCCACTTGGACTAGAGGAAAAAATACAAATAGGATACCTTAGCTTATCCAAATTTACAATAAAACACCAAGGAAAGATTATAAATTCTAACAGTTTCCCCAATTTGGAAAGGATGAATGTTGTTTGTGATTCAGTTGTCTAGTAATATCCATCAATAACCCAATCAACATAGTTGAAGATAGGATTTTACACTTAACAATAGAGAAGTTGTATAGATGTAGATAAGGTGAAATGAAAATAAAAGAGAAGCTGATGGAACATTGAGAAGGAAAAATGTGGGAAAGAAAAAATTGCAGTATGGACAAAGAATATGTTATCTAGGAAAATACACTCATGCAAAGGTCTGGTTTTTAGCAATAAGGAGAAGGGTACTGGTTTCTTCCTTTGAGTAAAGGATATCCTATTGAATTCAAGAAAATATATTGACAAAAATAAATATCCCCTTCAAGCAACCCAGGGTATGCCTATGTAGGAGAGGAACCTCCAAATGAAAGAATATCATTCCCAAGAAGGAAAATGAAATGACCATTAAGAAGAATCAAGAAAATTTGAAAGGCGAGGCTTAAATTTCCCATTTTGGAAAGTCAGGAAAAAACACCACTTTCAATAGATAGGAAATTTAAGTATTAACATGGCATAGGCTTTGTTGTTGTGCACATTTTTGTTTGGGATTTTGAAAATATCATTGAGAATTCACCTTTCCTTTCCACTCCTTTATTAGTGACCTGCAATTCTGTCAACATTTCAATTTTGGTATATTTTTAAAAATACCCACAAGGAATTATTCATGGCTCTCTAATTGAGGTATCTTCTTATTCGACCTTTAGTTCTCCTCTCCAAAATCTTATTATCTCTTTACAACTTTAAACTCTACATTTCTGGAATTTACCCATGGTTGTACCTTATAGACCACGATAATCTTGCTAACAAATATGCTTGGTATGTTTTCCTTCCCCTCAAAAAGGAAGTAATATACTATGATACCACTTGATCCATAATTTGGTACAACTATTCCACACTCCATCACACTAGCTATGTTGATTCAATTAAATAAATCTCAAACAACTAAACCGAGATGAATTACAAAAAAATCCATATATTTAGATTAGGGTAACAATAAGAAAATCACAAAAAATATGGAAAAATTAACAAGTTTGTAATGTACACACAATTCCAAAAATGGTCTAACATTGGAGAAACTATCTAATTGGTAGAAAATTATAGGAAGAGAAAGCTAGAATCCTCATGCCATTATTTCCATAATGTATAGATGTTTTTAATTGTGCAACATATTTGTAAAGCTTTTCCTTTTACTATTGAGCTCCCAAACCTTGCACACTACTTGGAAATCAAACTATACATTCATTAGCAGCCAAAATGGCTTTTTTTGCCAACACCAATAAACATTCCTAGAGATACCTACATCTTCTTATGATTTCTCTACCACAACACCATGCATTGACCATATTAAATGGGATTCTCCAACCTAATAGATCAAAGATAACTCCTTTGTTGTCAACTGGTCAACTTGGCTCAACACCCTCTTTTCCTCTCCTTACTACTTATAGCCTTTCCTTATTTGCCTTTACCATTGAACACTATAACACTTCATCCAGAATTAAAGGTTCCTTCTCCAAATGGAAGGTTTTCCTAATTGAAAGATTGATCTCCTCGGGAAAAGGGACAATTGTTGTCATCTATGTGAGAACCGAACCATACCTCTATTTACTAAATGGTTTCACCCCTTTGGTATGACAACCACCAATCAACAAAGTAACCTTTGGATTTAAGTGTTTCCCTTAGTCATTTGAGAGCTCATAATTTTGTTATTACCATAAATGAATCTAGCCAAAGTATCATATTCCTCATGGGGATATCATTGGTTTTCTTTTGTCTCTTGATGGGATGGTTAATGAGGAGATTGGATTTTCAAACATTTTTATTTTAACATGATATTTGGGGGAGGTACCATTATTTATATAGAGGCCCGAGTGGTTTCTTTTCTACCTTCATAAGTTATGCTAATGAAGGATGTTTAGCTCTTTTACTTCATAAGGTTTTCAGTCCTAGATGCATTTCAATTGAATTGTCATATTATTTTAGTCCAAGTACATTATCTATAACCACTTTCTACCAAAGGATATGCTAGTGGATTCCATTACATCTTCAAATACTATTGTTTTTCTCATCTCTAAAACTATTTTCAATGATAGAAACAAAGAATAATGAATGAGAAAAAAATATATCTTAGGTTATTTTTGGTTTCTAATAGAAATCAATTAACCATCTTCTATTCTCAAGATCATAACCATCTTCGGTATTATTTTCACCCAAATTGCTAACTTAGGCAACATGAATTCATTAGAAATTGCACATTATTTTCATCACCAACCTGGAAAACTTTAGTAGAAAAATTCAAATTTGTTAGTATCAATATTTCAATAGGTAGTATTTTCAACTTCATCGACAATATAATTTCCTAATGATTACTAGATAAAATTTATAGGTGCATGAAAATTACTCTATTTAAGAAGGGAAAATTATTTTTATTCCTATAACTACATCTTTATAATTCCATACAACTATCCTAATAGATGAACTAGATTTCATACCATTCCCAAGAAAAAATCTTGAGCATGTGGAATAATTGATAAAATCTTCAGGCAAATTTTGTATGTAGGGAGTAGAAGAACCTTTTAAACCATAAAAAATTGTAGTTCACTTGTTTTATTTATCAAACTACAAAATTGACCCTAGTTTGGGGTGAAAATTAATGATTTGGATCACCATTATCCTTCCCTTGCCTTACATGCATGTTGTTATTGTGTAGTTTTAGATTGTTCCTACCTCATCTTAGCTAGAATCTTAACCCCTATTCTAGTATAGAAAATTCTTTTTATGGGACAAGCAAAAACCATAGAATTCAGATTTAACCTTTTAGAAAGGAATAGTTTATCTAGATGTGAATCCCTTCTCTTGTTTTAGGATGGATAAATCACCCAGTCAACGCATTCCATTTTAAATGTAGATGCCAAGGTAGGAAAAACTCCATATGTGATGGCAGCCAGGGAAAACTTTAAGAAACCCCCTCCCTAGAAAAAGTATAAAATCCTGGCGAATCCTACATTATTTTGGGTAAAAAAAAATAATATTGTTGGTGAATTTTTTTAATTTGAAAGGAAAAATATTATGTGTACTAGCAATTTTTTTTCAATTATATGAAAATTCTATAAAATATTGGTGAATCCTTCATTATTAAAGAAAATCATGATGACAGAAACCTATACCTAGAAATCATCATTATTTGATGGGGGTACTCCCTGTCGCGGTATAGGGCGGAGTCGAGGTGCAGTGCCCCCGCGGGGGTTTTCTGGGGTAGCGCCCCCAGAAGCTAAAATGACTTTTATTATTTTATGAAGGTACTCTGACTCTCTGAGTTAATTTTACATCTCCTAACAAGAGATATGTTGGAAATAATTGTCTGAAGGAAATTGCTACTCAATTATGTATTGTCTTTGATGTCACACAATGTCATAGTCCGCAGCAATCAGTTTCTACCGAGCTCAGTTGGTCTTCCAAACAGGAATATTAGTATTTACTGAGTTCAGTCGGTCATCGAAGAAAAGATAGTGTTTACCGAGTTCAGTCGGTCATCGAAGAAAAGATAGTGTTTACCGAGTTCAGTCGGTTATCAAAGGTAAAGGATTGTCGGTGTTTACCGAGTTCCCTCGGTCACCGAAAGATTATAGAAAGTTATGGTCACCGAGCACTGTCGGCCCTTGAAGGACTTTTGCAAATAGAGTTTGCTTAATTCAGCCGACTGTTATACTAAATAATGTCGATTTGTCAAATCCAAAATCATATAAATAAAAGGTCAAATGTGAAAAATATACATACATACAACAGAAAATTTACAGAAGAAAAGAAGGAAAGGTATATGCGAATTTGTGAAGGATGTTCAGATATCCTTGAGGAGCAGCAGAGATTTATTCGATCAGAAAGGATCAGACTTATGCAGAATAGAGATCTGTAATCAGCAAGACAGTTGCATTATTATACAGGTCACTTTTTCATTGTTACCTTCTTATCATTGTAACAGTGAATTCTAAATCTCTTAACCGAGTTGGTTTAACAACCATAATGTAAATCCTCTAACAAGGTGACAATTCCATTGAATTGTTTTCAAGACCTCTTACCAGGCCACTCCTTGCAGGGTGTTTTGAAATCCTCTAACAAGGTCACACCTAACAGTGTGTTTTGTAACCTTTTACCAGGTTGGCTTCTAACCGGGCATCACTTCAGAAAAGTGAAAATCAGTATCTAGATACATTGGTGGTTTTTCCCATATTGGGTTTCCACGTTAAATCTTGTGTCTCTTGTGTTCTTAATTGCTTTCTCAATCATATACATGTGCTGGTGAATATATAAAGATAATATTGCTAATACTTTCTGCATCTTCAAAGTTACTGCAATCTATTTACCGAGTGCTAAAACAGATAACATTGTTAAGATATCCTAAGGGATCTGCAAAGAATTAATTGTGAAGTGTTTTTATGGTTGACTGATTCACCCCCCCCCTCTCAGTCACTTCATCCATATTCCATCAGAGATAACCTTACTTTTTGTAACTGTTTGATGATTTGAGATCAATGGCAGGAATTCTATTTTGGGCCAAGCTTTTAAAGGACACAACCATTCCCCTGAAAGTCTCTGAAATAGAGACATGTGTCAATCTATTTCAGGCCAAAGTTTTAAAAGCCATAACGTTTCATTGAAGGTCTCTGAAATAGAGACACATGTCAAATATTTGTACTTCACCTGTACTCTAACTTAAATTTTCACTGCATATTGGTGAATATGACCATCGATTAAGACAAGCATAGGAAATTGTAGGCAAAAATATTAAATTTATTATGTGGAAAAATTAATTTGATTGGCAAAGTCATCGCTGAAATAAAAATAATTCCATGTCACTATTGGCGATTTGCCAATGCATGGGACCCAATTTTTATAAAGTGTGGGCGGCGTGGCCACCCCGAAAGTCTGATTTTTTTTGCCAAATTTTGGGTCCCCGATGAGTGAAATTCACCAATTGGTGAATATTCACCACTAAAGTTATCCCTGATAGCAGCTATGAAAACCAATCTAGTGGTCTAGGTTAGAACTAGTATAGATTTAGAAAATGGTGAGGTTTAATCCAAGAATTACCATCTCCAAAACAAATGCCCTAGTATAGCTACATGTAATTTTATAAATAATTAAATGTGATATATGAAACACATGTACATTAATGATAACAAATTTCCACAATTCATGTAAATGTCAATTATGTGATTTTGGATTCAATTATTTATAGACTATTTTTCAACATCAACATTTCGGGTCACACTACGTGATCCATTGAAAAGTTTAAAAACATATTTTACAACTCCTTAATCTCTTTCTCATCATGTTGATGGATCAATTAGTGTGACCCAATATGTTGATGTACAAAAGTAGTCCATACACAATCAAATCTAGAAGTAAAAAATTTATGTTTGTAAATAATAATGTACTTTTCTCATCTAATTTGAAGGAAGACTCCAAGAGAGTCTAGGAAATAAGAAATCATGTCATAGTGCTAGGATTGATGGATATTTAAGGTTTTCAACATTATTTAAGCCATTTTTTCTATACATATGAAGAACCTAACATATACTAGACTAGCAGTACGAATACATTGTTGGACTTTTGGTAGTAATCCTTCTAGCATGCATAGATCAATAAGATGTTTGATATAGTCAATGGGGTTGTGCTCAAATGGAAAGGTTGTAAGGGTCTCATGTTGGAGACCCATGTTCAAATTCCCCAAAGTGACGTCCATGTGGCTTCAATGTTGACTTGAGTGGGTTGAGTGGCTCATGCGACTTCTAAGTTGAATATGTTCATGAGGATGCTCCCCTTGTGACATCAAGTATGGAATGAAAAGATAGAAAATATGTTTTATAAAGTTTTATGATTTGGTTCCACATTGATAATCTCTCTTTACTATTTGAGACACCCTAAGGAGACCACTACTGCTACTAGCTTTAGTAGGGATTTTTTGATAAGGGACTTTGGATGTTATTGGCCACATCTACCTAGCCATATATTTAGCGCATCATATGAAGTAGACACTTATATTTTTTCTTGAAATATCTATATGATGTGGTAGAATATATTGTTGGATAGCCACTAGAAATTTTGTGAGTGTGGAGGTTGAAAGTTTGTAACTTTCAGTTCCTACAAGGGTTTTTAATGAGATAAATGGAAACAACTTGTATAGTTATGTCATTTAATGTAGAGCTAACTAGTAAAATATACTCATGTTTCATAGCTTGTACTGTGATATAATAAATACATAATTTACTAGTAAAATTTCCTTATGTTTCATGGCTTGTACTATGGTATTTTTAAATACATAATTAACAAGTAAAATGTACTTATATTTTATGGGACCATTTTTCCGCCAATGTCATAATTATTCGCATAGTATAAGATAAAAATATTTAGTTGGGTCCATCCATGGGACCATCACCTTAGATAAATTATGGTGACCTCATAAAGGGTTCCAATCTTGTGGTGGGGATTTCTACTTGCAAATAATCACTCTAAGTTGCAGTCCCTTTTATGTATTGTCAATTAGAGATTGAATCTCATCCCATGTTGAAAAAATGGATAATATTAGCATCTAAACTCAAAGTACATTATTCCATTTATGGGTTGTTGGGCCACTAAACTACTAAAGTTATAGGTAAACTAGCAAGGTGTTAATCACTGAGGTTATTTAGGAGATCAAAGCATAAAGCTATAGAATTTTGAAAACATATAAAGGGAGTTCTACATTAAGTTTCACATAAACTAAATTGGTGCTTGACCTGGTGGTGACCTGTAAGATTTCATTTTGTCTTATCTTTTACCTTCCTTGAAATTTTAGGATTTCTCAGCATGGACACAATATCTCATGTAATCTAGATTCTAAATTGTCAGACTAGTGACACCTATCCAAGGATAACTGTCAGAATAGGGAAATATGACAATGGATAAAATGGCTAGGCTATAGGAATTTTAGCTTCTTAAGTTCAATCAAATATATGCTTTTGTTTGTGGGGAATTTTCCATTTTCTTTCTATTTAATTTAAAAAAAATTAAGTTAATATTATCTATGTTAGGAAATTAAACTGGTTAAATTTAGTTGTAACTATTTGGGAGGTGATATAATAACCCTCTTTGGGTCAAGGGTGAGGTAGGGGAGTGGATGGGTAGGAAGAAATTTAATAAAATATTATTTTAATGTTATTTTCCTCATTCTTGTCGACCAAACATTCATTTATCCTCATCATGTATTGAACTCACCTTGAAACCTATTGTAGATTAAATTTTAACAGAATATCTTTCTTTTGAATATGATTTTGATTTCTCCCATGATCAATGATAAGAGATTGATACATTTCTTTTAAAATTATCAATAAACCCTCAAGAGCAAGGGTTTGGTAAATCAAATATTGATTTCTCTAAAACGAACCATCCAAAAATTGTGTAACTCTAGAATTTGGAATATTTTTAAGTCCTCTTTAAGATGGTTGTGTCCACAAGGATATTCTTGTTTCCCTTGGATGACTATATGGTAATTATTATATGTTTTTGATAGTTTATTATGCTAATATGATTAATTGTTGATATGTTTTGAATTTTTAAATGATTCAAGAGATTGAATAGGATTGGGAAAATTCCCAATGAGCCTTTATATTTCATAAAAAATAATTGTAAGCGGGTTTAAGTCTCTATTTTGAATATCTCTGTCAAACTACATGTGATAGTGACTGTCACAGTCTCAGCCAATAGACCTTTTTTTTCATTGATCCATTGGAATAGGAAAGTAGGCTATCAAAAGATACTTTTATTGATAATTTAAAAGGTGTGGATAACCTTTTTAATCCACTTGGAAAAGTCTCTAGAAATTTTTAAGTCTCTGATCATGCAAGTTTGTAAACCTGTCATGTCAGAGATAGTGACAATCCTAATTTTGATTGCATAATAGTAAGGCATCATAGTGGTTAAGATAGAAAGAAGATACTACAGGAAGTTTTAAAACTAGTTAGGAGAAAATAGCTTATTATTATATTTTTCATTTCTCTGACCAATAGTGTAGTGGCAGAACATTCAAGAGTAATGAAAGAAGTCATGAATGCCTAATAAACCTTTTTTTGTTTATCAATTATTTCTTTGTTGAATATTACATTTAAAATAAATGATGTCCTTGAATATATGTTAGACATTGTGAACATAGTAGTGATTTTGTGATCCAAAAGTGCTATGAAGTCTCCACACATTGGACAAATATATCCTTTGTGATTAGTTAATAACCTATAAAGTTCTGATTAATTTAGAATTTTAATATTTTTCAAAGATGGTCAAATTTCCTAGGAATGGTCAAAGGGGTAAAAAATGGTTTAATTCATGTAATTATGTTATATTTGAAATTTTGAAAGGTTTTAGGTCCTTGGGAAGTTATTTGGTCACAAAAATGCAAAAGTTGCAAAAGTTACTTGACAACTTTTGCAACTTTGCAATAAAAGTTGTCATTAGTGGTATGAATGACCAATTAATTGAAAAATTCATTGGAGGAATTTTAAAATAGTTTTAATGTATATAAAAAATCACTTTGGGTCGTGGGTCAATCAATCAAGGTGATAAGGGAAGAATTTCAATAAAAAATACCAATTTTCAATGCCATTCTTATGTTCTTTCACTAATTAGAGGAGAATCTCATGTAAATATAGATTGGGAACATTTGGAAAGTTATTGGGATTGAAATATTAATTATTTATCCTCATTTTTGTGGTGTTTCTGTGATTGGACATTGGGAATGCATGTTGTTTGATTAAACCCTTCCAAAACTGGAGTAAAACCCTCATTTCAAGGGTATAAAGGAAGATGAGATCATAAATTTTGTTTGCACCATTGGAAAATTTTCAAACTCTAGACTTTATTATTTCCTTTAATTCTATTTTAAATGGACTTGGTATCAAATTGATCAGTTGTGTCTTTTGGAGAAAATTGTTGTCCTAGCGGGTTCATGTTAGTAATTTTCATTGTTTTGATAGTTAATAACATTGTCTTTTCAATTTATGATGTATATGATGTTTCCAAATGTTCCCTAAGGTTTAATAAAGTTGAGATAATACTAATTAATTCCTCCAAGGTGCATGTTAAAGTCTCCACATGATTTAAGCCATTGGTTTTTGAATTTACTGTCATAACTATCCTAGAATTTATACAGTCTGAATCAGAATTCACTCTCTATTTTATGGTCATGTTGTAGTTTTGGGTATGTCTCCATTTAAAAAAATATGGTGAATGAAAAAAACATTTATTTTTAACCATTGCATGAAAGTTCATTTTGTTTTAATCTTTGATCCACAAGGTTCACTATTCTGGCTGTCATAACTGGGACAATCATAGTTAGAGAAGACTCTATTGTTTAGTGAAGTGGTTCCTCAATTTAAAAGATATGTGATTGATGAACCCTTATAACCTAATATTATTACTAAATAATGTTAAGTCTTGGTATGTGTTAGAACCCATCCTAGACAATTTTTTTATAGAACAAACAGAGGTTGGTTCCTGAGAACAAAGTTTGATTTCTCCTATTACTTGGAGTCTTTAATTATTGTTAACCCTCAAGGGTCAATTGATTATTTTATATAAATGCACCTTTTAATCCTATTGCAATTAATTATGGAGATAAATTTCACATAAGGTCATATGTCTGATTTTGGATAGTGACTTCCAATTTGTTTAAGGTACTATTATAAAAAAGGCATGGTGAAATAAGATGCATTACAAAGTTCACTCAAGGGATAAAGGTCACTATTTTTCATTGAGTCTCTATGAGGGAGAATTTATTCCAAGCATAAGTGTGTAATTATTGTCAAGACCATGTATTGTAATTTTCATATGAGTGTTTGTGGGTTGTTGATCTGAACCACAATTCTCTACTACTCCTAACTAGGATCAGAGGAAGATTATGTCAAGAAGGCCTAGTGGGTGAGTCTTCTTAGTGGAGCCTTATAGATCTATATTAGTACAATAGACTTAGATTTAGTTATGACTATGGAAGACTATCAAAATAGGGCAATAGAGTATAGTTGTGACCAAGCTCTCATGCTTTTCCCTTCAAAATTCAGTGGAAATTTATTTCCAATTGCTGATATTGACCCATGTTCAATCAATTGCAAACACTCTATAGTGATAAAGTATATTTTAAACATTAAATGATATCGTCAATAGTTGAAGGGAGTTGCAAGATACTTTTCTAACATTTTTCAAGTAGGATGTTAATTACAAACAAAAAAGCTCTTTGTATAATGAAAAAGTAATAAGCATTTGATGACTTGGAAAGAGAGAATGTTAGTGGTGCAACTAATCCCATTAGAATTAGAAATGTTTCTAAATAAATTGGTTTCATTAATGAAGAAGAAGAAGAAGAAGAAGAAGAATATTTAGATAATCCATTATAATCATTTGTAGTTAATTTTTTTGATAAGACAACTCTAATAGTTGTCTACACCTCTAGAAAAGGATCACCAACTGTTGGTTTAACAACATTTGTCATTCATAACTCCAACATGGTAAATGATTTATATTCATAATTATTTATCCATTTTACCATTTTATCCTTTTTTTTCTCATTAGGGTTTTGAAAAATATTGAGTTATAAATTTTCAAGATGTGTAAGGCTTTTGTATATTCTTAGATATTGTATCAAACAAAAGTAGGGTAGAGAAAAATATGGTATGATAAAAAAGATCTCTATTTATTACAAAAAGAGTTTTATCTTAAAGGATGGGAAATTATTTTTGCCAATGGAGGGTTTATTTGTATTAATGAATTTGATAAGATGAGGGAAGAGGATAGGTAAATGGTTTTCTTTCTACATCCATTGTATGCCCAAGTCTAGTTTATTCATATTCCATATTTTACTCTTAACTTTTGTTTGCCAAAATTACATTTTATAACCTTCAACACTTTCCAATTTGCTCATTTAATCATTTGGCATTTTTGACAATCTTGCCACTTCTAATAAATTTTTTTCACTTTCGGCCACTTTCACCACTAAAATAAAATTACATTTTTTTAATGTGCTTTCATCCACTTATCTTTTTGCAGACCTAAGTCCATTGTTTAGAATATGTTTTGTCAAATAATCCTAGTTTTTCCACTATGACCTATCAGCCATTCCATGAGAAATGAATTTTTAAGCCATGATATTATTTGTTCAAATTCTACTCTTAACCTGCAAGGTTCCTCTATTTGTAACTTAGACCTGAAATAAAATTTTGTGAAATCTTTTTGATTTTCACATTATGTTATTGGATCTTCTCATTATCTGACTACCCAAATTGCTAGCAAGTTTACCAAGTATTGGATTTTATACATTATTTCAACTTAGGGGTTTGTAACTAAGGCTTGAATGGTACTAGCACTTATATGCAATTGACTCCTAATTCATTCCAAAAAGGGTTGCAATTCATGAGGCATTGGAACAACAAACAATATCCATAGCAAAGGCAGACATTATAACTGTTCTCAACTCATGCACCTCAGTGCTTGCAACAACCAATATATATTTTATATGTTATGATGATCTCAAGCTATGTCATCAATGATTATTATTAAAGATTATGGAGTATGTTAAATCTTATAATTGTGTTATGCCATTTGATGCAGGGGCATTCTAGGGTACTTGGTGAATCTGCATGGTGGTGTATTGTTTTGGTTTTGTGTTACTCGATTACAACTTTAATCGATGGTCTCATTTATTAAAGGAAGCTCAGTCCTTGAAGGAACTCGGTCAAAATTCTTGTGCTCGGTGGAACTTGTGCTCGGTGATGCATGTGTTGCTCAATGTTTCTTGGCTTGGTCGGTTGTTTCATTGGTGATCGTTTGTTTCTCTAGCGCTTGGTAGTTCTGGTTTACCGACTGGAGTTCTTGGTGATTTGGTTGGCTGACTTAGTGCATTTATTATTGGTATCTTTTGTTGTATTCTCCTATGTAGATCTAGAGGCCAACATGGATAATTAAATGTTTGTAAGGCTATTTGAGAGCCGACTGTTGTTGCATTTAATATTTGTTTGTATTAGGAGGTGACTTGTCTTAGGAGTTAATTATGACATCTAGCCAACTTATGGCTGAAGATTAGTATTTAAGGAGTGTTTGGGTAGTTGTTTAGGGATTGGATTTGGGAAGATAGAAGGATAGAATTTTGGATCCTACGAGATCTTGAAGATCATATTGTTATCTAATAGTTTGTAATAGCAGAGCTAGTGGTTGTTTGTTTGGAGACAAGGAGATTGCTTGGAGGCTTGCGAGCTCAAGTTCAAATCTGCATTAGGGTTTCCATCAGTTGCTGATTTGTTTACAACTGGACTAGCTAGAGGTGGCTTGGATCTTTGTTGATCTTGTAGAACTGATTCTTGATTGTATTTGGCCCTAAATCAAAAGGCCTTACAATCAGGCATGTTAATGAGAATTCTATTGGAAAACATTGTCTTGTTGTGTAATTCTGCATTGTGGTGTTTGGCTGCTTGTGAGGACCATCCTTAATTGGATCCTCCTTATTTGTCCTATGTCACCATCATACTGATATGATAGGAGTATATTATTGGTATGATCATAGATAACACAAGACAAATAGATTTGCACAAAAAAATTATTTCTCGATTCGATCTCATATTCATTGTAAAGGATGTTCAGATCTATGATCAAGATAAGGTATTCCTAGATGAAACATGACAACATAATATTTAAGTTAAAATATCCTAGGTCAAAAATTGATAAACTTACACATTAATATTTATGTTCAGCTTATTGTGAATCATGTTATAAAAGTACATGTGAATGTAGGGAAAAAAACTAAGGATTCAAATGCTCTGGATAGATAAAATTGGCTTAAAATGTAAGGATAATGTTGTGCTAATGATTTTTTCATTTTTTGTGGTTGATTAATGAATCTTACTAACTTATTTTTGATATATTCATTGAATACTATTGAGTAAACTAACAACCTAGGTTCTTAGATGTTGTTTCTACCATGTTACAAAACAACTATGTTAGAATTAAACATGTGTACTGTGATGCCTAGTCCATTTATTATTTATTTGTATGACATAATTATTTCCAATTGATTAAGTAGTAACATCAATAATTTACCTCATATAGTTTTAGAAAATGCGCCAACAAACCCATGAATGTGGAGAAGATGCACCTATACCAATTACTATGAAGCAATTAGAAGCTATTATTTGGATTAGTGAGTCCATTGCCAAGATGTGATTATTACCTATGGAAACAAAGGAATATGTAATAGAAGACCTGAGACTTTTCAATGTGTCTACAATGGATGGTGCACATTCTAACATTATTGATTAAAGAAACTTAAAATCATAAATAAGAATCAAAATTCAGGTTAGTATCCTATGTTACCAAGTAATTTCCAAATATCATGTTTGTTCATTCTATATTTTTTTCTAAACAAAGGTACAATGTATGCAAAGAATGAGTTGCATTGACATGAAACAAATTATTTTCATGTAACAACAAGTTGAGACATAAATAAAAAGGAGAATAGGAATTGGAAATGTCATGTCTAAGAGGCGCCATCTTGATGATTTAGTAGGAATTTGATTTAATTAACTTAGATGATTCAAACTTAGTATAAAGTAAGAAATTTGACCTAGAGACAAAGCAATGCTCACTTCTTCTCTAGGTATTATGCATTTCCATTTTCTTGTGAATTATCATTTTCTTCTAGGGTTTAGATTTTATCTTTTCTTTTAAGTTTTTTCCTTAATGCATGCTATGCAAATATATTCATTTCAAACAACTATAGGAGTCTAAATCTTTTATTTGATTTTAAGTAGCATTGTCTGATCCTTTCTTTGACTTTATTTCTTCCATGATGCATTATAATATTGGAGTGTTATTCCATCCTTTGTGATGTTGTGATCATTTTCTCTTTATTATAACTTCCCTCTAATTACACCTTTCACTACTCAAACCTCCAAAGAACAATAACTTGATGTTGACAAAGTCACACCTTTCATTGTATCATATAGTCATTGGATTGTGACCGATTTACCACTGTCAGTTGGGATCCATTTCTTTGACTTCACTATCTTAAGGCAATTATTTTTTCTCTATTTTGGATCATACTTGATTTCTTTTATTTATTGGCTCTTCATTAGCTTCATCTGTTACTTGTAACTAATTTGTGTGTGAGACTCTTTTTTTGTGTATTACTATCTTTCTTTTCATGTACCATTTCTCTCAACCTTCCTTCTCACAAATTCTCTTGTCTTCACTAATGTACCTTTTCACCACAAAAATACTCTTTAAGGCATCTCTTTGTCCTTTTGACACCATATCCCACTGTATTATTCCATCTACTTTGTTATTTATGTTATTCATCAATTTATATTCTTGTTATAAATACAACACTATACTCTTACATTCCAATTACCCACTTTTCTCTATATTGATCACTATTTTGCATCTAAGATCCATTCTAATGCAAGTGCATCGGCATTATAGAAAACTCAATTAAAGCTGAAAAAATCAAAAATTTGTTTCAATAATAAATAATGTGAGTGATGATATATCTAGAGTGTGATTTAAAATGTTGATTAAAAAAGTGTTCTTATCATGTAAAACTCTCAAGAAGAATTGATTTATATTCATATTAAAAAAAATGTAGAAATCTAAGATAACATAAAACTTGACTAAAAATGAAGCATAGGAAATTTGTTCTTTTAATAATGTGTTTATCTCATTTCTCTTCTTCATTTTAGTTCATTTTGATGAGTCATAGTGTTTGATATGAAAAGTTGAATGGAATTTTTTCTAATTCATACCATTCTGATGATAGATCATAGAATAGATCCAAAAGAATGTGAAGCTTTCAAAAAAAATTATATTATATTATAAAATGAAAAGTGAGAAGACCAAAATCTGAAAAGGGTGCTAGATCAATGGGAGAGAAACTAATTTCCAAGTAGGAGGATGGTGATTCGATCCCATCATGCCCTAATATGACTAAATATATAACTAAATATGCTACTAAATAATATATGACTACTCTAGGATGATGATTGTTATGTTTTTGAAAGAAAAATATGAAGCTTTCAAGATGTTTAAATGGTATAAAGCTAAAGTGGAAAAGGAAAGTAGAAAAGAGTTAAAATTCTTGAGATCAGATAGAGGTGGTGAGTTTATTTCTGATGAGTTCACTAACTTTTGTAATGAGCATGGAATTAAAAGACATGTTTCTGCACCAAGGACACTGTTGTCACTAAGGATTGCACCAAATTTGCTAAGTATTAAAACTCAGCAATCCTGTGAAACATGGGACTATTCTCAAGCTGTGGGTAACCTATCCGAGAATAGACCTTCGGATTAAGGGCCGGCTACCCCTTGGATCACTTAGAAAATTGACTAAATTTTAGGAGGAAAGGGAGAGAGTGCATAAAATAAACAACTAAAACTGATTGAAAGCAAGGTGATCAGTAGAATTCGAAAGAAGATCCACAATTGGAATAAGCTTACAACAACAACAAAACAAAACCGAACTCACAACTTGCTTCTACTTCCTTAAACTCCCTACAAAATAAGGTACTTGAAACATAGAGAAGGGAGACATCTCCACAATTCTGATCTTTCAATTGCACACAAATTTACGCTATTGAGCTAAGATGAATTCTTGAAACACCCCCTTGGATCAACATGCAGATTAAGGATACAAGGACATCACAATAATCTTGCACAAGATTGAAAAGAACAAATCCAAAATTGTAGGGAAACAAGAAGGATCAATTTTATTGCTAAAAAGAAACTAAGTACAATTGTCTCTCAGAGCTACAACACTCATATCAGAGAGAATAGAATGAAGAGCTAACCTCCATCATGAAAAGTGAGAGGTATATAACTAAAACCTAGGAATCTGCATTCAAACTCCACCACCTCCTAAGAATAGAAAAATATCAAAAATAGACCCATGAGGCTGCATCATAACTTGGATGCCAGATTCCTGGGTTTTTAGGGGTGGTGAAAAAAGTTTCATTTCATTTCACTGTATCTTTATCACTCTGCATTTTGATTTTGAGAGTTTGGCTCCTTCGAGGGCATTGGTCCTTCTATACATTGTTTGGATATTTGATATTGCTCTGTATTTGTCCTCTTTGTACTGTCGAGGGTTTTGAAAATGATGCAATATGTCAATTTGTATACTGGTTTTATTTCTTAATGATGCTTTTAAAAAGATTTCATGACCCAAGCACTGTTATGGTTTTATGGCTTGATGACCTCATTCAATGGTCATGAGCCATTGAGATCAGGCATGCTACTATCTCCACTATTTTCCTTGTCTTCTATGTGGCCCATGAGCTATCGTCTTGCTATAGATTCCTCATCATAGAAGGGGGCACAATATATTGAGGGTTTACTGTCTTTATTGTACTGTATGTTGGCACCGAATCCTCCCACCCCCTGTTATTTTTGAGGGGCACTGTGATTTGTTTTTATTTGATAGCATATGTTCTAAATCACTTGGGATAGCAAGCTAGTGCACCATTATTAACTGGATTGCAATTGTTCTACATTCTTGTTGGAGGTCGAGAGCATCACTTAATACCTTTGCTTGCTATTGTAATATCACGGACACCAACTTTTGTGTATTTATTGAGTATTATGAATTTGGTCTCTACAAGGGCACAATGTTGTATTACCTCCCTATTTTCTATATGACCCATGATCATAATGGCTCTGTGTGTTATTTCCCCTTTGACTTATTGTGGTATTGAAATGATGAACCGAGCCTCAACATGTATCTAGCTCGATCATCATTTTAATACCACTATGTGAATATTTATCAAGTCATGAAACTCTTCTGTTTTATTGTTCATTGCATGGCATTCAAGCTCGAAGACCAATCATACAGACCCATAAGCTATTTGGAGCATTGCATACCATTATCAATTTCTTAGTTTTGATTTCTTGCTCACGGAATCTCATAATGACATATTCATATTATCCTATCCCACAGGTGTGACTAGATTAATGTTTTTGACAGTTCAAACCTATTTTGAATCCTCAGTACAACATCTATGCCCACTGGTTGTGGAGGCTCATGGGTCTAACTTGAAACTAAGGCATCAATTCCTTAAGCTTGTTTGACCCATATGTATCTGGGTCACTTTCGTTGAATTGATATCTCTGCTTGTTGTCAGGGTAATAAGATCATCATTGTTTGTGTGCTTTTGGTCACTATCATGCTGCTAGTCTTTGATGTTTATCACTATGCCCTCCTTCATAGTGTTTGACCTGTGAGCCTATGGCACCATGCTCATGTATTCATTTCTTTGCTATGCATTATCTCCCCATTCTATTGGGGCCTGATTACTATTGTAGATGGTCACATTAGATGAGGATATGACTCTTCAAGGGTTCACTATCTTTTACATGCATGCTATTGTATACGTATGCCAGCCCATGAGCTTAGTATCTAGGCATGCTCTTCCTGCTGGTGTGACAATTATGTCCCACAGGTTTGTATTGCCTTACTTTACATTGGTGCCATGACCTATTGTTGATGTATGGATGGCATCATGCTATTTCTTAAGGTTTAACCACAGACTGGCATATGTTCATTTTTCATTTTGAAATGCCCCTGTTGAAATTGAGGGCCCGAGCACTAGAATCCTGGCATACTTTGGTGGTTTTTTACATTCATGTTTTTGGAGCTCATGCAGCCTGTGCTCTTCCTTGACTTTTATTATTGTATTGATACAGATTATATAGCCCATGACAACTTGTTCATTGTGTGTTTATTACTTCTTTGAAGCATCATAATCTTTATTTGCTGTGGCTATTTATCATTTGTTGTTACACTCTATTCAATGCTCATTAAGATGCCATTGTTTACTTACTATTCCATGTGTTGACATGTTGATTATTGGTTCCTAAAGACTGTAGCCTTTTTGAATTTGGTTCATTATATGGATTTTAACATGTTCATCACAAAGCATCAAAATGTGAATGTAGGTTTGAAGCATATTATGTTGCGGTGTACCCTTTCTTTAACATGCAAATTTCTATATCCTTATTTCTCTATTTTGATATTGATTTGGTGTACCCTGCAAGACCTCCTTTTTCTAGTGTTTGACCATGCTTCATCTGATTTATCTCCATGATTCTTGAGTGTCCCCATTGATGCTGCATCATCTAGATGTTTCTTTATTGACCGTGGGTGTTCTTGGCCCTTGATGCAGTCACTGACAGGGAACTTGAGGTTTTCCTGTCATGATCTACATCAAGGGTCAAGGTCATTCATTTGGATTTATTTTTGGATCATCTCCTCTTGTATCTACACATGAAACAAACACATCAGTAAAAAACATGGTGCCGCTTTTATTTCTGGAGCCTTTTATGCACATGCCCTAAGCACAACCTTTCCCAAAGGTGTATGGCTGAGTGTATGTATGCATTTTGCAAATATTATGATACCAGTTGTTGCTTAGATCCATGGATCTAACCCATATCTCCTCTTCTCTTCTTCCAGGTTTTGGATCATAGGAGCTCTCTGGACAAGACCGGATCTAGACATCATTACCAGGCAATGTCTGGTACCCCTATGTTTAATTGATTACTTTATGTATATCTACACTCATTCATTCAATTCTAGTAACGGCTATGCTCATGACCTATGTGAGCTCAGATAGATGTTTTCTTTCTAGTTCTTTCCCTTTTGTACAATGTACATATCACTGATACATGCATGTGTAATCTCTAGATGCAAAAGTTTTATTTTCTTTCTCTTTCATGCAGTTTCGCAATAAAATGAACATAAATTTAAGAAAGACCACTAATAATTTCAAACTAGGGTGCAATAGTCTAAATTAGTAACCAAGCCCTCCTCAAATGAGTAAAATATTGATAACATTCTGGTGACTTCTTTAGAGTGCTTTCCTGCTAAGCATCCTGAACAGCTACCTTAAAGATCCATTGGGAATAGAGTCCTATAAGGTTCAAACTAAAATTAGCTCCTTAAACAACCAATCCTCCTTGCTGAAAAAACCCCTAACTACCGGAGATAAATTCTCTATCTTATTTCTACTCACAGCAAGCTAAAAAACTGAACTGAAAGTAAACTGAAAACAAAACTGGAAACAAACTCGTGCCAGGCACTTAGGAAACATAGAAAGCTAAAAACTTCTAACTTACTAATGTACAGGGTATAATTAGACCTGAGAAACAAGCCTTGAGGTGAATCCCATTCACTAGAATGGGCAACTCCTCTCCATCCAGATTAGCCAGCTGAAAAGCATTATGGGCCTTGCATTTAATCACCATGAAGGGTCCACTCCATATAGCATCAAATTTAGTATGTCTTCCTGGTTTGTGCTTTGATTCATCCCACTTGAGGGCAAGGTCTCCTTCCTTGAAAACTCTAGGTGTGGCCCTCTTATCAAATCTTTTATTCATCTAAGAATGATGAGCCTCCAGGTTCTCTAGTGCTAGTTTTCTTACTTCTTCAAGTTCAACTAGTTCAGCAAGCCTAACTTGCATAGTATCTTCTTCCATAAGATCAATTTCTTTGATCAAACTCAAAGTAGGTAGCTTAGTAGACAAAGGAATCCTAGCTTCTTTCCCATAAACAAGTGTATAGGGGGAGTTACCTGTAGACCTCTTGGGTTTTATTCTATCTACCCATAAGGCCAGCTTCAACTTGTTGAGTCAATCCCTCTAGTTTCCTTCTATAGTCCTTTTGATGATTCTCAACAAGTTCTTGTTTGTTGATTCTGCCTGACCATTACCCTAAGGGTAATAGTTAGATGAGGTACTTAGGAATATATTGTGCTTTAGTTCCCATTCTGAGATCCTCATTACCATAAATGCCATAGTATTGTCTGAAATGATAGAATCTGGGGTGCCAAATCTAGACACAATGTCTTGATAGAAATTTAGGACAAAGGTCTCATTTGCTTCCTTCGATGCTACAACCTCTATCCATTTGGTAAAATAATCAGTAGTAGTAAGTACCCATCTATGTCTAGCACTGGATGGAGGATTGATAGGTCCAATGAAGTCCAACCCTGATTTAGAGAAGGGTTGCTCCACTTTGATGGGATGCAGAGGGAGGGCTGCTAACTTCTATTTTCCAACAAATAGAGCATAGTTCTTGCACTTCCTTACCCAATCAAATGCATCCTTGTATAGGCTAGGCCAGTAGTCTCTAGCTCTCATCACTTTTAGAGTAGTGGTTCTGGCTACAAAGTGTCCTCTAGAACCTCCATCATGAAACTCTTCCAGTATTCTGTCTACTTGGCTAGTTTCAACACACCTCAAAGAGACACCACTATGATCTTTTCTATACAGAACATCATCAATAATGATAAATCAGATAGCTTGAAGTCTAAAGTACCTTATTTTACTCTTGTCAAGGCCTTGAGGGCACTGACTGGTTGAGAGATAACATTTCATCTCTGTTGTCCAACTCACACTCTATTCTGCACTCTGGTTGATCAGGACAACCTCCTCTTCTTGTTGGTTTTTGTCTGTTCTTCCCTCATTCAGCTATTTACACAACCCTTTTTGTTAAAATAATAACAAAATATAGAGACAAATAGGAGCTTGTTTAATCAATGAGCTTAGGAATAGGAAAAATTACCATGAATTAGTGCAAGAACTAGGAGCATTCACCAAAACCAAGCAACAAGGAGACAATATTTTGAAGGGGGAAAATCATAAAAAAGCCCCCCTGATATTAATGAAAGTGGCAACAAATGCCTAAGAATGAGAGAGAGATAGAGTGAGAGCTTAGCTCATACAATGTTGAAGAAGAAGAAGAATCTCATAAGATGAGAGAAAGAGAGCCTTTATCTTTCTGTTTATTTCAGAAGAAGAAGAATAATCTCATAAGGCATCTCCCTGTATGCCATGGTGCCCGATTTGATGGTGAATGTTATTTTGTATTGGTTGTCTTCTTCTCTAACTAGGACCTAGTTATAGCCAGAAAAGCCATCCAACAAGGAAAATTTGTCTGATCCTGAGACATACTGCACTATCTATTCCATGGAGGGCAATGGGTGGTATTCTTTGAGTGAGGCTCTGTTAAGGTCTCTGAAATCCACACACAATCAGATTTCACCATTCTTCATCCTGGCAGGTTCTAGATTGGAAACCCAAGAGGTGTTTTTAATGGGAAAGATAATATTGGCTTCAATCATTTTCCTCAATTCTATTTTCATCAAAACTTCTAATTTAGGATTGATAGGTCTCTATTTTTGCCTCACTAGTTTGGCATGGGGTTCTAGCTCAATGGTGTGGTAGGCTAAGTGGGGATCAAATCCTTTTAGATCATAGTATTCCCATGCAAAAACATCATTAAACTCTTCACATAATGAGATAAAGGCCTACTTTTCTGGCTGAGTGCATACCTTCCCTAACTTAAGGGATTTGTCTTTGAGAATCTCTATAGGTTGGTAGTGCTCTTCCTTGACTGTCATGATGGCCTTGTCCCCTCTGAGCTGATCATCAGAATTAAAAATGGACTCAAGGATGACCAGTCCCTTGGGTAGCTTGTTAGTTTTCAACTGTAACATTTGGTCATTATACTGGTGAGCATGTTTATTTTGGTTAACTTTAGAGAATTCAGCTTCTTCTATCAAAAAGTTAAAAATATGCTCATCATTTTTAAAGACTTGCCAGCTCACCTGATTGTCTGGTATTGATGGTCTTACCAGAACTTTCACATGCTACATTTCAGGGCTTGTGATCTCCTTTGGGATATCATATTCTACTCCCATGGCAACCATCTTGTCTACCTATTTGTTCTAATTTCTTGGGACAACAACCAGATTAAAAGCACAAAAATCTTCCATTAAATCCAAAACCCTATGCTTATACATCTTAAGTGTATCATTTTTTGTGAGATTAGTTCCATGAATCTGATTAACCACTAATTCACTATCACCTATAACTTTTAGACACTTGATTCCTCTTTGTCTAGCCCATTCTAAACCATGAATCAAGGCCTCATAGTCTGTTATATTGTTAGTATAGTTGAAAGAAAAATGAACAAGAGAGTAATACCTTTGTCCTTCTGGAGAAATTAGGATAGCTCCTCCTCCCGAACCAACTTTTCTTTTGGCACAATCAAAGAATAACTGCCATAGCTCACCATTTTGATTTTCAAAACACTTATCTTCTTTCTTCATCAAATTTGGAATCACAACACTCTCCTCATGGATAATATACATTCCAATACCAGAGATCTCCATGTTTCTAAAAGGGTTATCCTCTTCCAAATCTCTTTCAGCCCACTCATCTAGGAAAATATCAAGAATTTTTTCAATAGTGGTTTCAGGTTCAGAATCGATGTAATCTTGCTCGTGAAACATCAGATTGGCATTTATAGGGCTTGGGGTATAAGGTTCAACATGATTTTTTGCAAAAACCTTAGACTTGATCCTAACTCTAGTCCCATACCTAGTTCTAAAGTATAGATGAGACCAATCAGCTAAGAGATATCCCCCTAACCTGGCAGTGAAATCTCTTCTTAGACAGATAGCAAAGTGAGGAGGTAGATCTATGACATAGACATCTTGGGGAATAGAGAAGTTGGGACATTCGTGTAGAGTGAGACTCAAGTTTTTAATTACTCCAATGGTGCTAATTGATGACCCATCGAACTAAAAAAATGCCTGTCTATTGGCTCATAAGACAATCCTAGGAGGTCTACTAACTATTTAGAAATCATAGAACTACTTGCCCCTGAGTCTATCATGCAATTATGAACTAAAAAATTTCCAAAAATAAGAGTAACATAGAAAGGAGGGGGTTTAACCTATGGAGAAACAATGGGTTGCAAGCTAGCTTCTTCAGTTTGCTACTCTTTTTGAGGTGTTTCAGCCACTAGGATTCTAGGTTGTTCTGAAATAGCTTCTTGATTTGATGAAATCTTAGCCAACTCGCTAAGTATTAGCTCCTTTTGTCCAGGGTTCACTAGGGTGTCCATAAAAGGCACTTTTAGGGAGGTCTTCTCCATTTGTTCCACAATGTTAAAAGATCCCAAGCTCACTTTAGAATGCCCTTTTGCTACAACAGTTTTGGGTTGTGTGGACACCAACTGTGTCACTACCTTGGCCTATTCCTTAACCTCTTTTGACTAGTTTTGGACTAGACCGCCTTGGTTTGTGGAGTCACAATAGGAGCTTTCTGGCTAGTAGAGGCCACTTGTTCCACCTCCAAAGCCTTCTTCTTAGACCTTGTATTGGCTATGACCAAAACATAGTTCAGGCTATTAACTAGTGTCACCTTAGGTGTCTGCAACTTATTTGGGGTAGCAACTAGACCTTATTGAATCTCTGGTTCTTGAACCATCTCCTACAACATCATCACATTGTTCTACACCATGAGGGCCTGATCATAGCCATTAGGACACATCCCTTGGATAAGTTGCTAATTGCATGGGCAACCCCATTGGTATTCTTACACCATGTTATTCTGAGCCATAGGAACCAACTCTCTAGAAGCACTAGGAGTGTTAGGATTATAAGGCTGACTGGCTTTCTGATTGTAATTTCTTACTTGGCCTTGCTCGCCTTGTTGGTATTGGGGTCTATTTTTCTGGTAATGAGCTTCATAGGGCTATTGATAAGGCTATTGATAGGGTTGTTGGTAAGGCTGGGACTGCTGCTTCTTTAGACTAACCAACTCATTAGTAATAGTTTGCAAGTCCTTTTTTATCTTATTCAGCTCTTGGGATTGGTTCACAACTAGACTAACAACTTGTTGAGAAGGAGTTGGGAGAGGTGGAATAGATGCCAAGGCTAGAATTGTTTCAGGAATGGGATGAAGCTCAAGAAAAATAGCCATGGGAGGCCTTGGGGCTAAATTTCCTGCTTGAATTAGGTTGTTTTCAGCTCTTATGGCAAGATCATATACTATTGGTAAATTAGTCCCTCCCATGGATTGAATCATAATAGAGATATCACTATTGAGAGATCTTAGATAATATAGGAAAGCATGCTGGCTTGAAGGTCTAGCTGTGGCTAGTATTCTATTCCCTTTCCTCTAAAATCTAAAATTAAAATCCATCATGTACTCCTTAGGGGCCCTTTTAATGGTAGTCAAATGTTCAACTAAGGAGAGATGGTCTGATTTATCTTCAAATTGATTGGTCAAGGCCTAACCTAACCCATCCCAATTAGCTATAGAACCAAATGCTAAGCCTCTAAACCACTACAATGCTTTGCCTTTGAGGGAAGCTGCCAACAACCTCAGAGCCACATTATCTTGGGTTATATTATGAAGGGCATAGAGGGATGCTACATCTCTTATATGTTCAATAGTGGAGGTCTGATCCTCTCTTGTGAAAATGGGAAAGCTTTTAAGGGCTGATATAGGTATGTCATTATGCTGCTACAAATTCAAGGGGCTACCTTGATTGAAGGCTACAAAAGGATGATGTCTAGCCATTGGAGGATTAAGGGGAGCTTGAACTGCTAGTGTTGCTTGCACGGGCTGAATTGGGGGAGTGGTTGCAAGAATGTGAGTAGGATTAGGAGTGGGATTTGCAAATTGTGATGCACTATTTTGGGCTGCTTTAGACCTTTTTTTGATAGATGTTAGCTCTGTATACACAAAAGGATTCTTACTCTACCTAGTTGGAATGCCACTCATAAGCTTAAGTGTTGATATGCATGAAACAAGATTAGAGTCACCAGGTATGATATCAAAACTCAGTCACTGCTCATACCATACAATAACTTGCATGTAAAACTTCTTATAAATCTGACTCACTGAGTCTTATGTCCCACCGGGCATGCCAAAAACTGTTGTCACTAAGGATTAGACCCAATTTTCTAAGTATTAAAACCCAACAATCCTATGAAACATGGGACTATTCTCAGGCTATGGGTAACCTATCTGAGAATATACCTCTAAATTAAGGGCTGACATCCCCTTGGATCACCTAAAAAATTGACTAACTTTTAGGAGGAAAGGGAGAGAGTGCATAAAATAAACAACTGAAACTGATTGAAAACAAGGTGATCCACCGAATTCGAAAGAAGATCCACAACTAGAATAAGCTTACTCCAAAAGAAAAACAAAACTGAACTCACAACTTTATTCTACTTCCTTAAACTCCCTATGAAATAAGGTACTTGAAACATAGAGAAGGGAGAAATCTCCACAATTCTAATCTTTGAATTGCACAAAAATTTATGCTACTGAGCTAAGATGAATTCCTGAAACACCCACTTGGATCAACATGCAGATTAAGGATACAAGGACATCACAACAATCCTGCATGAGATTCAAAAGAACAAATCTAAAATTGTAGGGAAACAAGAAGGATCGATTTTATCGATGAAAAGAAACTAAGTACAATTGTGTCTCTCAGAGCTACAACACTCATATCAGAGAGAATAGAATGAAGAGCTAACCTCCATCATGAAAAGTGAGAGGTATATAGCTAAAACCTAGGAATCTGCATTCAAACTCCACCACTTCCTAAGAATAGAAAAAGATAAAAAATAGACCCATGAGGATGCATCATAACTCGAATGCCAGATTCCTAGGTTTTTAGGGGTGGCGGAAAAGGTGGGATGCCTAAAAAAGATATTCAAAAGAAGACCATTCTACCCACTAAGTTATGCACCAAGATAGGATTCTGACAATGGTTTATAAAAACACCATTGCCAGAATTACAATAAAGAATGAGCCATGAATTTACATTGAAAGAAAACCCTAACCCCCCACTAAGGTACAAAAGGGATTTAATATATTTTAAAATAATCTCAACCCAAAAGTAGGGAAACACATTTTAAAATAATTACAATTAAACAATAAAACCATCTATGCCCTAAAACAAAATATGGATTAACATATATATTTTAAAATATCCTCAACCCAAAAAAAATGGGGAAAATATAATAAAATATTTACATAGCATAAATCCAAAGTCTAAGAACTCATGGTAAAAGGAAAACCTCAACCCTTATGAGAAGGGGAAGAGAAAAATAATGCATATATAAGAAAAACCCTTTCTCAAAAATGGAGACTGCTGGTAAACAAGCCCTCAACTCGGCAATTGGTAACCTTCCCTTTCCACTAGCAGTCCCGATGGGAACATCTGGCACCCTTCCTCTCTTGGCCTCATATTGTCTAGGTAGGGAGGCATGATCTTTCATTTCATTTCATTTCACTGTATCTTTATCACTCTGCATTTTGATTTTGAGTGTTTGGCTCCTTCGAGGGCACTGTTCCTGCTATACATTGTTTGGATATTTGTTATTGCTCTATATTTGTCCTCTTTATACTATTGAGGGTTTTGAAAATGATGCAATATGTCAATTTGTATACTGGTTTTATTTCTTAATGATGCTTTTAAAAAGATTTCACGACCCAAGAACTGTTATGGTTTTATGGCTCCATGACCTCATTCAATGGTCATGAGCCATCGAGATCAGGCATGCTACTATCTCCACTATTTTCCTTGTCTTCTATGTGGCCCATGAGCTATCAGCTTGTTGTGGGTTCCTCATCATAGAAGGGGGCATGGTATATTGAGGGTTTACTATCTTTATTGTACTGTATGTTGGCACCTAATCCTCCGACCCCCTATTATTTTTGAGGGGCACTGTGATTTGTTTTTATTTGATAGCATATGCTCTAAATCACTTGGGCCTACAAGCTAGGGTACCATCATTAACTAGATTGCAACTATTCTACATTCTTATTGGAGGTCGAGAGAATCACTCAATACCTTTGCTTGTTGTAATATCATGGACACCAACTTTTGTGTATTTATTGAGCATTATGAATTTGGTCTTTGCAAGGGCACAATGTTGTATTACCTCCATGTTTTCTATATGGCCTGTGATCATAATGTCTCTTTGTGTTATTTCACCTTTGACTTACTGTGGTATTGAAATGATGAACTGAGCCTGAGAATGTATCTAGCTTGATCATCATTTCAATACCACTATGTGAATATTTATCAGGTCGTGAAACTCTGTTGTTTTATTGTTCGTTGCATGGAATTCAAGCTCGAAGACCAAGCATAGAGACCCATAAGCTATTTGGAGCATCACATACCATTATCACTTTCTTATTTTTTTATTTCTTGCTCACGGCATCTCACAATGACATATTCATATTATCCTAGCCCACGGGTATGACTAGATTAATGTTGTTGACAGTTCAAACCTGTTTTGAATCCTCAACACAACATCTATGCCCACTGGTTATGGAGGCTCGTGGGTCTAGAACCAGACACCTTCTATGATTTTTGGTTACTGCATTATAAGCACCGAGTTGTTTATCACTGGTGCTCATTTCTTGTGGAGCCTGTGAATTAACCCAAAACTAAGGCATCAATTCCTTAAGCTTGTTTGACCCGTATTTATCTAGGTCACTTTCTTTGGATTGATATCTCTGCTTGTTGTTGGGGTAACAAGGGCATCATTGTTTGTGTGCTTTCAATCACTTTCATGTTGCTAGTCTTTGATGTTTATCACTGTGCCCTCCTTCATAGTGTTTGACCCGTGAGCCTATGGCACCATGCTTACATATTCGTTGCTTTGTTGTGTGATATCTCCCCATTCTATTGGGGCTCGAGTACTACTGTAGATGCTCATGTTAGATGAGGATACAAACCTTCAAGGGTCCAATGTCTTTTACATGCATGCTATTGTATACGTATGCCAACCCATGAGCTTAGTATCAGGGATCCTCTTCCTGCTGGTGTGACAATTATGTCCCACAAGTTTGTATTGCCTTACTGTACATTAGCGTTGTGACATGTTGTTGATGTACGGATGACATCATGCTATTGCTTGAGGTTTAACCATGGACTGGCATATGTTCATTTTTCATTTTGAAATGCCCCTATTGAAATGGAGGGCCCAAGCACTAGAATCCTAGCATACTTTGGTGGTTTTTTACATTCATGTTTTTGGAGCTCATGCTGGCCTGTGCTCTTCCTTGACTTTTATTATTGTATTGATACAGATTCTATAGCTTGTGACAACTTGTTCATTGTGTGTTTGTTATTTCACTGAAGAATCATAATATTTATTTGTTGTGGCTATTGATCATTTGTTGTTACACACTGTTCAATGCTCATTAAGATGGCACTATTTACTTACTATTCCATGTGATGACATGTTGATTATTGGTTCCTACAGACTGTAGCCTTTTTGAATTTGGTTCATTATACATATTTTAACGTGTTCATCACAAAGCATCAGAATGTGAATACAGATTTGAAGCATATTATGTTGTGGTGTACCCTTTCTTTAACATGCAAATTTGTACCCTTATTTCTCTATTTTGATATTGATTTGGTGTACCCTGCAAGCCCTCCTTTTCCTAGTGTTTGACCATGCTTCATCTGATTTATCTTCATGATTCTTGAGTGTCCCCATTGATTCTACATCATTTCGATGTTTCTCTATTGACCGTGGGTGTTCTTGGCCCTTGATGTAGTTATTGATAGGAAACTTGAGGTTTTCCTGTCATTATCTACATCAAGGGTCGAGGTCATTCATTTGGATTTATTATTAGATCAGCTCCTCCTGTATCTACACATGAAATAAACACGTCAATAAAAAACATGGTGCCTCTTTTATTTCTGGAGCCATTTATGCACATGCCCTGAGCACATCCTTTCCCAGAGGTGTATGGCTAAGTGTATGTATGCATTTTACAAATTCTGTGATACTAGTCATTTAGATCCATGGATCTAACCCATATCTCCGCTTCTCTTCTTCCAGGTTCTAGATCATAGGAGCTCTTTGGACATGATCGGATCCAGACACCATTACTAGGCAATGTTTGGTACCCCTATATTTAATGTATTACTTTATGTATATCTACACTCATTCATTCAATGCTTTTAATGGCTATGCTCACAGCCTGTGTGAGCTCAGATAGATGTTTTTTTTCCAGTTCTTTCCCTTTTGTACAACATATATATCACTAATACATGCATGTGTAATCTCTAGATGTAGAAGTTTTATTTTCTTTCTCTTTCATGCAGTTTCACAATAAAATGAACACAAATTTAAGAAAGACCACTAATAATTTCAAACTAGGGTGCATTAGTCTAGCTTAGTAACTAGGCCCTCCTCAAATGAGTAAAATACTGATAATAGACACCACAACAAAATGGAATTGCTAACATGAGGAATATATCTATTGTTGATTGTGCTAGAACACTGGTGATTTAAAAATATGCTGGAAAAATGTACTGGAGATAAGTTGTTAGTACTATTGTATACACATTGAACTCAGTACAACTGAAGAAAGATTCAGACAAGACACTCTATGAGTTATGGTATCGGTACACACAAAAAGTAAATTATTTCTAAATATTTGGAAGTAGATGTTACATTCTGAAAGATTATAGAAATTGAAAATTTGATTCAAAAGGTGATGAAGGAATATTCTTAGGATATTCTACTAAAAGAAAAGCTTACAAATGTTTGAATAAGGTTACTAACAAAATGATTGAAAGTGAAAATGTAAGGGTTGATGAGTTTGCTGAGAAAAATGATGAAGAAAGCAAAAAGGAACCAGAAGATTATGGTAGATTTACATACATTGAGAAGCTTGACACTCTACTTGAGAAAAAGGCTGAAATTATTGAGCAATAGGATAATGATATCAAGCATTAGCCTACAAAGACCAAGAATTAGGAAACAGTTACCCAGGAAGATAATGATCCTACACCGAATGATGAGAAAAGAAGACAACAATTACTAGAAAAATTTGTAAGGAGACACCATCCAAAGAATCAAATCATTGGAGACAAGCAAGTTGGCATGATGACATGAACTAAGTTGAGAAAAAAAACATGTTTAGTATGTGAATTTGAACCTAAAAATGTTAGAGATGCACTTGATAATGATGAATGAATTAAAGCCATGAATGAAGAAATAGATTAGATATTGGAAAACAAAACATGGACATTGGTATCAAGACCGAATGATAAGAATGTAATTGGAACCAAATGGATATTCATAAACAAGTTGAATGAGAATGGTGAAGTTACTAGGAATAAGAGAAGACTTGTATGCAAAGGATATGCACAAGAAGAAGGTATTGATTATGGTGAGACATTTTCACCAGTTGCAAGACTTGAAGGAGTTATAATATTTCTTGCATATGTTTCCTACAAAGGATTTAAAGTATATCAAATGGATATCAAATATAAATTTTTGAATGGAATACTTGAGGAAGAGGTATGCATTGAACAACCTAGAGGTTTTGTAGATCTAAATCACAAAAACATGGTATGTAAGTTTCACAAAGAACTGTATGGATTGAAACAAGCACTGAGATCATGGTATGAAAGAATGCATTCATATCTTATCATTATTGGATTTGTTAGAACAAGTGACAACAAAAAATTATACTTGAAAGGTGAAACTGATGATATAAAGATTCTTATTGCTGAAATTTTTTTTGATTATATCATATTTGGAGGACATGATAATCTTTGCATATCATTTGCTGATGAAATGAGAAAAGAATTTGAAATGTCAATGTTTGGAGAAATTAAATTCTTTCTTGGTTTGCAAATTTAAAACAAAGTGAAGGTATTTTTATTACACAATTAAAGTACATCAAGGAATTATTGAAGACTTTTGGAATGGAAGATTCAAAACCGGTTGGTACACCTATGGTCACAGGATGCAAATTAATAAAGGATGATCAATCAAATGAGGTAATTGGACATTAAATAGATCAATGCTTGGTAAATTGATGTATGTTGTGCATAGTAGACTGGACATTGCACATGAAGTTGGGATTGTAGCAATATTTTTTGCTAATCCTAAAGAATCACATATGACTATTGTTAAAAGAATTATGAGATACTTGAAAAACACTAAGAACTATGGTTTATGGTACAAGAAAGAGGGCAATTTTGAACTACAAGTTTACACCGATGCAGATTGGGCTAGAAAAATTGATGATCGAAAGAGCACTACTGGTGGAGCATTCTTTTTAGGAGAAATATTAGTAACTTGGATAAGAAAGAAACAAGCATGCATTTCTCAAGCCACTGCTGAAGCAAAATATATTGCTGCTGCTACTAATTGTTCAAACATTGCATGGATAAAACAACGCTTGAAAGGGATGAATGAAGAGATCACTGGCCCAGTGATAATTTATTGGGATAATACCAATGCTATAAACATTTTTAATAATCTAGTGATGCATGCAAAGAAAAAGCATATATCTATAATTTATCACTACTTGAGGGAACAAGTACAAGATAAGAAAGTAAAATTGGAGTTTGTGAAATCAAAAGAACAACTTGTAGATATATTTACCAAACCCTTACCTAAGAATACATTTGAGTACTTGAGGACTAGAATAGAGGTCCAACCCCTGTCTACTAATCACTAAGGTGATTAAGAGGTTCCATCAACCTATACCTTATCAGAATATCAAATGATGTTGATGCATATTTCTCACACTTTAGGTTTCCTAAGGTTGTGTAAGCTCAAAGATGGAGAACAATTGACACTAAATATTGGTACATGAAGGTACATGATCTGAAACAAACACAAAAGATAATATTTTGGCTACTGCAGAGCTATTTATTCTTTTCGAAATTGTTGTCAAAGGGAGAGAGATTAAATGAAATATTATAAGGAGAGAGTCAAAGATAGAGAGAATCAATGAGATGAAGACGATCAAATCTATAGGGAGACTCTGCATAAAGTGATAGTGTTTTTTAGTGAAATTAAACATATTAAATGTATCAATCTAGGGAGAGATTATCGAGCTACAAAATTTGTTTATATAGTTGTAGAATAGATGTTTGGTATTCTATGGCATATTTCATAATTGTGTTTCCATCAATGCTAAAGGGAGAGATTGATAACCTACAACTGATTGAATATCTTGATGGAAAGAATGGACAAGTGAAAGAAAATGATTAATGGTCACCGAGCTACTAAAGTGATATGTAAGGAAATTAAATCATTCAATGTATTGTCATTGATGTTGACTAGTTTTGGCTGTACTTATCATGACAGTTAAAAACATCTAAAGAAGGAAAATGGTAAAGGAATGAGATATCTACATGAAAATGAGATGGATATGAAAAATATGGATATGGTATACATTGGGTAGCTTATTGACAAGTCTATGTCATCATGTTGTTTACTTGATTGTATTACATGATTTTGTTATGTATTGAAGATAAGAACTGAACAAGTTTATGTGGTCAGTAAATGAAGATTTTTGTATACACTGAGCTAGTGTAGTGTATACCGAGTATAGTATTCACTGAGTAGGTAATCACCGACACATTCTATATTGACCGAGTGAAAGAAACAAATAATGATTATAACATCCAATTGAATTGATGAGATGGACAATTTCTTATGATTTTGAGGTAGAAGATAAAGTTTGTTATGATGATCTAATGATTGAAAAAATTCAAGATTGATCAAATGAAGGAGAATGAAACATGTTATTGACACAACTGTCGAGGAATCTTAAAGTGAAAAAATGAACAATGGATATTAAGAGGAAAAAATAACAGATGAGAAGAATATGGTTTATTTTGTCTATTTAAAGAGACACGAGATTCATTATTGAGTCTAGGATGATTGATATTGTAGGAGAATTCACATGAAAGGAATATTTTCATGCACCACTGATGAAACTAGTTGAAGATAGAACCGAGTTGAACTGCAAACATTGATGAGCATTAGATAATCATACACCAAGTGGAATGAAGTTGGAGGATATGAAGGATTGAATTGTTTATTGATCAGAGGAGGTATTTTGAGCTTAGCTTAGATTTGAAAATCTACGAATCTGAGTTATATTTGAATCAGATCATTATTGTATTAGTTTAACCATTATTATAGAAAAATATCTTAACTGAGTTGGACATAACAGTCTTTTTGTTTTCAATATGATATTCAATGAATTTTGATTTTTTTCTTGTTAACCCCATAGTGAATGGTGGTCAAGGGAGAAATATTAGTGATAAATCCTCTAACTAGGTCACACCTTACATTGTGTTTTGTAACCTTTAACAAGGTTGGCTCCTAACCGAACTCACTTCAAAAGAGTGAATTATTTTGGTTTACCGGTCCTAGGTGGTTTTTCCCCTAATAGGGTTTCCATGTTAAAAATCTATGTGTTATGTGTGAATGATGTGCTGAATTATTATTTTGCTTTACACATTTCATAACTGGATAGATTGGTAAACACAGTAGTTAATTTACCATCAATCGGTATATGAAGAGAAAGATATTGTTGATATCTTACCAAGTTGATTATTTGATTGAAAAGTTTGAATATATACATTTGGGAGATTTTAGGATAACTATACTTAACTAATTCACCTACCTCTTAGTTATCTAACACTTGTTAGAGCTCAAATTTGTAGATTGTTAAATGCTAAAGGTATTCCAGGCCTTGTGATCAAGTTCAACAATGATTTTGGCCAATGAACGAGGATCAGGCTTCAAATAGATTGATACCTCCTGCACTTTTGGTTCTTCTAGACCAAGGAATGTGTACCTTCTAAAATTATTATAATTAGATTATAAATTTAATCTTTCTCTTTGATCATATTCAAATTGGCATGGAAATTTAAAATGATTTGTTTCTCTACTTCTAATCCTACTCCTACTTCTTCTTGCATAAAATTAAAAAATGTTTGTAGTTGTAATTATTTATCTGATGATCAATGCCTTCCCTTTATTAGGGAATAGATTCAATTACATCTCTTTGATGGTTTTGTATCATCCTATTAGACCATTTTTAATTTCACATCTTGTGTGAATCTATCAACTATTTAAATCGTTATATACCCGATAGTTTTATCCTAATCACTATCACCCATTAACTTGTATTTAATCTCTCCTTGAGAGAACCAAATAGGTGGATTATACAGAGATACTAGGACTCCCTTTGACCAACATGGAATACCCTTGATACCCAAATTAGTGCAAATAGGAAAAAATGTGATATACAAGAAACATCAAATAGTCATGACCACTATAGCCAATATGATAGGTGAAGCCAATTTAGAAAAAAAACATCAAATTGTATTTATTGTACAATAGAGGAAAAGAAAAATTCATGCATAGGTCATTTTTTTAATGATATATTACAATTGATGATTCCCTTTTCCCTTGAAGCCCTCATTTCCCTTTTATAATCATAAGGGAGTGCTTCAAACCGTTACAAATTTTGGTTACAAAACCATTCACTTACTGCCCAAAATCAGAAGTCAAAATAATTAATTGTTGCATCAATAAACTTTGGTCCTTAAATCATAATTTTTTATCAATTTTATTCTTCCTTTATCATTTCGATGAAAATCAAATTCTTTTTGGTTTACATACTTCATTGCAATACTTTGTCATTATTGGAAAATATTTCCCTTTGTCTTCCATTTGTTTACAATTTTTTTTACCTTCCTTACCCCGCTTTCTTAAAAAATTATCTTCACCTTAAGTTCCTCTATGTCCATGAAAATAATTACTCTATAATAAAATGTGAAAAATGATTTCCTCCTTTTATGTTTTCTTTAACCTTCATTTTTCTTACTAAAATCTTTTGTGAAAGCTATTCACCATTTTAGGTAAAACCTTTTAACTTGAGGAATTTCGAATATGTGACGACAAATAAATAATTATTTCCCTCCTCTTCCATAGCATAAGTAAATATATTAAATCTGATAATAAACCTACTTCCTTCATTGCCAACACAATTTCTCCATCTTTATAAAATTCTCCTATAGTTGTAGTTTAGTATGACTGCTACCAGCAACTCATGTTCCTTGTCTATGCTTTCAAATTTTGTAAAATGTGTCTACCGAGGTGATAGAAGCTACAACAATTCACAAAAATTCTCCATTTTAAATGTTTTAATGGATGTTCATAAACTATTCCAATGATCTCATTTTGGTGCAAGCTGTGGTATTTGGCTTTGTGTCTCATTGTAGAAATCTTCAATAACATTTTTGATAGATCAAATGTTGTTGGTACTTTTTGTAGTGTTCTAGAATTTTGGGGGCTTTCCAACAATTCATAATCACTTAAAATAGTAATATAATCTCTCCCAAAGCATAAGAAAGGGTTTGGGCACCTTTTACAAGCAATAAATCTATGTTTATAGTTAAAAAAAGACTTCAAAATTTGGCTTGAAAATAAAAAATGTGATTTTTATTTTTTTTGGTACCGCTACATCATTATGTTCGATTGATTCCTCTTATGATGTTGTATATGCTCCCAATGAGTGCAAACATTGGCACTGCTAGAATCATCAATTTTACTACTGTTGTAGGAATTTCTTGTTTCATATTTTAATTTTTCATTTGTTATTGTATGTCATAAATTTATCTAACAGACTTAAAAAAATGTCTCTTAGACAAAACTTATTTAAGAGACTTTAATTTTCTAAGATACTTCAAAATGTTAAGAGACTTCAATCTTCTAAGATACTTCAAAATGGTCTCTTAGATATGCCATATTTCTTAGCAAAAATTGTTACGAGTAGTAGTTGTCGTTTCACCAAAAGATTGACCTGTTAATGCCCGATACAACCACTAGACTTATATAAGACATAGGAGGTAGTTAAGCCATGCCATGAATCCCAAGGGGAGCACTGACCATTTTTCCAATAATCTCCCCCTCAGCATTACCTGGGGGGATTTGAACCTGTGACCAAGCTCTGATACCACTTGTTACAAGTAGTAGTTGTCGTTGCACCAAAAGATCGACCTGTTAATGCCCAATACAAGCACTAGACTTATAGAAGACATAGGAGGTGGTTAATCCATGTCACAAATCCTGAGGGGAGTGCTGACCATTTTTCCAACAAAAATTATATCTAGGAGACTTCAAAATGTCTTTTACACAAAACTTATCTAAGAGACCTCAAAATATATCTTAAACGAAACTTATCTACGAGACTTTTTTCATGGAGATTTTGTTGTGAGCCCTTCATGTGTCTTGAATCTATGAAAATACATATAGTAGCATCTAAGACAAAATCATGAGTTGGGTTGCTCTTAGAATTTTGAAATTTGAAACTTTTTTTTATCAAAATTTTTCTTTTTAGCATGTAAAATCAGCTTTGAAAACTTATCAAACCTTGTCATAAATATCTAAAACTTAGACCATCATGTAGACATTTGACCCAAGAATGTATATAAAAAATGGCTCTAAAAAATTAATCTCAAGGTTTAATATATTGACTGTCAAAGTTGACCGCTACAAAGCACTGTTCTGGAAACATTTCAAACTATGAAAAGTTGAAGCTATAAAAAACATATCGAATGAACTCCAATGGTCACAAAAGCTTGTGAGAATGTATATGAAGGTGAAATTAATATGTTTACATATTGGTTTTACATGATGACCAACTAGTGCCAAGAAATTAATTTTCCAAGTTGGATTTCTGAGAATCGTATTTTGCAAAACTGAGAGAATTGCATATGATTTTGACTCGAAAAAAATATCATTTGAAGTGATGAGATGGCTTCAAGAATTTTTACAAGATTCATTTATATTATAGAAAATTGCAAGGATAAATTTTTTAGGTGTGGAAGTAATCTAGATGCAAAATATTAATTTTCATATAAGGCTACTTGAAAGGTTTTTAATATGTGAATTGCAACACTGTTTCAAGAACCTAAAAATTGCCACTAATAAAACATGTCAAATATAATGGTGGGGGATTAAAATGATCATACATAATCATTTATGATATATGAACATGATTCCCTAGTGACTTGACCTGATAATCTTGGTATTTCAAGTTTTACACTTTCAATGTGGGCTTCAGGGCCATATTTCACAAATGAGTTTTTGAGTAATGTAATTAATAAAGATTGTCTCTTTTGGATTTTTCATTCAGGATCTCAAGATTTTTTTTGGATTGACTCTTGGGATGGACACATTTCTATCCTTTCGACTCATCCTCATCTTCAAGACCTTTATCAATCTTCTTTTGTTGCTGGCTGGGACATGGTTGATCATTATAAGATAGGTTGTGATGGAGGTTTGACTCTTTCCTTTCGTTGGAAACACCCTTCAGAATGGCCTCTAGGAGGATCTGAGGAGGATAGGTAGGAGCTGGTTTAGATTTTGTAGTCTTGGGAGTGTACTACTTTGGTTGGGAATGATCTTCTCACCTGGGATAACATTGATTTGTCTGGGAAATTTTTAGTGTCAGTTGGATATGTTGAGTTTCTTTGTTAGACTTTGGGGGATATTCAGGCACCTTGGTGGAAGCAAGTTTGGTACAATTTTTCCTGGCCCAAATGGAATTTCTTGATGTGGTTGGTGGTCCATATTTGGTGTCTTACATGGGATAATTTATGCAAGCATGGATTTCATGGACTATCGATGTGTGTTCTGTGCTAGACTAGTGAAGAAAATGTCTCTCATCTCTTTTTCCAATGCTCCTTCACTAGACATATTTGGCACTCATGGTGGAATGTGTGGAACCAATCATGTTGGCATGTTTTCTCACTGGTTGAATTTTTTGCACAATGGGGTATGGATCCTTTTAAGACTTCTTTTCTTCAATTTGTCTGGAATCTTGGACCCTCCTTTATTATTTGGCATATCTAGTTGGAGAGGAACCATCGTATTTTTTAGGATGACTTTTTGGAGGTTCCTCACTTATGGTGGAAAATTCTCCATTCTTTAGGGGAAATTATTTTTGCAAAATGTGACACTAATGAGGGCATGGATCCTAGGGAGGCTATTTTATATAATCTCTTGAATATCCCTCAACACAAGTGAAACTTCTGAGAAAGAAATGTCGACATCCATTGCAAAAGATAAATAGGGTAGCGAAGTGGAGTGCACCTCCACAGGGTGCTCTTAAAATCAACACGGATGGGTCTTCCAAGGGAAATCTAGGTCATGATGTGATGCAGGAGCATCTTGGGTCCTTGGAAATCCTGTGTCACTAATTACATGTTTGAAGTTTTCTATGTTGTTTAGTTCCTTCTTTGACTGAGTTGGTTCAGTGTTGCTCGGTTTCCTTCATTTACCGATGTTGGTCGGTTATCTCTTTGGCGCTTGGTGAATTTCCCTAGCGCTTGGTGATGCTTTATGGCACTCGATTTCCTTGCTTACTTTGTTGTTTATTTTGATTTCTGTTGAGGCCAACTCTTTCATTTATATCTAGTCACAGATTTAATGTTGGTATCTATCATTGGGAAGCATGTGGACCTAGATCGGGTCATTCCTTTTGTTGATGTTGGATCTAGAGGCCAAATTGGTTCAGTAGCCTCTTGTATAAATTTAGTTGTTTGCTTAGAGTTTAGGGGAGTTTAGTTTCGGATAGAAGATAGAAGATAGAAAATTAGAGATTGTTGATAGATCCTTGCATGTTGGGGGACTTCTATACTTGATTGTAATATTTGGCCTGAACCAGGAAAGCCTTATAGCTTGACATGTATGAATCAATTGAAGATAATATATCAAAGTATCTGCAGTATCTCTCTCACTATTGTGTTAGTTGCTTCCGTGTGTGATCTCTGTAAGGTGGATCTAGTTAGGGTGTGCTTTTGGCCCCTCTCTATATCCTCCCTTGTGTTAGGTGGTATCAGAGCGAGGTGACATCTGGATCTATATTTGTGAATCTAGGTTTGAGGGTTCCTTCTTGTCAAACCCTAGTTGATTTGTTGTGGGGTAGCAGATTGCGATCTAACCTAAAATTGCATAGGGTTTCAAGATGGTTTGTGGGAGGTGAAATGCGGATCCAGGATTGGTAGACATGTTGAGACAACTTGCTACTAGATTAGAAGCTGTTGAAATAGCCCAGAGAAGAGGAAGACATCTTGAAGATGTTAGTGATGATGAAATTGAGGAAGAACAAGTTGATGTAGAACCTGCATTGATGATGGATCAAGGTGAGGAAAGATTGTTGAAGGCTTTGAAAAATCTAAAATCTACACCACACTTTAATCCTCCTAAATATAGTGGAAAATTAGATTCTGATGAATTGGTGGACTTGATCACTGAGATGGAAAAGTACTTTGAATATGAAAATGTACCTGAGGAAAAGAAGGTGAAAATTGCAAGCACAAAATTGAAGAGTCATGCATCCTTTTGGTGGGAACATCTATAGTTGGACAAAAAGAGGAAAGGAAAAGACAAAATCAAGGTATGGAATAAAATGGTGAATAAATTGAAAGGAAAGTTCTTACCTTGTGATTATCATATTAACCTAGTTAGGTGAATGCAAAGTTTGAGGCATAAAGATAACTCGGTAAAAGAATATACTGAGGAATTCTATAGATTAGATATCAGATCTGGACATGATGAAGATGATGTAGAAAGAATTTCTAGATACCTGAATGGTTTGAGAGTTTCCATCCAAGAAGAAATCAATTTGGTCAAATTGGAGAACATTGAAGAGGCTTATCAATTTTCATTGAAAGCTGAGGAGAAATTGAACAAGAAAGATGAGAAAAGACAAAGAGGTAGAGGTGGTAGATTCCCTAGAGGAAGATGTAGATCTTATGGTGAAAATAATAGATCTAAACTTGAAAAGACAACTCTGGATGAAGGCAAGACAAAGTTGAAAGGTGAAAGTTCATCTAGAGATAGAGGTAGTAACTACCGAGGTGGTTATAATAGAGGTGGTTTCCTAGGAACTTGTTATAATTGTGGAGAAGGACATAGATCATTTGAGTGTACACATGCAAGAAAGAAGATCAGTAACAATAGAAATGATTTGGCACAAGAGGAGTCACCAAATGAACCTAAGAAGGAAAATAACTTAATGGTAAGGAGAGAACTTTGGAGTAAAAGTAATAAGGAAAATCTGGTAAGGAAATTTTTTTTGAAGACCTGATGTAGAGTTTTTGATCAAGTTTGGAAGGTAATCATTGACAGTGGTAGCTCAAAGAATCTGGCATATGAGGAAATGGTCACAAAGTTGCAGTTGAAAAGGTTGGAACATCCGAAGCACTATCAAATTTCATGGATCAAAGATGAGGATACACTCTTGGTAAGTGAACAATGTTATGTGAATTTAAAAATTGGAAAGTACTATGATAAGGTGTTATGATGCAGGAGCATCTCAAGTCCTTAGCAATCTTGTGTCACCAAAAAGAATTTGGAGTTTGTCTGTGTTGCTCAGTTTCTACTTTCACTGAGTTGGTTAGTAGTTGGTTGGTTTCCTTTGGTTACCGAGTGTGGTCAATTCTCTCCTAGGCTGTCAGTTATTTCACTGGTGCTCGATGTTGTCTGTTTACTGCTCGGTTATCGTGCTTACCAACGGGTTCAGTTTTGTTTCCTGTTGTAGCCGACTTGTGCATTTATATTGGATCATGGAATTAATGTTTGTATCCATCATTGGGAAGTGTTTGGTCCTAGATTTGTCTATTACTTCTGTTAATTATGGATCTGAAGGCCGACTCAGCTTGGTAGCTTCTTATATAAATGTAGATGTTTGGTGGTAGTTTAGGAAGTAGTTGGGGGATAGAAGATAGAAGGCATTAGATTAGAGATTTTTAGTAGATCCTCAAATGTTTGAGGACTTATATAATTCATTGTAATATCAAGCCATAACTGGGAAGGCCTTATAGCCTGACATGTATGATTCAAATTGATGATAATAACTAAAGGATCTAGCATTCTCTCTCTCACTCTTGTTGTGTGTTGCTTCCACATGTGTGTTGTAGGCTTGGATCATTAGAGTGCACCATCCTTTAGACCATCTTTCTCCCTGCCCTTGTGTTAGGTGGTATTAGACCAAGGTGAGATCTTGATCTAGGTTTGGGGATCTAGGTTTGCAGGTTCCTCTTGAAGCCCTAGTGAATTATTGTGGGATAGAAGATTTCTATCTAACCTACAATTGCAGAGGGTTGTCAAGATGGTTCATGAGAGGCAAGATGCAGATCCAAGATTAGCAGATATGCTAAGACAAATTTTTTCTAGGTTAGAAGCAGTGGAGACAACCCAAAGAAGAGGCTGACATCTTGAAGATGTTAGTGATGATGAAATTAAAGAAGAACAAGAGAATGAAGAACCTACTCCTATTGTGGATCAAAGTGAAGAAAGATTTTTGAAGGCTTTGAAAAATCTGAAGTCAACACCACATTTCAATCCCCCTGAGTATAGTGGAAAGCTGGATTCTGATCAATTCATGGACTGGATCACTGAGATGGAAAAGTATTTTGAATATGAAAATATTCCTGAGGATAAGAAGGTGAAGATTGCAAGCACAAAGTTGAAAAGTCATGCATCCTTATGGTGGGAACATCTACAATTGGATCGAAAGAGGAAAGGCAAAGACAAAATCAACGTATGGTGTAAAATGGTCAATAAGTTGAAAGGAAAGTTCTTACCCTGCGATTATCAGATTAACCTAGTTCGGCGAATGCAAAGTTTGAAATAGAAAGATAGCTTGGTAAAAGAGTATATTGAGGAATTCTATAGATTGGATATCAGATTTGGACATGATGAAGATGATGTGGAAAGAATCGATAGATACCAAAATGGTTTGAGAGTTTCCATCCAAGAGGAAATTAGCAAGGTCAAATTGGAGAACATTGAAGAGGCTTATCAATTTTCTTTGAAGGCCGAGGAGAAACTGAACGAGAGACATGAGAAAGGATAGAGAGTTCAAGGTGGTAGATTCCCTAGAGGAAGAGGTAAATCTAATGGTGAAAATGGTAGATTTGAACCAGAAAAGACAAATTTGGACAAAGGCAAGACCGAGTGGAAAGGTGAAAGTTCTAGAGGTAGAGGCAATAACTACTGAGGTGGTTATGGAAGAGGAAGTTTTTGAGGAACTTGTTATAATTGTGGAGAGGAAGGACATAGATCTTTTGAGTCTACACAAGATAGTAAGAAGGCTAGTAGTAGTAGATATGCTTTGGTGCAAGAGGAGTCACCGAATGAACTCGAGAAAGAAAATAACTTGATGGTAAGGAGAGCACTCTGGAATGAAAGCAAGAAGGAAGATCCGATAAGGAAAAGTTTGTTCAAGACCAGATGTAGAGTTTCTAACAAATTTTGGAAGGTAATCATTGACAGTGGTAGCTTGGAGAACCTGGCATTTGAAGAGATGGTCACAAAATTGCAGTTGGAAAGGTTGGTACATCTGAAGCCCTATCAGATTTTATAGATCAAGGATGAGCATACACTCCTGGTAAGTGAACAATGTTATGTGAATTTGAAGATTGGAAAGTACTATGATATGATGTTATGTGATATCATGCCTATGGATTGTTATCATATTTTGTTGGGTAGACCTTGGCAATATGATAGACATGTTATATATGATAGGAGATTGCATAAGTATACTATTGTGGCTGATGGAAAGAAACAAATCTTGTTATTGTGTGTGTGATTTTTGTACCTATTTTGAAGATACAACACTTCAGTAAAACATTAGAGGTTAGCTAAAATTGAAATCGTGCAAGTAATTGAAAACTAAACTAACCAAGTGATTTACTACCTTCTAGTAGATGCGAGTATATATTCTCAGATTGGATCGAGATCAGTGACCTTAACGACACCTAAACGAAGGATTTGAATGCAAAATCTAGATATGGAATGAATGCAATTAATCTAATTTTTTTGGATTTTAGATGCAATAAGATGAAAAATGATATGAAATCTATGATATGTAAAAACTGATATGATATGCTAAACTAGAAATGAAATTCTAATATGATATGCTAAAATATGAATGATCTCACAAAGTTGTTTGATTTGCAAAAGAAGCTCCAATTCTTTAGACACCAATTCGCTAGCATAAGGTTGCACAATTATGAGATGATTTGAGATGAGTTGAAGCCTTAATTTATAGAAATCTAGGGCTTTGAGGATGCGTGGAAGAAAAGCCATAAATCACTCAAATAACTCAGGTTGATTTTTGAGTTATTTTTAAATAAAGGATAATTAACTCACAAAAACATGCAAAAGCAGAGTTCAACTCAAAATAGAGTTTAGATTTAATTGATAATTGATAGTTGTCTGCTTTTGTGATTGTGCATGTTTTATTTATGAATTGATTTAATAATAAAGTGATTTATTTCCAGCTTAACTGATTTTAAAAAATAAAACAATTGATTTATGGATTAATCAATTATTTTTCAAAATTTTATTCAAAAACAATATTATTAAAAATTGACAACTTGCTTTAATTAATTAAATAAGAATTTAATCAATTATTCATAGGATTTTGGATTTATTGTCAAAATTAAATAATACAATTTAGGAATAAATAGAATTAACTTCATTTAAACAATTAAGTGGCAGAATTAAATCTAATTAATTAAATAATGAGAATATTCAATTAATCAAACTTTAGGATAAATAGGATTTATCACCAAATAATCATTAAATCAAAGATAATTAGGATAATTATGAATATTACTAGAAATATTCCCCGATGTAGAATTTAGGATAATCAATTAGGATTCGATGATGTTCAGATGTTCCTTTGGTTAGGACTTTGATGTCGATTTCATTTGAATGTGTTGATATAGGAGGTTAATGAACTTATAGCCCATTTTTGGGGTATTACATTTTGCTCCTCTTTGAATTGTTGTGCGAAGCGCAGTGGTTCAAAGACAGTCTGTGTATGATGTTTGAAATTGAAATTGATATGAGATAGAAACTAATTGAAAGATTTGATATGAAGATAATAGGTCCTGAATGACCAAAGATAATGTTAACTATAATAGCAAATGAACCGATGATTGTGAAAAAGTGTCAAAACACCTGATTCTGAACCTTATGAATGCGAAGAAGTGAGTGACCGATTCCAGACCTAATTTTCCTTAAGAATCACATTGGTATCACATCTGAACCCTTCAGTTTCTGAAGAACCAAGGAAATATAACAATTGAACCGATAGTTGCAAAAACTGATACAATTTACAAGATTAAGAGAATACCAGATTGATATGGATCTCGATGAATTTGATATGCCCCGAGTGATGATTGATTTTCCCCGATGATTGATTAATATGGATCTCGATTTGATGAATCAAAAAGTAGATGTGGTTGTTGTCTTGATTACTGAGGAAAGATATGATTTCGGATTTAGATTACAGATTTTAAATGATATGCAATACAATGCCCCCTTCGGGATTAAAATTGAAATCTAACAAGAAAAGTCAGCATTATGGTTTAGAAGCATGTAAATTCATTTGAGAAGTGGTTATACATGTTTGAGAATGTGTTCTACATTGTTGGGAGGTCCTGAAGACCAAGTTTGACTAGGTGAAACCATGAGTTGACCATAGTGGACCAAGTTGGAATTTCAATAGTTTGATGTAAGATAATCAGTTAAGTTGAATACTGGATTTCTATGATGATTGAAGGTCGATTATGCAAGCAGTTAATAATATGAATGATCTCAAATTTTGATTTTGATCCCAAAAAAGGATTCTACTTGCTATTTTATTGGAGGAACCTTCGTGTGAGATTCAGCTCTTGTTAGATTTGAAGATGCAATTTGAAGAATTGTTTAAGCATTGAAGTTCATTTAACCATTGTGAGATCATGCAAAGAAACATGCAATATGAAATGCAACCTAAGACCTAGGACCTAGTCACTGATCATGTGTTGGTCATTCTCATCATTGAATTTTTAGGTAACCAGATAAATCAATACAATGCCCACTAGTGATGAAACCATAGACATATGAATATCAATTTGTATGCACAGGAATCAATACAACACCCACTGATTAGGAAACCATGGATATATAAATATTGATTTTGTTTTCAGAATGTCAGATTAGATATAAGAACCAAGGCACAAACGCTAGGATGACCTGAATATCATGTCCATTTTGATATAGCAATTTGTATAAGTATCAAAACATAAATGTCATGATGACCAGAATACACCTTGCATTACAAACACATCAAACAGAAGAGAGATCATTCTAAATCCATTGTGAATTACCCATAGTGACCCTTTATCATTCACATCCTTAGGTAAGATCACGTTTCATAGTAGGAGAAAGAACTCACTCAAAAAGACAATAGTCAGATCAAACTTCCTTGGATTTTCCAGGTATCAATGGTCGAGGTACGCATGGCCATCCAATTCAAGATAGAGGCTCTTACAGTCAGACACCATTTCAATCTAGAATTTCCAAAGTTGTTAGATTTTCACATACAAGAAGAAGACAAAGAAAAGATTATGCCCCCAGTCATCATTATCTAAATCCTGTAAAGGACATCATCGAAGAGATCGAAAGGACATAATATGCAAAAATCTCAATGCGAATCAGTAAGCATAAAAAGAGATAAAAGCATGTAAAAGCATAGATTGTTTTCAGTTTGATGTTGATTGCATTGTTGTAGATGCAAAATTCTTTCTGGAGACAAGACTGACTGACTGACTCAGATGAAGCTTCAAAGGACTTTGACTGGATATGATACGTCTAAGATACATTGGAGACCATAGGATATGACATTGATTGCCCCCAAGTTTTAACATTGATAGGGTACAGATGCTTTAGCTGATTGGTATACAGAATGATTTATTGAAAATAGGAACACAGAAACAAACTAGGAGATATGTACAAACTAAAGCAAGACTGAAAGCTGGGAAAGACCAAGATTGCACTGATAGATGGAGAGTTTTGAAACAAGTGGCACCCATTTGCTAGGTTTTCACCATCTTGGCAAAGATTCTATTTTTGCTACCAAGGTGCCTATTTCCAAGTTTTCACCAAGGCACTTTTTCTTTTTCTCATTTTTTTTTGTTATTTTTCATTTTTTCAATTTTTTTGATATTTTGAATTTTTACTTTTTTTTGTACTTTTGATATTTTTTACTTTTTTTGTGAATCATCAAGGTGCCTATTGCTAGGTTTTCACCAAGATGTTCATTTTTTCAGGACTTTGTCCAATTTTTATGATTTTTTCAGGACATTTTACCAAACACTGAATGTCTTAGGCATAGAATTTCTTCAGATGGAGAATGTTGATTGGTTCTTGAAGCTATTCTCCTTCAGTCATTGAGAGTTGATAGGCACCAGAGCCAAATGTAGTAGTGATTACAAAGGGACCCAACCAGTTGGGTTCAAATTTCCCCTTGCATTCTCGATGTGATTGATTTTTAGGATTCTCTCTCAAGACTAGATCACCAACCTGAAATTTTTTGTGTTTGACTTTCTTGTTGTAACCTCTAGACATTGTCTTCTGATATACTCTAAGATGATCATACACTGCTTATCTATGCTCATCTAGTAGTTCAAGTTCTTGAAACCTAGACACTCTATAGTCATCATCAGTTACTAGACCATGCATTCTGATTCTTAGTGATGGGATTTCAACCTCAATAGGTAGTACTGCTTCAAACCCATAAACCAAGGCAAAAGGTGTAGCCCCAGTGGGCATTCTGATACTTGTTCTATAGGCCCAGAGAGCTAGATTGATCATGAGATGCCAGTCTCTTCCTATTTTATTAACTGTAGGGTGCAAGACTTTCAATAGATTCTTGTTAGAAGCCTCTTCTTGTCCATTCCCTTGGGGATAGTAGATAGATGACCAATGTTGTGTGATCTTGAATTTGGCTCATAGATCATCTAGGTCTTTATTTTTGAATTTTCCCCCATTATCTATGATTATGGAATGAGGTATCCCATATCTACATATGATATAGTTCAATATGAACATAGATATTTTCTTTCCAGTTGCTTGTGTCAAAGGGATTGCTTCTACCCAGTTTGTAAAATAATTTGTAGCTGTGATTATATGGGTATGTCCATTAGAAGAATGAGGATGAATGGACCCTATAAGATCAAATGCCCATTGTTGAAAAGGCCATTGTGTAGTAAAGGGAATTAGATCTCTCCCTGGAGCATGAATTAAGTTTCCATGCACTTGGCATTTTTGATAGTTCTTAGCAAACTTGATAGACTCTTTCTCCATTTCAGGCCAATAGTACCCAACCCTAATAAGTTTTCAAGCTAGTGGTAAACCATTTGAGTGTGACCCAAAAATACCTTCATGGACTTCCTCTAATGCACGTTGAGACTCTTCCCATTCTAAACATCTAAGTAGTGTACCATCTAAACCCTGTTTGTATAGATCATGACCAATGATGACATATTGGGAGGCATTATGGATAAGGTATCTCTTTTCATGGTGGTTGAAGGTGTTGGGAATGATTTGGTCTTGGAGATAGGAAAATAGGTTTTTGTATTTGGATGAATCATGACCAACAACAGTGTAGATCATGCGGGTTTTAGGGGAGTCATATGCAAGATAAGATAGTGCTTCCACCAGGAACTCATAGCGTAGCTCATGTTCAGGCTACTGTAATAAAGTAGATAGTGTTGCCATTGCATTGGCAGCCTTGTTCTCCATTCTAGGAATTTGCTCAAATGTGATAGATATGAAATATTTCTTAAGATCATCGACCATTCTCTTGTAAGGAATGAGCTATTCATCTTTAGTTTGGTACACATCATTGACTTGATGAATAACAAGTTGAGAGTCTCCATGAATGTGTAGCTCTATCACTCTCCACTCAATTGCTAGTTTCATGCCATTCAAAAGGGCTTCATATTCTACAATAGTGTTTGTGCAAGGAAACTTTAACCTGAATGCTTTTGGAATTGAGTATCCTTGAAGAGTTTTGAACAGTATGCCTTCTCTAGATCTATTCTGTGTATAGGAGCCATCAAAGAATAACTACCATTCTCTAGAAGAAAGATTCATGATAGAGGAATCTGGAAATTCCATTTGCATTGGTGTATTATCAATCATAGGTGCATCTGTTAATTGATCAGAAATAACCTGTCCTTTTATAGCTTTTCTTTGCACATATTCAATGTCAAATTCACTTAAGAGCATGACCCATTTGGCTAATCTACCCGTGAGGGCAGCTTTGCTTAGTATGTACTTTAGTGGATCAATTTTAGCTACCAAATGTGTGGTATGAGCTAACATGTAGTGTCTCAGTTTCTATGATGCAAAGATCATAGCTAGACAAGCCTTTTCAATCATAGAATAATTCTTTTCATATGCAAAAATTGTTCTACTGATATAGTATATAGCTATTTCCTTTTTGTTCTCATCATGTTGTGCAAGCAATGCCCCCAGTGATGTATCTACAGTAGAGACATATAAGATCAAAGGCTTCCCATGAATAGGATGCATCAAGATAGGAGGATTTGATAGATACTTCTTGATATGGTTAAATTTTTTGTCACATTCTTCATTCCATGCAAAGGTCACACCTTTATGTAATGTTTTTGTAAAAGGTTGTGATATATCTGCTAGCTGTGATATGAATCTTCTGATAGATTGAACTCTTCCTTGCAATGTCCTCATTTGACTGATATTCTTTGGAGGTTGCATTTCCATTATAGCCTTTACTTTAGCTGGATCAACTTCAATACCCTTCTTTAAGACTATGTATCCTAAGAGCTTTCCAGAAGTGACACCAAAAGCACACTTCTTAGGATTTAGTCTGAGACTAAATTTCTCCATTCTGTCTAGTATCTTGCTCAAGTCATCTAGATGTGTAGCCCTAAGCATAGATTTTGCCAAAGTATCATCAACATAATCCTCCATAGTCCTATGCATCATGTCCTGAACAATAGATGTCATGGCTCTTTGATATGTAGTACCAACATTTTTAAGCCCAAATGGCATGACATTCCAACAAAAGGTACCCCATGCACATGTGAAAGTAGTTTTCTCTTGATCCTCTAGAGCAATTTTTATTTGGTTATATCCAGAAAAACCATCCATTAAAGAGTACTTCTTGAAATCCACAGTCATGTCCACTATCATATCAATGTTAGGTAGTGGAAAATCATCCTTAGGGCATGCTCTATTTACATCTCTAAAGTTTGTGCACACTCTGATTGATTTATCTAGTTTTGAAATAGGTACAATATTAGAGATCCAATCTGCATAGTCAATAGATCGGATGAATCCAGCTTTCAGGAGCTTTTCTAATTCAGCTTTTACCAAGGGTGCAACTGTTGGAAACAATTGTCTGAAGGAAATTGCTACTCAATTATGTATTGTCTTTGATGTCACACTATGTCATAATCCACAGAAATCTGCTTATACCGAGCTCAGTCAGTCTGCCTGACAGGGATATTAGTGTTTACCGAGTTCACTCGGTTGCCGAAGAAAGTCTAGTGTTTACCGAGTTCACTCGGTTGCCGAAGAAAGTCTAGTGTTTACCGAGTTCACTCGGTTGCCGAAGAAAGTCTAGTGTTTACCGAGTTCACTCGGTTGCCGAAGAAAGTTTAGTGCTTACCGAGTTCAGTCGGTCATCGAAGAAAGCTTACCGAGTTCAGCCGGTTATCGAAGAAAGTTTACTGAGTTCAGTCGGTTATCAAAGGAGGAGGATTGTTGGTGTTTACCGAGTTCCCTCGGTCTCTGGAAAATTATAAAAGATATGGTCACCGAGCACTGTCGGCCTTTGAAGGATTTTTGCAAATAGAGTTTACTTAATTCAGCCGACTGTTATTCTAATAAATGACGATTTGGCTAATCCAAAATCATATAAATAATAGGTCAAATGTGAAAAGCAAAAAGGATATATAGCAGAAGATTTATAGAAGAAGAAAAAAGATATATGCGAGTTTGTGAAGGATGTTCAGATATCCTTGAGGAGCAGCAGGGATTTATTCGATTAGAGAGGATCAGACTTATGCAGAACAGAGATCTGTAATCAGCAAGACAGTTGCATTATTATACAGGTCATTTTTCATTGTTACCTTCTTATCATTGTAACAGTGAATTCTAAATCTCTTAACCGAGTTGGTTTAACAGCCAAAATATAAATCCTCTAACAAGGTGACAATTCCATTGAATTGTTTTCAAAGACCTCTTACCAGGCCACTCCTAGCAGGGTGTTTTAAATCCTCTAACAAGGTCACACCTAACAGTGTGTTTTGTAACCTTTTACCGGGTTGGCTTCTAACCGGGCATCACTTCAGAAAAGTGAAAATCAGTATCTAGATACATTGGTGGTTTTTCCCATATTGGGTTTCCACGTTAAAACTTGTGTCTCTTATGTTCTTAATTGCTTTCTCAATCATTTACATGCACTGATAAATATCTAAAGATATTATTGCTAATACTTTCTGCATCTTCAAAGTTACTGCAATCTACTTACCGAGTGCCAAAACAAATAACAGTGTTAAGATATCCTAAGGGATCTACAAAGAATTAATTTTCAAAGTTTTTATGGTTGACTGATTCACCCCCCCCCTCTCAGTCACTTCATCCATATTCCATCAGCAACATGAGGATGCATCTTTCTCAACTTTTGTTTAACAGGTTTGACATTTGCAGCTATAGATAAATGATGCATTATAAGATTAGGATCCAATCCTGGCATATCTGAATATTTCCATGCAAAGTTGATCTTCTTCTCTGTTAGGAATGTTGTAAATTTTTTCTTCTCTTCTTCTGATAAAGATTGTGCTACATGAATCAACTGTGGTTCTTCTGTTGTTCCCAAATTGATAGATTGAGTGGGCTCAACTAGAACTAGAGATCTATCCTATAAATGACTCAGAAGGACATCAAATATCTCACCCTTAGGCACCTCAAAGAGGTTTTCACCTTTAGATACATCTTTTATTTTTACTTTTGTAGGTTCTGAGACTACCACAAAGTGGTTTTCACCCTCAGAACTCCTTTTCTTTTTCTTTTTATTCTTATTTTTTTGACTAAGATATTTGATGTCCGACTCCATCATGCTAATGCTTGGCTCACTAATGGAAGTACTCATAGGCTCAATTGCATTGAGGTAACAAGCAAGGACATAGTCATTTGGGAAGGTATAAATACCATGGCTCAGATTTGTGGAGCTTTGATCAATAAGTTTTGGATATTGGATAGTCAAAGTGGGGAAAGATTGGGAGATAGTGTTTATGGATATGGATATGTCATCATTGGTCCTAACCTGATGCTCAAGTTCAAAGGTGATATTACAACTTAAGACATTCAATTCATGAATAGGCTTAATGTCATTGTGGGAGTCCAATTCAGCCATAGGTGGATCAGACTTGATAGGTTCATCATTTCACTCTAGACGTATGTTGGGTTGAGGTGCATATTGGCGAATAACATCAACATGTAGAAGGAATAGCTTTCATTTCATGTATCCATGGTCTCCCTAGAAGAATGTTGTAAGCCAAAGGTAGATCAAGGACTTGACATATAGTATCTATGATAACTAGACCTGCTTTGATAGGTAAGACAATGGTGCCTTTAGAAGATCTTTCTTTTTCATCATAGGCTTTTATAGTTATTTTCTTTCTAGGATCAATAGCCATTTTTGAAAATCCCAATTGTGTGATCAAGCTGTAAGAACAAACGTTTAGGCCAGTGCCCCCATCTATCAACACATGTTTGACTCTACGGTTCTAGATCAAGACTTCTATATGCAAAGGTTGATTATGTGGGTGACTCAAGGAGTTGTCATCTTCCTCTAAAAAGGAGATATATTGCGGAGATGTAAGATGTCCAACCATAGTCTGGAACCTATCTAAATCAAGGTCATCAGGAACATTGGATCTGAGCAAAGCTTTATCTAGAATAGCTCTATGAGCTGGAGATATTCAAAGCAACTCAAACATGGAGATTTTTGCATTAGTTTTTTGGAGTTGTTGGACAATGCTATAAGATGTCAGCCTTGTATCTTTAGAATTGGAAGATTTAGAAATAGCCTTCTGTTTGGAAGCGGAAGAAAGATTGAAGGGCATCTTAGGGACATTTTATGAATCTAGGATTTGTCCATTCAGATGTGCTTGAGCTTGTGATCTAGTAACTGCATTAGCTGAAGAATGATCTCTATCTCTTCACATAATTGTGATGACATTACAATGTTCAGAGACACAAGGTTCAACCATATTGATAACAACTTTATTTCTCGGGTAAGCATAATTGACCTTTGCCCCCATATTAGGTTGAGAAGATGAAACTTCTTGATCATGTTTCAGAAATGGTTCTATAAATGTCATATGATCATTATTTCTCTTATGATTGTGAATGATGATATCTCCCTTATCTATTAGATCTTGAATAGCATGTTTCAAGCGTAAGTAGTTATTAGTTTTATGACGTTTACCCCGATGGAAATCATAGAATTTGTTCTCTCTCCACCATTTTGGTTTAGGCTCAGAATCAGGTGGTCAGATCTCAGGCAAGGAGATGATGTTATTAGCTAGCAGAGTCTTCATGAATGATTCCAAAGATTCTCCAAGAGGAGTGAACATTCATTTATTATCAACAGACCACTTTTTATACTCTGGCTTCTTTTGAGATGATTCAGGCACCTTTTGTTCTAAAGATTTTATGGCTTGGGTACCGATAGTTAGATTGAAAGCTAGTGCCTTAAATGGGGCATAGATAGTATCAACAATGCCATCTATGATGATGCCTTTATTCTTGTTCCAGTTTTTGTTCTTGTCTTTAGAGCTGGATCCTGATTCATACTTGTCTTTTTGAAGTGCGATTTCTCCTTTTTTCACAAGCACTTTTTCAATTTTGATAGCATTGTCCACCATCTTATCAAAAGATATATGATCTTGCATTTGTAGAGGATAATTGATTTCTGGAACAAGGTTATTGATGAAGATTTCTAGTTTTTCTATTTCTGGAATAGGTCTGGCATATAGAGAGAACTTCTTCCTCCATCTCTTAAGAAATGTTAGGAATGGTTCCCCTAGATATTGCTTGAGATTACAGATATCAATCATGGTGACTAGATGTTGAATATTGTAGGAGTATTGCTGATAAAACAATTTGATCAACTCCTCAAAAGTTTTGATAGTAGAAGGAAATCTAGAGAACCAGTGGATGGCTGCTCCCCTTAGAGATCGAGGGAAGAGATGCATCTGATAGGTTGGTTCATGCATGAACTCCATAGATTGTGTATAGAACTCTCTGATGTGATCTTGAGGATCTGAGTGTCCATCATACTTATCATACTTAGGCATCTCCACTATTTTTGGGAATGGTGGCATGTACAAATATTTGTCGAATGGAAAAGGACATAGGGCCTCCATGGAGAACTCCTTGGGTTCCTTTTCTTTTTCAAGATTATTAAGCTTGACTTGCATGGCATGCATCTATTTCATCATAGCTGTGAGTGGAGTTTCTTCCTCATGTGTAATGATATCTTCAACATTAAAGTTGGGAGGAAGTTTAGCTCCTTGATGAGCCAATTGTAAAAAGTATGCCTCTTTGTCTTCTTTCAAGAAATGCTTCATCATTCGTTTGAAGTTATCATCATTTTGATATTGAGCAATTTCTTTAGGTGTGGGTTCCTGATCTGCACCATGTTGAGATTGAGCTCTTTGAGAGCCAAATTTTGTCCTTGCTTGAGACATGGTAGGAGTTTGTGGACTCCTTGGAATAGATTGATGAGGATTTTGTTGATTGCCTCCGTGAGTTGATGGAGGAGGTGCGTAACCAGTTTTTAATCAAAAGTTGCCAAGACCGTCATCTTTGTAAAGACCTGAATTGTAGAGTTGTTCAAGAGTTGGGCCCTTGGTAGTAGTAATAGGTAAGGTCTGGGATGCTTCTCCAGATTTCTTTTGAGAGGAAGCTCCAGTTTCCACCATTAACCTTGGGTGAAGCAAAAGAATAAGATGAAGACAACCGAAGAATGAATTGAATCAAGAAGATTAGATGACGCAACCTTGTCAAGGTTTGATTGATTGAAGTATAGATATGAATTAGATGAGGGATACTATAACCTAGATGTATGGGTAGATGCCCAAAAGATAGCGGAAAAAATATCACAACACTTAGTCATTTTTTAAGATTGATTGAAGATTGATAGTTATGACAGGGTTTTGACACAAGATGATAAAGACTCAAATCAATTAAATAGAAGGTTGGATCGGATTCAAAAGACCACTTTGGGATAATGATTGGATTCTCAATAGCTTACTACTCTATTCTTGACACAGTGATTTATTTGATAGATTCTGGAAATAGGCTGAAAAAGCTGGATATCTAGCAATTTTGACAACTTTCTGGCAATTTTTCAAAACTTATCAAATAACTTTCTGTAGACTCGTACGACAATGGGTATGGCATGATACGATAATTGCTAAACTCATATGACAATTGACAACAGAAAATTGATTTTTGAGAATGACTGGTAGAAACACTTGTACGACAATGTACCTGGTATCATACGATACTCAGGGGTAAATGAAATGACTCTTTCCAAAAATCATATGACTCTGACTGATTGAGACAACAATGGACTCCAGAAAAGAATTTTACTTCAATTTTTGCAAATTTTGAGTTTTCAGATTTGATTTCTTTGCAAATTTCAATGTCTAGATTTGAGGATGATAACAGATTTGTTTGTTTTCAATAACCAGATAGATAAGCAAGCACACAAAATAGCAAGCAAGTGATTTCAAGCATGTTTGAAAAAAATGAACAAGGGAAAAAGCAACCTTGTGCATGAACAATCAAGTGATTTTATTTGTTCTAATCCTTCGAAGTGCTAATTGTGTATGTTCCAAAAAGTTTTGCAATAATGCACATATACCCTAGAAAAATGAAAATTTGGCCTCTCTAGGGTTTTTAGTAATGGTTTGACTTTGCAACTTTTATGATCCAAAGGGGTGAACTCCAATCTCAGTGCACTAGGGTTTTGACACAGTCTGAGAATTTAATCAATCAGAAGGTGCTAGGGAGATCTGACAACCCAACAATGAACCACACCTGTGAAGATTTCTTCCACCAGGACATTTATATAGTGGATGTCACTACCACGGTGAAAATGGCTATTACCGCTTGAGGTTCTGTCAACATGGTTGACCCAATTAAGGGAATGTCCACTATGGTTAACCCTCTCTAAAGGTGACTCACAAGATATACCACATGGAGACTGGTTCCAGATTCAAGGATTTGGGTTTCTGGTACTATCCAAAAAGGAAGTAGAGCATAATCCCCTATCCTTTTCACTTTTAACCCAAACAAAGTAGACAGATTAATCCGACATGCTAAGACCAAGATTATTTCACAAAGATATATGACTTCAACCCCTTATGATCTATCAACCTCTCCAGAGAGAGAATGCCTCGATCAAAAGTTGAAGACACACTGATCTAGAGGAACATTGGACTCCCTCAGTATCCTCCCTACCTACAAGGGTTCCTTCGTTGAGAAGAGTTTCATTGGAAACTCACTCTCTCAAGAGCCATGAATAGTGTTCATAGGGCCTATTTACTATGTGTAACAAAGATGCTGAAAGAAAATCTATGTTCATTTTTAGAGCCCAAATGAAATGTGTGATATGGAAAAGAAAGGCACTCAAGCTAGACACGCAAGATGTTCATTTTAGTCCAAATTGAAATGTTATTAGCTGAGAAGGTTACCTGAATTCCTCGCAACATGCTTGGTAGATTCTTACCTACTTTTAGCAATTCTTGCACTTTTTCCAATCGAAAACCAGTGAAAATCAATCAAAAATAGAGAATTTCAATTGTTAGGGTTAGCTGTTAGTCAAAATCTGAAAATCAAATCTGACAAACTATCCTCAAAAATGAAATGACAATTAAAACCTGGTGCCAAAACTCGTACGAAAGTGGGTGTGCTTCTAGATGACAGTCCAGAAACTCGTACGACACTGGGTGTCAAATCATACAACTTACTAACTTTAAAATGACAATGTGTACAGTCAGAAATGATCCTTAATCAAATAAATTGTCATACGACAGTGGGTCTAGTATGGTACAACTTTTTTCAGAAACTCATATGAAAATTATACAGACAAAATTTAAAAATTGCAGCTTTGGCTCAAAAAATGACAAGAAAAGACAGAAATTGATAGAATTGAATTGGAAACCCATATCAGGGCCCCATGGTGGGCACCAAAAATGTGTGTGTGATTTTTGTACCTATTTTGTAGACACAACACTTCAATAAAACATTAGAGGTTAGCTAAAATCAAAATCATGCAAGTAATTGAAAACTAAACTAACCAGGTGATTTACTACCTTCTAGTAGATGCGAGTATGTATTCTCAGATTGGACTGAGATCAGTGACCTTGACGACACCTAAACAAAGGATTTGAATGCAAAATCTAGATATGGAATGAATGCAATTAATCTAATTTTTTTGGATTTTAGATGCAATAAGATGAAAAATGATATGAAATCTATGATATGTAAAAATTGATATGATATGCTAATCTAGAAATGAAATTCTAATATGATATGCTAAAATATGAATGATCTCACAAAGTTTTTTGATTTGCAAAAGAAGTTCCAATTCTTCAGACACCAATTCACCAGCATAAGTTTGCACAATTATGAGATGATTTGAGATGAGCTGAAGCCTTAATTTATAGAAATCTAGGGCTTTGAGGATGCATGGAAGAAAAGCCATAAATCACTAAATAACTCAAGTTGATTTTTGAGTTATTTTTAAATAAAGGATAATTAACTCACAAAAACATGCAAAAGTAGAGTTCAACTCAAAATAGAGTTTAGATTTAACTGATAATTGATAGTTGTCTGCTTTTGTGATTGTGCATATTTTAGTTATGAATTGATTTAATAATAAAGTGATTTATTTCCAACTTAACTGATTTTGAAAAATAAAACAATTGATTTATGGATTAATCAATTATTTTTCAAACTTTTATTCAAAAAAAATATTATTAAAAATTGACAACTTGCTTTAATTAATTAAATAAGAATTTAATCAATTATTCATAGGATTTTGGATTTATTGTCAAAATTAAATAATACAATTTAGGAATAAATAGAATTAACTTCAATTAAACAATTAAGTGGTAGAATTAAATCTAATTAATTAAATATTGAGAATATTCAATTAATCAAACTTTAGGACAAATAGGATTTATCGCCAAATAATCATTAAATCAAAGATAATTAGGATAATTAGGAATATTACTAGGAATATTCCCTGATGGAGAATTTAGGATAATCAATTAAGATTCGATGATGTTCAGATGTGCCTTTGGTTAGCACTTTGATGTCAATTTCATTTGAATGTGTTGATATAGGAGGTTAACGAACTTATAGCCCATTTTTGGGGTATTATAGTCACCATTGATGGAAGAACATGTTAGTAATGTTTTCATATCTATGAAAGTTTTCTTGATGGAAGGAAGGAAGTTTTTTAACTCATTGAAGAGGAATGATGTATGTTTTGCTGTGATTCCTAATAAACTAAGTAAGAAAACATAGGATAATGTCCCTGAGGAGATTGATAAGTTACTCACCAAGTACAGTGATATCATTTCTAATAATGTACTTGATGGTTTGCCACTGAAAATAAGCATTGATCATTTTATGGATCTAATTCTTGGAGCTAGTTTACAAAATAAGGCACCTCATCGATTGACACCTACCGAGAATCAGGAATTGAACCGACAGATTCAAAAGTTGGTGGAGAAAGGTTTGATCAAAGAAAGTTTGAGCCCTTGTGTAATATCTTTTGTATTGGTACCAAAGAAGAATGGAGAATGGAGAATGGAGAATGTGTATTGATTCCAGAGAAATCAATAAGATAATAGTGAAGTATAGGTTTCCTATACTGATAATGGATGATATAATGGATAGTTTGACTGGAGAAAAGTATTTCACAAAGATTGATTTGAAAAGTGGGTATCATCAGATCAAAATAAGAGAAGGTGATGAATGGAAGACTACTTTCAAGGCAAAAGAAGGTTTGTATGAGTTGTTGGTTACGACTTTTGGTTTAACTAATGCACTGAGTACTTTTATGAGGCTAATGAATGAAGTTTTGAAAAAATTCTTGGGTAAATTTGTGATTGTATATCTTGATGATATTCTAATATTTAGTAAGACTAGAGAAGAACATTTTTTGCAAGTTAGACAAGTTTTGCAAAGACTGAAAGAGGAAAAGTTGCTGATAAATTTGAAAAAGTGTTCATTCATGAAAGAAGAGATTGTGCATTTGGGATATGTTATTTCAGCTGATGGTTTGAAGATGGATCCTGAAAAGGTTGAAGCTATTTTGAATTGGCCTACACCTATGAATGCTAGTGAGGTAAGATCATTTCATGGTCTGGCAAGTTTTTACCAAAAGTTCATAAGGAATTTCAGCTCAATTTGTAATACTATGACTGAGACTATGAGAGGAGACAAAAGAGAATTCAAGTGGACACATGGAGCTGACAGAAGTTTTGAGACCTTGAAGTAGACGGTTGCTGAATTACCTATTTTGGCATTACTTGATTTCAGTAAAGTATTTCAAGTAGAATGTGATGCAAGTGGAAGTGCAATTGGAGTTGTATTGAGTCAAGAAGGTAAACCTGTTGCTTTCTTTAGTGAAAATTTGAATAATGCTAGAAGGAAATATTCTATGTATGATCAAGAATTCTATGCTATTGTTCAAGCACTGAAGAAATGGAGACACTATTTGATACCGAGTGAATTTGTGTTGTATACTGATCATAAGGCTTTACAATATTTGGGTAGTTAGAATACATTGAATTAGAGACATATGAAATGGGTTGAGTATTTGCAGAGTTATACATTTGTGATAAAGCATAAAAGTGGAGTCACTAACCGAGTTGTTGATGCATTGACTAGAAGAAGATCTTTGATGACCGAGATGAAAATTAAAGTTCTTGGTTTTGATGAGATGAGAGGTTTGTATGAAACTGACCTTAATTTTTCTGAGCCATGGAGAAAGTGCAGAGCACCTATTCAAGATCAACAAGACACTAAATGGGATGAATATTTCATTCAGGAAGGTATGTTGTTTAAAGGAATTCAGTTGTGTATACTGAGAGGAGTGATGCGATCTAATTTGATAAAGGAGAAACATAGTAGTGGTTTGGCTAGACATTTTGGTATTGATAAAACATGGAATTTGCTTAAGGAGAAGTACTATTAGCTGTAGTTGTTTAGAGATGTTCAGAAATTTGTGAAAAGTTGTGGTATTTGAAAAGTTGCAAAAGGAGTAAGTCAGAGTACTAGATTGTATACACCGATTGTTGTTCCTTAGAAACCTTGGATTGATATCGGTAAGGACTTTGTTCTTGGCTTACCAGAGACAGTAAGAGGTAATGATTCAATATTTGTGGTTGTGGATAGATTTTCTAAGATGGCACATTTTATACCTTGTAGAAAGACATCAGATGCAGTACATGTAGCAGATCTTTTCTTTAAAGAAATTGTCAAATTGCATGGATTACTGAGGAGTATTATCTCTGACTGAGATAGTAAATTTGTTGGATATTTTTGAAAAACACTTTGGAAGAAATTTTGCACTGAGTTGAATTATAGTTCTACATTTCACCCACAAACTGATGGATAGACTTAGGTTGTGAACAAAAGTTTGGGAAATCTTTTGAGATGTTTAGTTGGAGACACATTGAGTAATTGAGATTCTGTGTTAGCACAAGCAAAGTTTGCATATAATAATTCAATGAATAGGAGTATTGGAAAGACACCATTTGAGATTGTGAATGGTACACAACTGAGAGGAATATCTAACTTGAGAGACATTGTTGATGAAAATAAGAAAAGTGCTGAAGGAGTAAAGTTTGCTGAATATATGAAGACATTGCATGAAGATGTGAAGCTGAAGCTGGAAGACAGTAATCAGAAATACAAAGACAAAGTTGATAGATCAAGAAGACATAAAAAATTTGATATTGGTGATGAAGTGATAGTTTATTTGAAGAAAGGACAGTTTCCTATTGGCACATATGGAAAGTTGAAGATGAAGAAGTTTGGACCTTGCAAAATTCTGAAGAAATTTGACAGTGGAAATGTATATGAGATTGAGTTACTTGATGACATGGAAATATCACCAATTTTGAATATTTCTGATTTATATGAGTATCATGAACCTGATGGAGAAATGACAGTACTAATAGAATATCCTAAGAAGCAGAATGATGAAGTTGAATAGATATTGAAGGAAAGAGTTGGCAAGAGTACAAGAGGAAAATAGTACATGGAATATCTGGTTAAGTGGAAGAATAGATCGATGGAAGATAGTTCATGGATTTCACAGTCTGAGTTGGATGCAGCTCAGACCAGACCTACCAAATGATTCAGAGAATCATTTCAAAATAATCCCAGGTGTCTAATGTAGCAACATCTCAGGTCCTTGGAAATCCTGTGTCACCAAAAAGAATTTGGAGTTTGTCTGTGTTTCTCAGTTTCTGCTTTGACCGAGTTGGTCAGTAGTTGGTCGGTTTCATTTGGTTACCGAGTGTGGTCAGTTCTCTCTTGGGTGGTCAATTATTTCACTGGTGCTTGGCGTTGTCTATCTGCTACTTGGTTATCTTGCTTACCGATGGGTTCAATTTTGTTTCCTGTTGTAGCCGACTTGTGCATTTATATTGGATCACATAATTAATGTTTGTATCCATCATTGGGAAGTGTGTGGTCCCAAATTTGTCTATTAATTCCATTAATTATGGATCTGAAGGCCAACTCATCTTGGTAGCTTCTTTTATAAATGTAGATGTTTGGTTGTAGTTTAGGAAGTAGTTGGGGGATACAAGATAGAAGGCATTAGATTAGAAATTTGTAGCAGATCATCTCATGTTTGAGGACTTATGTAATTCATTGTAATATTAGGCCATAACCAGGAAGGCCTTACAACCCAACATGTATGATTCAAATTGATGATAATAACTAAAAGATTTGGTATTCTCTCTCTCACTCTTGTTGTGTGGTTCTTCCGCATGTGTGTAGCAGGCTTGGATCATTAGGGTGCGCCATCCTTTGGCCCCTCTTGCTCCCTGCCCTTGTGTCATGTTATGTGATATCATGCCTATGGATTTTTGTCATATTTTGTTGGGTAGACCTTGGCAATATGATAGACATGCTATATATGATGGGAGATTGCATAAATATACTATTTGGGCTGATGGAAGAAGACAAATCTTGTTACCTTTGATGGAAGAACCTGTTAGTAATGTTTGAAAATATGTGAAAGTTTTCTTACTAGAGGGAAGAAAGTTTGTTAAGGATTTGAAGAAGAATGGTGTATGTTTTTCTATGATTCTTAAGAAACTGAGTAAGAAAATAGAGGATAGTGTCCCTGAGGAGATTGATAAGTTGCTCACTGAGTATAGTGAAATCATTTCTGATAATGTACCTGATGGTTTTCCACTAAAGAGAAGCATTGATCATTGCATGGATCTAATCCCTAGAGGTAGTTTACCAAATAAGACACCACATCAGTTGGCACCTACCGAGAATCAAGAATTGAACCGACATATTCAAGAATTGTTGCAGAAAGATTTGATCAGAGAAAGTTTGAGTCCTTGTGCAGTACTTGTTGTATTAGCACCTAATAAGAATGGAGAATGGTGAATGTGTATTGATTCCAGATGTAGTACCCACCCATAGTTTTCCTTCTGTTTCAATTTTTGTACTCTTTAGACTATTATTTCAGTTGATTGGCTGAATTCTTTTAGGCCACATTTCATGTGTGTAGATATTATTATTTCAATGGATGTTGATGATTTGGATTATGATTATTCTATGTTTTCCATGTGATTGCATAATTAGATGATGAAAATATTATGATGTGATATTTCATGTTTTATTTCGTTTATGATGTACTTACCCCATACTTGCATGTGTATGGTGATTATGTGTATGTACTTTTTTGATGTGTTTGTATGGTAGAGGGCAGAGGTGTAGTTACTTGCCTTGTCAAGATCCACACGACCGATTGTACTCTATCATTGTCTTCTATATATTGGATGTACATGCTTTGTCTTGTGATGATAGGTTTGCAGGTATAGGGCATCGTCTTCCCTGAAATGGCAAGAGTGAGCGTGCCCATAAATATTCATCTCAATGGTAAAGAGGGGAGGTAACACTCAGACCCAAAACCCTAACTTAAGCCTATTTGTCCTAAGATTGGATAAGTATCTAATTGCTACCTTACCCAAATTTGTCTGGTTGACATGGTTCGTGGATCCCCTCCTTGAGTATGTTTGGTTTATTTGTTGATCTCAGTTTATTGCTTCTTGAGTGTATGATTTTTCTGTAATTGTGGAATTTAATATTATAGTTGAAATATAATATTAATTTTAATTCCTATGCTTATGTGAAGATAATTAATTAAAAATCAAATATTTAAATATTTGGATTTAATTAATTAATTATTTGAAATTAGAATTGATTATGTTTCATTAAATAATTAAATATTTAATTACATGATTAAATTGTGCCTTAAGTATTTAATTTATTTAATGTGAATGTTTATTATTTACATGTGCTTTAATTATGTTGAAATGGAAATTGTTTTAAAAAAAATAGCAACTTGTTTTCAAAAGTCAAGTTGAGTTGTGCAAAATAAGTTATTTTAATTTATTAATTAGGATTTACTTTCAAATTGGGAATTGGAGTTTGATTAGGAGTTAACTGTTGAGTCATCTCTAGGGTTTGTATGAAAGGGGGAATTGAATCCCTAAGAAGGGGAAAGACATTCATTTGGATTTTACACACTCACATGTTTTGGAGGATGTGTGGAGAGAGCTTGGTTTTAGATTTTTGAAATTCTTGGGTGTTTTGTGTTGATTGAAAATTTGTGAAAGATTGTTGTGCATCTGGATCTTGGCTTGCATTCTTTGTGGTTTAAGATCTGCAGGATTGGGTTCTTACTTTGAAGGATTTGGATTTTTCTTCTTTTCAAAGGCTTCCATTTTTAGTTCTTGCATTGGATTTGAGGTAGGGTTTGAGAAACCTCTTTGTAAATTTATCTATGCAATTTTTAGTAATTTACTATGCCTGGTTATATTTATTTGCTTTAGATCTATTTTTTGTTATGTCTGTGATTTTGGGTATTAGAAAACCCCTAGATCTGTGATTTTGAGATTTTATTCAAACTTGGCATAGTAGAGGTATGCTGTCAAATTTTTGTGAGAAAATTCTTCCTAAAACTCTTAGAAAATGAAAAATCAATATAGGCTATAGTGTAATTATTGAGAAATTAAAAAAAATAAATGGATTTGTGAGAAAAACCCAATTTGAATAGAAAAACCTTATTCTGGAAAAAATATTCTCTGTAAAAAAATTACAGTTAAAAAAAGGTCACCAGAAAAAGATAGAAATTTGCCACAGGCTAAAAAGATAAAAAGTCCATTTCTTTATTATTTCCGTTTTCGAAAATTTAATTAAACAAAAAATATGCTTTACAAAAAAATTTTTGCATAGGTTTCTTTTATTTAAAACAAAATTAAGAAAAAATATATAGAAAAATGTATTATTGGTGGGGGCGGGGGCCACCAACCCCCCCAACCTCCATGGTACTTAAAGTACTGTGCACAAGTAGGACCTGCAACACAATACCTGTGTGTAGGCCCTACCGATGCATGGGGTCGTGAGCCCAATGCGGCAACCAAGGCTGCAACGTCAGTGGGCACGGGTCCCACAGCGAGCCCCCACTGCAATTTTTAATTTATTTAATTTAATTTTATGTATATTTATTTTAAAATAGATATTTATTTATTAAAGTATTTAAATTAGATCTTTTTATTTTGGAGTTATAAAATATAATAATTAGGTTAAATTAATAATTATTATATTAAATGAAATTTTACCATAATTTAAGGCTTAGGTTTAGTTTTAAATTATGAAATGATTGGAATTTTAATTATTGAATCTAAATGGATTTAAATTATTAAATTCTTTTTAGAGTCTTTTTGTGAATTCGATTTTGACTTAAATTGATTGATGAATTTTTAGGGTTAATTATTTAATTTAAATAGAATTAAATTATTTAATTGATTTTAGAATCAAATTGGCAAATTAATTTAGACTTAGATTATTTGATTAATACCGAATTAATTATTTAATTTAATCTAGATTAATTATATGAAATAATTAATTACTATGTTAGATGTGCTTTCCTTGATGCATGTTTTTGATTAGTTTCAAAATTATTTTGTATGCATGATTCAAATTTGGATGTGCATATGTACACTGTAATTGGTTGTTTTATGTAATGTGATTTTATCTCTCCTGGGTGTTGGGTTCTCTTGATTTGTGGGCATTAGATGACCTAGGGAAAGTACAGAGACAGGGGTTTTATTTTCTATGAACATGTTTACTACTTATGTTATGGCGTGAGTGTGATGTGTTGTGTTACCCTACCTGACCATATAGGCTCAAGTTGTACTAAATTTTGTAAACACGTATCTGTAGTCATTCCTGATTCTTGTGTATGTTTCTAGATGTGGGACTACTTGATTTTCTATCTGTGTTAGATCTAGGAGAGATCTATGAGCCTAGGGTAGTTTACCTAGATATGTAGTAGGGGGTGGCTTGCAATAAGCATCGGGGCCCACAAGTGGCTGCCAGGATCACTTATTGTAAGTATCTGTAATCAAGTGATAACCTAATAAAATTAAAGGGAATTAAATGAACTTAATAAGATATGTTTTCCTCGCCCATGCTTGAGTGCTAGTATAGACTAAGATGAGAATGGAGATGATGCTTTCCACCTTGAGAGGTGTGTCCATCATAGTTAATGGCTTCGTTTGTATGAGAGGTCATTGATCCGTGTATGGTCACTTGAGTGCCAGGATCCAAAGTGATTACCGGGATGAGACTCAAAGGTTACACATATATGATGACACCTGCCTATGCATAGTCTAGTTATTCTACATGTGTCGGTTGCCTCTGGATTAGTGAGTTTTACCTATCACTATATTTTGGTTACCTTGAGTTAGAGAACTTTTAGTATCCTCTTGCTTAGTGGTTTTATCCTTGCTTTGGTATTGGTTATTCGAGTGGGGTTTGTTGTTATCTCCCTAGCACAGTGGGGTAGACCTTTGTGGTTCTACATGGATGGGTGGTAGTGATTCTTTACCATTTGAGATTCGACGTCCTGGTGTCAGTGCTTGATGGTGCTTCTACAGATGGATTCCTTGTGATTCTTCATTGGTGGTTTTTTTATTCTCACCTTCATTATTTGTAATCTTGTATTAGAGTATCACATGTGATACCCAATCTGGACATTGTATTATTATGGTTAGAGTGATTACCACATACCCTGCGACATGTGTAGTGGATGTGAGTTTATTTAGATATCATGGATATCCTTGAGGATTGTATTTATGATGTATGATGTAAGTGTAATATTATGTTATGGAATCTTTTGTAGATGTTAATTTAGTTGTGTTTTATTCTTAAGTAATTCTATGTCATGGGACCCTCGAGTTTTGTAATCTATTTTGGATGTTGTATTAATGTAAGTAAATGGTAATTGCTTCCGCACTATTTTTTATCTTGTATGTTAACTTTTAAAAAATAAATTATTCACCAAACTTAGTAGCATGTTTTAGGTTAGTCTCTCTTGGGTTCCTTGGTGGGGCATTACACCAGAGGAATTAACAAGATAATAGTGAAATATAGGTTTCCTATACTGATAATGGATGACATAATGGATAGTTTGACTAGAGAAAAGTATTTTACCAAAATTGATTTGAAAAGTGGGTATCATCAGATCAGAATGAGAGAAGGTGATGAGTGGAAGACTACTTTCAAGACAAAAGAAGGTTTGTATGAGTGGTTAGTTATGCCTTTTGGTTTAACTAATGCACTGAGTACTTTTATGAGATTAATGAATGAAGTTTTGATGAAATTCTTGGGTAATTTTGTGATTGTATATCTTGATGATATTCTAATATTTAGTAAGACCAGAGAAGAACATTTATTGCACGTTAAACAAGTATTGTAGAGGTTGAAAGAAGAAAAGTTGCTGATAAATCAAAAAAAGTGTTCATTCTTGAAAGAGGAGATTGTGTATTTGGAATTTGTGATTTTAGCTGATGGTTTGAAAATGGATCTTGAAAAGGTTGAAGCTATTTTGAATTGGCCTACACCTGAGAATGCTAGTGAGGTAATATCATTTCATGGTTTGGCAAGTTTTTACCGAAAGTTCTTTAAGAATTTTAGTTCAATATGTAATGCTATGACTAAGACTATGAGAGGAGATAAAAGAGAATTCAAGTGGACACATGGAGATGATAAAAGTTTTGAGACTCTAAAGCAGAAGGTTGTTGAATTACCTATTTTGGCATTACCTAATTTCAATAAGGTATTTCAAGTGGAATGTGATGCAAGTGGAAGTGCAATTGGAGCTATGTTGAGTCAAGAAGGTAAACTTGTTGCTTTCTTTAGTGAAAATTTGAATGATGCAAAAAGGAAATATTCTGTGTATGATCAGGAATTCTATGCTATTGTTCAAGCACTAAAGAAATGGAGGCATTATTTGATACCGAGTGAATTTGTGTTGTATACTGATGATAAGGATTTATAGTATTTGGGTAGTCAGAATAAGTTGAATCAGAGATATATGAAATGGGTTGAGTATTTGTAGAGTTATACATTTGTGATAAAGCATAAGAGTGGAGTCACTAACCAAGTTGTTGATGCATTGAGTAGAAAAAGATCTTTGATGACCAAGATGAAAATTGAAGTTCTTGGCTTTGATGACATGAGAGATTCTTATGAATTTGATCCTGATTTTTCTAAGTCATGGAGAAAGTGCAGAGCACCTATTCTAGATCAACTGAGTACTAAATGGGAAGAATATTTTATTCAAGAAGGTATTTTGTTTAAAGGTATTTAGTTGTGTATACTGAGAGGAGCAATGAGAACTAATTTGATAAAGGAGAAACATAGTAGTAGTTTGGCTAGACATTTTGGTGTTGATAAGACATTGAATTTGCTTAAGGAGAAATGCTTTTGGCCATAGTTGTATCAAGATGTTCAACAATTTGTGAAAATTTGTGGAGTTTGTCAAGTTGCAAATGGAGTAAGTAGAATACTTGATTGTATACACTGATTTTTGTTCTTGAGAAATGTTGGATTGACATCAGTATGGATTTTGTTCTTGGCTTACCAAAGAGATTAAGAGGTAATGATTCTATATTTGTTATTGTGGATAGATTTTTTGAAATGCCACATTTTATACCTTGTAGAAAGACATCAGATGAAGTACATGTAGAAAATCTTTTCTTTAAGGAAATTGTCAGATTGCATGGATTATTGAGGAGTATTATCTCTGACTGAGACAATAATTTTGTTGGATACTTTTGTAAGACCCTTTGGAGAAATTTTTCCACTAAGTTGAAATATAGTTCTACATTTCACCCACAAACTGATGGATAGAAAGAAGTTGTGAATAGAAGTTTTGGAAATCTTTTGAGATGTTTAATTGGAGACACACCAAGTAATTGAGATTCTGTGTTGGCACAAGAAAATTTTGCATACAATAATTCAGTGAATAGGAGTATTGGGAAAACACCTTTTGAGATTGTAAGTGGCATACAACTGAGAGGTATATCATATTTGAGGGATATTGTTGATGAAAGAAAGAGAAGTGCTGAAGCAGTAAAGTTTTCTGAGTACATGAAGACATTGCATGAAGATGTGAAACATAAGTTGGAAGTAAGTAATAAAAATACAAAGATAGAGCTGATAGATCAAGGAGACATAAGAATTTTATAGTCGGTGATGAAGTAATGGTTCATTTGAAGAAAGGCTGATTTCCTGTTGGAACATATGGGAAGTTGAAAATGAAGAATTTTGGCCCTTGCAAGATATTGAGGAAATTTGACAGTGGAAATGCATATGAGATTGAGCTACCTAATGATATGGATTTATCACCTATATTCAACATTGCCAATTTGTATGAGTATCATGAACCTGATGAAGAAATGAGAGTACTGATAGATTATCCTAAGAAATAGATAGAAGAAATTGAGCATATTTTGGAGCAAAGAATTGGTAGAAGTACAAGAGGAAAACAATATATGGAATATATGGTAAAGTGGAAGAATCTAGACTGATTGAAGATAGTGCATGGATTTCAAAATTTGAGTTGGATGCAGCTCGGATCATACCTATTTTGATTTGGAGAATCATTTCAAATAACCCCAAGTGTCTGATGCAAGAGCATCTCGGGTCCTTAGCAATCCTGTGTCACAAAAAACATGTTTGAAGTTTTCTATGTTGTTTGGTTCCTTCTTTAACCGAGTTGGTTCGGTGTTTCTCAGTTTCCTTCATTTATCAGTGTTGGTCGGTTATCTCTTTGGTGCTCGGTGAATTTACCTAGCACTCGATGATGCTTGTTTGGCACTTGGTTTCCTTGCTTACCAAGTGATTTATTTTGATTTCTGTTGAGGCCGACTCTTGCATTTATATCTGGTCATGGATTTAATGTTGGTATCTATCATTGGGAAGTGTGTGGACCTAGATCTGGTCATTCCTTCTATTGATGGTGGATTCGAAGACCAACTTGGTTCAGTAGCCTCTTGTATAAATGTAGTTGTTTGGTTAGATTTTAGTGGAGTTTAGTTTTGGATAGAAGATAGAAGATAAAAAATTAGAGATTGTTGATAGATCCTCACATGTTGGGGGACTTCTGTACTTGATTGTAATATCTTGCCTAAACTAAGAAGGCCTTATAGCCTGACATATATGAATCAATTGAAGATAATATATCAAAGTATCTTTATTCTCTCTCTTACTATTGTGTTAGTTGCTTTTGCGTGTGATCTCTACAAGGTGGATCTGGTTAGGGTGTGCTTTTGCCCCCTCTCTATATCCTCCCTTGCGTCATGTTGGCATTGGTGGAGTTGGCAAAGATAGTAAGGGGGATGTTTAGTTTGTGTTTTTAATTTATAAAGGCCATCAAAATAACAACCTGATGGAGGCTATAGCTATTTTTTATGTTGTAAAGAATGCTTATGACCTTGGTTGGAGTAGGCTTATCTGTGAATCTAACTCACAAGTGGTGATTCACCCATTGAATCAACAACATTATGATGTTTTTAGTTAGAAGTTATTTTTATTGTTGGCCAAATTCATAATTTGTGTGCTTCTTTGGTGGCTGTTACTTTCACTCATATTCTCAAGGAGTGGAATAGTGTTGTAGATTATCTAGCAAAGTGGGCTTTTGATCATATGCATAATTGGAACATTGTTGATAAGAATCAACTACCTCTAGGCTTGTCCCATCATTTAGATCATTTGGAAGATCTTGATAGGGCTGCTTGATGCCCTTGCTCTATATTTTCTCTATTTTTCTTTCTATTTGAATAAATTTTCACCCCTCTTTTATTTCAATTTTTTCAACATGGGCATTGAATTTTTTTCTAGAATTTTAAGGTGCTAATAGTGGCTCTTTTGGGGGATATATGCCCCTTGTGGGCATAGAAAGAATCTAACTCTCTAATGGATGTAGACTGAGTGCCTCCTCCTTTGGTCTCCATAGCCATTGCACACTCTATTTTGAAAATCAAGTCCTATTTTGGTTGACCTAGGCCACCAAAGATGAAAAAATTATACTTGCCTCTATCAAAAATCTAATTTTCATCATGCAACAACATCACATATATGAAAATATCACAAAGAACATTTTAACCACAAAATTTAGTTTTGACATTTCTCATCATTATTATGATTTCATAATCATCCACATACGTTCTTCCAATCAATATATCCTTAGACACAAACCAAAGTGACACATATTTGTTACATTCATCAAATGTGATACATCCATAGTCAATGTAATAACCCTCTCTAAGCATTACATTTTTAGATTTATCACATTTTCCATTATGAGAATGGAATGATCTCATATCCTCAAATGTACCATTACTCATCTCTACCTCATAAATATACCTTTTATAAAATTAAAAAAATGACTATCAATATCACTCTTCATCTCATCCTTAGGATTAGTTATATCATTATGCATGTCCGCAATTTTTTTCTAAAGTAGCTAGATCTGAAATATTTTCCTCTTCTTTGATATCTCCACTTGATGGTGGTGTTTTAACACAATCACATGATTCGACCTTATCATCATATAGATGACCTTAATAAGCTGAAGTAATATTTAAATTATCTAATACTTTCTCTTCCTCATACAATGGATTTGGGTACTTAAAAAAATTGCCTTCAAACACACATTGGAAAGAGATTGTGTTATGTTATTTTATCATTTGACCATATAATGGGTTCAAAAAATTAGAAAATTATTTTCATAAGTACAAATCTCTTTTATTTTTTGTTCACAATTTATATCTTCATTAGCTTCAGATGTTTCCTCTTTACAAAACATATTAATCTATTCTGCTATGTCACCATCTTGTTCATATGCAATAAATAACTTTCTTTCTAATTCATATAGTCCATTATGAACATCAGGACAAAAAGGAATTGTAAACAAAACATTTTACATATGGACACTGATATGCTCATGAAAATTATGATGATTATTATTTAAAATTTTGGCACTTGTACATTCATGATCAACATTATCCATTTCTCACAAATTCTCATTAGCATCCACGTCTCTAAAAAATCTACTTAAATATTTTTCATTGCAAGGCTTTGCTTCAACTTCTATAAATGTATTATTTCCACAATATGAAATTATTCTTCTCTCATTGTCTTTCAAAGCTTGATCATATAATATGGGATCAATAATGATTTCATTTTGGTGATATAAAACTTGGGGCTAAATCTAATCCATACAAATGAGTGATGCATGATTATGGATAACAAACCCATACTCATTTGAGGGATAGTATTTAGACGTGTATCTTATATGGATTTTCATATGCGTCAAACATATGCCCAAGTCTCTCATTAGGATTGATACAACTAAAACTCGTCGCAACACCTTGATCATCATACTTATACTTAGCAACATACAAGGAACACTAGGTCAATACTTGACATTAATGACAACCCAATAAATGATCATCATGAAATAAAATTTATATCATGACAACAATAGAAATCACTTACCATAATTTCATTAGTTATGCAAAAAATATCATGTTACACATTATCCAACATGAACTTAATAGGCACCAAAATACTTTCTCATGCTTCTGTTATGCCTTGTATACTAGTCCCTAAATTTTGTGTGGCAAAATATCTGGTCCCCCTTTTTGTTTTGGTTTGTTTTCTTTTTCCTTGTTACCAAGAGAAAACCTGAATATCTAGTTACGACTTCCCCAATGAGATTTTAAGTATTAAGGATATTAGATACCCAAGATCTAGGGAGTAGAGAATTTATTACCTGCTCAAAAATTGTGTCTACATTAAATGAACCTTTTGGATATCTTTTAAAGGGGAACTTATGAAGGCTAATTCACTTTTACAAAGAAATTAAGTTATTTCTCTTTGTGATCCCTTTGAGAATTTGCAACCAAGTTTCTAAGCACATTAAATCCATCCCATATTGTAAAATTGTGTTTTCAAAGTTGGTTTGCATAAATTTCCTTGGCTAAAGTTTGTGACTTTCATTCTAGGCAGGTCATTCTCTGCATTTTTCTTGGTGTTTCCATTTTTATTTTTATTTATTTATTTTTTTTTTCATTTTCATTTAGTCTTTCCATTTCATCTCACTTCTAGGTGTTGTATTTTCCTTTCCTATTTGACTTGTTTTTTGTAGGAAAATAAAGGGTTTTTCTTGTGAAATTCCCAACCCTAAACTTAATTTAAAGCTCTTCCTAGTTTATTTAGGACATTTTTGTTCTCCACCCTAGTTGTAGGTGCTAAGTGTTTAGCTCTATTATTTTTTATCCTTTTCCATTAGGGAATTTTTTTGGTTCCTGACCCTAATGCATTTGAAGGTGTCATGAATTCCAATCATGACAGTTTTTCCCCTAAAAGTGTATAATCAATTTCTTGGGTTTATTTCATCCTTACCCTAAATATGAGCCTTTGTCTACATTTCAGTTGAAAGGCTCAATTTTTTCCTTTTGTGTCTATGTTTTGGAAAGATTCAAATGATTAATGGGTATTCTTTGTCAAAAAACCATAAATGTTTTAGGTCATGTCGAGCCACATGTCACAAGTCCACAAAGATGAATTCATTAGGATACTTTGTTATGCATTAGTTGTTGTAATTACATAGGTTAGAACTTTGATTCTCAACTTACCCATCACTTTTAGGAAGCCAATTCAAGAGAATCACAGACTTAGCCATTGATATGAACAAAAAACTCACATACCTCAAAGTTTGGCTAAGTCCTAAAATACCCATGGGGAGAATACTAAAAGGTCAGTTATCAGGTAAATTTGGTCTTCAGATCCTAGATCTCCTCATTCCTACTTATACCATGGTAATCAAATAACTCTTTCTGGAAATGCATTACTATTCCCTATTTCTAGGTTGCCTTAATAATCATTTTTAAGACGCATGGTTCTAGAAATCCTTTTGCACTATAAACATTTGTTAAACATATTTAAGAACATGGATCCTAGGACCCTAAATTCTAGAGCTACTTAACAATATCTAATGAGGTTTTCTATTTGACTTAATATTTTGTGTAATGATGGTGGTCTCATTTTTTAGGATGAACACTCAATGGCTTCATCATAATCACAGGAAGCAGAAGCCAAGAACATCTACCTCCACCCCTACTAGAAGAAAAATAAAAGTTGAACGAGAGTTGGAAAGATTACCTCCCACAATGAAATACAAGGGAGATGGAATCCCTCGGGCCTCCATATTGGATAATGCACTCTATAATTATAGAGAATGATATAGGTGAATGGAGAAATCTAGTAAAAATAAAAAAAGGACGTTAGATCCTAGAAGTAGGGCAATGAATATGTATCTCTACATCTATTCACACTAGACTGATTCAAGATGAATATTTCCTAATATCCCTACAATTACCGGAGATAATCCTCATACTTGAAAATAGTTATACTGCACCCACACACTCTTCATATCTTCCAAATGGAGATCCAATCACTTTTTTTGATCCAAATACCATTACACTCACCTTCGACATCCTAGCAAGATCCAACACCTTCATAATATCCAAGGATCATGCTTAGAAGGAGTATCAAACAACTAAGAACAATGCCAAGAAACATTTGAATAAGCATTGGTTGAGAAACCCATGAAGAGATGTGTTGAGTATGGAAACCCACATCTCGAGGTTTGATTTCATTTTTCCCATCTAGGGGTTCATCATTTTCCTATGTTGATTCTTTGGAAAGTAGCACATCAAACAATGCTCTCCCTAGATGTATTACTTTTTTTTTAACATGACCATGGGGAAGTTCTACTTCGAATGGCCATAAATCATTTCTGATCATATTAATTAGTACCTTTAGGAATTCAAGACCACCCAAAATATTTATATGACATCCTATGTGGTCTAGATAATCGCTAATCAAGCCCACAAATTTAGAGGGCTAATTAAAGGAGTTCTTGGAAATGAACCTAAATAATATTTTGCATGGGAGCCTTTTCCCTAGCTTTTCCTGGAAGAATTTTATATGGCATACTACAGAGTCAATGATACCTTTGTATATAATATAATAATGGTTCTCATAGGTGATGTTGGGTACCACCTATCTCAAAATGAAATGGCTCTTGTGGAGTCATGGGGAAGTTATTGTTGGAAACTGCAATTGAAGAAATTATTGTGTTGTCATTGATGTCAAAACCTTAACTGGTAAGACTGTTGCTACTTAGGAAAGTACTATATCTATTTGAGTGTTGCTAAGGGGATAGGAAAGGTTGGTAACAATAGCACCTAAGGAAAGGTTGAGTTATCTTGATACTTCAATGAGTACTTGACTATGTTGTACAATGATGAGATAATGTATTGTTTATCCTAGTAAGATTGAAGACTAAACTGGTAGGCTTGACTGAGCAAAAATGGAGAAATCATGTTTAAGCTGAGTAATGTTAGTGTCGACTGAGTTAGTGTATGCTGGGAAAAATTCTAGTGTCAACCGAACATCAGTTAATTGCCGAGTAACATAGTATAGGCCGAGGAAACATTTTTAGTAATGACTGAGCTTTCTACATGAAGACCGAGTAGTTGATCACAGTATTGACTGAGCATTAGTATTTTTATATTTGAAGAGAATTCAGATTTGGAGCCAACATTGTTGAATTCTTGGATTATGTAAAATGCGTTGACTTTATTTATTGATTGTTTGAAAGCATTGAATGCACTGAAAAACATTTTATTGTAAATCTTTAAGAGATTTGAGATGCTTCTAGAAAAGGAGCCGAAGAACATAAAGCAGGTATATTCAATGAATTTGACCTAACCCTAAGATTTATGAAGGAGATTGAGTGGTAAAAGATGAGTTAACCTAATTGAGGAAGTATTAAAGGAACCTAAGCATTAGATATGTGTGTGCATGGGTGAATAGAGGATGCTGGAAGATCAGTAGATGTTATTGACTGTATAAGCAAAAAGGGCTGAAGGTGAAGTGTGGTGATTGCTTGAAGAAAAGTTTTGAGCAGATAAGAGATGGAAATGGAAAAGTTTCAAAGTCAGTAAACCAACATTTGTGTATGGAACTGGATCTGATATTTTCAAAGTGAGTTGTATGTTTTTTAGATCAATACTGCTGCTACTTTCTAACCATTGTAATAGTCAAAATCCTTTTAACAGAGGTTGACCTAACAGTCATATGTTTAAATCCGTTGAAAAAGGTTGCATTCTAATGGAATGTATGTAAGTCCTATAACAAGGCTCACTTCTAACAGAGTGATTGAAATCCTTTAATTGGGTCACACCTAACGGTGTGTATTGTAACCTTTGATAGGGTTGGCTTTTAACTGAGCTCACTTCAGAAGAGTGAAAATAATAGTAGCATGTTACAAAGTGGTTTTTTGCAGATTGTGTTTCCACTATAAATCCTAGTGTCAATGCTTGTGTGAATGTTTTGGTTTAAACATTTCTATGTTTTTACAGCTGGGTAGTGGACTGCAATGTTATATGTTTCTATTATTGAATCAGTGATGACCGAGTTGGTTTTGGTTGTTAGATCTGATTTAAAGAAATTTTTTTGAAGTTTGTTTTATACATCTGGACCTGAGAACAACTGATTCACCCCCCCATCTTTGTTGTTCTAAATCATATTAACAATTGGTATTAGATTTGTGTTGCTTATTATTGGTGTTTACAGAAATTAGGTTTAAAGGAGCTTGAAGCAAATGATCAAGATGTATAAGAAGGAGGTACTGAAGCTGAATAAGGAAAACTTCCCTACATGGAAAAGCTTGATGAAGCTACATCTGGTTGGTATTGGTGATTTTGCAAAATACTACATTGAGAATTACTATGTCTCACCTGTCGCACCTTTGATTGCCGAAGAAATGAGAGCTAAGCAAGAACATAATCAAGCAATGCTAGAAATTGCATCTGCGCTAAGCTATCCAGAATTTGAGGACATTAAGGATTGCACAAGTGCTAAGGAGATGTGGGACACTCTTACAAAGATCTATGGTGGTGACATAAATGTACTGAAAGCTAAGGCTGAGAGTCTCAGAGGTAAGTTTGATGAAATGAGAATGCAAGAAGGTGAGAACATTGCACAATATTGTGGTAGAATAAAAGAAGTTGTGAATGCTATTAGAGGAGCAAGTTGGACTATTGAGGATGAAACTATAATTGGAAAAGTACTAAGAACTCTATGTCCTATATAAGCTATTAAGATCTTAGCTATTCACGAATCTAGATGTAACTCTACAAATCTAGTTACTTTGGAATGTTTGGTTGGTAAGCTGACTACTTTTGAACTCTCTAAGTATGATAACTTCACTGTTGGTAGTATTGGTAATGTTGAATCTGCTTTTAAGTCACAATTAGTTCTAAACAAGCCAAAGAAAGAAAAAGAAAGATGCATCAATGAAAGTGAAAGTGAAAGTGAAAGTGATGGTGACACTTTTGATGAAGAACTTGAAGATCTAGAAGCTCTTATGGCTACAATACTGAGAAGGGAAAAGGAAAATATAAAGGTAAACTCCCTATTATATGTTTTGCATGTAATAAAGTTGGTCATATAGCTACTAGATGTCCTAGCAGGAATGATAAAGATGAAGAAATAAAAAGTAAACACAAAGATAGAAGAGATGAAAGAAGCTACCGAAGGTATAAAGACTACAAAGGAAAAGGTAAGAAATGTTGTTACATTGTTGAAGAAGAAACTGACACTGATAGTGATGATTTTGAAATTGAGGTAGTCTATGTTGCAATGAAAGATGAATCTGATGAGGATGAGAAAACTGCATTGATCTCCTATGTGAACAAGAATGAAAAATGGATTATTAACAGTGGTTGTTCACATCACATGACTGGTGACAAGAGTAAGTTTGAGACCTTACATCATTATAGAGGTAAAAGAGTAAAATTTGGTAATGATGTACCATGTTCTATTAGAGGAAAAGATTTGATTAAACTGAATGATAAGATCTCTTGTGAAAATGCATATTGGGTTGAAGGTCTAAATTATAATCTACTAAGTGTTGCACAACTCAACAGCATTGGTTACCAAGTGGAATTTCATTACAAGAAAGCTAAAATATTTGATGCTAGTGGTGAACTGATCGGAAGTGGAGAACAAACTAGAGGTAATTTGTTCTATCTTGACCTATCTGAAGAAGCATGTATGGTTGCAAAACTTGATGACATTTGGTTATGGCATAAGAGGCTATGTCATGTTAACTTTGATAATCTGGTAGAAATAAGTAAGAAGAAGAAAGTAAGAGGTCTACCTAGATTGAAGAAACCTAAGAATGTGATGTGCAAGGAATGCCAGCTAGGAAAAATGACAAAGTCAAGTTTTAAGAGAAAATCTTTTACTTCTAATAACATTTTAGATTTGGTTCATACTAACCTTTATGGACCTATGGGTGTACAAAGTTACTATGGTGCTAGATATTTTATCTTGTTTGTTGATGATCATACCAAGATGATGCATGTATTGTTTCTAAAAGAAAAATATGACACTTTTAAATTCTTTAAGTGGTACTTGGCTAAGGTTGAGAAGGAGATGGGTAGGAACCTGAAATGTCTTAGATCTGATTGAGGTGGAGAATTTACATCAAATGAATTCAATCTATTTTGCAATGAAAGAGGAATCAAAAGACAGATGTCTGCACCTAAAATACCTCCATAGAATGTTATAGCAGAGAGAAGAAATAGATCTATCTTGGATTGTGCAAGGACATTATTGATTGAAAAGAATGTGGCACAAAAATACTGGAAAGAAGCTATAAGTACAACTGTCTACACTCTTAACCAGGTACAGATCAAGAAAGGTACAAATCTGACACCCTATGAATTATGGTATGGGCATGCACTAAGTGTTAAATACTTTAGAATCTTTGGAAGCAAGTGCTACATATTAAAAGACAATAGGAATGGAAAGTTTGATGTTAAAAGTGATGAAGGCATATTCCTAGGGTATTCCACAAAAAGTAAAGCTTATAAGTGTTTGAACTCTAACACTAACAAAATTGTGGAAAGTGTGAATGTCAAAGTCGATGAGTATGCTGAAAGAAATGAAGTTGACAGCAAAAGAGAACCAAAAGATTATAGATCTTTTGTGTATATTGAAGAAGAAGAAGAGGCAAGTAATAGACTTGCACCTGATGCCGAGTCTCAGGTAAGCAATGTCAAGTGATAGAAAGAGGTTGATGAGCATCAAGAAAATAGTGCCGAAAGAGAACAAGAACATGCCGAGTGACAAGATAATGCTGTCGAGTATCAAGAAGACGTTGTCGAGCATTCAGAAGCTGAATCTAAAAATATTGTTGAGGAACCTGATGAAATAGAGGAGAGAAGAGCTAAACCTATTTTGGAAAAATATGTAAGAAGACATCACAAGCCTGAACAGATAATTGGAGACAAACATACTAGAATTCTAACCAGAAGTAAGACAAAGGATCCAACATGTTTACTGTGTGAATTTGAACCTAAGTCAACTACAGAGGCATTAGAAAATGAAGACTAGATACTAGCAATGAATGAAGAAATAGACCAGATAGAGAAGAATGATACTTGGACTTTGGTGCTGAGACCTAAAAATAAAAATTTTATAGGAACAAAGTGGGTGTTCCAAAATAAGTTGAATGAAAAAGGTGAAATAACTAGGAACAAAGCTAGGCTGGTATGCAAAGGCTACACACAAGAAGAAGGAATAGATTATGGGGAGACATTTTCCCCTGTAGCTAGATTGGGAGTAAGAACTCTGCTTGCATATGTTGCTTATAAAGATTTCAAGGTTTATCAAATGGATGTCAAGTCTACATTCTTAAATGGTATACTAGAAGAAGAAGTTTACATAGATCAGCCAGAAGGTTTTATTGATCCAAATAGAAGACACATGGTATGTAAATTGAACAAAGAACTATATGGATTAAAACAAGCTCCCAAAGCATGGTATGAGAGGTTGCATAACTACTTAATATAGATTGGATTTTCAAGAACAAATGACACAAACAAGCTATACATGAAAGATGAAGAAGGTAAAGGTATCCTGTTGGAAAAAAATTTTGTGGATGATATTATTTTTGGTGGACAAGATGCTTTGTGTAAAAGATTTTCAAATGAAATTCAAACTGAATTTTAAATGAGCATGTTTGGTGAGATCAAATTCTTTGTTGGTTTATAAGTATATCAGATGAAGAAAGGAATTTTCATTACACAGTCTAAGTATGTTAATGAAATACTAAATTTTTTTGGGATGGAAGATTCTAGACCAGTGAGTACTCCTATGGCTACTGGACAAAAGTTATCTAAGAATGATGATGCTGCAGAAGTGGACCAGACTTTGTACAGATCCATGATTGGAAAATTATAGTATGTTGTACATAGTAGACCAAATATTGCACTAGTTGTTGGGATTGTGGCAAGATTCTCTACCAATTGTAAGGAAACACACATGATGGCTGTGAAAAGAATTATGAGATACTTGAAAGGGACTGCTTACTATGGGCTATATTACAAGAAGGAAGAAAGATTTGAACTAAGAGTATATATAGATGTTGATTGGGTAGGAAATGTAGATGAAAAAAATGGTACTAGTGGTGGAGCTTTGTTTCTTGGATAGAGATTAGTCTTCTAGATGAGCAAGAAACAAAATTGCATTTCCCAATCTACTGCTAAAGCCGAGTATGTTGTTGTTGCAGTAAACTGTTTAAATTTGGTATGGATAAAGAAATTGTTGGTAGGCATGAAAGAAGAAATCATTGAACCTGTTATTTTATGTGACAACACAAGTCCTATCAACATTTCTAAGAATCCAGTGATGCATACTAAGACCAAGCACATAGCAATCAAGTATCACTACTTGAGAGAATTGGTACAAGATAAAGAAGTCCGAATGGAATATGTGAATACAAAGGAACAATTAGCAGACATATTCACTAAAGATTTAACTAAAGAAACACATGAGTATTTGAGAAGTCAATTAGGGGTCCTTCCCCTAACTAAGGCTGCCTAGTTAAGCTAGGAGCACTGCATCAAATATACTACAACAGAACATTTGATAGTTTGATGCAGAAGATTGGCATACTTTAGGAATGTCCTAGAGTTGTGAAGAAGAGAAAAGACAAGGAATCTATCATAAGCATGATGACAGAGGGAGAAACACTGAGATGGATAGATAATATCTACATCTGATGGATGTATTTTTTAGTTGTTGCTTTGGCATTTTTGTCAAAGAGGGAGATGAATTGAGATGATATAATAACACATGAAACTGAAAGGAAAAGTAAGGAGATGATGAAATGAAATGAAGGATGAGGATAGAGGGAGATATGGATATTTCTGACGGTCACAGAAGTGAGGCTTATAGATTCTGAATCATAATGAAGCTAAGGATATTACAATTTTTTTTCTGATGGACACATAAGTTTTTGGATTGGTTGGTAATCCATGTGTTATTCAGGTGATATCATATGGTGTTGCCATCAATACCAAAGAGGGAGATTGTTGAAAACTGCAATTGAAGCAATTGTTGTGTTGTCATTGATGTCAAAACCTTAACCGGTAAGACTGTTGCTACTTAGGAAAGTACTATATCTATTTGAGTGTTGCTAAGGGGATAGGCAAGGTTGGTAACAATAGCACCTAAGGAAAGGTGGAGTTATCTTGATACTTCAATGAGTACTTGAATATGTTGGACAATGATGAGACAATGTATTGTTTATCCTAGTAAGATTGAAGACTAAACTGGTAGGCTTGACTGAGCAAAAATGGAGAAATCGTGTTTAAGTTGAGTAATGTTAGTGTCAACTGAGTCAGTGTATGCCAAGAAAAATTCTAATGTCGATCGAACATCATTTAATTGTTGAGTAAGATAGTATAAGTCAATGAAACATTTTTAGTAATGACTAAGCTTTCTACATGAAGATCGAATAGTTGATCATAGTATTGACCGAGCATCGGTATTTTTATATTTGAAGAGAATTAAGATTTGGAGCTGACATTGTTGAATTCTTGGATTATGTAAAATGTGTTGACTTTATTTATTGATTTTTTGAAAGCATTGAATGCACTGAAATTTTTTTTATTGTAAATCTTTAAGAGATTTGAGATGTTTCTAGAAAAGGAGCTGAAGAACATAAAGTGGGTAGATTCAATGAATCTGACCTAACCCTAAGATCTACGAAGGAAGAATTAAGGGAACATAAGCATTAAGTATGTGTGTGGATGGGTGAACAGAGGATGCTAGAAGATCAATAGATGTTATTGACTATATAAGTAGAAAAGGCTGAAGGTGAAGTGTGGTGATTTCTTGAAGAAAAGTTCCAAGTAGATCAGAGATGGAGATGGAAAAATTTCAAAGTCAGTAAACCAGCATTTGTGTATGGAATTGGATCTGATATTTGCAAAGTGAGTTTTATGTTTTTCAGATCAATACTACTGCTACTTTCTAACCATTGTAACAGTCAAAATCCTTTTAACAGAGGTTGACCTAACAGTCATATGTTTAAATCCTTTGAACAAGGTTGCATTCTAATGTAATGTATGCAAGTCCTATAACAAGGCTCACTTCTAACAGAGTGATTGAAATCCTTTAACCGGGTCACACCTAACAGTGTGTATTGTAACCTTTGACAGGGTTGGTTTTTAACCGAGCTCACTTCAGAAGAGTGAAAATAATAGTAGCATGTTACAAAGTGGTTTTTCCCAGATTGGGTTTCCACTATAAATCCTAGTGTCAATGCTTGTGTGAATGTTTTGGTTTAAACATTTATGTGTTTTAAAAGTTAGATACAACTAGGTAGTGGACTGAAATGTTATATGTTTCTATTATTGAATCATTGATGACCGAGTTGGTTTTGGTTGTTAGATTTGATTTAAAGAAAAATTTTTGAAGTTTGTTTTATACATCTAGACCAGAGAACAACTGATTCACCCCCCCTCTTTGTTGTTCTAAATCATACTAATAGTTATTTCATTTAGTTCTGGAAGCATACATCCATTCAAGTGGCTAGATTTTCAAGGATCCCAATTTTGTTTCCTTGCCACTATAATGATTAGATATTGCTAATGGAGTTTTCCTGGTAGATTTTGGATGTCCATTATCTCTTTAGTGCAAAGAAATTTATGATAGTGTCTTTCCCAATAAGTTGTGGGGATTGCACTTTTTCCCTTGACACTACCAAAAAGGTTGAGATAGATATGAAGAGCCTCAATTTGTATCCCTTCTACCTACAGAGACATGATTTTGATCTGAGAAGATAAATAGAGAGGATGATGCTCTAGAATTCAAAGCCTCATTTCCACTCTTTGAAATACTTTTGGGTTGATTGCTAGGAAAATTTTGAAGTTCAATGTTGTTGGTATAGCCAAACCACTAAAGGATAAATGAAAGCCTTTTGACTCTAGGAATTCCCTAAATATTTTACTAAAAAGAAACTTGTTGAGGACCTAAAGTTCAAAGAAAAAGGAATGGATAAGAAGAAACTTCCTCTCATAGATTGGGATACCCTGAAATTTTTTGACATTGATGAAATTATAAAGGATATGGTAGAGAGGAGTCACACTTATTTTGACTTGCTTTGTCTAAAGAGCCTCTACCTCACCTCCACAATTGATCCATGAGCCACACCGATATGAATGTAGAGGAAAGAAGAAGGTTGGTGAGTCATTGGCCTGGTCCAATCCCCTAGAAATTTCCCCCATGGAATAGGTATTGGAACAACTTGGGGAACAAGTGGATAAGTCTTGGAAGCTTTCTTTCATAGCACAAGTCAGAGTGACCTTAGACCTAGGTTCAATTTCATTGCACACTAGCTTGCCATCCTAGGGAAAAGCTACTCCTAATATCATTCCTTTATAGGGCCTGTCACACATCAATGTCATAGAAGATGAAAAGTGTGAGGAAGATATTGATGTTCCCTTGTAGCATCGTAAGAAGATAAAGAAAGGAGAAATTACATGAGTCATGCATGACTCATCATAAGAACCAAAAGATGGATAGCTCAAAGATGATCTTCAAATGATGAGGTCTTAAGAACAAGTTAATTGGTCAACATCTGAGCCATTGCTCAAGATCATTGACTTGGATAATCCCTCCATGGTAGGTCCAAATGAGGTCCTAATTGTTGAAGATAAGGAATGCCTCTTCAAATAAGTGGAGAAAATAAGAAGATAGAAGAGGAGGCCAGGGTAGAAAGAGAGACAACATAACGAAGAGGAGTGAGAATGGGCTAAAGAAGATCCCAAATAGAAACAATTAGCCAAAGGCCATACCTTCCAAGATGAAGAAAATCATTTCAAGATAGAGGAATAGATCAAGAAAAAGAGAAAAGGAGATGAGAAGTGGTAGAAAGAAGAGTTAGATAAGAGGGTCAAAAAAGATACACTCTTTCGAGTTGTAGAAGACACAAAATTAAGAAAGAAGAAAGAATAAGAAGAGAAGAAAAGGGATGAGGAACAAAATTCAAATATAGGGGTAACTCGACCTTCTGGAATAATCATCCCCCATCCATCAAGAAATCCTCCTAACAACCCTAGAAGAAAAATACTAGATCCTTTAGTGATTGAAAACCCAAACCAAGTGAAAAATTCTCGGCTGGATCCAAAAATGAAAACTCAACCATTGCAGGAGGCACCAAAAATTCTAGGGCTCGAAGAACCTTCCTCTAAAGTAACACAAATCCCACCAAGGGAATATCATTAAAAAATGAATGAAGGGAATCCGCCAGACATTAGGGAAATGAAAGATGATGCTCTAGGTCCATTGGCATGGTTGATGAGGTCAAGAAAGAGAAAACACCGTATATATGTACTAGCTTCCCCATCACTTGGTATGTTAATGAAGGAATTATCGACCCCGCTAGCAAGGAAATTAGAAAAAGTACGAGTAGTCCATACCATAAGAATAACAAATCAAATATAAGAGATTTCTACTACTTTCATGCCACCTAAGGATATGAATGAGTTTGATGTTGAACTAGAGGATTATGTGGTTAGTGAGATTCCACTCAGGAAAAAAAACAAGAAGGGTGAACTAATGGCCCTAGATAGAGTGAACACATGATACACAAGAGGTATGAGAAGGAGTACATGAAGAAGAAAGATACTTAAGCCTTAGAGGCATGGCTTAAGGATATCTTTTGGAATCTCACATAATCGATTGTTATGGTGATGCCAGAACAATCTACCTCAGATCTATTACCACATGGAAATATATAATCACTATGGATAATGAAGAAGTTTGATGACTGGGTCACTAAGTAGCTAAGCATAGCACAAGGATTTCTTGCAAAGTTCCTCCCAAATTATTTCTAGGCCATGGACATGGTCCATCAATTAGTAGAAGATAGGGAATTGTGGGAGTTTGAGACTAATTGGTTTGAAGGATATAAAGATTCCATGGGTGACATTGGAAAACTTAGGGAATATGTATTGAATAAATCAGGTATACTAGGGAATGAGACTATACATTTTTTGACACTCATTCACCAACCACTAGGACTTTGGATTTAATTACTAAAATAGACACTTGAGTCCACCGAAATACTCTCTACAACCCTTCAATAGTATGCCTAGTAGTATTATTTATTTGTTTTGACCGTCATGAAAGTGGAGCCCAAAAGTGTCAAAGGGTTCACACATGTGGATTCTTTCATGATCAAGTTTAATTAACAGGTGGAAGATAAGTATAAGTCACCCCCTAGTTTTGATGGGGGCGTAATGAAGGAACTCAAATTTTTTATAATTGAGAGATATGATGCCTCCAAGGTTATGTAACACAGTTGAAATATGCTATTAAGGTGGCCAAAAAAAATTTAGAGGAAGATAAGGCCCACCTCAAATGCATAAAGGATATTTATGAAGAAACTATTAGTGAATGCATCAAGGCTTACAATAAATATCAAGTAGGTATCTCCTCTAGGTAGTGGTTTTCTTCATTCCTTCCTTTGCCATTCTTTTGTTCAATCGTGGTTCCCTCAGATCATGAAATCCTAGATTGTAGAAATTTTATAGTATAAAACTCTTCCATTCTTTGTTCTTTTAATAATTTTAGTGGGTATGTGCAAGATCATGAGGGGCCAAAAAGTGGCGATGTTAGTTCCAGACTTTGACAATGTAGCTGACAACTTTTTTTTCACCCGAATTTGATAAAATGAAAAGGGTATCTTAAGGAGATTATCAGATTTCTATCGATATAATTATTGTCAAATTTTGAATTCGGTAAGTAATTATTAGTTATTTTCTAATTGAGCTACCTCTAAAGTGCTGATTTATATACTGATTGAAAAATGACTATAACTTTCAGACAGTATAACATTTTTGAAATCCAAAAAATGCGTCACATTCTATGCTTCACCTCCTATAAGGAAAAAAACTAAAAATTTGAATTTTGTAAAGTTTTGAATGAGTTAAGGTGGTCAGACATGAGATTTTGTTTATTCTAAAAATGTTGTAGCTAAAAATTCATAATTAATTATTTTTTTGGAATAAAATTACAAAAAACTATGCATCACATCTAGGCATGAGTCTACTACTTAAATATAAAATCTTATAATAAAATATTATCATTTGATTATGATTAAGGTGGTCAGACATGTTAGATTAGGTGAAATACTAATCTCCCAAGAACACCTGCATGCATAACCCTGTCACATGGAAGAAGCAAAGAACAGAAGCAAGAAAAATCTATGGAGGCCAAAAAGCCAGAGACATCTTATGGACATGCAAAGAGCAATCTCTATTATGATCCAATAAGTGAATTAATGAAATACAAAGAGGGAATCCTTATAAAAGGATACCAAAACCCTAAAGGTGAAAACCCTAAAGAATAATGAGATGCCTAAGTCTAACTTAAGTGTAGAGAATAATAGACTAATAATTAAATAAATTAATTATTAGCTATAATATGACTACTCTAACACCCCCCCTTAAGTGTAACTTAGGGAGAAGCTAAACAACTAAGGACTAAAAGATGCATGAAAACAAAAATGCATGAAAGAGCTATGGGTCCCGGCAACAAGGCCTGATCAGGTACCCAAGTACAAGAAATAAACTAGATGAAGGAAACAAAGCCTCCAATCTAGGGAATGTCCCAAAGAAAGGAACAAGAAAAAGCATGAAGCATCTCCGAAGCATGAAGCTGCAAACACTGTCAGAAGAATACTGCTGGAACCCCCACTGAAATAGTGCATGACCAGGTAGAGAAGACAAAGTCTGAAGAGCTGATCAATCGAAGAGGTGACCTCCAAAAAAGGAATGAATGAGTGTCTATATAGTAGATGATCCATCTCACCGAAATGCATAGGTGCCTAGCCACTGCATCCGCCTAGTACATAGGAACAAAAACTGAATACGTAGATCACTCAACCGAACCAAGGAAGCAATAGAGCCAATAGGTGAACCCCCCCATAATGCTGAACAGGGAGAGGGGTGACAGGAACACTGAAATGCAATGCCAGAAACATCTGCAAGAAGAAGAATCAGGAACACCTATGTGCAAAAAAGGTACAAGCATAGGATAAAGGGTGGTGTCATAGACACAAACTACATGAGGCTAATGTCGTGGAAGGTACACTCACTTGACAAAGGTGGATGAGCACAAAAGGCAAAACATCATAACCCCCCCATGGCACTTTATAACTGAGTGCGTATACAAACAAACACATAGTGTTCAAGATCCCAAAATGCAAAAGTAGGTACTTTATCTCAGTGCGTTTACAGAAAAAAGAATGCAACAGTGGAGATATATACAATACTCAAAAGAAGAAGGAAAGAAGAACAGTGAGAACAGAAGCAGAAGTCATCCCAAGAATGGAGATCCGTGGACCTGTAAAAGCCAAGTAGTCCATCTGAGTGTAGAAAAGAAAAACTCAATGGAGGAAGAACTTGGTATAGAATCTGGAAATAAGACCTCTGAAACTGAAAAGTACACTGAACAAGCTTTCCGAAAATACCAAGTTTGCTGAAAACTGAGCCCGAATGTGAGAGATATAGTGTCCGGAATGCAAAAAGTACCCATGACTTTGACTGGCAGAAAACCCCTACAAATGGCAAAATCAAATAACCAAACTGAAAAAAATAGAACGGTCTCAGAACCAGCTTTCCGTCGATATCTCATTTGGCAAAAAATGCCATCGTATGCTCAAGTTACGGCAAAACCAGTGACAGGTGCTCTGGCAGGCACCTGAAAAAGAAAACCTCTAAATTCAACAGCCTCGTGTGAAAAATGGAAGAAGAATCTAGAAAACGACTGTCTCAGAATCATCTTTCCGATGATGTCTCGCTCGCCCACTAACTCCTCCGTAGGAGCAAGTTATGCCAAAAAAAGCATCAGGTGCTCCAAGAAGGCAAAAAAGTAGTCCTGCCTTCGAAGGCATGGTACGAAAAATGAGGCAAAGAACTTGAAAAGAAACCTCCATAATTGCATTCATCTCAGAAAGAGCTTTCCGATGATATAAAAAACTCCCAAATACGCCTCTAGATGAAGAAGATATGGCAAAAAAAGCCCAATTACCCCTAAAAATAGCTTCAAAAAAAATGTTTTAAAGCCCCTGGGGCTGGAAATGCAAAGCCCCTGGGCGCATGGCGCACGCAGGGGGCTGAAGCTAGAGCTCCCGGTCACCCATGTGACCGCCGCTAGGGCCCGCAGGGCTTAAAACCCCGCCGGGTGGCCGGCGGAGCGGTGGGCGGAGCTGAGCGGGGCCGTCGGACAGCGGGCGGCGGAGGGCGGCGGGGCCGCGGGCGGAGTCGGGGTGGCGGTCGGGCCGGACGGCGGCTGGACGGGCCGTGGAGCAGAGTAGAGGGTGCGGGGGTGCTGGCGGAGCTTGGGTGGCGGCTGGGCCGGGCGGGCCGCGGAGCTTAGCAGAGGGCGCGGGGGCACTGGCGGAGCCGGGGGTGGCGGCTGGGCGGGCCGCGGCGCGGCTCTGTGGTCGCCGCTTGGCGGTGCGCTAGTGGCCGCTGGGCGGCCGCCCAAACGAGATTTTTTTTTAATATTTTTTTTTTTAAAAAAATCGCCGACTGTACCCATCTCGAAGTGCGTGCCAGGGCCGTACGACCCTGGTATGCAAAATTTTTTTGCCTCAGATGCCACTGTGTCCAAAATGGATAAGTTTTATATGGATTTAGGGGTTCTTGGGCCTTCTGGACACAATGGTGGTGTCCGTTTTTGCCCAAGGTGAGCCAAATTTTGGCTCTCCCCCAGATCCACAAAAAAAACTTCTGAAACCCTTGAAAACCTCCTGCTTCTGAAACACTTCAACAAAACACGAACAGCGAGCAGCAAGAAGGCTCTGATACCATGTTAGATTAGGTGAAATACTAATCTCCCAAGAACACCTGCATGCATAACCCTGTCACATGGAAGAAGTAAAGAACAGAAGCAAGAAAAATCTATGGAGGCCAAAAAGCCAGAGACATCTTATGGACATGCAAAGAGCAATCTCTATTATGATCCAATAAGTGAATTAATGAAATACAAAGAGGGAATCCTTATAAAAGGATACCAAAACCCTAAAGGTGAAAACCCTAAAGAATAATGAGATGCCTAAGTCTAACTTAAGTGTAGAGAATAATAGACTAATAATTAAATAAATTAATTATTAGCTATAATATGACTACTCTAACAAGACATACACCTACTTCTTATTTTTTTCCTTAAATTTTTGTACTGCTGCATTGAAATCTATAATTTTCACCAATCCTACAAAATTTTTCTCAAAAAAGGCATAGTAGTTTAGAAACTAAATTCAATTTTCTATAGATTCTATTCTTACAACCTTTTGATATTAGGTTCATAGCTAGTTGAAATTTTCACGTCAAGTTGACTAACCCCGATTTGCTGATTTTTCATTGCCACTTAAGGGCATAGTCTAGCCCCTCATGATCTTGCGCATACCCTAGTGATATGTGTTAACATGTCCTTTTGGAACCAACCTACTTCAATAGAGTAATTTGACAACTTTACTATGTCATAAGTCTGACAGGTACTTTCTAACATTAAGTGTGTGGACTAACTTGAATTGATTACAAACACCTTTTTCACTTCTCAAGGCATTGATATAGCATTACAAACTTAAGGACATAATGAATACTTTCAAATTAGGGATTGAATTTACATTCATGAGATGAGATGGTAAAGTATTGACCTATATGATTGAGGACACCACCACTGCCATTTACCTCTTGGAGGTACTACACGATTTCCCTGAGCAGAAAAAGGGCCTCATTAAATACCTTGAACAACTTTAGTCTTGTCTTGGAGAGTCTAAGATGGTCACTTTTGAAGACTCTAATGGAAAAATATTCCAAGGGAATATTGATGATCCCCCTTTCATGTTAAGTCTGAACATTTCTAGGAAAAATATACACAAATTCTTAGTCAACTATGGAGCCTTGGGGAATGTTATTGAAAGGAAAAATTACAAGAGAAAGGAAATAAATAATAATCCAAAAGAGTAAATAGAAGAGAATATTTGTTACCATTAGAAATGGATGAACTTGGAGCAATCACTCAAAACCCAAGACAAGAAGATAAGAAGTTTTGAAAGGGGAAAAGAAAAGAAAAATACCTTGTGGATTAATATGAGAGAGAGAGAGAGAGAGAGAGAGAGAGAGAGAGAGAGAGAGAGAGAGTTTACAATAACATCAATAATGTAGAATGAGAGAGGATAATCTCTTAAATAGAGATGATGAGAAGAGTTACAAAGGTAACTCACAAATATATGAATGCCACCACTCATATTAGGTGTGTGCAAAGTGTCAAAATCCTCGTAAGGAGGATAAACTATTTTCCTTAATAAAGGAATTACAAGAAATGACATGTCCTCCCACTTGCACTAGAGGAAACAATACATGTAGGATACCTTGGTTTATCCTCAATTAAATAAATAAAACCAAGGAAAGACTAATTTCTAACACCCCCTCTGAATCTTTACTCAGGGAGTTAACATAAAAGGGTTGCAAACCCAAACTTTTACAATGAAAGTGAAACTTCTCTTTAGAAAAAGGATTTGTCAAAGTATCAACAACTTGATCTTCCCCTTGCAATAGATGAAGGACACTTTCTTGTTTTCAACTTGTTCTCTAATGAAGAGATGTTGGAGTGCAATATGATTTGTCCTTGCATGAAAAATAGGATTCTTTGCCAAGGAAATCACACTTTGGTTGTCACAATAAAAAGGTGTAGGATCTTATTGAGGTAGACCCAAATCTTCAAGTAAACTTCTAATCCATAAAGCTTCTTTAGAGGCATTAGTACATCCTTTATATTCTGCTTCAGTGGAACATAGAGAAATAGAATGTTCTTTTTCACTTTTCCAAGAAATAGCACCTAAACCAACAAAGAAACAATAAACACATGTAGATTTATCGTCATGGGGATCTCAACCTAGATCTGAATCAGTAAATCATTTTAATGAGAAATCAACATTTGCATCATAAAATAAACCTACATTAATAGTTCCTATAATATATCATAATACTATTTTAGAAACTTTAAAGTGAGTTTGTTGAGGTTTGGATATAAATCTTGAAACTAAACCAACACTAAAAGCTATATTAGGTCTAGTAAGAGTTAGATAATTCAAACTTCCTACTAGTTGTCTATAAATTATAGCATCCACAAATGACATTTTCATATCTACCATCAAATTTGTTCCTAACTCACATGGAATGTGTTTCCCCTGATTTTTTATTATTATTCATGGCTCTAATTCTCCCAAAATCACCCCATAATCCTTTTCAAAATGCATTATTGCCAAAGTTTGTTCTCAACCTTTTGCATGTACCTCTTATTAGTTGAACTTGAACCTTAAACTATCCTTAGTTCAAGATTCAAGGTTCAATAACACCCTGAGGTATATTTTTTTTTTCTTTTTTATTTTCTTATGAACTAAGCAACATGTTTTTGCAAAACACATCCTTCCATTGAACTATGAACCGTGAACTGCCTTAGTTCAAAGTTCAAGGTTCAACTGAATTTTTTAATTTGTAAAATGTTAATCTTTCTTTATTGCTGTTATTTTTTCTTTTTTAAACATACCAAAGGGTAGCCATGTCTTGTTCCTAACTGAACTCAAACTTTGAACTTTCTTAGTTCAGATTTCAAAATTCAATGGATGCTCTCAAGCCAAGAGGAAAAATGGGCGGCGGTGATGTGATGGAAGTGATAACTGGTAGATAATATGGCATCTACGCATGGAATAGATATAATCATTAAAAGAAGTGACATTTAAATGTCATTTCACTCATGGGAAAGTACAATAGTTAATGCGGTGATCAAGAAAACCTCTTGTCATCATTAATTGCAAATCTCCTACAATCTTGTGACGAATTAGTAAATAAATGGGTGATACCTAGTCATTCTATCTGTTGTGGCAAAATTTTTCTCCTAGTGAAGGCACAGATAACAGAGCAGATGAGGTATATATTTTCCTCTCAAAGCTTAACGCACTGCGTGAAATAACAAGTTTGTCATTTCTACTCAGTGCTCTTGATTCAAATCAAAGTTGTTTATATTTTGAAGTTAAAAATACCCTATAGAGCTTCTGTGTTTCTCTGTTCCTCTTTGTTTGTGTTGATTCACCATGAAAAATCCACTTCCAAATTTTGGGGGTACTTCTCCTTTAATAAGTTCTCTACCTAAGTGTGATGACACATTAATATGGTCGGGAGCAGTAGAAGAAATTAGGAGCAAGGTTAAAAACCCTATCCCAGGTGCTATGATAGAAAAGGTAATTCAGAGTGGATTGGCAAAAGCTACTACATTTTCCACAGTGACTCTGTGTCCAGAGCTAGTAATGAAATGTGCCACAAGCTACAACATGGAAGAAAAACACATCAAAAATATATATGGAAGCCCTTTAGCCTACATAAATAGAGATGCCATTTTAACCGCAATGGGTATTCCTAAGAAAGATCCATATGAGGGATGGACCGTTCCTTCTTCTCAGTCTATTTTTGCTACCAAAAGACAAGTCTATAGGAATTAGATCGCTTAAAATTGGCCGTTGAAGGCACAAAAGGGAGGGTCTAGGCTTTCTAAACCTCTTACCATTGATAATTTCAAACCAGAAGTTACTGAGTTGGTCATATTGCTCAATATAATCAAAGGGAATCAACATTCATACTACTGGCATGACTAGATGTACTTTTACATCCAAATTACTCTAGGAGGACATAAAATCATTGAATGGGCTGACACTATTACAGATGAACTTCATCATTAGTTGGCCAATTTCCCAAGAGGGAGTAATTTCTATATGTCTTCTTACTTGTTCTATATTCTTGCGTGCACTAGAGAGTGGAAAGGTCTCTTCCATGAATTACCTACCCCCAACATGAAAGTGTATGACTATTACCCTCATCTGCAAAAAGAATTTCACATGAGTAAATTTTTGAAATTGAATGGAATATTTTCAAGAGGCTAACCTATGAGTTGCAAGGAAATATTGAGCAAAGGATGTTTGAAGAAGCTAAAAATTTTATCAATACTTATGGAATTTTCTTCATTCAGTTCAAGAGGCTCACTTATATTAGGGTCAGAGGTTTTGAGGGAGAACTGTTTAAACTGCCAAGATATGCCTTTGATAGCCTTGTCATAATAGAGGTTGGCCATGAGTTGGCTCATGTGCATAAAGGTGTGAAAGAAAGAAAAGGTAGGGAAAAATCAAGCTTTCCCATTAAGCTGGGATTTTATACATGTAAAACGTCTTCAGACACCCTGAATCTTGAAGTAGAACTGAAAAAGTTAAACCTAAAAAATTTTGAAGCTAGAAAGGACTTTGACAACAAGGGTTATGTGGCTTAGCATTTTAATCTGCCTTCTGAGTTTCAACATCTTCCTCAGATGGAAGATTATTGGGAAAATTGTACAGATGATTTTGAGGTGAGGAGATCTTGGTCGAGATTTACTCTCGGCCAAGTCATTACCCTAAACATAGATGTTGATATCATGGGGATAGAAGAAGATGAAGGTGAAGAAGTCATTGATGACCAATTTGAAACAAAAGTTAGAGGTCTACCCCTACCTGAAATAGACTGGAGTATTGATGAAAGAGATAGTGTACCCATTAAAACTCTTAGTGTAATTAAGAGGACTAAGAGATGGATCAGTAGCAAGAGGCCTCCTGTCTAGAAAAGGAATAATACAAGGGGATCTTTAGTCGATGCCTCTATTGAAAATCCCACTTCTTCTAACATTAATGTTTCTATTGTAGGTGATTCCAAAATTAAAAATAGAAAAGTCCTCAAGACCAAATATGAAAAGAAGAGCATTCCCTATACCACGCCATTAGTACAAGTCACAAGGACTAGATCTAAAAAAGGAGACATCAAAGTGGCCAAGGAAAAAGAAGTGATCAATTTGGATGAAATGGATAGCCCAATGTTAGAGAAAAATGCTCAAGACATGTTTTGTGAAGATACATAGGCTCTAAAGGTTGAGTAATTTGCTACTAGAAATCCCACAACGGTTGTAATGAATACTTCTCTATAGACACCATCCCCCACTCTCAAATGGTTGGAAACATCCATTAGCAAGAAAATAAATGTGTTTACAATCACATTACCTATGGAAGAAATGGTTAGTAAATGCATGGGAGCTATAGTGAAGCCAAAAAGGATCAGGATTGAATCCATGATCAATATAGATGAGAAAATAGGGCACTGGGTAGCTAAGTGTGCAATGCCTAAGAGTGATAAGGATCTCTCATAGGCTACTACTAATGACTTTACTATCAAAAAGATAGACCTCGAGGTTGTGACTAGGATGACAAATGCAAAGCATCTTGAGACTTCCACCAAGAAAATATTGCACCAAAATTTCAAATATGAGAGAGACAAAAAAGAGATGAAAGTCACAATCAGGAAAGTGGCTGAATTTATTCAAGAGGTTCAAGATCCTAGTCCTCTCCCTTTAGCTCAAATTCCTCAATCTTTCAATCCCCACTCTCCTAAAGTTAGAAAATCCCTGGATTAGATCCAGAGGAATAAACTTATAGTTGATGTGTTTGGAAAATGGATACAAGGTATGATCCAGCATAGAGGCGATTATATCACTCAACTAATCCAAACTATTGGGACTGTCATGACATCAATCTCAGAAATATTAGTAGAATTGGTAGAATGGGACAAAGAAAAGAAGTTGACAAATATAATGAACCAGATGAGTGAGATTGAAAAGTATGGAGTAACCAAGTTTCTAGCTGAGAAACCAGTCCTGAGCCTAGATGAAGATGGCCTCTATGTGTCAATCAAAAGTATTGAATGGCATAACTTAGTTATCAAAGTGGGTTACAAAGGGGATACCCATTTTCTGAATGAATTTAAGGGATTAACAGATACCATGGAGAAAGATCTCAAATATCTGATCACTCTAATGAGTGAAGGTAGTCAAAATATCAAGGATGCTAAAGAGATGACCCAAGAATTTGAGAAGGAGATTACAACAATTAGAGATAATAAAGACCTCACGATTGAGGACTTCACATCAATGGCTAACATTGAAGAAATTTTGGTGGTTTGTGTAGATCATCTAGAATCTCACAAATAGAAAACTATCCAGATGTGCAAAGACAAGAAGGTTCTCAGGCAAAGGATAATTCACATTACCCTACCACATCATGCCATGATTATCAATGTCTCTCACACACATGAGGAATGGAAGAACACCTGCATCACCAACCCCTCTCAGGACCATTGAATGGCATCCAACTCATCTGCCACTCAATGATCGCGCCTTGCTGATCTTGGGATACTTTCAAATTTTTTGCTTATGCTCTCTTTTGGTTATGTTTTTCAATTGGTTTTAAAAATTGTTTTTCTGAAACTCTAGGAGAGTTTCTTGGACTTTAAGTTTGGTATGTTCTAAACCGGTGGCTATATATAGCTAGGGAAAACTCTAAAATGGCTGATAATAGTTTATCTAGAAGTTAGATAGAATAGATTAAATTTTTGCCTTATTCTAGTGTGGATTTTCTAGAAGATACTTTGGTTAGTATTCTGGAATTAATGGAAGAAAAATATTTTCTTCTATAAATATGTTGGTTTATATCGGTGAATTGACCTCTGTTGGGGTATCTTTGATTAAAAAAAATTATTTCTTGAAGTATTTCTTTTCTTTAGTCTTAGTCTTTAATTTTTCCAGTTTATATTTGTGAATGTGTAAAGAGCTAAAATCTATGAACTTTGTTAAATTCATATATTTCTTAAGCTATAATGATTAAGACATCTTTATGTGCAAATTACTACGATTTCCTTATTTACTTTTCGGTTAAAAGTATGTTCTTGAAAAATGAAACTTTGATTATGTAAAAAATTCATTGAAAGTCCTATCGGGATCCTATTGGGAGCTATACCATAATTTAGAGGATCAAATATCATATAAGTTTGATCCAACTATTAGTAAGAGATCAATGTTTCTTTAGAGGGCTACATAGTAAAGAATTAAAAATAAAATAAAGAGATAAACTCATTTACTAACATAATGGAAACATGAGTAGCATCATTCATCTTAAACTCTTCTAGAAGATCTTTAACATATTTACTTTGTGAGAGAAAAATACCTTGAGAGTTTTTCCAAATGTGCATCCCTAATAAATAATGTAAAATTCCTAAATCATTCATTTGAAATTTTTTATTAAGTTGAAACTTAATATCAAAAATTAAAGAATTTGAACTTGAAGGAAGAATCAAATCATCCACATAGAGAATAATAATGACAATATCATCTTGATTATGTTTAATATAGAGATTATGATCATTTTTACTTCTAACAAAACCTTGAGAAATAAAGAATGCATTAATCTTTGAGTACCATTCTCTAGGAGCTTGTTTTAGACCATAAATAGATTTTTTCAATTTACAAAATAAGTGTTCATTACCTTCTTTAACAAAACCAAGAGGTTGAGACATATATATTTATTCATGAAAATCACCATTTAAAAAAGAACTTCTAACATCCATTTGGTGAATAGGCCAATTCATTTTAGAAGCTAAAGAAAGAACTAGTTTAGTGGTAGGCATTTTGGCAATAGGAGAAAAGGTCTCATTATAATCTAATCCTTCAATTTGAGAGAAACCTCTTGCTACTAGCCTAGCTTTAAACATACTAATTTCATTCTTGGAATTCAATTTAGTTTTATATAGCCATTTGCGTGAAACCAAATTTTTACCATAAGGCAAAGGAACTAAATCCCACTTGGATTATCAAACTTGGCTATAATGTCACTGATTTCTATGGTGATGCTACAAGAATCTACCTTACAACCGCTACCACATGGTGAGATAGATTCACTATGGACAATGAATAAGAAATCACTAGCGGTGGATGATCAGGTCACTGAGCAGCTAAACATAGCATGAGGATTTCTTGCAAAGTCCTTGCTAGATTATTTTTGGGCCATGGGAGTGGTTAGTCAATTAGAAAAAGATAGGGAATTGTGGGAGTTTGAGACTACCTAGTTCAAAGGATATATCATGGGAAAAATTTTCAAACTTGGGGAAGATGCATTGAATATGTTAGGTATACTAGGGATGAAACTAAAAATTTTCTAACACTCATCCATCAACCACTAGGACTTAAAACTAAATTATTAAAATATGCACTTGAGCCCACCAGAATACTCTCTACCACCCTTCAGTAGTACACCTATCAGTATTCTTTTTTTTTCACTATCATGAAAGTGGAGCCTGAAAGTATCGAAGGGTTCACACCTATAGATTCTTTTTTGGCTAGGTTAGATGAGAATGAAAAAGGTAATTATAAGACACCCCATGGTTTTGATGGTGGTGTAATGAAGGAACTCTAAAGTTTTATAATTGAGACATATGATACCTCCAAGGTTGCAACATATTTCAAATATGTTAAGAAGATTTGAGAAAACTTAGAGGAAGATAAGGCCAAACTCAAATGCATAAAGGATATCAATGAAGAAACCACCAGTGAATGCATCAAGGCTTACAAGAAATATTAGGTAGGTTTGTCCCTTGGGTAGCAGGTTTCTTTGTTCCTTCCTTTTTCACTCTTTTGTTCAATTTTGGTTTCCCCTAGATCTCAGAATCTTGGATCCCGATAAGTGTATAGTATCAAATTATTTCATTATTCATTCTTTTAATAATTTTAGTGGTATGTGTTGACATGTCCTTGTAGAATTGACTGACTTCCATCTAGTAATTTGATAGTTTTATCATGTTAGAAGTATGATAGGTAATTTATGACATTAAGTGTATGGGCTAACTTGAATTGATAATGGGAAAGTTTTTCACTATTTGAGGCACTGATCTAGCATTAAAGGATTAAGGAAACAATGAAAGACTTTCAAATTGGGCACTGAATTTTTATTCATTCATGAGATGGTAAAGTACTAATAGACTTGACAAATCAAAGATTGTATGCATGAATAAAATGATTCTCAAGATTTGACCCTTTAGATATCTCTTTCCTTCTCTCTTTCCCACCTCTTTCTATCTTTTTTGTAATTGTACATTTGCATGTTGTACATCTATTAGAAATATCTATACATAGCTTTGAATAATTTTCAATTGCTATAAATATCTATAAATACTGATCAAGCAAGGTAAATAGGGTTAGGGTTTCCAGAAAAGGATGTTGATAGACTTTTGTAAATTTTCTATTAATATGTAGATTCGGGCCATTTTCAAGGGTTTGAAAAATTGATGATTTTGGTGGCTATAAAGTGATAGTAATAGTTAGCTATCCCACCTTTTCCTAGACCTTAGAGTAACAAATAGTTGTTAAAAGTTCACTCTCTCCATTTTTAGTTAGAAGTTGATGATCTCCAGAGATTTTATGAAACCAACCAGTGAAGGATAGATTTTGTACCCATAAATGGAATGAAGGACCCTTGCTTAATATTTGTACTTTGGTTTTTTGTTCCAGTTATTTGTAATTTTGTATCATTTTGTTTGAAATTATGTCCTTTACTTAAGAAATTATTTTTGTTAGTGAAAATAGTACTTTTGGAATGAATCTCTTCTGTTTCTTTAACATATTTTTGGTTGATGACTATTTATGTTTGAAGTAAGGCCTTTATCTAGTCTTGAGTATTATTGATGGTTTTACGTTCAAAATGATTATAAGTAGATTCTTTCTTAATACTTTGTTCTGTCTTGTTTTGTTTATAATTTAATCATTTCTCATTGCAATATCTCATTGTTTGTGCTAGAAATTTCCCATAACGAATAGGTCCCTTGAAAAAATAGTCATTTTCTGGACTCATCCATTTCAATGGTGTCATGACCTCACTACTAGGAGCTTGAGAGACAAGGGGAATTTTTTCCCTGATAACCTCTTTTAGGTGGAGTTGGCCGGTGCATTTTTTAGAGTTCTTAAGGACTGAGAGGGGGGGGGGGGGAATTAGTGCAGACAAATTCAGAACTAATTCAACCATCAATCTAATTAACCTTACTAACACCTTCCAAATAGTAGAGCATATAACTCAAGTAAAAAAAAAAGATAGCAATATGAGACATCCACAAAATCATTACACTTGACACAATGATTTTTGTGTGGAAACCCTTGGTTAGAGGGAAAAACCACTATGGGGATGACACCCATAAACCCACTACTGCGGTAAATGAGTTTTCCTTGTTAGGAGCTTACAATTACCCTTTTCTAAGGGTTCACCCTATTAGGAGTGATTAGTACCTTGTTAGAAGTACAATAAGATCTGTTAAGATCTACCTTGTTAAAGGATTTCAAAAATCTATTAAGAGATCACCCTGTTAAGGGATTTACAATAGGAACCTATTAAAGTTCACCCTATTAAGTGATTTTCTTGTTGTATATGAGACCATTGTAGACATCACAATATTATTACCTTCCTCTGTATGTCATCCTTCTTGGTAAAAGAAACCATCTTCGACCTTTGATCTAACATCAAGAACCTTCTCATCACTAGGTTCATTGTCTTCCTCTTCATCAACTATTTTTTTCACCTTGTGCTCTTGAAGAACCTCTTCAGCACTAGGTTCTTCAACTTATTTTTTTTTCACCTTCAATGACTCTTCTTTCAAGTTCTCATCCCTCCTATATTTCTTTAGGAGTTCTTCTACCATTTTCTTGGTTTCCTTTATCTTTGTTTTAGTTTCCTCTATTGTTTTCTTGAGGATTCTTATCTCTTCTACTTCTCATCTTCTTGATTTTTCTTTCTTTCTTCTCTTTTCTTCATCTCTTTCATTTCTTCCATAAGCCTTCAAGGATTTGTATTCCTCAAACACTTCCCTCTCCGATCTTGTCAAACATTTCACCAACTGCAAGGATGTAGTCCCTTTCTCTAATACCACTTGATGCAGAGGATAGTGGATTCAAAATTTAAACTTCAAAAGAAACTTCATATCACTCCATTATCTTGAAATATCACTTAAGGGTTCCCTCAAACATGGAAAAATTCCAAATACCAACCCACTCTATGATCTTATCAATGGTCAATTCAAGGATTTAGCTACCCACTAGGCTCCACACCCTTAAACCACTCAACAATGGATCTCTAGTTCAACTCAAACACCCTACTCAAACAAACTTCTGAGATTTAGGACCTATTAATAGTCCTCTTCTTCACCAAGATCCACCATCCCAAACCTCTACCTCCTTTACACAACTCCATTGACATGTGCATGAAGAAAACTTAACTCAAACTACACTGTCATTGTCCTTTTATATAGACCCGTACTAAGTGGATCATAATGTTTTCACCTAAAATTTTCTCTTCAATCTATCTAGCGAGATCTATCAAAATTTGGCTATGACCAATATATCCCAAGTTCAACCAATTCCAATGGCTCATTGTGGAGATATTTCCCCTGCATAAGGATTGTATTTCTGAGACAGTCATACCCTCAATCTTCAAATTTGTCAATTTGTGGTCACCATTCCTTCTATCTTTCCCTTCCATGCAAAAAACTTAACACAAAGGCTTATAATACATTTACTAGAACTCTTGCACAAGCCACAATGCACACATAAAGTGTGAGAGTCTAGGTTTTCATGAGAATCTACAAAATAAACAAAAATGTCTTTAAAGATGGTGTTCAGGAATAGTCAGATAGAACTCATTATCTTTGTTCTAAAACTTGTTACAAAAACACACCATCAATTCATAAAATAGTTCATACTTGAATATTTCCCCTTTGCATTGTTCAAGTGGTCAATTAAAGACATTACAAAAACCTTTTATCCCTAAATCCTATAAATTCTTACACTTAGCTCTTTTTGGCCTTGTTTACCAACTTTGGAAAATTTTCGTATATGAACACCAAAATGAACATCACAAATGACCTTAATATGTAACAAACTCTATGTTGAATCTACCCTTCAAACCTTTCAAAAACTACAAACCCTATTTCCCATGATTATCCCTCTAGGCCATATTTTGCATATAAGATCATTATTACAATTATTACATTATTTTTGCATTTTATTGAATTTAGGGGTACTACTAACCCATTTACAATATTTTGAGACTATTTAGTTTCTTGTATTCTTCATTTTCTCAAGGTCAACCAAGTGACCCCCTTGGTAGTCTTCCAAGCCTTAGGTGCTCTACACCACATCACTTCTGTGGTCATTACAAGAATTCTTTCTATCTTAAGTTGTTGTTATGCCTAGTTTTGAGGACATACATATGCTGAACAGGTTTATATATGGGTTCCTAGATGGGTCTTGTCTTGGTATGCCAAAGTACAAGTGGAAACCACAAAAAGAAACCATCTTTTGGTACAATTTAAGCTCTACAAACTTTCTTTTCATAATTGTGTGTGATTTTGTGAATTCTCATTACCATTTCCTATAAAAGATGAAGTGAAAGAAAATAAAAAAACAAATTCAAAAAATGAAAATATTCCCATTCTTCAATAGTCTATAATTTTTTTAAAAGTATATTTTTAATTAAATTCTTCTTTTGACCAACATGGAGTGAGTAATGAATATTTCAAGGCCCTCTACCACTAGATTTATTTCTCTTGATAAATATTAAGTTTAACATATGAATATGATCCCATCTCTTTTATTCCCTCCATGTAAAAATAGCTCTGGCATCCATTGCATTTACAGTATCACCAGTAGCTTCTATACTTTCAATACTAAATTATTTATTAGCATATCTGCTCTACTTTCAATGGCTGTTATATTGTTGTGGCTTGGTTTGTATTATTCACCCATTAGTTATAGAAAATGGCTCCTATGGTGTCTCCAACAAGTTGTGGAAGTTAAATATGAAGTTGCTAAAATATTTTGCATTCAGACTGATCAAGATAGACCCACCTTGATTGCTCTAAACAACTCATTTCGCCATAACAAGTGCACATATCTATTCCCAACAATTGGATCACTTGGTTTAATATAGAATACATTAAGATCTAATTCTGTAGGATGCCGTATATTTTTCTTGTTCAAGAAATAGTGAGAAGGATGGCTTGAAGAGTTATTTAGTGAATGCTAGATGAAGGATCATGTCTTGTAGTAGATCAAAAACAAAACATTCTCACTAATTGAGTATAGTATGTTGTATTCACCATTCCAAGCCTGATCTTATGGTGTGGAAATTTGAAGTGTTATTTTTTAAGGCGCAACTAAATCTTATCGCTAAACTTGAATTCATGAGTTATGTGATATAAGTCATAGGGCATTATTCTAGTTTTTTTGTGGTGTAATGACTCAAATTTAGTAAGGAAAAAATGTGCAATACAAGCTATAGATGTGTTGAACCTAACTTGTCAAGAGCATGCATAGACACTAAAACATTAGTCAAAAATATGCATGCAACATATAACAAGAAATTCAAATCACACCACCTCTGATTGAGCCAAAATGGGAGCACCCAAGCCCTATTTGATTTATCTTTTTAGGAGGATGTGGATGTGCTCTCCAAACACAATGAGATTATCCCCAATGCAATTCTAAGATGATTGGATCCAAATGAAAGCCATGGAGACCCCAAAATGGCACAAAAACTAGTGTTGAGAACTAGTTTTTCTCCTAGGATTCCAATAAATGCAAGAGATGTAGATGAGGATTTAAACTACAAATCATATGCAATGAAACTAAGATTCATTAACTTTTAAGCATGATACGTGTGATTTAGATTGAAAAGGAAGAATAATGCATAAAGAAACAAATGTTCATTCACCATTAAGATTAAGCTATGTGATCTAGATTGAATAGGAAAACTAAGCTAAGATTCATTACCAATTTAACATTATGCTATGTGATTGAGCTTGAAAGGAAACTAACAATGCTAAAATTCTATGAATTCTAGAGCTAATATAACATAATAAAAATGCATAAAAGGAAATTGGTGAATTTCTCTTGGAGAGGCCTCTATTTATAGAGTTTTGGGAGGATAGATAGAGAGAGAGAGTTTGGATGAGGTGGCACCTATGTGGCATCCACATAGGAGCCACATAGGAGACACATAGGCTAGAAGGGAGGGCTATTTTTGAAAGGTCAAGTTGAGACAAGATGGTCATTTATGGTAAGAGCATTATGGAAGTTGGGTGGCTTCTTTGGGAAGAGTTTCTCACACTTGTGTGGGCAACCCATTAGTACTAATATGGCTCTGAAACACTTTCTAAGTGGGATTAGAGGATTGATTAGGTGGGAGAGTAGGTTTAGAAAATTATGTGATGGGTATAGGCTAGGCTTTAGGTACGATTTTAGATTAATTTAAATTATATTTATATTAATCCAAGCTTAGGAGAATATTAGGATTTGGAGGGATTTAAATAAATAGAGATTTATTTAAAAGAGGATTTATGAGGGACATGCATTACAAATTAAATAAATTAGAGAGGGGGGTGTTCAAATTAAATTTAAATACCTTAGGTAATGAGCCTGACTTAATTAAATAATTATTATTAAATAGGTAGAGGAATATGACAAAAAATGATTAATTAATTAAAAGTAATTACGATGTCACGGGGATTATTAACTAAATAAATTTAATTGATGTGAATAAATTTTTAGGTGTCTATACAAGCCTAAAAATGTGTTTGCATTAACAATAACAACACTAAACAATGAAGGAACATACCGCAGCCTCCTAGTGTTGTCATCACACATAACACCAGACACAAAAATTTGTACTCATGGAATATATTGGGAGAAAATGCACAAGTAGAGAGATGAAATATTGAATTACAAAGTGTGGTACACATCTTGATGTGGCTTAACAACATTAGTGAACTGGTATAGAAAATAGCATAATTAAACCATTAAATTCCTTCAAGTATTAATCAGATGAAATCGATTCAATATGGAAATCATTTCTCTTACTAAAACATAAAGACTGTTTCCCAGTAAATAATGCATCTTTTATTTCCCTTATTTTTAATTAACTGAACATGTGATGTTAAAAAAGGTAGGGATTCTTTTGCTACATTCGTAGAATCATAAAACAATAATCTTCAAACTTACATAAAATATCCTCTCAAGGATAACAAATCCCATAAAAATCATCACTCCTCATCCTTATTCCTCTTAAACATAGAACAATCTCCTACACATGCTAAGACAAATCTCCACAATACACTCAAATCTGAAAATATAAATGGTATAACAGCTGATTGCAATCCCCAAATAAATTTTAAAATTTGATTTCAGCTGCTCGAAATATATTTCAATAAAATAATTAGTAAATGCACTCTCAACCCTACATTTGTAGCCATTTGACCTTGTGTGATGATGAATATCACCTTCATGAAATTAAGATCTAATAGCAACAATTGAAACTAAATATAATGCAAATCTAATTAGAATTGAAACTATAATCTATAACATCTCATGGTTCTCTAGAAAGAGGTGGTAAGTGAAGCTCTCAACTCAAATCCTCACTAGTGACACTTCTAAAATGAGAAATTATGCTTCTACTATACTTCTACAATGCTCATTCAATGCTTAATCTAGCTCAAATTGACAAAATTACAATGATAATTGCTCTAAATGCTCTTAATTGCTCTTAGAATGCTCTCAATTGCCTATAGTAACAATGCTTTGCAAATGAAGTTCTAAGATGATAATTGCTCTCAAAATGCTCTATATTTATAGTAATTTCCCAAGGGTAGGGGGTGGAGTGAAGTAATCATGATTATCCCTTGGTTGAGTCAAATACTTTGCTTTGTTCATAAATGGGGGGACAATGAGGGGACAATCCTTTAAATGGTCTCAAAGCTTTGGACACTTTAAAGGTTTGAGTGATTTATGTCTTTTTGTCCTCAATTTTCATTGGTTTCTCAACTTTGTTGAAAGAAATTAGGAATTATTAAATTTAGCCATGTAAAGGTAATAGGTTCATTTTGATTTTTGATTTAAACAACTATACACTTAATTGATTAAAATCAATTATGTAGTGTTTTTCACCCCTTTAAGCTTTCATTTAATTATTTAACCTCATTATTTGATTTTTCCTTTTCTTTAATTGATTTTATCCAACTTTATTTAATTATGTTCATTTTTAATTGATTTGATCCCTTTTTGATTGAATTAATGCATTTTGATGATTTTGAGCCATTTAATTGATTTTTGCAATTTTTAAAAGCACTTGTCCATTTTTTTGTGTCTACAAATGCCCATCTTTGAATTGATGTGTGAAGAACATTGATTCAAAGATTCTTGTCATCCTGATCACTTTTAGGTCATGATTGTTGATTCACTGATTGCTGCCTCTAATACTAATTGATTGCTGCTCCTGATACGATATGATATGATTGCTGATACAAAAAAAAATTTGTGATGCCCCACTAATTTCATGATGTTTGATTTCAATTTCAATTTTGATACCCTGATGCCCCCTCAGAAATTAAAACATATTAAGTTCTTGATTTGAAATTTTTGTTGATGTTTGATTCATTGAATATGTTTTCATTTATGACAATTTGATGATATATGATGTGTTCAAGGATGCCCCGATTAGTTTGATATGGCAATATATAGGTCTAAGATAATTTTCACCTCCAAAATTAGGTCAAAATAGCTTAAATAGGTTGAAAAACCTTGTTTTGCTATTCATTTTTACTTTTCTCTTTGGTGATTTTGCTCTGATCCTACGGTGAATTTCAAGATGGTTGTCCCTATTTGAGAGCATCGATTCAAGAGGTGTTGGAGATATGTGAGGCCACCTGAGTATGGACCTCTAATAAGTTATTTCTAACCTCTCTTTTGCATTTATTGCTCATTTATTAGCATTTATTGCAATTTCTTATTCCATCGTTGCATTGAATCTGCAAATTCACACCTAGAACCATTTTATTGTCACTTAGACCCTTTAACTATTGCATCCATGCTTTCCTTTCATGCTTCTGTGTAGTTTAATGCCGCCTGAAAAAATTTCAACCTCACCTAGGAATAGGATACTCCCGCGTACAACTAGGTCAAAATGCCCTTTTGCATTAACGCTATCGCTTAGGAAACCCTAGCAAATTTACTATCACCTAGGCCACCTTTTACTGTCGCCTAGCTCGATTCACTGTCGCGTAGCTTAAGAACTATCACCTAACACCAGAATAATGTGACTTCACAACTTTTTTCTATTGCTTAGGAGTAATGTCACTTGGGCTGATAAAAATCACACCTACAGGCTTTTGAAAAAAATTTCTATACTTTTTCATACGTGTACTTGATTGTGTTTGATGAAAAATTTGATGGCATTCGATGCTTGAGTTGAATGAGTAGATTAGGTCTGTTTCTTTTAACAAAATGAATGAATTAGGATATCAGGATAGTGTTACCAATGAATGTGATTTGTCAATCCGATTAGGATAGGATACTGATAGGATAAATCATTTAGTGTGAAAATCGATATGATTTGATACTACTGCTTCATTCTCGGGACACAAAGAAATGAACAAGTGGTAATTGGTGTGATTGCTTGATACTTTGAAAAACTTGATTGACTTGAGATAATTCCTTGATATGATATACTGATATGATTCCTTTTCTTTGCCGACAGGAAAACTTCCCTACTTTATACATCTGGATAGTAGCTTCTTAGGTCATTGATTTGGGCCAGACTCTTACAGATGCTGAGTTCCATGTTATTGAGTTGTGTGGTTTGAGTTTTCTCCTTGATCTACCATGGTTCTAGCTGAACCATGGTTTACTCACTGCAGTGGCAGAGCAACAACACTCTGACCACAACACATTTCATTTTCCATATGGAGAGATGACGATCATGCCTAAGGATGTGTATCAATTACTATGGATCCCATGCAAGGGAGAGGTAGTGTACTATGATTCTATTTATGATTCTATTGTCTGTCGATGAGTGTTCAGGGAAAATTCTATTGATGATGGTGATATGATCACTTGGCCTTAGTTTACTTCTTTTCCTACCTTGCTAGTAGTACTGGGTGCATTGATTGGTAGTTTACTTCTTCCTGACCGGTGAGGTCGTGGTTTTTTCATCAGATGGGGTAGGATATTGGATGATTTTCTTACTCATCCTCGACACTTTGATTTGGGTTCATGCATCCTTGCCCAGTTATATCATGATTTACACGAGGTAGTCTATCAAGCTTGTGCATCATTGTCAGCTAGTGTAGTGGTTCTTCAGTTGTGGATATGGGAGCATCTTCCCATCATTAGGCCTATTTCTAATAGGGTTCAGCCTCAAGGTTTTCCCTATGCTTTTCTATATACTGGGATGGTTATACAACATCATTTGGGTCATCTGGACTTTTGGTGACTACAGATTGGTGATCTAGATCAAGTTTTATGGAGACCATATAGGGGTTGTGATTTATGGAGGGAGGATGATGATGAGTTTCCATATATGTTTGCCCCTTGTTGGATGATTGGTTGGACTACTACCACTATTGAGCACTTCTACTTTGGAAGAGTTTTTAGATAGTATGGGTGCACATAGGATATGCCACAGGGTACAACATTGTATGCTCAAGTATAGGTAGAGAGATCTATGTGGGGTCCTCTCATTGATTTTGAGTTTTCCTTAGATCAGATTGTGGGTATGGCTTATTACAGATGGGAGATGCTTTCTAGTGTAGCTAATGTAGGTATGTCTTGTGAGTTTTCTGATTGGTGGGCTTGTAATAGGTTTACTCAGTTTACTGATCCAATAGAGCCTATCCCAGGTTGGGGTGATGGAGGTGGTGGGGGTAGACGACGGAGATGAGGAGGGAAGAGAGATCCTCCTATTATTTCTGATAGAGGATGGGTGAGACATGGTCATGTGAGGGATAGAGATCATGCTAGAAATTAGGATGATGCACTTGATAGACAGCCTAGAGCAGATAGATAGCAGAGAGTTCACAGACATCAGAGACAGCAGAGATAGGCTCATGTTGATGCAGCTAGGTAGATTCTTGGTGGATTGGATCCTTTGGTTTAGTTGCAGAGAGTAGCCTTGGCTCAATAGGATGATGATGTAGTACAACAGGCTTAGGCTCTAGCACAACAGGTACTTATACAGGATTAGCAGCCACAGGATCATGGAAAGGGTTCACAAGATGCTCCTACTATAGGTGTTGTAGTATGAGAGGTTCAGTCTCTGAGGACATATATGTCTAGCATTATTGGGCATTTAGATTAGGTTGCTGCCTTGATGCAGTAGTTTATGTTGGCTATAGTGTAGAGATAGAGAAGAGAGAGTACTTCTTAGGCTCCTCCCCCACTGGATGGTAGAGGTCTAGATGGATTTGGTGCTACAGGATCTTGATTTCTTTAATGATAGATTTACTCATGGCTGATGTACTTTTATCACATGTCATGTTTTTTTATTTGATCTGACCATTCGATGTACCACTTTTGTATGACATTGTATCTTGATATACTAAGTTGATGGATCATTGATGCACACTTTTTGATGATATATGATGATATACTCCTTGGTTCTCCTTGATGAGTTGTTTATGAGATTTATCTTTTATGCAACTATATGATGTGTTTTATGCATTTCCTTTGATTTATGCTATGGATGCAATTATCTTATTTTATGATATAGATGAATGATGCAATGATGTATGGATTTATGACATGGTTTTATCTTTTCTCAATGTATGAATGCAACATGGTTTATGGAAATGCATGTGGAAATACCCTTTTGTTTTTTAATTTTTCAATGTATGCAATTCTATCCTTAACTACATGTATGCAAATGATGTATGGATGTTTTTCTCTTTTTCTGGTATATGGATAAGGATTAATGATTAATTCTATGCATGAATGAAAAAGATAACCTCATTTTCTTTGTAGTTTTTGATTGATTAAGAGTAAGACATTTGATTGAATCCCACATTTCTTTAGTGTTTTGACTAACCAAGATTATTGATGTACCCCCCTTTTTGCCCTTGGAAAATTAACCACAAACAAATGCATTTAATCTAACATGATAATGACATTAACCTAACATGATAATGCAATTAATGTAACATGATTATGCAATGCAACCTAAGTGTCACCAGTTTTTAGCAAATAAATACCATGAGGAAAAGTTTTCATCATTGAGCAGTTTGGAACCGGAAAGCTAGTACAATCATCACTGACCACATCATGATGATATGAATACCACTTTTTTTGCTTTTTGGTAACCTCCTTTTTGAACCAAGTACAACCCTCACTAGTTGGATGCCCAACTATGGGAGTCTAAATACTGGTGTCAATGGATTCAATGTTGCAAGTGGATTTTTGGTATTAAGATATAGAAGATATAAATAGCCAAGGGATCTGTTTGTGTAAACAAGCAAAGGTCAATCCATCCTCTTATGAGATAGTCCTCGATGGTTCTTTGATGACCATGTCATTAGAAGAACTCTCATAAGTTGATGAATCTTCCTCCAAATAATCACTCAAAGGCAATAAAATATCACATCTTTATCATGGCTAATCTAGTCGAAACATCATCGAATAGCTCAAAAGATATGATAAAAAGTCAATTTCCTACAGATTTATCAAAAAAAGAAAATTTCTAATGTTTTGCAATGTTTCCTAATTTTCAAAAAGTATTTCCAAGCATTCTGATCTTTAAGGTGTTTTTGTCAATTTTTAATCTTGATTTATAAAGTCAATGAAGGCTCAAGGATCATGTTGTAGGATCGATTACTTAGGGTTTGACAAATGATGTGCATCAAAGGTTTAATAACTTTCCACTTTTCTGAAACTCTGATAAATCTTTTTTTGACATGTCTGATTGTAGCACTTATTGAATCCATTTGGTACCAAATTTTCAATCCTCTTCTACCCCCAAGTGATAAATGTGATCGGTTGACAAACTTAGGGTGAATAGGCAATGCAATAATGCGACTGAACAACTTTATTATGACTATGTACAAATGACGGATGCAATGGCAATTGTACAAATGGGATGTTGGAAATGCAATATGGACATATGTGACTAGGAACAACAACTTAAGGGAACAAAAGGCACTTGTTTACCCATTTTTCACCTTCTAGATCTTTTTCTTTTTTTGCTACCAAGGCGCCTATTGCTAGGTTTTCACCAAGGCACTTTTTTCTCTTTTTTTCTTTGATTGTATTTTATTTTTTTCAATTTTTATTTTTATTTTTTGTATTTTTGAAGATCTCTTTGACTATGTGCAATAAATATGATGCTCCTCATCTAATACTCTTTATACTCTTTCATCTCCCTCATGTGTAGAACCTTTTGAGATGAATGTTGTTGATGGGTTCTTGGAGTTCCTCTCCTTCACAATCTGATAACTTATAGGTTCTTGTGCCAAATGAAGACACTATGATGAATGGGCCAAGCCAATTAGCCTCCCATTTTCCTTTCTTGTCTCTTTCAACCTGATTCTTTGGGTTCTCTCTCAACACTAAGTCTCCTACCTGAAAGACTCTCGATTTGATATGTTTATTATAGTTCCTCGAGATTCTATTGTGGTACACTTTCAGGTGCTCATAAGCTTGTGTTTGGTGTTCTTCAAGTAACTCCAATTGTTGAAGTCTAGTGACTCTATAGTCCTCATTTGTGATCAATCCTTGTAATGAAACTCGTAGAGATGGGATTTCAACCTCTAATGGTAGAACTGCTTTGACACCATAGACTAATGAAAATGGCGTGGCTCCCATAGGTGTCTGAATGCTCATTCTATAGGCCCATAATGCTGGATTAATTTGTACATGCCAATCCCTTCCCAATTTATTGACCGACCTCTTCAAGATTTTCAAGATATTCTTGTTCATGGTTTCAACTTTCCCATTTCCTTGAGGGTAACAAATTGATGAGGAGTGGTGAGTGATATGAAATGTAGCACAAAGTTCATCCACATCCTTGTTTTTAAACTATTTTCCATTATCTGTTATGATGGCATGAGGAATGCCATATCTACAAATGATGTGGTTCAAGATGAACATGGAAATTTGCTTACTTGTGGTTGTGATCAAAGGAACCGCTTCGAACCACTTAGTGAAATATTTTGTTGCTATTATGATATATTTGTGCCCATTTGAAGAAGGTGGGTATATGACGCCAATTAGATCAAACCCCCGTTGATAGAAAGGCCAAGGTGTAACAAATGGGTGTAATTCCTACGTTGGTGCATGTATCATGTCACCATGATATTGACATTTGCTTCATATCCAAACAAAGTGGAAAGCATCTTTTTCTAATGTCTTCCAAAAATACCCTAAACGAAGGATTTTCTTAGCTAGATTTAACCCGCTTGCATGTGACCCATAAATGCCTTCGTGAACTTCATGCAAAGCTAATCTAGACTCTTCTTCTTCTAGACACCTAAGTAACATCTCGTCAAAACCCTTACGATACAATGTTTCTGAGAGGATTATGTAACTGGATGATTGGCATATAAAGTTTTATTTTTGGGCTCGCGTTTGGTCTAAAGGTAGCACTTGGTCTTTGAGATATGCATATATAGGGCCGTACCAAGGGGAGTCATGTCCATGTAATAGGGCAACAATTTGGGTGTTGGGAAGGTTGAATGCTGGTTTCACCAACTCTTCCACCAAGAACTCGTACTTCTCATTTTGATCAGGTTTTTGTAACAAGGAATCTGCTCAAAAGTGATCAAGGCAAAGTACTTCTTCCATCCATCAATCATGGTCTTATATGGCATCAAATTTTCATCTTTAGTGTTATATTCATTGTTGACTTGATTGGTGATGAGTTGAGAATCTCCATAAATTTGTAGCTTCGTGATGTTCCACTCTAAGGCCATTTTGATGCCTATGACTAGTGCCTCATATTCCGCTATATTATTTGTGCATGGAAACAAGAGCTTGTAGGACTTAGGAATGGTGTAACCTTGAGGAGTGACCAATAGTATGCCAGCCCCGAAACCTCCTATAAGAGTAATCAAAGTACAACTTCCACATTTTTGCTTCTATGTTTACAATGGCAGAATCTAGAAATTCCACTTGGATAGTTTGTGTAGAAGTCATGGGGTTTTCAGCTAAGTGATTTTCTATCACTTGCCCTTTTATTTCCTTTCTATCGACATACTCAATGTCAAATTCACTCAATATCATAACCCACTTGGCTATCCTGCCTATTAAGGTAGTTTTACTTAACAAATATTTGAGAGGATCAATTTTGGAAATTAGCTTGACCTTATGCATCAACATATAATGTCTCAACTTTTTAGATGTGAACACAACTGCTAGGCAAGCCCTTTCCATGAATGTGTAATTAAGATCGTATTTTATTAATGTCCTACTCAAATAATAGATATCTCTTTCCTTTCCTTGTTCATCCTCTTGCACCAAAAGTACTCCTAGGGATCTTTCAGTAGCAGATATGTATAAAGCCAATGCTTTGCCCTTGATTAGGGGCATGAGAATAGGTAGATTTATCATGTAGGTCTTCAACAATGTGAAAGCTTGATCACATTCCTCATCCCACATGAATATAGTATCCTTATGTAGCAACCTGGTGAAGGAATGACATTTTTCGGCCAATTGAGAAATAAACCTGCTTATGGATTGTATTTTTCCTTGTAAGGATCTCATTTGGCTAATGTTCTTTGGTATCTCCATATCCATTATGGCTTGTACTTTTTTTGGGTCCACTTCAATTCCTTTGGCAGAAACTATATAGCCTAATAACTTGTCGGATTGGACACCAAAGGCACATTTCTTTGGGTTTATTCTGACTTTGAATTGCTCCAACCTAATGAATATCTTTTTCAAAATTTGGAGGTGTTCTTCTCTTTTTTGGGATTTTGCCAATATATCATCCACATAATCTTCTAAAAATGTATGCATCATGTCATGGAAGATAGTTGTCATGGACCTTTGATATGTGGCTCCGGCATTTTTAAGGCCGAAGGGCATGACATTCCAACAAAAAGTACCCCAAGGGCAAGTAAAGGTAGTCTTCTCCTAGTCTTAAGGTGCAATTTTGATCTGATTATATCCACTGAAACCATCCATTAGGGAGTACATGGAATGACCCACTAGCAAGTCAACTATTACATTAATGCTCAAAAATGGGAAATCATCCTTAGGACAAGCAAGATTGAGATCTCAAAAATCCATGCATACTCGAATGGATTTGTCATGTTTTGCGACTGGTACAATGTTAGATATCCATTCGGCATATGCTATTGCCCTTATGAATCCTACTTTCAACAATTTTTCTAACTCCTCCTTGACTAGAAGAGCTATGTGTGGGTGCATCTTCCTCAACTTTTTCTTAACGGGCTTAACCCCTGGTTTGACATTCAAATGATGCATTATAAAGTTAGGATCTAACCCAGGCATGTCAGCATATGACCATGCAAAGTTTACTTGTTTCTCTTGGAAAAATTTGATGAAGTCCTCTCTTTCTAGAGGTGTGAGTGATGCTGCCAAGTGTATAAATTTTGGATCCACTTCTATACCAATGTTAACCTTTTCTATCAGCTCTATGAGTATAGGCGACCTTTCTTCCTCATGCTCTAGTAGAGTATCCAATCTCTCTTCCTTTGATGCCACAATTGGGTTTTCACCAAAGGAAATGTCTTTTATTTTTACTTTTTTGGGTTTTGATGCTGCCACATAATGGTTTTCAGCACTAGAACTTTTCTTTTTCTTATTTTTTTTCATTTTTTTCTTTTGACTAAGAGATTGAACCCCCACTGCTTCTATCATGTTTGGTTTGAATTCATTGGTGAAAGAGGGCTCAACTGCATTAAGGTATTGGTTTGTTGCTTGGTCATTCAGGAAGTAGAGTAGGTCACTTGGCTCGGTTTGGTCCCAATCAAAAAGATGGGGATTTATTAAGAATAAGGTTTCATTGGGTAAGTTTTAATCAATTTGGTTTATAGACATGACTTTGTTTGAGGGTTCGTACATTGTATCATTTAGATCTATGACGCGCGCTTCCTCAAGATGGTCCATGGAAGAAGGGTCGAAATCCCCTTCACTTGAGTCCTTGTTGAATTCTATAGGAAATAGCGTGGGAAAAGCCATGAGTAGATTAAAACTAATGTTTGAATCTCCCTCCTCTGAAGGCATCCAAAATGTATCTATCCATGGTGGACTTGCATGTGCTTGTCCTATGTTAAGACCTTGTCTATTAGGCTCTTCATTGACTTGAGTTTCTTGCCTTGGGATCTTTGCATACATGTGTATTGTGACTACATCTTTATCTTGACATGATTCATTAGATAGGATGTCCCACTCATAATCCTAGGAGTCATCACTATCTCCATTAGATTCTAAGGCATTTACTTGAGGATAGAAATCTTGCATTGGATTGGAGCTTTCACCTTTGTATTGGTAACCTACTCTGGATCTTTCTTTTTTTTCCCTCCAAGTAGGTTCAATGGGTTCTAGTAAGCCTCTATTCCTTTGGTCTAAGGGTCCTCTTCCCTTGTATCCCATCTTTTGCATTATTTCAAACCCTTTCCCATATTGCTCGGTTTGTATTTTAACATGCTGGATTCTTTCCATGGGAGTGTTTGAGGTGTCTTCTTCATCATGGTAAAGCCATTGAAGGACTTCATTCTCCTCTTTGTCTCTTTCTCTTATGAAGTAAGAGTTGTACTTATGATGCAAGTGTTCTTTTGATGGTTTTCCATGTGTCCTTGGAGATGTGGGCATGTCGAATAGGGAAACAGAGTATTCCCCTACTCCTTTTGAACTAATTTTGCATTGTTTATGAAATGCCTTCATCATCTCATCCATTTTCTTGTAGTTTTTCTTTTTAGCTTCATCTTTTTCTTCTCTAGTAGGTTTGTAGAGTACTATCTCTAATTTGGGTGCTGGATCTGAACCCTCATTAGGAATTGGACCCTCGTAGCTCATCTTTTCCTTTCCCTTAGTTGATGTCATTGAGCTAGCTTGAGGAGGGTTTTGAGTAGCAGTTAATGTTATTATAGGATCATCCATTTTGATATCTTCAATGGTGGCTCTTTGAATGATTCCTTCCCGATTATGTGGAATAAATATCTCATGAAGGGGTTTAAGTGCATTGCAATATTGGAATAGGTTTGAATCCCCTCCAACCGTGATTTCTTCACCCATGTACAGAAATTTAATGCATTGGTGGTATGTGGATGGGACTGCTTGCATCTCGTGGATCCATGGTCTCCCCAACAAAATATTATAATTTAACTTCATGTCCAATACTTGGCAATTGGTGTCCTTCTTGATAGGTCCCACTTGAATGGGCAATACGATCATGCCTTTAAAGGTCCTTTCAGCTTCATCATAAGCCTTGATGGTGATTTTTTTCATAGGGTCAATGCAAGACTAAGACAACCCTAAGGATTTAATAAGACTTAATGTGCAAATGTTAAGGCCAGCTCCTCCATCAATGAGGGATCTTTTGACTCTATGCCTCTTTATTAAGACCTCTATATGCAATGGTAGATTTTGAGGATGGGTTATAGACATGTCATCTTGGTCAGAAAATGAGAGGCAATGAGGTGCTATGAGATGACCTACCATATTTTGGAACTTCTCCTCTTCTAAGTTGGTAGGAACATTCATCTCTACTAGAGCCTTTTCCAAAATTTCCTTATGGTTAGGGGATAACTTCAATAGCTCCAAGATAGAGATTTGCGTTGGAGTTCTTTGCAACTGATCAACCAAGCTATAAGGTTTTGCTGTTGTAGAAGGTTGCTTGATCACAATGTTGGACTGCGGAGTGCTAATAACTATAGGAGCTACCCCTTGTAGGGTCATCCTTGAAGTTTTCCCTCTTGTAATAACATTTGATGTCTCTTTTTGGGGTTGTTCCTTGATTATTATAGCATTCAAAATGTTATCATAAGGTGACACAAAGTTAATGTTATTGGCACTTTGTTTCTTACCATTAGATGACTCCCCTTTGTCATGTTTGTAGAAAGGTTGTTTGAATGCTGTATGGTCCTCATTTCTTTGAGGTTCATCAATGGTGATCGTGCCACCATCGATTAAATATTTCACTATATTCTTTAATTGCAAGCATTCATTTGTTGCGTGCCCTCAAATTCTATGGTACTCACAATGGCTATTGGCACTCCACCAACTAGGCTTGTTGTTTGGCTCATAAGGCTAAATGTTGGGTAAAGTAATGATATTATTAGCCATGAGGGTCTTTAATGCCTTTTCGAGGGGTTCACCCAAGGGTGTGAAGTTCCTTTGAGGAGTTGGCACCAAATATTTATCAAATTTATTATTCCTGGAATTATTTCCTTGGTTGCCATTGTTTGCATTTTTGTTGTTGGAAGGTGTATTGGAGGTCTAATTGGCATTATTCACCTAATTAGGTGTCCTTGTAAGAGAAAATGGGACCACCTTCAAGTTTCTAGAAGCCACCACCCCATCATTAATGATTCCCTTATTGTTGTTCTTATACTGACTATTACTATTGAACCAATTATTCTTCTGATTGTTGCCATTGTTGGAGTTATTGTTGTTGGAGTTGTTCTTATTATCTTTATACAATTTTAGTTCTCCACTTTTGACCAACACTTCCTCCATTGTCACTCCATTTTCAATCAAATCCTAGAATGTTTTGGGACATTGCATTCATAATCGGTAGTTCATCTCATTGCTTAAACTATTTATGAAGATATCCATCTTCTCCTTTTTAGGCACACTCATAGGATATCTTGCAAAAACTGTCCTCCATCTTTGTAGAAAAGTGAGTAAAGCTTCTCCATCCTTTTTTTCATTGTTACATAATGTTATCATTGTGACCTCATGCTTGATGTTATATGAGTAATGGGCCACAAATTTTGAAGCTAGCTCTTTGAAGGTCTTAATGCCAGAGGGTAGTTTAGAAAACCACTCCATAGCCATGCCTCCTAGGCTTCGTGGGAATAGTATCATTAAATAGGTTGTATCATGCATGAACTCTAAGCTCAAGGCACAAAAATCATGTAAGTGATCCTAGGGATCTGACGTTCCTTCATACTTGTTGTATTTGGAAAACACTACATTGATTGGGAATGGCACCATAACCAAGCTTTTATCAAACAGGAACGGACACAATGCTTCTATGGAGAAAGGCTTGGGAGCCCCGCTTTGCTTAATGGTGTCCAATTGCATTTGAAAAATATTGAACTCATGGTTCATGATGTCTAAGGTACTCTCTTCAACTTCTGGTGGTTTGAGTTGGTTAACATCATAGTCATGGGGAAGCTTGAGGCCTTTCTATGCTAAGTCCATAAAGTACTTTTCTCTATCCCATCCATTGCCTTCTCCATGAGCTTTTGGAAATAGGGACATTGGATAGCCTCACTAACCTTTTCATCTGTGGCATCTTCTATCATTGCTTCAGTGTTAATTCTATTGTGAGTGTTGTCAATCCCTTGGGTATTTTGGTCTGCCTCTCCACCATTGGTATTGCCTTGGTATTTATGTCAATTCCCTGATTATTGGCATCACCTTGATTATTGGGGTCAATTCCACTATTGCCCTTACCACCCAAACTACCATAGTACATCATGTTGTCCTCCCCTTCTTGTTCGGGTGATTTTTGGGGTATTCTTGGAGTGGTAGGCTCGTCTCCTGGATAAGGGAGCTCTTGACTCAAATAGGTCCTATCTACTTACAAGGTTTTCTTAATGTAAAATGATCTAGTAAAAGCAAGGATGAATCTTGGAAGATAATAATCAGTATTGCCCAGGGTCTAATCCTTGTAAAATTTGCAAAAATGGCATAGAACAAGATTTTTTACCAAACTGAAAGTTGGAGAAGTAAGAGCACGGAAAAGGGTACTCAAATATATGATTAGAATTTTCTTACGCCTCCTGCAAGTACTCTTTGTTTTCCCTTTTAAATTTTTGGGCGTCACTAAACTGATCATAGGTGTGACTGAATTTAGCATACGCGTGTACTCATATATGGTTAGGTGACACTCTGCAGGGATGCAGGTGACACTTTCCTATTGATAGGTGATTGTTTAGTTTTACTAGGTGTGTTTAAAAAATTTCTGAGCATGACTTTACTATGTCTACACATTTTCACATAGGTCACAGGCGTGACTGAGCCTCTGATAGGTGGGATTATTTTGTGCACAGGCGACACTTCTCTGACCAAGTTGTATGATTTTGAATTTTTTAAACATTTAAGATCAGTCTTTTGGAAATTTCTTTGTTTGAAAATAAAAAACAATCGCAACACACACATCAATTTGTCATCATGTCCCTAAAAACACTCTAGTGTGTATATTCTCCAACGTTTTTCACAAGTATAACACAATAAATAATTCCAAACAACCTACCTAAAGTCAATTTTGGCTTGTAAACATGGCTCTAAAAGGTGGCCTTGCTATTTTATTCAGGATTTATTGTGGATTCCATTCAAATAGATCTTAAATTTTCATCCCCCAAGTATGTTAAGGGGTTTCCCACATGCACCAAGGTACAATTTTGTGCAATCCGTGAGGATTACTAGAGGAAATTTGAATAATTCAAGATCTGTTTGTCACACACCCCATTAAGGATGTATGCATTTCATTTTATAGTGGGTTGGATCCCCGTGGCAAAAGTGAGCGTATCCCACTTTGGGCTATCCCTCTCACCGGCCTCGTTAAGGAAAACTCGGGAGGCGAGCCCACTAAATCTCTATTTTAGCTAGCATGTATATTGAAAACAAGAAGTGAACTTAGGCTGACAAGTTTGGGAGTTTGATTCACTTAAAAAGTGAAGAGCATATCCCTATTGTCTTTCTTTGTTCCAAACACTCAAACACAAGTTTGTTCTTTCCCAATCTCTTAACAAGGAGATTCTTAAAATTGAAGTGTTTGGTTCATTTCTCATTTTAATTAAGCTATGTTCAAAACATAATGCCGCAATTTAATCAAGTGCAAGCTTGAATAGAAGAATACCTTTCCTTTGTAGCTAGCCTAAGCTAGGGGCATTTTTGAAAGGTTTTGTCATTGTTTTTCCACTCACCTTAGCAATAGGCTCCTCCAAATGTGCTTGTCCACCAGCAAGTTAGTCAACACTAACAAACACTATGAGGGGAAACCAAAATCAAAAATTGAAGAAGCAATACTTACGTATGAATTTTATAGAGCTTATTTGCAAATTTCCAAAGAAAACTTGATCTAAGGACTAAAAATCCAATTTAGAGAGACAAAATTTGATTTGTATGCTTCAACAATTTTAAGGTAGTGCTGGAATACCTGGTTATCCTCATCTTGTGTAGTCTCAAGGACAACTTTGATGTGTGCTATATTTTCTTTCTTAATCTTCCTTGCTAGTGCCTTTCCTTCTTGATTGAATATGCTTTCAGGCTTCTGCACCTTTCTGTGGTTGCTCATTTACTATTAAATCACATAAATAGGGAGTTTAGACAAATGATTTAATCAATTAAATAGTAAACAAAGACAACAGGTAGCAGGTGACATCGTCCAGCTAATAGGCGGGAACAAACTATCAACATGCGTAACTTTACTGATAGCAAGCGACACTTTGCAGTGCCACCGACAATACTGAAACTTACACAGGTGTAAATAGTTTATTCCAAAGTGTGAACAGAATTGAAAATTGCAGAAAATGATTATTGCAAAGTGGCACTTTAGTAATCCTAAGCAGAATTAGAAATATTCAAAGCGTGATTATTATTGAAAAGTGTGAGGCAGAGCTTTAACTCATGCGACAACAAAATTTATCAAAGCGATACTCCTTGAGTCACAGGCATGACTTTAAGATCCAAAGGCTGAGTGTGTTTCTCTCGTAGGTGTGAGCTTATGATAAGAAAGCAACTGTGCAAGAATTAATGCTAGATCAAATTCATATGCTAGGCGTGAACCTCTAGATAACAGGTGTTGGTACAGAGATTGTAGGCGGCAATAAAATGACTAAAGGCATGAACAGATCTCTTGTAAGCATGACTTCACCAATTTCCTAGAAGATATTCACAGAAAATAGAAAATACAAGCATGCAATTGGTGATGAAAATGATAAAATGAGGCTTAGAGCCCATGGTGGGTGCCATTTGTGTGATGATGAATATCACCTTCATGAAATTAAGATCTAATAGAAACAATTGAAACTAAATACAATGCAAATCTAATTAGAATTGAAACTATAATTTATAACATCTCATGGTTCTCTAGAAAGAGGTGGTAAGTGAAGCTCTTAGCTCAAATCCTCACTAGTGACACTTCTAAAATGAGAAATTATGCTTCTACTATACTTCTACAATGCTCATTCAATGCTTAATCTAGCTCAAATTGACAAAATTACAATGATAATTGCTCTAAATGCTCTTAATTGCTCTTAGAATGCTCTCAATTGCCTATAGTAACAATGCTTTGCAAATGAAGTTCTAAGATGATAATTGCTCTCAAAATGCTCTATATTTATAGTAATTTCCCAAGGGTAGGGGGTGGAGTGAAGTAATCATGATTATCCCTTGGTTGAGTCAAATACTTTGCTTTGTTCATAAATGGGGGGACAATGAGGGGACAATCCTTTAAATGGTCTCAAAGCTTTGGACACTTTAAAGGTTTGAGTGATTTATGTCTTTTTGTCCTCAATTTTCATTGGTTGCTCAACTTTGTTGAAAGAAATTAGAGATTATTAAATTCAATTAATTAATTAAATTTAGTCATGTAAGGGTAATAGGTTCATTTTGATTTTTGATTTAAACAACTATACACTTAATTGATTAAAATCAATTATGTAGTGTTTTTCACCCCTTTAAGCTTTCATTTAATTATTTAACCTCATTATTTGATTTTTCCTTTTCTTTAATTGATTTTGTCCAACTTTATTTAATTATGTCCATTTTTAAATGATTTGATCCCTTTTTGATTGAGTTAATGCATTTTGATGATTTTGAGCCATTTAATTGATTTTTGCAATTTTTAAAAGCACTTGTCCAATTTTGTGTGTCTACAGACCTATCAAAGAGTTGGAAATCAACATAAAAGCCTCTAATGAGATTCACCCTTGCTCATAAATTAGTGCTAGCAACTAATAAAGCATATGACCTCTCTAAATGGAAGAAATCTCCTCCACAAAACCTTCATATCTTCATTCCCTGCTGTTGGAAATGCTGGTGATGACTAAAAATGCTGGTGTTATTGCAAATCTCTGTCATCAATCACCCAAAACAAACCCTAGTATAGTACAACATCCTAATGGGATGGTTCAGTAAGATGGAAACTAATAAAAATTTGGTAGTTAAGGCATGATCTGACTTGGAAACAATTGCATGATGCAAATGATTCTAAATTCTCTATCTTGCAAGGTTGCACCTCCCTTGCATGACTGTTTTCTGATCAATGATGGTTGAATAAGTAAAAAGTAGCACCTGGGCCTAGATGACTAATTACCTCCTTCAAATGATGGCACCTAGCTATGATAATGGATATAACTCAATATGTCCTAGTTGATGTTGCAAAACTCACCAAAATTATAGAAATCCACCTAGTAATCCTCAATTTTTGTGAAGTTTGAATGTTTATGTGTTTACAAGCAGGTTTGGAATAACATTTTGACATCCTGTGGTGGTCGGTCTAATCTGATACAACTTTTCTAAATCACTTTCAAAAACATTCAAATCACTTTATGAAAAAGAGATAATGTTATCAATTGCTAAAATAATTAATGTGTTATAGTGTAGTTGTTATTGTAAACAACTTTCTATTTGAACATGGAAAGAACAAACATATGATACAAATCTATAATTGATATGTTTTTTACTTTTTATTTATTTATATCTTATATTTAGTAAACACAATCATTTAATTTTTATCTCAATTTGAAAGTATCTCTATTTAGATCTTATAAAGTAAACACAATCTTTTAAATTTTGTCTCAATTTGAAAATTTTCCTCAATATGTGTCATTTGATTTTAGGTTTGGCTGTTGTAATGCATTCTTACAATGATCTCTCATTAGATCTTGTAGGTATGTTTACTAGTTTTTGAGCCTCTTCTTGCATTAGAGGGACCAAAGAAATAGCAATTCTACAAGAATTTTGTGCTCTATTTAATAGATGAGAATTTCTAACTTTGTAAGTCTTGAAATTTCATTGTGCAATTTTCCATGATGTGTCTGGCTAACACCATATTTTCACATCACATCTAGAAAGAGTTGATTGATGTCACCAAATTTCCCTTTTGTGTATCAATTAATAAGAAATTTTTTATTTATTTGATCACTTAAAAACTTTAGGACAACTTTTTTTTAATGGGGATTTGAGAATTTTTATGTTTCTTGACAAAGAAAAATGCATGGCTACATCTTTTTATGGTGACAAATTTTTGAAAAATCTTATAGAAGTTGAGATTTGTGGATTTCATAAATTAAAAACCATAGTCAAATTATCTGCAGATTCTGATGATTATTTTCAAACAGTAAATTTTAATAATCAAACACTATGTTCTACAACTAGAGAAAAGTAAATTATTGTAAATAGATCATGTAGGGTGGAGGATAAATTGGATTCTTCCCATCAGTGGTCTTTTTTTTTTTTTTTTGTTGTTTATGATTACTTTATTTTTATCTATTCTATGGGTTATTTTGTTGATACATGAAAATTATGCCTAATAAGTGATTTGTAGTAGTTCAGATCTTGTCTAGACCTTCTACCATACCTGAATTGCAAGGTGTGAAAAGAAAAATGGGAACCTCTACAACCATATAGAAATTTTAACATTCTTTCCCTAGGATTTAGTTGTTTTTGATCCTTTACCATGGAATAACAAGCCCTGATTAATCAAAGTGAGCTTGTGTTTTAGTAACATGATATGTTCATCCAATATCCCTCATCCCTACAATTAAAATATTGTTAAAAAAACTTAATGGATGAGTTTGAATAGATAAATTTAACTTGATCAAAAGCCAAACACACATGATTATTTCAATATGATGACTTTTGAGAAACATAAGTTTTTTTTTCTTAACCTTGTATAAATCAAGAAGTACATTGTCTAAATATTCTTGGGCTTCATCAAAGCATCGATTTATTAATGATTTTATAGCTTAAATGTCTTCTTTTGACATGTTCTACTGCTTCATAACAATGACCATGTCTTTAAGAGCACTATCTACTTTATCTCCCACGTTGATTGCAGCTCTAGACAATGCTATTGCTTTTAAAAGATAAAAAGATGGGATTGTTTGGTCTTAGTACCTGAGAAGTTTTTGAAAGGCCATTGGGATTCCATATGCCAATACTAAGAACAATGCATTGACCACCAAGTTCATCACTCAGTCCACCTAAACAAGATACTTTAAAAAAATAAAGCTACAAAAGTTCTTTTGAAAGGGTACTAATTTACCTGACAAGATGTTCTTACAATATCTATTTTTAGGAAAATAAATTTTTTTTTATCATTTATGAGTGTATGCAAAGTCTTATTTATCATAATTATGTTGTCCAAAATATTCTTACCCAACACAAAACATCTATTCTCTTCTGAAATAGTTTCAGACAGGAGTTCTAATATAGTTTAAAACTATTGCCATTGAGATGCTCTTACATAGTGTTTAACATGGTATTCCTTTCCTATAATCAACAAAGGTGTTTAGAGACGTTTTAGGGATACAGACCAATAAGGTACAAGTTAACTCTTATAATAGCTTCCTTGAAAGACCTTCCCAATTATTGTTGTTGTCACCTTATCTCTTGGAAAGTACCAAGATGTTCTATTTTTCTCCTTTTGTAATGGTTTCTGCAAGTCCTTAGTTGAATGGGATCAAATATGCAATGGAGCCTAAAATCTCATTTATTTCTTGTAGGGGCTCATTGTTTTTTTTTAGGAGCAATTCAGTGAAGAAGTTTAATGCTTCCTCAACAATTTTGTTTCTATTTGTCAATGTTTCTCTATTGTTGCTAATAATCTTGTTGAACTGACAGCCTGTATTCTTGACATTGTGGATTAGTATAATATCAATTGTTGAACATAATTACTTGTATATCATTGTTGTTTTTTGGGTAATGTAAGTCTATAATATATGTTGATTCTTTAAAAAATGAGAAAAAAATTGTATTATATGGAAGAGAGGAAGACAACCTAACTTCATAGAGTACATTGTATTGCTGGAACATGATGTATCTATACATAAAAGAGGCTTTTTAATACATTTCTTAGCATTACTTTTTTTTGGATAATGGTGACAATTGGAGATAGACCTTGAGTACCATCGCTAGATGGTTGTGCTTAGGTTAAGACTACCACTATAAGTCCTTGTTGATGGATTTCCCCTTGTCAATAGTATGAAAGAGGTTTGAATTTTAAGTTTTGAACACATAACCAAATATTGATTCCTATAACTTCTTGTCTAAGTTAATTAATGGATCTATTTTACTCTCAATTTGATTTATGTGAACATGCATGGATCACCTATTTGGGTTCACTTTGATTAGACTAATTTCTTGAATGGTCTTATTGACCTACCATATCTTACTCTACCTAAATTGGATGTTGAATTTACTATAAATAAAAGGGAAGGCCATGTATGGATAGTGTAATAGACTTTAGGGATATGTGGAGAGCTTGATAGTTGATAAGAGAGAAAATCTCTTTATAAGATGCCAAGTTTGAATTATATCTCTTTTTTGTGTATTATTGTTGATGTTGTTAGGGTCTTTGTTCATGATATAATGGGGTACTTGTTTTACTCCCACAAAATATTTTCTCCTTATTTTTATTTGGTGATTGATCTTATTTTGAAGGGTTTTTGTAGCTAGTGGGAAAATTGTTACTCTTGCTTCATTGACATTCTTTATTTTTATAACAATTATTTTATGGATAATTTTCTTATTATAATTTTATGACAGATAAATACATGGGCTATTCTACAATGAATTTATTTTCTCCAATGACTCAGTATGCTACTAATGGTGGGGGACCATTAGCAACATCCGTAGAGTTTAAGAATATAGTGAAGGCTTGCATGTTGTAGGAATTGAGGTTTGTGTTTTGCAATATTCCTTCTATCTAGATCAACTTGAAGCATTTACTTTCTAGATTTGAGTTATTGTGATTGTCATTCTACTTGTCTAAATGTTACCATTTTTTCAACTTAGTATTTTTCTATTGATTACCTTTGATTATGTTATTTATTCCTTTGCCTTTAAAAAATGTTGTATATTTCCTCAACAAGTCATCTCTTCACCATTGAGGTTAAAGTATCACTAGTCATCCTCCCCTTAGGCTTTTCTACCCTTGAACTATAGATGAAAATACTTGAAATTGTGTTTAATAGAAAGTACTAGTATACATGGTATGATTATTCTTTAAAGGGTACTAGCCTAATGGAAGAGAACCTAGTTTACAAGTAGGAGGATGGTGGTTCAATTCCATCATGCCCTAATATGACTAAGTTAATGACTAAATATATGACTTAATTAAGGACTAAATAAATGACTAAATAAATGACTAAATAAATGACTAAATCAATGACTAAATAAATGACCAAATCAATGACCAAATCAATGAGCAAATAAATGAGAAAATAAATGAGCAAATAAATGACTAGATAAATGACTAAATCAATCACCAAATAAATGACCAAATAAATGACCAAATAAATGACTAAATAAATGACCAAATCAAAGACTAAAATAGTTTAGTCATAAATTTTGTTGTGAGATAAATGACCAGTAATAAACTACTAATGGTCACATGATCAAAATTAGTCATTTATCTACAATTTTTAGTAGTTTATTTAGTCATATATTGTTGTTTTTGTACTAGTGGTAACTGCTAGGAAACAACAAGCTGAGACATCTAGATGTAGCACTCACTGCTTGACAGATCCAATCTATTTCTTTCTCTCTATAACTTCTCACTAATCTGACTCTATCAGATCTCTGATCACAACCCTAATTGATTTCACAATCAACCATTGTTTCCTTCACAAAATATCACAACAATAACAAAACAACAACTTCAATATGATTAGTACCACATATATACATTTCTAGCACCAACTTCATGAGAATTAAATATTTTCCCTCCAAACTGATAATCTCAATGGAAAACACAATTTCCTATGATCGCATTGGCTTACTATAAGATCTACATTATATTTCTCCAAAATTGTCAAACACATTTTGACTTTATCATGCACCCCCATAGATCTTCCCAAAATAATATCCTCAAACTCATAATTAATTCATCATCGATTCTGTCACAATTTTTACACATCATCATAACACTAAGTATCATCGTAATCACAATACCACTTACCGATCTAATATCTTTCAACTTACACTCAAGAACAATAAATGTTCTTACTCGTCTGAATGATTGTGTCACCAAGATGTCTATCACCGATTAGAAAAATGAGTTGTGGTCAAAGCCACACTTTACTCTAACCATGTTGATACTGTATATGTGACCGCACCTCATAATTCTTAGAGTGTCACAACTGCTACCATAGTGTTGACTTCTCTATCTACTGATCTTCTGAACTTAACCATTTTCCTGCATAACTGATTACTTATCCTTCACACCAATTGTGATGTATGACTAAACTTCCTTAGTTTTCATTAATGAAAACCAAACCAATTGCTTCCAATTACTGTAACCTTTCTAGCCCAACACAATGAAAACAAATTACCCCTTTGGAATTGATGACAAATACTTTATGCATGTACTTCACATATTATCCCTTAGCATAATTCTCCTCCTTTGATAGTAATGCCAAAGGAGACTTACATCTTTTCAATGATTACTTTTAAGTTTATCTTTTCTGAATCTATGGATGTCTCCCGTAACTTCTTCATGTGCTCCAATGTAATAATCTGCTGAATTAGATTAGACAATAGCTTCTCAATACTCTCTAAGTTTCTCATGTTAGATATATAAAGTATCCCTTCAGCCTTCTTCACATGTTGCATGAAAACTAATTTAGGGGATGCAAATGATTGTATCTATAGTATACAAACCATTCCTCTGTCTTGCTCCTGCTAGATTTTCTTCATCTTTTGAGTTAACTCCTTCATTTGATTACTAAAATCAGTAACTGATTTTTAAATGGGATCAAGCTTACCAGTTTAGCTTTCTGACTACTTTTGCAATTCAACTCTCTTTTGCTCCAAATATTTCACAAAATCTGAGTGATTAGAAATTATAGTGAATATTTGTCCTTCTTTTGCCAATGAAGTATTAACATATTTTACTAAAACTGCTAGTTTTCCTTTATCTTCAACAATCTTCTCCATTAGTTTTCTTGTCATTTTCTTCTCTAATTTATACTGTGCCAATTTTACCACTGCAAACTACAAATCTTGTCCTTAATCCAAAATTGCTTTTATCAAAATATCCATTTGATCTATCATAGAGACTTCTTCATCATACTCAACCTCGGGAACCAACTCATCTAGGATATCTCTTGCTTGTCTCAATACTCTTGTTTTCTTCTTCTTTGATCTCATTTTATCTCTTTCAACTATCTTCATCAATTGTTCTGATTATTTCATCAGTTCTTTAAGTTTTAGCTTTGTTATATCTATCAATGTGGAAAATATCTCTTCCTCTTCTTTTTCTTCTTTAGTTACTTACACTAGTTTCTTATTTCTCATGCTAGTCTCTCCTAGACTTAATTTTCTTCTCACATCATATTCCACTTCAACTTCTTTCTGACTTCCTACTAACTCCTAAATACCATCTTAGGAATCATTTCTTTTGAATATCTCACAAGGGATGATGAGGGAGTATTATCTTTTCAGGTGTTATATCTTCAATAGTCACCTCATCTTCATTGATTTATTCTTGTGTTTCTATTCTACTGGCTTCTACTTCACTAGTTTGTGTTAACTTAGCATATTTCTCCTCAATGTCTTGAACATGAATATGAATATCATCTAGAACATCACTTATGATCTCTTCATGAGTAGGTGAGTCACCAATATCCTTAATTATTGGTTCTTTAATCTTCTTACTATCATCAACCTCTTTTTATTCCTTTTCTTCTTGTTCTCCTTCCTTTATCTTTTTCTTCCACATCTCAACCATCTCATTATATACATTTTGTGCATGTTTAACTAATATGATTTCTTCTCTATTTTTTATTTTGAACTTCTATCTATATGCTTCCACCACAATCTTTACATCTTTAGGATTCAACTCCAGTTGCATTTTCATAAGTTCTTTTTCCATAATTTCTGTCCATTCTTAAGCCATCAATCCATTTGGCATGAGTTAGATCATAAATATATTTAGGTAAAAATTTATATAACTCACTTGGAGTCATATAAAACTTGTGGAGAGTAAATAAGATCAATTCTTCTATTTTCTTCTTATCTTCATCATTTAAAAATCCATATCTCCTGCCAACTTCTCTCATTCTTCCTATTTCCATTATGTCTTTAGCAATATAATCAACACTAGGGTATTTCTTCATACTGCTCTCTTTTAAATTATTAGCATCCTTATCAAATTTAGTTTGAATATCTTCAACTTTGGCAGAATCCTTTTGTTCAGTCTTCATTTCTATATATTTCCTCTTCTGTTTGTAGGTTTTTTTTATTGGTTCTATTATAGTTTCAACTTCTTTTACAATAGGTCTACTCTTGTTCCTCTTCACTTTTACATAGGTGGATGGAACACTTGATTATGGGTCTTTATTTTTAGTTTCAATAGTACCAGATGTACCTTCTTCATCACTACCAAACTTCCACTCTAGGGTAGATAACATGCTCCTAGTTTTCCTTTCAATAATTGGTTTCTTTAATTGAATATTGATATTAGAAAATGCCTCTTCATAAGTTCCAAACCTATTTCCTTTCCTATCTAAGGGTTTATATATTAATTTAATTGCATGAAGGTTTACTAATTCAACATCTACTTCATAACCCATAGGTGGAACCCAATAAGTTCTTGGTTCAAACACTATCATAATACATGAATTTATATCTACTAGGAAGCATATATCATCTTTTTATTTATCTAAAATGATGGAAGGAATTATTTCATGCTTGTTCATCTTATATTGAAAGTCTTTGAAGTAATCCCACATTACATTGTTAAAGTTATCACCTAATTATTTGATAAAATCACTTATCTACACAACTACTAGTTTGTCGTTTGAACAAACAACATTTCCTCTATTAGGGAAGAAATTTTGGATATAGAAGAACATACATACTAGTAGAGAACCATACTTGAATGACTGCTTCTTGTCTTTCTTTATTCTCTCCATATTCACCAAGAACTCACTTCTAATCATCTCACATAAGTCATATATTGAATCATCTTTCACAATCCGATAACCTGTGTGTATAGAACCATAGGGCATAATGTTAACTTTTCTATAATGGTATACTTGATAGCCTATTACCATTGATGCGAACCAGACTGCTTTGTCTTCAATACCATCTATTGTCATGGCTCTTTTATCTTGTCTGGATTTGGTTAACTTGGTAGCCAAATGTGTCACAACTATTCTCAGTGTAGACTCTTATCCTTGTGCTTGAAAACTAATAACTCCATGAATCATTATCTTTGAAATCATATACGTCTTGTCCAACCAAATGAATTGGTTATACACTCTTCTCAACATATAGAAAATTCAGTCAAGATAGAATTCAGTAGGAATATCCACTACATTCATTAAACCTTTTGGATGTAGATGTTTTAAGTCATCTCTCAACACATCATCAGTAGACATACTCTCATATTCTTTCTTAATAGAACTAGCTCCTAGTTCTTTAATCTTACAATGAATATAAGACTGAACATCTTCAATCAACAACACCCATGGAGGAATTGTGGATAAGGCACCTGTCATATCAATCTTTGTTGCTTTGATTGGATGAATCTCAAACATTGGTTGAGGCTTCTCAACAATATTCATTGCAATAGGTGCATCAACTCTCTTTTCCATATCAACTGACTACAATAAATCAAACAAATCCAACTATGAACCAAATAGATAACTTCGTAGAATCTACTAGTTAGGACTTGATAAATTGATAGAAAAATAAGCTCAAGTGATCAAATAAATGTAAAGGTAAAAAGAGAGATCACTTCCCTCTATTTATCATTGATTTATAACTATTACACACTTCCATTATTCAAACGGTATTTTCAAATGGTAGAAATAGTGTTGTATCACTAGTTTAATGCATATCCACCAATAGGTACTTTTTCAACTGTTACAACCGATATCAAACAATAAAAATATATATATCATAAAAGTTCAATTCTGATCACCATATCATCATTAACAACTCCAAAATCTTCATAAATACCAAAATCACAACATTTTACACCATAATGTGCATATAGATCTTATTGCTCTTGGAACTAGGGGATTAGAAAAGGATTTTTCTTTAATGCTTCCCCAAAGGAAATAATGTTCTTATTTCAAAGAAGAATCCTCTGTACCACAGGATGGTGAATTCCCTTTGGCTGATTTTGCTTCTGTTTATTTTCCATCCTGATTCTCTCCTTCTTTCCTCCAAATCTTCTTCATTTTTCTATCAACTCCCTCAACATTAATAATCCTTTTGCCTTTTCTATCCTCTGACCGGTAGGATGGCTGGTTTTTGAATCGACAGTCTTTTGCAAGATGACCGACCTTATGGCAGACAAAGAATGTCATACCGATTGACCTCCAAGGTCTAACATTACCTCTTTGAGTTCTCATTCTATAATTCATCGCTAGATGACCATAATTTCCACATATAGAAAATGTTACATTAAATTGTCTTTCTCTTCCAATAGGTCTTACCAATTTTACTAGAGACCTAGGAACATAAGATTTAGTCCTGCAGTTCTCATCTTTATGTCCATAGTTGTTGCATGCAAAATAATATACATCAAATTTACCATCATTGGATCCATTGCTAGATCTAATGCTAAATTGAGATCTATAATCATATGCAGTATGACCATACTTATGACAATTATAGAAATAACCATCAAATAAGTAAGGTTTGTTTATATATTTTCTCCTACATACATTTGCAATGTGACCTAGCTTTCCATAGTTATAACAAGTAGGTCTATTAGGTTTCTTACCTACATTCCTTGGCTCTTCCTTCAGGTCTTGTTGCTTCTTAGGTTCTGATTTGGATGACTATCCAACTTCAAAAGTTCCTTGACGAATGTAACCAAGACCGATTTCACCATTATTTATCCTTTGGTTATTTAATTATTCATCAAGATTTTGTGAGCTTTCATTGTACTTTCTTAGTTTCTCATTGATTTATTTTTTAGATTGCACCTAATTCTTTAGTTTTGCATTCTCATATCTAAGTCTTTCATTTAGTTTTTCTTCAGCAACATCCTACATATGATTTTTGTATAAGGTAAATTTTCTTGTCTCAGTTTATCAAGTTCTTCATCTTTATCCTTTAGGGCATCCTCAGTAATCTTTATTGCACTTTCAACTATTCTCTTTCCTTCTAGATCTTCACACATCCTGAAATATTGACTTTCAAGTTATCTTTTCAGATTTGTCACTTATTTTATAAGTCCTTTATTATTTTCCATCAGATCTACAATTGATTCTTCAGAATATTCAAACATACTGCCTTTAGATACTTGTTCAATATAGGCCTGACTCTCATTCAACTATTTGGTAAGTTTTCTCCTTGTTGCCAATAATTTCTTTAGTTTTTCTTTGAGCTCGTTGATCATTTTGTGTGCATTCTCAAGTTCAATTTCATGCCTGTAACCCTACATAGTTATAGATCTTTTTCTCAAGATGTTAGACATATCAACAAGAGAACCAGTGCTCTGATACCAATTGTTAGAGTTCTTAGGTACTGGGAATTGAGGGGTGAATCAATGTAGATAAATCCAAAACTAATTCAACCACTGATATGATTGACCTTACTAATACCTTTCAAATAGTAAAGCATATAAATAAAGTAAACAAATAAAAGATAGAAATATCAGACATCCACAAAATCATTACACATGCCACAATTTTTTTTGCATGGAAACCCTTGGTTAGAGGGGAAAATGATAGTGGAGATGACACCCACAAGCCCACTACTGCAGTAAATGAGTTTTCCCTGTTAGGATCTTACAACTATCCTTTTCTAAGGGTTCACCTTATTAGGAGTGATTAGTACCTTGTTAGAAGTACAATCAAACGTGTTAAGATCTACCTTGTTAGAGGATTTCAAAACTCTATTAAGAGATCATGCCCGATTAAGGGATTTATAATAGGAATCTATTAAAGTTCACCCTATTAAGGGATTTTCTTTTTGTAACTCAAAGGGAACAACATGTTGAGAGATATGTATGTAACACTAGATGCCTGATCTAGATCCAATCTATTTCTTTCTCTCTATAACTTCTCACCAATTTGACTCTATTAGATTTATGATCGCAACCCTAATTGATTTCACAATCAACCATAGCTTCCTTCACAAAATATCACAACAATAACAACACAACAACAACTTCAATATGAATAGTACCACTTATATACATTTCTAGCACCGACTTCATGAGAATTAAATATTTTCCCTCCAAAGTGATAATGTCAATGCAAAACACAAATTCTTATGATCACGTAAGCTTACAATAAGATTTGCATTATATTTCTCCAAAATTGTCAAACAAGTTTTGACTTTATCACACACCACCATAAATATTCCCAAAATAATATCCTCGAATCCATAATTAACTCCTCATAGATTATATCACCATTGTTACATGTCATCATAACACTAAGTATCATCATAATCATAATACTACTTACCGATCTAACATCTTTCAAGCTACACTCAAGAACAATATGTTGGAAATATTCAAGAATTAACCAGGTTACTGAGAGGGGAGGGGTGAATCAGTAACTTCAAATTTTTTTTCAATATCAGATGTATAAACATATAGTTCACTTTATCCTTTTGCATATAGAAAGCATGAAACATAAAAGCATTCACAACAATGACACATAGATTTGGTTACCCAGAAACCTTCCAAAAGAAAGTAAAACTGGGGTGGGAATGAAACCCACAAAGCTTTAATACCGCAGTATAAAGTTGGCCAGTTAAGGCTTACATTGATCACTTCTAATGATCTACCCTACTAGGAGCAATAAGGACTGCTAGGTCCACCTTGTTAGAGGTTTTACAAACATACAATGAAGTATGCACTCGGTTAAGAGATTTTACAAAGACTGTTAAGTCTACCCGGTTAAAGGATTTCAAGCTGATTCACCTGTTAGGATGAAACAGTAGATCTCTTACTTGCAATTGTACTTGCTGATTGAGATTCTCTGATGTATTGACCACCTTCTGTGATGGATAGATCTTTGCTACTTCTTATACTATTGTAGCCCTTTGTAATTCTCTTATCTCTGCCTTTCTCTCTTTTTCATACTTCTCTATATCTTTTTTGGATATAATATAAAACATTGTTTATATACAAGTCTAAACAATTAATTATAATTACAAAGTCGGCTTAACAAATAAACATAAGTGCTACTAAGTCAGCCCAAGTATGGTTACACGGTTCCTGCAAACTAACTCGGTGACTTTCTGATACTCGGCGTCCACTGCATTACTCGGCATCGTCATGAACTTGGTAAAAGTGAAGGCTCAGTTCATACTAACCACTCGGTAAGTTTCAAACTCGGTAAATACTTGTGACTCGGTAGACATAATGTCACTCGGTTTACACTGTCCTGCTCGGTTTGCACTGTCCTGCTCGGTTTGCACTGTCCTGCTTGGTTTGCACCGTCCTGCTCAGTTTGCACTATCCTGCTCGGTTTGCAGTATCCTACTCAGTTTGCACTGAGGATGCAAATAAGTGTTGTCACTAGTGGCAATCCTGCTTAATGCCAACAATCTCCCCCTTTGGCATTAGTGACAAAAACACTTATTGCCCAAAACTTATATACATGAACCATGCTGAGATTTATTTTGATTTTTCAAAATTTGTCTTTGTCATAGGGCTTTATAAATTATCTCCCCCTTTCAATGCAATCTCCCCCTTTGAATGCACTAATTTTTTCTTCTATACATATCTCCCCCTTTTTAGCGATAATGCCAAAGGTGTATATACAAGTGTTTTATAGGGAGAATCCAAAATTTGATATAAAAATAGAATGTACCTTCATTATCAGTGCCAGGGTTCTGTCCCAATTTTCTTACAGAATCTTGCATGTTTGGATTGCAATTTGGACTTCTGCAGAGAGTGCAATCATGTGATCTGCTATTGAGAACTGATTGTCATGAATTAATGTTTTGGAATGTTCAATGTGCTTATACATTGTATTCATGATGGGAAGGATCATGTTCTGAATGTCTAGCAGTGTGGATCGGATCCTTGTGTCTTCTTTCAGTAGTTCTGACTGCATATTTGATAGGAATGAGATTTTCATGTGATGAGCAGAGTTTGAACTTGGTTCAAGTTGCAGCTTCTGTATGCTAATCTTCAAATCCTCATCAATTTTATTCATTTTATCCTTGACATCTTTGGTGAACTCGGCAGCATTGCATAGTTTGGCCAAAAGAGAGGTAACATTCGAATAGGAAGATTCAATGTTTGTCAAAACTGAAGATAATTCTACTTGATTAATAGCTATGTGCTGAGCAATGTGCTCAAGCACTTTATTATTGAATTTCTTCTCGACTTTTTCAACTAACTTGTCTATCCCAGATGAATCCTCATTGTACTTATTTACTGCTTCTGCTAATTGTAACAAAACATGTTGAGAGGAGTCTACTTTAATACCTAATGCTTCTGACAAAATGTCCTTAGCATCCTTAATGATTTTATATTCCTTGTCTCTCTCCTCTTTAAGCTTCTTTTGCTTCGCTTTCCTTTGGAGGATTTCACCTATATTTTGCATTTGATCCACTGATAGATTTGCAAAATCCAATGTTGGAATCTCTATTTCCTCATCTAGGTCTATATCCTCTACTATATTCTTGCCCAAAAATCTTATACTCGGTTGAGCCTTAGGCTTATCTATTATGGTACTTAATGCCTTAGTAGTAGTGATAGTAGACATAGTAGGACTGGCTATACATAATGGTATACTATCTACTGGAGAACTTGAAGTATTTACACTTGTAGAATCAAAAACTGGAATACTTACTGCTGGAAAACTTGATGAAATAGTAGACTGCAACTCGGTAGAAGAAATGGTAGTTAGTTCTTTTGTTGCTATCTAGGTGATTGGACAAATGTTGAAGTTGTCACAACCATGCTTGAAGATGTCTCTGGGCTAGATGTAGTAACTTTTGCTGGAGAGGTAGGAAGTGATGCAATGACTTTTGCCGCTATCCTCATGGTATCATCTACCTCAGTGGCTTCTTTCTGTTCATCATTGTCATCTTCAATGTCTTTTATTATAACTGATTCAGTACTCAGTTGGTGAAGATGGTATATGTTCTTCCATGTGGCATTTGCACTCTTCACAAATGATTCAATATTGTTAATCAGAATTAAAAAAGTATTGAACTTCAGTGTCATCTTATTTTCATTCTCCTTCAATGCCTTCTTTATTTCATCATTTTTCAAGCTCAGCATTAACTGTTTCAGGGTTTGATCAAATATGTCTTTTACAGTTTGCCTTGCATTGGCCCATCTCATTTTTATTTGATCTAATAAAGCTCCTGGAATCTGTTGGGCTATTTCATCAGGAGAGTATTTCCACTGTCCCATCTTTTCAATGACAGCATCTTCAATCTCCTTTTATTCTATTTCCGATCTTGTTTCATATTTTAAAGATTTTATATTACTTACTCCAGATCCTGATCCTTCTCTCAAAAGTTTGATCTTCTCTTGAAGGGTTAGAGGAGGCTTTTTGAATATTATATCTTTGTCCTTTTTGTCTGCCTTACCCTTTGCACTTCTCCTTGTAAATACGGCAGTGGGAGGCTTAGGTACCTTGGTGATGAATACCTTTCCTTTCTTCTTTGCAGGTTCTGGTTCCTCTATCTTCTCATCCTTTTTCTCTTCTTCTTCAATGTCTTCTCCTCTGCCCTCGGTTAGCATTTGCATTTTGGCTATCCTCTTTTTTCCTTTATTTACTGCCTGTGGAAGCTTTATACTTAATTCATTCTCACTTTTGCTTCTTCATATGTCCCAAAATATGGAGCTTTGGGATCAACAGGTTGATTAAGGAGGGCTTCAATGATATTCTTTGTTTCATCAATGTTTACCTCATAAGGAAGAGGTTTCACTTGTACAATCCTTGGTTTAGCTGCTTGAATGTATACTTTGTCACAGTCCACCATGAAACAAATATCATCCTTATAATCCTCCACCAACTTCTGTGGAATCTGGAATGTATCGTTCATTTTCTCCTTGAAAGACTCAAAATAACTATCCATGATGTTCTCAAAATTTTCACCCATTTTTGAAATATATTCATTTATCTCATAAAGAATTGGCACATCTTTTCTCCATACTACTTTTCCTTTGGAAGGGAAGAATTTCTGAACATAGAAAAATAAACAGACCAGTAGAGATCCAAACTTACATGGATTGTTTTTGGAAGTTTGAATGCTTTCCATGTTCTTGTTAAACTATTTTAACAACAAATCTGGAAGGTCAAATGATAAATTATTCTTTACCACTTTGTATGCTAGGTCTATGGCTTCATAGGGAACACTATTCTATCGACTTGAACTATATATTTTATGAGCAATGATGTGTGTTCCAAACTTTAGTTCAGCATCAGTAATGCTGCTTACTTTCATGCCTCTACCGTCTCACTCGGCTAGGGTTTTCTTCTCCAGCTCCGGCCGACCTAGGGTTTTGGTAGATTTAACTTTGTTTAACATGGGAAGACCGGTGATTCGGTGAATCATCTTCTTAGTGATCTTTATGGGTTGCTCAAGCCAAATCTTGCCTTCGTGTACACGGCTGAGAATGTATCTAACCCATTTCTCCCAAAAGTTTTGAGGTAAATGTGTAATGTGAACTAATCCCTTGTCTTCCAGATGTTTGTGCTCTGGTTTTAGAACACCATTCACACACAGTTCCTCATGCACAATATCTAGCTCTAGGTTTCCCATCTCTTGAATTGCACAATTGAAATGATTGTGAATATCGTTAACAAGTAGTACCTTAGGAGGAATCTGAGATTGAGCTCTGTTCGGGTCTAGGGCTGCTGCAATTGCAGGCACGAGTTTGAAATCTAGTGCTCTCCATTCCCCTTGGATTATCATTTCTGATCCTTTCTTCACTGAAGCGCTGGATGATGTCATGGTAGCTCACAGAGAATTCTTTTCGCAAAAGTATTTGAATCGCTTGATTGCTCTGGAAATTTTCTGCTCTCAAAATGCTAAAGTTCGTGGTGAAGAATGAGTTTGATTTCTTGCCTTTTGTTTACAACTCTGTCATTAATGCTTAGTAGAAATTAGGGTATGAATTCTGACAAACTATCACCCACTATGAATTAATTGCTCGGTAAAGACTTCGCAACTCGGTGAACTCGAGAATTCATATTGCTCTGACCTCGCTCGGTAATCATATTAGATAGCTCCCGACCTTGCTCAGTGAAAACTGATACCAACCTTCCTGTGATCTTATTGCATCTTGTATGCCGATTTAGATCTTTCTTTTAATTCAGTTCTGGAACTGCTTGAAATTTGTCTATGAGAATACAGTTCCAGCGCTTTCTTGGGAATTTAGTTTGAGTCGGTAGAGCCACCCATTCCATTACTTGGACTGGTTTGCTCGGTAGATTTAGGAATCCACTGTTGTCTCATCTGTTTCCTGACCTTAGTTGCTTCATTCTTCTTTCCATCTTCAACTTCACTAGCATTCATGCAATTTTTGGCTATATGACCGAGTTTAGTGCATTTGAAACATCTTATGGTAGTATCTCTTTTCCTTAGATGATGTTTTATGCAGTTCATGCCAATGTGTCCATATTCTCCATAGTAATGACATGTACACCAAGTGTTGTAATCCCATCCAAACATTGCTTTCATAATTTGTTCTACTGGATTGAATGTTTTGGATCTGCACTCGGATGCCTTGTGACCTTGTTTGTTGCATTTGTGACAATTACCTTTGAATCTTGGTTTTTCCCTGCATTCATTTGCTTTGTGACCATGCTGATTGCAGTTGTAGCATTTTCCATTGAATTTTGCTTTTTCATTGCTCCAACATTTATTTGAAGTATGTCCTATTTTTCCACAATGATTACAAGTAGGTTTCTGATTCCTTTGAGTACCTTGCTTAGAAGATTCATCTTCTCCTTTGTATCCAAGTCCTACTTTTCCTTTTTGCCTATGAAGATTTCGATCATACAGCTGATTTAAGTCTTCTTGGCTCTTCAGCATTCTTTCATTGATTTGTTTTTTGGTGTTTAGGTCATCCACCAATCTTAGATTGATTTGCTTTTCAGATCTTAGTTCTTCTCTTGTGCTTTCTATTTCTGATCTTAGAGTCAGAATTTCCTCATTTGTATGGGAGATCTGATCAATTAGGTTTTCTAGCTGAAGGGTTTTATTTTGGACTTCATTGTTCCTTCCATCTAATTCATCTTTCAACTTGTTTCTTTGTTCTAAGATCTCACAAAATCTTGTTGAGTGTAGTTCTTGTTCTCTTTTTAATTTTCTCACTTCTTCCTGCAGAGACCCATTCTTTTCTAGGAGTTCTTTGACAGCATTGTTTGCTTCATCTGAGCTATTTGAGGGAAAAAGATCTTCAATCTTTTCTTCAATGTAATTATGATCATTCATCTGATTTGCAAGTTCCTTCCTTCTTCTTAGGGATTGGGAAAGATGTTCTTTTGCTTCTTTAAGTTTAGCTATGGCCATTTCCAGATCTAGCTTTTCATTTTCAATCACCTTGTTCAGTTTGAATACCTCCATTGTCCTGGATCTTTGCTCAAGCTAGTTAAGCTTTATCTTGAGAACCAATACAGCTCTGATACCAATTGTTGGAAATATTCAAGAATTAACCAGGTTACTAAGAGGGGAGGGGTGAATCACTAACTTCAAATTTTTTTTCAATATCAGATGTATAAACATATAGTTCACTTTATCCTTTTGCATATAGAAAGCATGAAACATAAAAGCATTCACAACAATGACACATAGATTTGGTTACCCAGAAACCTTCCAAAAGAAAGTAAAACTGGGGTGGGGATGAAACCCACAAAGCTTTAATACTGCAGTATAAAGTTGGCCGGTTAAGGCTTACATTGATCACTTCTAATGATCTGCCCTGCTAGGAGCAATAAGGACTGCTAGGTCCACCTTGTTAGAGGTTTTACAAACATACAATGAAGTATGCACTTGGTTAAGAGATTTTACAAAGACTGTTAAGTCTACCCGGTTAAAGGATTTCAAGTTGATTCACCTGTTAGGATGAAACAGTAGATCTCTTACTTGCAACTGTACTTGCTGATTGAGATTCTATGATGTATTAACCACCTTCTGTGATGGATAGATCTTTGCTGCTTCTTATACTGTTGTAGCCCTTTGTAATTCTCTTATCTCTGCCTTTCTCTCTTTTTCATACTTCTCTATATCTTTTTTGGATATGATATAAACATTGTTTATATACAAATCTAAACAATTAATTACAATTACAAAGTCGGCTTAACAAATAAACATAAGTGCTACTAAGTCGGCCCAAGTATGGTTACACGGTTCTTGCAAACTAACTCGGTGACTTTTTGATACTCGGCGTCCACTGCATTACTCGGCATCGTCATGCACTCGGTAGAAGTGAAGGCTCGGTTCATACTAACCACTCGGTAAGTTTTGAACTTGGTAAATACTTGTGACTCAGTAGACATAATGTCACTCGGTTTACACTGTCCTGCTCGGTTTGCACTATCCTGCTCGGCTTGCACTGTTCTGCTCGATTTGCACTGTCCTGCTCGGTTTGCACTATCCTGCTCAGTTTGCACTGAGGATGCAAATAAGTGTTGTCACTAGTGGCAATCCTGCTTAATGCCAACACAATAGGTGTTCTTACTTGTCTCAATGATTGTGTCACCAAGATGTCTATCACCAATCAACAAAATGGGTTGTGGTCAGAACTATAAAGTGTTAAATTAAATAGTAAAATTAAAACAAGATAAATGTTAATTTTTAACATTTTTACTTAATATTATTTTTTATTTAAATGTTTAAAATTTCTATGTGAGTTCAATTATCTATCCCACCTTAGAAAATATTAATTATTATATCTTAGTTTCTTAGGATATTTTTCATGTCCATAAAATCATCAAGTTATTTTTGCTAACTATAAATATCTGTGGATATAATCAATCCTAGGGAGCATTATATTCAATTCTCAAACATTGAATCGAAAACAATTTGAAGGAATGAAACAATTTTTTTAAAACTTTTATTATTGAGCTAAATAGACCAAACTCATGATTTTCTTAAAAAACATTAAGACCCCATAATGAAATAGTTAAAAATAGACCTCTATGTTAACCTAGAATGCATAGAAAAGGTTACTTAATCCTTGGTGGAAGTAATTATCTTTTAAATAGAAACAAGCATGGAGAGACATAAATTATTGATAGATAGTATCAATATTCAAATCTAGCTTGACACTTTTTCTAACAAGAATAACTATATCGTAGTCTAAGTTCAAGTTATTTTCTACAAAATTTGTAAAATCTTGCTCTTCATAAATTAAAACTAATAAGAACTTCAAAGGATCCTAGCATGCATTAAGATTTTACAATTACAATAAAATAAAGACATGAAAATAAAATTTCATTCATTTCGAATGAAAATGATTTTCTATCAATATAAAAATAATTGTGTTAAAAATACAATAAAATTAAATTCTTAAAATTAATATTACTCTCACATTATACATGTGTTATCATCATGTTTGAGGAGTAAATGTGAATCAAAAATCTATTCTCAATTACATATGAATAATGCATCTCAAGCTATTCCCTTTTAACAACAAATCAAATGCATCATTTATACGTGATAATGGAAGCTCGTGAGTTATAAACTCGTCTACTTTGACCTCCTGCAATGAAAATGGAGAAACCATTAAAAACATTAATCTCTTAAATATAAAAATAATTTTGTTGTTTTCTCAAAAAGAGAGTGCAAATAATCATCTAACTTTATTCTTTACATTATTTACATGCTCAATAAAGATCCTCAAATTATCAATTAAATATATATGGAAAAAAATCTTATACTTTATTACAAGTATTACATATATAATTTAGATTCTTAATGTATCTCATCTATATTAACTAATAATAATTGTGATAATTGTGCTTCATGTGAATGTAAATCACATGTGATTTAATTTTATAAATTGATAAAGGACAAAGGATAAAGGATTTCTCCATATAATTACTTATTCATTTAGAACTATTCATTTGTTCCAAGTAAAAAGTGCCTATTTACTACTCAAATAATCTACCTGATCTATTTTATTTTCAAATTCAGTTAATATAAAAAATTCATACAATATGCATCTATAAGGTACTAATAGCCATCCCTAATATTATTTCTATCCCACCTTTATACCCCTTGTGTACAAACATTGAACTACTTAAAATGCCTCCTTGATATCATGTGTGTATGCATATTTTTTTAATATTTCCTTATTATTTAATATGATTTTAACTAAGAACATAATTTGCAAACATATCTAGTTCAAAATTAATTTCTATTTTCATCCCAAACTTTCAATCTTTCACACAAAATTCTTCATGGGCTATGTATATCATCCTATAGAAATATTTAATTGAAAAATACTTATACATATCAACCCTCAAAATCTTGCAACACCAATTTGAACAATAAGTCCTTAGAATAATAGTTATGTCAATTATAATATAAAATTAATCTAAAGTAGAATAGATGTAACATTTATTTTGATTAGGGTTTGTACTTTTTCATTTAATTATTTTCTTTTTACTATAATTGTTTTTTACTATATGTAATCTTATAGTAAGTAGAAGTTATTAGAAATGTCTTTATTTGTGAGTTCGTATATTTAGTCCATGTCTATCATTGCACTTGAGAAGGTCGTTAATGCAATCTATGATATTTTTATTTTTAAGTTTTTTAATAATTTTTTTATTTTTATGTAATGTCATATTTTATAGAGGATGGAGACTTGTAGAACCTCTATCATATAAAAAATCCTAAAAAAATAAATTGCAGTGAAGGTTAGGGTCATGAAATTACTAAAATCTTTCAAATAACTAATTTTATAAAATTTTGGTAGGCTTGTACTAAACTTGCAATACCTTTTTGTGACCATTTTCCTTTGTTAACACATTATAATTGAAATTAAATTTTTTTTTAAAATATTAACAAGCTTTTGTCACATTATAGAAAACTATGTGGCATAGCAAAAATATTGCTTCACAACCCTAGGAAGACTAGCATAGTGAATGATAGTTCTTTTTATTGACCTATTATACAATTTATAGAGGATTCACAATTCCAATTATAAACACCCCAATGTTCTTCCACAAATACTTTTCAACCACCTATACCTAGCTATACCACATTAATTTAAAAATTATCCACTTTCCTTTTATATATATATCAATGTGATAAGGTGTTGCTTCAAAGGTTGATCCCCTAAGATATTTTCTTTATAAAAGTATCAAATGAATGTTACTAATAAGTACACATATCCTGAACAATAATAGGTCATCATTGAAACAACTATTGATCATTTTTGTAGTGAGAAAAAAAGTGATCAACAACTATTTAAACAAAAAAATTGATAGTTTTCATTTCTAAAATTATGTGCAAACTTGTGTTATTCATAATTCCTATAACTTTAGAAACTCTTTTAGAAAATAAATGCACATTGATAATTGTCTAAGTCTAGAACATACGTTCAGAGGTTTACCTAAGAAATTATGAACCGTATTTTCTAAGAGTGACAAAAGATCAAAACTAACTAGGTGGCCTATTTCACATTTCTTACTATTCAAAATATGCAAATATACATGATTGATAAACCCTTATATTTTAAGAAGATTAGCAAATAATAAATACTCATCTTTGGTACTTTTCTTAAATTATAATAAATAAGAAAGATGCTAATAACCTTATAATTAAGTTAATAGAAAATATGTGAGGGGAAATTAACCCACTAGCCCTTTAAAATTTTTTTTTCTAAAAAAAATATTTAAACGTGTAAATTTTGATGGAAAATTCTATTAAGCATATATTTTTTTAATAAGAAACCATCAAGTAAAACACTATGATTTTTTTTACCTAAAGGATCATTTTAAATACCACACAAACAATTTTAAGAAATAAAATAAAATAAAATAAAAGTTGAGGAAAATTTCTATAATTGTACCTTGTTCATGTACATTTCTACGAGACTAGGCAATTGACTTTTTCCCTTAAAACCACCTAAGGTGGTACCATCGATTCTCCTACCATCCAAAAACTCAGTAGGAAGAAGGCTCAACTTTCGCCCACTTTGATCCACTCCAACAATAATTGCCAAACCCCACCCCTATATTCATACATTAACCAAAAAGAAGAAATCTTTAATATGGATCTATACAATTAAAAATATACAAATATATAAACAAAATTAATTTGGTAAATGCTGGTATTACATCATGTGTAGACAAAAATGCCTCGTAGATAATATCAGCATGTCCAACGCATTCAAAACTAAAATCCACTCCACCATCAATGATCTCTCTAATTGCCTGAAAAATTTGAAATACATTCGTCAATATATGCTACACATTTATAAGTTTAAAGTTTTAAGATGGAAAATGTGAAGCCTTGATATTAGTACCTTATGTATGGGTTTGTCTTGGTCTTTAGGGTTAATGAAATCAGTAACTCCAAAAGTCTTACCTAAACAAAGAAAACAATTATCATATGTTGTCATAGTATTGGATGTATTTAAGTAGTTAAAGTAAAATGAGTATGAGCATACCTATAGAGAATTTGTTAGGGTTTGTATCGATACCAATGATCCTAGATGCTCTTCTTACCCTTGCACCTTCTGCAACCTAGAGAGCCAAAAGTTAGTGATCTTGAAACAATGATTATAAACTATGTTATAAAGATAAGAAACTAAAATCTAGTGTGTGGTAAGATAGAAAATTAAGAAAAAATATACTAAATTTGTTTTGGTATTCAATAAAGTAATTTAAAGAAGAGAATATTTGTATCATACAAGATTTCTGATTAATATGTGGAATCAATATTATTGTCTTTAATATTCATTTAAAACATTTTTAATATTTTTTATTTAAAATTAAAGGGAGACAAGATAATGAAAATTGTAACTAACGGTTTGCTTATGTCTTTTCTCACACTAATGATAAATAGAATGTTCTAATGTGTAATTAAAAACTTATCATAAATTTGTTTCAAAAACTAGTTTCTTCATAATATTCTCCTATTTAAATGTTCTTTCCTAAAACTTTATTTTCAATAAACTAAAAGTTTATCTCAAAATAAGCTCTTGTACTTGCCTAAATTTCCAAAGCAATTCTTTCAAATCAGAATTTTATTTTTAAACATTATGATTTTTTTAAAACTTATATATATATATATATATATATATATATATATATATATATATATATATAAGATATAATATTTAATTCATACATCAAATAAATAATTGTTAAAAATTTAAACTTGAAATTTCAAATCACTCATTTTTTTTTATAGTAGCTTACTTCGCAAGACGCTTACTTATAGCTAAGGTTTTAGTGTCACATCATCTAATATGATGCAACATTAGCTTGCTTTTGGCCAAGGTGTTCAAAAAGACCGCAAAAAGTGTGAAGGATACTTGTGCACTAAGTCATACTTTATTGGTGTGTGATGTATGATTTATTGCTTTTTAGATCTAAAGAATACATTTCATCCAATTATAAATAGTCATGAACAATAATAGAAACCTTAACTAATAGTACATTATTGTTAAAAATATTAAATACTAGACATTAAATCCCCAAATAGTATAACAATAATTATTGAAATGGAATGATATTACTCACTGCTAGGCCCACAGTACCAAGACCAAAGATGGCGACAGTTGATCCAGGCTGGACATTAGCAGTGTTCCACGCCGCCCCAAATCCTGCATATTCAAAACGACGTTAATTAAGCCACGTGTTTTGCTTTGGTCTCAATAAATACGAGACTGGACGTCTTTATAGTTTATACAGACCTGTGGCTAATCCGCAGCCAAGCAGGCAAACTTTGTCAAGAGGAGCCTCCGGATTAATCTTCACCACGTTGGCAGAGTCGACAACGGTGTATTCGCTGAAAGTGGAGGTCCCCATGCAATGATAAACTGGCTTCCCGCCAATCGAGAAACGGGTTTTCTGGTCGCTCAGCATGACTGCCCTCGTCGGATCGATCCTGAATTTTCCGCACAGATTTGTCCTTGGAGATTTGCAGTATACACAGTCTCCGCACTCCCCTGTAAATAATGGCAGTACATGATCTCCTTCCTCCAGATCGGTTACGCCTTCTCCCACGCTTTCAACAATCCTGTTTTAATCCCACATACATTGTGCTTTAGAACGGTTTCGTCATAACAAATTTTATTTGTATATAATGTTACTTACCCTGCAGCTTCGTGACCCAAAATGCGTGGAAACGCTTTCAGCGCCTCATTCTGAGAAAACAAACCCAAAAATCACAACAATCTTGCCTGTTAAATTAATTATACAAGGTTTTTTTGTAAACGGAAGATTTTATATTATTTATAAACGGAAGGTTTATACTGCTGAGAAAGAAGCGAAACTCAACGTGCATATTATTCAAGGACATAAATTATATTGGACTATTCATCAACATATTTTACATATGAAAAGATAGATAAAACTCTTAACAGTGGTCGTCCTCACAAACTAGGAAAGATTTTGATAGCAATCATAAGTTATTGACAACTAATGGCACTCTTGATAGTGAACTGAAACATGTCTACAGTTCGTATTGGAAATTTGGACTCCGATTCAAACTCTTTTTACATATTGGCAATATGTGCATAATTCAATCATGAATTAATTTCTAACAGAATTAAGTTGTGCATAATTCAATCATGAATTAATTTCTAACAGAATTAAGTGGTACCCATAATGCCAAAAGCAACTGAGACACAATTCTGACTGGGTCCCAATGCATATTTTGAGAAATTTGAATCTTGATAAATGGATCAATTACACAAGTTTTGAATGAATATAAGATAAACAAGAATGACGTATGACTTACTTCGGTGGTCCAGTACATGACATCTGTGTTGCAGAGGGAGGTGTGGGTGATTTTGATGCGGACTTCCATTGCCTTTGGAGGATCTACCTGCACCTCCTCTATTACCAGCGGTTTCTTCGTCCCCCATGCTACTGCAGCTGTTTGGAAAAGCAATTTCAAAATTATGAATAATATCGTAACAAGGATGTTTATTGTTTATTGATGTTAGATGCGTGAAATTTTTTTCATTAATATTTCAGATCACACATCATCATTAAAATATTATTGAAATGTTACATAAAAAATCATATAATCTAATTAAAAAATAACAGTAATAAACATTAGATGCTGTATACAAATCTGATATTCATTAAAAAGGTAAATTAATATCCTTCTTTTTTAAATTAAATATTTACTGATAATAACCATACAAAAATTAAAACAGAGAACACAGATTTGAGGTAAATACTAGGAAACCAGCCTCACAATGCTTTCATTTTCTATAATTTAAGAAATAATGTTTCTATTTTCTATTATTTAATAAAAAAATATTTCTGGTGTTTTGAATTAGACTGTGTAAAAGATTTTTGCATCAACATTTTAGAACATATTCTATGATGCATCATTTCAGATGGTAGTCTACCATAAAGCATAGGACAATAAAGTATTAAAAGAAGGATAATAAAAAAGAATATCTCTACAACATTTCAGATGGTAGTCTATGATGCATCATTTCAGATCATAATAGTCTATAATGCATCATTTCAGATAATAATAGTCTACGATACATCATTTCAGATGATAGATGTCGCAGGACAATAAAAAAGATTATCTACACAACATTTCAGAAAACCTAAATTTACTATACGTATAGAAAGCTTGAGATCTTCATAGATGTAGTTCTTCTGAAACGTTGCAAAACTATCTTTTCCTTATCCTACAACATTTCTAAAGCTATTCCGCATTCTATTTCACACTATTCCTATGTTTGTTTCAAACATCGAATAAAATGAACAAAATAATGGCAGGCTAAACCAAACTCACATACCTTTGCAAGTGATAACTTTGCCAGATGTTTGAGAGACCTGAGATAAGCAAGCATCGTTTTCCATTTCGTTTCTTTCAATGTCTGTTCTTCTGAATCTCTGCCAAAAAGAGTGTACGAATATTGCTATGGATTTCAAGCTTCTTTTGCTATGCTAACCAATTCATGCATTTATAGCACTGACTAAATTGATTGTCTATCAATTTGAAATTTTAATGATTACAGCGTGTAATAATAACTGGATGGTTGTAAGGAGACGGGTAAGGAAAAGAGAGAGATTGTATTGTTTTTTTTTAAAAGGAAAAGGGAATTTCGTTATCCAGGTATTATACGATGAACTAAGATCTTTGTGTTTCTCTTCGCTTACGTTAATACTAACCTGCCCTTGTTGATTTAATTGGTCAATCTTTTGAATAAATTTTTTTTAGCACGCAAGGTAAGAACTTTTCGTTGTTCTCAAATCATCTTTATTTGGTATATTTTGGTAAATAAAATGTCGAAACATTTGTCATATTTTATTAAGCCAGAGGTGTCGAATTCATAATGGTAGTTGTTAAGTAGAATATTTTGGTACATTTATGTGTCTCTTTGTTGGTCAACACTCCACTAATATATAGGTTTTCTTTACAATTCAAACCAAAAAAATATCTTATTCTACTAACTATTATTTATTAAATTGTTAAACATATGTCAATTTTTAATAAAGTTATTCTTCTCCCTTCTAATGAACACATGCTCATTTTCTCTATCAATAAATAACTCTTAAATTTGATGTTTGTATGATTATATTTAGACACTTTTATCAGAAAATTTATAGAGTGAGAGTATAATGTGTGTCTTAATATTTAGTGGACATATTATCAAATGGAGAATCATCATGTATGAATTATTAGATGAAAGTTAAGTATGTCTTAAAATTTGATGGGTGATTTTAAGTGGATAATTAATATGAAATAATTAACAAGTGAGTTGAGTGTCAAATTCAAGTATTTGGTAAATTTTTAAGTAATGTAGATACTAGCAATGTAATCAAAAGAGGTTAATAAATCAATAGCAATAACAAATATTGTTTATGTAGGTGAGGCCGGGCTTCCTCTTTTGTACTCCCTGTTGATACTGTTTTGACTTTGTATCTTTTTTGATCCTCTTATAAATAATACAAAAAATATTGTCTATGTAAGATGCTAGTTGTAAAAAAAATATTCTTAATGTGATTCAAATATTTTTTTGTAGAAGACAATATCCATATATATTCACAATGTAATAAGCTGAAAATATTTAAGAATTAAATTCAATGTTCAATTATTAATATTTTGGTGATATTTGTTTTTTCAAATATTGAAACATACTTTATTCGGAAAATATATATGCAATTAAAAAAATCAATATTCATTTATAATTTTCAATCTTCACAAAATAAAGTCAATCATGTCTTTTAATAAAAATACTTAATTAAAAAAAAATTCAATAAAAATCAAGAAAAGGTTTGCTTTTGGTAGTATGGTGTGATGGTTAAGTTGTTGTGTTGTTCTTGACCTGAGGTCACAAATAGAATTAAAGAGGTAGATGCTCTTGATTCTGAGCTATAAGCAAGGTCACAAATAGAAATAAAGTAGTAAATGCTTTTGATCTAAAGTTATAAACTAATAAAAAAAAGAATCAATGAGGTCAGGAATAGAACTAAAGGAGCAAAGCTTTTAATCTACAGCTATAAACTAATACAGAATTAAAATGATAAACATTGTTGACCTAGATCAATAAATTAATGAGATCACAAACAAGAAACCTTTTTTAAAAGTAAGAAAATATAGAAAAAAATTGATATTTCCACCATGTTTCTAAATGTCTACTGAGAATGTAGACATTCTCAATATGAAATATGAGCGGTCATAACATTAGAGTTGATAGGAAATACTCATAACCATAATAACCATATTTTAATCATCAAATGGGTCCTGAATATTGGGTCCCAAAACATCTAGAATGTGTGGTTCACCGGCCATTTCTCATTTGAAGCCAAAATTACTGTCAAATATGGCTCATTTGTCAACGAGAAAATGTTCCCCGAGTATTGCATAGAAAGTTCCTTATGAAAAACAGAAATTCACAAACGTTAATTGGCGTTGGTTGTTTTGATCACTTTAGGGTTAAAAATATCAGAAAGTCGGGAAGGAGTTCTGCTGAATACAGACTCTTAATATTTAATTATAAAAAGCTGTATAATAAATGACACGTATAGAGTTCGCTATGAATATATGTTGGGCAGTTGAAACAGTGCAACAATTATAATTCACAGGTGACAGAGCATGACAAGACGGCCGCATATTAAAGATATATTATTTATTATTAGAATTTAATTGACTAATTTTTTTGACCAAATTGATTCATTTATATCTCATAAATAATTTATAAGAATATAATAGTTCTAAATTGCTAAGAAGAAGAAAACATAATGAAGAATATGCATTAGAATAAAGATCTGTAATTCCACTTGAATACATATGATTTTCTAAAAATTACAAAAGAATAACGGTGCCTTGTTGAATTAGTAACTAGCTTATCTATATTTATTTACATAATATATATTAAATACGCTGATATATATTTTCCTCCAAGCACCTATTACATCTTACTGTGATTATAATTGAAAATAGGCACCTCGAGAAACATATATATCGGTGTATGTAATATATATTATGTAAATAAATATAGATAAGCTAGTAGCAGCGCCAACACTTAGGAGACATGCAATACATGATGTGAATGCATCAAGATATACTAAATTTATAATTGTTGAATTTATTTGATATCATATTATATCGAAAATCATTTTTAATAACATGAAGAGAAATTACAAGTATCAACATGAATTATAACAAAAGATTGGAGTTGAAGCCACAAAAAGTAAAACCACATATATGATACTTTGTATTAATAATATGTATGGATTTGATTAAAATATATTGGAAAATGGTCAAATCACATTATAATATAAATCATAAACTATAACTAAGTATTAAAGAGGAAACTCCATAATGTATATAAAAATTTATAAGTTTATAAATGGTGCATATAACACTTATTTAAAAGTTTTGAAACCACAACATCAAAATTACATGAAGAACACTTCGTTGTAATGGTGTAAGTACATTACATATTCTTCAGCGATCAGAATGGCATTACGACTTTTATTCTGCAAATGATCACGATATACTTCTTCCATAAAACCTGGAAATGCTGCCACTTTTGTATATGTCTCCTTAACCTTGAGTACAACATCTTTCATTTGCATTATTTCAAGCTCTTCAACATCATCAATGGACAAGGCAAGGTTTTCAATATCTTGTAGAATTTTAGCACAACTCTCTAAAATAGATCTTGCGCACTTGTCAATTGGTGTTTCAAACAAAGCAGCAGAGTTGACAGAGGTGTCTGGACTTGCATGATCAACAATTTTAGATTCATTTTCTGATAGATCCATGGTTTGAAATATTTCCTACACATTTTGCAATTTTTAAATCCATGTTAGTATTTATGATATAGGAGAATAAATTAAAACATAATTAGTGAAAACTTAAAATTTAATTTTTCACTTTTATTTAAATTTTTAAAAGGAGCTATAAATAGACATTTACATGTAGCAATTCATCACTTATAAAATATTGACATTAATGCAAAATTGAAAATAACAATTACCTCAATATTCTTCTAAACATTTGAGTCTATTTTCTTCAGCCTTTCGTTTTGAAAGTTGTATGCCATTTTTTATTTTCTCATAACGATCATATGTGAATGGAGGTGTTATCTGAAGACTTTGTAGAGATTTCACTCGAGATATAGCCAAAAATGTCAAACATGTTCTCTCTCTTGGACCTATATCAATTGTAGCTTTTGAGAGAGTTAGTCCTTGAGATTTATGAATTGTCAATGCCCATGCCAATCTTAATGGTAATTGAAGTGTTTTACCCCTTTGTATTGGTATTATTGGAACTATATTTGGGTGACGGTCTTCAAATGGCATTCCAGAGTAATTGTCAAATTCAACCATAACATATGTAGGTGGCTTAGGTGGTACACTTTCTGGTTTGTAGATAATTTTTTGAATAGACCCCAATGCTCCATTTACAAGACCTACCTCTACCCAGAGATTTGAGGTCAACATCACCCTTGAATTATTACTGATTAATAATTCAATATCAAGCTGACCATTTGAATTATCTTCTATTGCATTAACGTTTCCTACTTTTGTTGCTATGCTCCGTGCAACTGGACGATTCAATGAATATAACATTATCTTGTTATGATTATACACATTCTCATTTGTGGAGAACAAATGGACACAATTTCAAAACTCATCATTTGTTGTAGCATTTAAACTGATAGGAGTTCTCCTGATAAGCAATTTTCAGTCATCAATTTGTGGGTCTGCATCTCTCAGATTTGTCAGAAGTTGATGAAATCTTTGTTATTCGATGTTTTGTCCATCTTGTCTGAGAATTTTATCTAAAGTCACCACAGTTTTCAATTCCTCCCACAACAATTTTGCTTATCTTTTACTATCATATGCAGGCTTATCATTCACTCGAGGCAATTGACCCAAGTCTCTCACAAAAATCATAGATATACCTAAAAGATAACATAAAATAGACATAACTAAGTTATATAGTATTTCTATTGTGTTTAATAGTTAAGTATTGAGTAAAAAATGACATATTATGGTAGTGGCTTCTAATAAAAGAGAAAATCTACCTGCAAAGCTTTTGTCTGAACTTTGTGGAAAGGCTTGCCTTAGTCGAGAATCTATGTTTTCCAACATAATCTGGCCAACGAAGCTCATCTTATCAATCAAAATGTATTTGATATGTGTCATTTCTTCTTGGAAACTTGTAAGACGTGCTCCTTCTAGTTGAGAAAAATCTCTTATTGGGATTCTTAATTTTGAATGAATTGTAAAGGCTCCAATATTGAACGCTGGAACTCTTGTCAATTTTTAATAACCAATTGCCCAACCTAACCTTACAGGAAAATACAGGTGGCAGGAAATAATACATGCACCAAATTTTTACAATTAAATTTTTACAATTCTATCAAATTACAAACACCATATTTATAAAATTCCAAATTTTCTATAGCACAAATCAAAAGTGTGGTGCTAAATGTGCCATGTGTTTTTTAGCATCTTTGGATGTGGAACCTGTGAATTTTTTAATATAGATGAGATTAAAAAGGGATGGATGTTTGTTGAAATAGATTCAGTGACTGTGTAAAATAAAACACAAGTCTCATTTTTACCAGACCGTGAACACATACAACAATCACCATTTTGGAGTTTGAAGATAGCACATATGGGAATGAAACATAATGAACTGAACAATGTGAGTGCAGAGTTAAAATAAAAAAATGGCATAACAGGTATGATGGTGGACTATCGTGAATGTAGAAAAGAGTCTCTAGTTGAAATGTGGTTTGCCGAGTGACAAAAAAAAATGCTAATGCTTAATATCAAAAGGGTGTGGTGACGAAAACATGTGGGGCTTTACCATATGCGAGCAACAGTGAAGTTTCTTTACCAGTTTTTTAAAATGATTCAAATACATTTTTTTTTCATATGTGGAAACACAGTTTCAATAAGAATATGAGATATAAGCAAAAGACATTAAAAAAAAAGGGACTGAGACTAGTATCGAGAAAGACCAAATTAAAAAAATTAAAAAAATGATTCAACAAGAAACTAAATTTCTTCTTAAATAATAGTGTTCATCTTGAAAAAGAAAATACTGTTCATCTTTACCCGATTTCATGATAACAAAAAAAAAAGAAAACATTTATTTGAGCGCAAATATCTAGATAATGGTAACAGAAAATTCATGAAATTTAACATTAATGAGTGTTTACAAAACACAGGCATTAGCCGCCAGCAGTACTTTCACATTATTCAAATCATACAAAAGCATTTGATTACATACATAAAACATATTTAATTTTTTACCTATGTTGGGTGCTGCCAAATTTCCTCTTTGTATATAGTGGTGTGCAGAATATGATTTTGGAGATTGGAGTGAATATATATGCAAAGCTTTTTAACCATTTTCAAATTTTGTAGAAACAACTTCAAAAAATTTGGCTATTACTTTTGACACATTGCATATATTTAATGGAGTAGACGACATGTTTTATCCACATCATTGAGTTTCAAAAACTTACTCCAGTGTATTAATTCCACATGCACTAGTGCAGTTATTAGCTTTGATTTTTTCAAAGAAAGCATTAAAGTGAACTCCTTCTGCTGTTGATTTCAAAGAAAGCATTAAAGTGAACTGAGTTCTGCGATTGATTTCAAAGAAAGCATTAAAGTGAACTCCTTCTGTAGTTTTGAAAATTGCTTTGCAATTATTAATGTTCATTTTTTCTGGTTAAAAATTTGTTTACCATAAATTAATGTTCGTTTAATATTCAAATTTGAATGTTTTTGTTGACACGAAACATTTTGTATAAACTGTCTGCCATTATAGGGACGCCTCTCGCCGTAACTAGCTTATCTATATTTATTTACATAATATATATTAAATGCGCTGATATATATCTTCCTCCAGGTGCCTATTACATCTTACTGTGATTATAATTGAAAATAGGCACCTCGAGAAACATATATATATATATATATATATATATATATATATATATATATATATATATATATATATATATATATATATATATATATATATATATATATATATATATATATATATATATATATATATATATATATATATATATATATATATATATATATATATATATATATATATATATATATATATATATATTAGTGTATGTAATATATATTATGTAAATAAATATAGATAAGCTAGTAGCAGCACCAACACTTAGGAGACATGCAATACATGATGTGAATGCATCAAGATATACTAAATTTATAATTGTTGAATTTATTTGATATCATATTATATTGAAAATCATTTTTAGTAACATGAAGAGAAATTAGAAGTATCAACATAAATTATAACAAAAGATTGGAGTTGAAGCCACAAAAAGTAAAACCACATATATGATACTTTGTATTAATAATATGTATGGATTTGATTAAAATATATTAGAAAATTTTCAAATCACAACATCAAAATTACATGAAGAACACTTCGTTGTAATGGTGTAAGTACATTACATATCCATCAGCGATCAGAATGGTATTACGACCTTTATTCTGCAAATGATCATGATATACTTCTTCCATAAAACCCAGAAATGCTGCCACTTTTTTATGTCTCCTTAACCTTGAGTGCAACATCTTTCATTTGCATTATTTCAAGCTCTTCAACATCATCAATGGACAAGGCAAGGTTTTCAATATCTTGTAGAATTTTAGCGCAACTCTCTAAAATAGATCTTGCGCACTTGTCAATTGGTGTTTCAAACAAAGCAACAGAGTTGACAGAGGTGTCTGGACTTGCATCAACAATTTTAGATTCATTTTCTGATAGATCCATGGTTTGAAATATTTCCTGCACATTTTGCAATTTTTAAATCCATGTTAGTATTTATGATTTGGGAGAATAAATTAAAACATAATTAGTGAAAACTTAAAATTTAATTTTTCACTTTTTCATATTTAAATATTTAAAAGGAGCTATAAATAGACATTTAGATGTAGTGTAGTACCTCCATATTTTGCTTTCAGTTTATCAGTGTCGTACACTTTTAGGCCACATTGCACATGTGCATTTATGGATATTGTTTCAGTGATTGTGGATTTATCTGGATTATGTTTATGCTATGATGTTATGTGATTTCATGTTTAGATGATTATGTTATTATGATGTGATGTTTCATTTTTCAGTTGGTTTATGATATACTTACCCCATACTAGCATGTGTATGGTGTTCATATGTATGTATCTGTATTATGTGTCTTTATGGTAGAGGGCGGAGGCGTAGTTACTCGCTTTGTCGAGATCCACACGACTGACCGTACCCTATCATTGCTTGTTATATGTTGTATGTACATGCTTTGTTTTGTGATGACAGGTTTGCAGGTACAGGGCATCGTCTGCCCTGAATTGGCAGGAGTGAGCGTGCCCATAAAATACTTGTCTCAATGGTAAAGAGGGGAGATGACAGATGGACCCAAAACCCAATCCTTAGCCTATTTATCCTAATTGTTGGATAAAGTATCAGTTGAATACCTTGCCCGAGTTTGGTCAGGTTGACCTAATTCATGGATCCCATCTTGTGAGTTTGTATGATGCATGAATGTTACTGAAATATTGCTTTGATTTAATTATTTTGCTAAGGTTATTTTAATTAATAATATAGTGGGAAAATAATTGATTAAAGTATTTCTTATGTCGTTGAATAATTATTAATTAATTAAACATCAAATATGAGAATATTTGAATTTAATTAATTAATTGTGCTAAATTTTGATTTAATACATTTTTATTAAATTGTTGAAAAATTAGTGCGTGATATAATTGTGTCATAATTATTAAATAATTTAAATGTGGAATTTTATATTACTTGTGCTTTATTGATTTATGTGAAATTTGATTTCATAAAGTGACTTGTAAAAGAATTCTATGGGAGTTGTGCATAAATAATATATTTTATAATTATTAATTGAAATTTTCCCTCAACTTATAAAAAAGGAGGATTTTGAGTAGGAGTTGTCTGGTGACTCATTAGGGTTTGCATGATAGGTGGGTTTGATTTTCTATTTGGGGAAAATTTGCATTCATTTTGCAAAAAGCAGGTTTTGTTGGAATTTTCAATTTTGGGGAGAGAGAGCATTTTTGGAATATTTTGTGCTTTCTTGTGTTCTTGAGAATTTGGTGTGTGCATTTGGAATTGGAATTCTACAAAGCTGTGATTCAGAGTTATAGGATTGAGCTTCTACATTATCAGATTTGACAGATTCAGCATCCTACAGGCAATTCTACATCAGATTTATAGCATTGGAATTGAGGTAGGGTTTTGATGAGTTTTTTCCAGTATTATTATCTGTAGAAATTAAGTAAAATGCTTTGTCTGTTGAATCTAAAGGCTAAATTAGTAATTTTGGTTATTCTTTCATTTTTAGGATTCTAAAAGCTATTAGAAAACCTTTTTCTGTATTTTAATATTGCTTGGCACAGTAGGTAAATGCTGGCAAATTTTTTTGGGAAAAATTCAACCTAGTACTTTTATAAAATGAAAAATCAAATTTGGTATAGTTAGACTATAGAGAAATGAAATTCAATAAATGGGTTAGGAAGGAAAATGATTTTTGTTTGAAAAAATCAATTTTGGGCAAAAAAAAACCTTCCCTGTGAAAAATGACAGTAAGAATATTTTACACCAGTTAATAATATTAGCATGCTTTGTTGAAAATTTGTATTGCATTAGAATACAAACTAATTAACAAATAGAATAGGACAAAATGAAATTTATGAAAAATTTCCTATTCTGGAAAATTTTCCAAGCCTGTGTGTTTTTTCATTTCTGGAAAAAGCCATTGGAAAGAATATTCCGTTTAGAATCTCGAAATTAGCATTATATATATATATATATATATATATATATATATATATATATATATATAATATATATATATATATATATATATATATATATATATATATATATATATATATATATATATATATATATATATATATATATATATATATATATATATATATATATATATATATATATATATATAGATATCCTTATTGGTCAAATGTGCTAGTTTTACTTTATTTTATTTTTTTTAAATATGTGTATTCAAAGAAGTGATGTATTGACAAAAAAATTACTTTTCAAAAATAAATTTAATTAATAATAGGAGGGAGAGCACGGGTTTCGATATTGTACCCCCCTGTCATCTCGACTGTTGCACTTTTTGAAAAAAGTTTGTAATATATAAAAAAAATTATTAATTAAAAAAAAAATGCTAATCAATGTATAAAGGGAAGTGGGGCCACCACCTTCCCCACTCCCTTTGGGCACGGTGGCCGTAGCAGAGCACTGCTATGACAGTACCAACTGCTAAGGCAGTGGTACTGATGTAGCAGTACCACTGCTACGCGGGCCGGCCTACACATAATTTGCAAAGGGCTACGGTGTAGGGCGCGGGGTGTGGGGTTCGCAGGGACCCCCCCCCTAGGTTGTTAATGTTATTTCATTTTTTAGTTTTTATATATATTGAATTTGGTTTATAAAATATGTTTTATAAAATTTTATTTTATGAAATATGTTTTATTAAGAAAAAGTTATATTAAATTTTTATTTTAATAAATTTAATAATTATAATTTTTTAATAATGAATTTATTAATTAATTTTTATAATTTTATTTTGTTAATAATGAACTTATTAATTAGTGTAATAAATTTTATTAACAAATTTTTTTTGTGGAAATTAAACTTGGATGTTTAATAGTATTTATTAATTGCTCTTTTATTTTATTTATTATTTATTTAAATAAACATTGCCTTATTGGAAAATATACCTTGTGTTCTATGGGTAACTAGTTAGGTTTAGTCAATTGAATAAATTATGATTGTCTATTCAATCTAGTTTAAGTGTAAAGAATATTGTGTGTTGCTTTATTATGGTCAAATTGGACTCTTACTCAATGTTGTAAACGTATGATTTTCCTTCTCATTTGTACATGCATTATTTTATACTGAAATTGGCTGTTTTTCACCATATGGTTTTTATCTTTCCTGTATGTTTGGGTTATCAGTGTTACGGGATCTAGATGACCTAGGAAAGACAGAGGCCTGGGATTTGTCTTTTGATCATGATTTTTATCATGTTTGGCGTGAGTGTGTATTCTATATTTTCCAGTTGACCTTATAGGCTCTGGTTGTACTATGTGATTCAGTGAACATGATATGTAGTCAATCCTAGTTTCTGTGACGATTTTGGATATGTAACTATTTAATTTATCTATGACTTGATCTAGGAGAGATCTATGAGCCTAGGGTAGTTTACCTAGATATGTGTTAGTAGGTGGCTTGCAATAAGCGCCGGGGCCCACAAGTGGTTCCTGTTGACCACTTATTGTAAGTTATTGTAAACAAGTGATAACCTAAATTAAACTAAGGGAAATAAATGAACCTAATAAGATAGTTTCCTCTCCCATGCTTGAGTGCTAGTACAGACTGAGATGAGGATGAGATGAAGTTTGTCGCCTATTAAGGTGTGTGTTCTGGCATAGTTAATGGCTTCATCAACACGAGAGGTCATTGATTCCGTGTATGGTCACTTGAGTGCTGGGATCTAGAGAGATTACCAGGATGAGACTCAAGGGTTAGACGTACATGATGACACCTTCCTACACATAGTCTAGTTATCCTACATGGTTGGTTGCCTCTGGATTAGCGAGTCATACCTTTCACTACCTTTGTTGACTTTGAGTTAATAAGCTATCAGGATTCCTTTTCTAGTGGTGTTTCCTGTATTGACTTGATTATCCGATTGAGGTCCTATGTTATCTCCTCAGCACGGTGGGGTAGACCTTTGTGGTTCTACATGGATGGGTGGTAGTGATTCTTTACCATTCGAGATTCAACATCCTGGTACCAGTGCTTGATGGTGTCTTTACAGTTGGATTCCATGTGTTATTTCTTCATTGATGTTCTTATATACTTATTCTTTATTGTAAATCTTGTATTAGAGTATCACATGTGATACCTAATCTGGATATTGTAATTTAGTTGTTAGAATGATTAATGCATACCCCACAAAATGTGCAGTGGATGTATGTTTATTAGGATTAATGATTGTTCATGAGATGTAAACATTACGATGTAATTGTAGTATTTAATTTATGGAACCATTTGTTGATGTTATTCAGTGTGTTATGTTAGTAAGTAATACTACGTCATGGGACCCATTAGATTTGTAACCTATGTTTATGATGTGTGTTATGTGAGATAATGGTTAATGCTTTCATGTTATTGTATATCTTGATTGTTAACTTTAGAAAAAAAAAATTATTCACCAAACTTAGTATCATGTTCTAGGTTAGTTTCTTTTGGGTTCCCTGGCAGGGCATTACATTTGGTATCAGAGCCAAGTTTCTACACTGGGAACTCTGGATATGTACGCTAATTAGGTCTTATGTGTGTAGTTTAAACTTGAAAACAAAACTTAAACATATAACAATTCTGTTCTTAGACTGTTACTTTATGATCATCTTGTCTTGATTTATGTTATGATATATGTTCGTGAGTGTTTGCTGGTTTCTTCATGTTGCAGGAATCATGCCTGTAACTAGAGAAACTAGAGGTAGAGGTAGAGGTAGGTTAGGTGGACGTGGTAGGGGAAGGCAACCTAGCCCTTCCACCAGTGTTGAGCAAGTAAGTAACCGCCAGTAGTCGAGAGATGATTAGGGTGGTGAACAACAGGGAGAATCTGATGGACATGATACTAGATAGCTCCTTCGAGCAATCATTGCTCATCTTGGTCCTGATCAGGATAGAGCAGATCAGGAGGGTTCACATCATTCCCATAGGAATGAAGGAGAGAGAGACAGGGAAAGATCCAGGAGTCCTCTTAAGGGGAAATTTATTGTGGATCCTTCAGTGGTTGCAGCAAACCATATGAGGGACCTTATGAGGGGAAAGCCTATTCCCTTTGATGGGAAGGGTATAGGACTTGAGGCAAAGACATGGTTAATAGCATTGGAGAAAAGTTTCGCCATGCACCCATTTAGCAGTAACACCAGAGCTAGGTATGCTATGACTCAGCTCATAGATTTTGTAGTAGTATGGTGGAAAATTGAGGAAGAGAAGGTGGATGTTGGGATGGACACAGTTACTTGGGAATTGTTCTTGGAGAATTTTCGAGAACATTTCTTATCACATCAATGGAGGAAACAGAGGGCCGATGAGTTCCATAATCTGAAGCAGCTGACTATGATTGTGAGTGAATATGAGCATAAGCTCTTTGAACTTAAGCAGTATGCCAGATTTGGTCAGGACACAGCTCTGCTGGTACAACATTTTATCAGGGGGTTGAATGCCTGCATTATTGGAAAGGTCTTACTCTTTGAGCCTAAGACACTTCGAGAAGCGTTTGTGAAGGCTACACTCACTGAGGCTAATATAGCTTCAGGCTATGATTGGCAACCAGGTGGTTCTTCAGGATCAGGGTTCAGAGGGAACCAGTCCCAAGGTAATGGAAACTACAAGAAGTCGTTGAGCTTCTATAAGGGTAACCAGAACCATCAGCAGGCTAAAACCCTTCCACCTCCTTCTCAGAGTAGTGGTTCTCATTCTAGGAACTTCTAGAATGGCAAGCACTCTAAGCGCAATCAAACTACTCAACTTGCTCAGAGTGTACAATAGAGTGCTAGCAAAGTGATGAAGGGTGCTCCCCTTAATACCACAAACACATAACAGAAATAGAGAAACAACAACAATATGCAAGAACAAAAAATTGGCTTCTTATTATCTCCACAAATGTGGAATGACAAACTTTCAGAATTACAATATGCAAAGCCACATGGGCATTCCCTTACAATATTCTGTAGGACAAAGCCTCGAACTATTACCCAGATCTACTACCCAGAACTATTCTGAACTGCCTAAGACAATAATACAGCCTTCCTTATTTAGGCAATTTTTCCACCGCCTGGGAAGGTTCCAGAATTTTAGCCAATAAGGCCGACCAAACTTAGAATTATTTTATTTTACATTTTATTACATCATAGTCGGCTCAAGATAACCTTTGAAACCCGAACAGAAATTTTGAAGAAAATTATTTTCTGCCATTTCGGGTGGCCCAACTTCCGAAGACCATAAGTCATCACCAGTTGACCCGATCGACTATTATAACCCCATTTCAGAAATGCCACGAAGCGCTCTACAGGCTTAACTTGCGCAAGCGCCCGTCACCCAAATTTTTGACCTCATCCGGGGCCTCTAAAGCCTTCAAAACTGAGTCCAAAGTTTCTGTACCCTGCTGCCAATACCGAAAATCTTCAATATCTTCCAACATACACTTGATCTGGAAATGAAACTTTACTGGCAGACTTATATGACCAAAATGAACCTCCAAGAAAGAAATTAGATCATTTTGAGCACAGACGAAAATTACCAAAAATAGTAACTTTCCATAAATAGCAGCTCTACACAGGATAGCCCTTATTGAATTCAAAAACAGAAATATTTTTGGGTGATGCAAGATTGCTCTTACACCCAGGATGCTCCTGCATCACAAAGGTAGCTTTTAGCAATCCAGTGCACCATCCGGAGGAAAGAGTAACTTCAGAAACACAGGATGTTTCACATGTGGACAATTTGGGCACATAGCAGTGAATTGCCCACAGCGTCCCCCACAGTACTCTTCTCAGAGGCCAGCAGCTTCTAAACCCACAGTTGGAGACACAGGGCGCACACATAGAGTATTCACTGCATTGGGTCAACGACAGGTAGATCATCACGGTATGGTAGTTGAGACCACAGGTACTATTCGAGGCATACCCATTTCTATTTTATATGATTCTAGTGCTACTGACTCTTTTATATCTCCACTTTTAGTTGAGCGTTGTGGGTTGGTGGCTGCAAAGCAAGATAGTAGTTGGCAAGTGGAACTAGCCTCAGGAGCTAGGGTGGTGACAGGATCTTTGGTCCCTAGGTGTGAACTGAATTTGTGCAGATTCACTACCACTGTAGATCTACGTGTGATTCCTTTGGGATCATATGGGGTTGTGCTGGGTATGGATTGGTTAAAGCTCATGGAGCTAGCATCGACTGTAGGAAGAAGACCATCATTTGCAAGGATGATGAGGGTATAGAGTGTCAGATAGTGGGTATTCCATGACCTATTTCTCTCCGAATGATTTCAGCTATGCAACTAAAACGTTGTATGTGAAAGGGTTGCCAGATGTTTGCGGTGAATCTGAATGAGATTGATGAAGAGGAGAGTGAAGAAAGGACCCTAGATCATCCAGTATTGCAGGAATTTCTTGATGTCTTTCCGACAGAGATTCCGGGTATGCCACCTAAGCGTGACATTGATTTTCAGATCGAGCTTGTTCCAGGAGTTGAGCCTATCTCTAGAGCTCCATACAGGATGACTACTCATGAGTTGAGTGAGCTCAAGCTTCAGTTGGAAGAATTGTTGGCAAAGGGGAGCATTAGACCTAGTGTTTCTCCATGGGGAACACCAATTCTCTTTGTTAAGAAGAAGGACAAATCTTTATGCTTGTGTATTGACTATAGACAGTTGAACAAGGTAATGATAAAAAATAGATATCCATTGCCACGTATTAATGATTTATTTGAACAGATTAAGGGAGCTAAGGTGTTCTCTAAAATTGATTTAAAGTTTGGGTATCATCAGCTACGAATTCATGATGCAGATATTCATAAGACTGCATTTCGTACAAGATATGGGCATTATGAGTTCATAGTGGTACCTTTTGGTTTAACGAATGTTCCATCGGTGTTCATGTGCTTAATGAATGGAGTGTTTCGAGAGTATTTGGATTGGTTTGTATTGGTCTTCTTGGATGACATATTGATATACTCTAAATCCATAGAAGAACATGAGGAACATCTTAGATAGGTTTTGTAGTGTTTGAGGGAGAATCAACTTTATGCTAATGTAAAGAAGTGTGATTTCTTTCAGAAAGAGATTCAATATCTTGGTCATATGATTTCAGGAGAAGGTATCTCAGTAGATCCTTCAAAGATTTAGGCAATTGTGGAGTGGCCAGCAACCACTAATGTGTATGAAGTCCGTAGTTTCATGGGTTTGGCCGGATATTACCGTAGATTTGTCAAGGACTTCTCTAGGGTTGCACATCCTATCACCTTATTGTAGAGGAAAGGGAAGAAGTTCATTTGGACAGAGAAGTGCGAGGAAGCTTTTCAAAAGCTTAAGGAGTGTTTGACCAGTGCCCCTATTCTAGCAGTGCCAGAGCCAGCTAGAGATTTTGTTGTTTGTACTAATGCATCTTTAGAGGGTATCGGAGCAGTCCTCATGTAGGAAGGATGAGTGATTGCATATGAGTCCCACAAAATCAAGGATCATGAGCTCAATTATCCTACACACGATCTTGAGTTGGTAGTGGTTGTACATGCTTTAGTCAGATGGAGACACTTCTTATTAGGGCACCATTTTGAGCTTCATAGTGATCACCGTAGTCTTCAGTATATATTTACCCAACCTAATCTGAATGCTAGACAGAGAAGGTGGATGGAATTCCTTTGCGAGTATGATTTTGAGATCAAATACATCTAGGGTAAAGAAAATGTGGTAGCAGATGCTTTGAGTCACAAGAAGAAGATTGTTTTAGCTATGACTCTTAGTGTGGATTTGAGGAGCAGGATTCCTCAGTCACTTCCCAGAGATACTTTGTATTAGGAGGTGAGTTCAGTGATTGAGTCAGGGAGACCATTGGAGGGTAGGTTCTCAGGTTTTTTCTTGGAGTCTAATGGACTTATGCGACACAAGGGCCAGATATATGTACCCCCATTGGATGATTTACATTCATTGGTTTTATCAGAGGCTCATCGTGCACCTTATTCAGCACATCCAGGTGTTAAGAAGATGCACACAGACTTACAACAGCTTTATTATTGGCCAGGCATGAAATGTGACATTGCGGATTTTGTGGCTAGATGTTTAGAGTGTTAGAGGGTCAAGGCAGATCATCAGCATCCAGCAGGGCTTTTACAGCCTAATCTCATTCCATCTTGGAAGTGGGATATTATTTCTATGGACTTCATTGTTGGATTGCCTATGACTCCTCGGAGACATGATGCTATCATGGTGACCATTGATCGTTTGACTAAGGTGGCACACTTTTCTCCCATGAGATCTTCTTATACAGTAGCTTCTGTGGCCAGGGTCTTCATGCAGGATATAGTGAGACTTCACGAAGTTCCACGTAAGATTATCGTTGATAGAGATCCTATTTTTACATCTACATTTTGGACATCACTGCAACATGATCTTGGTGCTCAGTTGAATTTTAGTTCAACATATCACCCTAAGACCGATGGTCAGACAAAATGGGTTAATCAGGTGCTGGAGGATATGTTGGGGATGTATGTCATGGACAAACAGACTCATTGGGAGGATTATCTATATCTAGTGGAGTTTGCCTATAGCAATGGATATCATAGTTCCATTGGCATGTCACCCTTCCATGCATTGTATGGATGTCCTTTTCGTACACCATTAAGCTTGGACAGACTGGAGGACCGTATTCTTATTGGTCCAGATATGCTTCATGACATGGACCAGCAGGTGATTCGTATCCGAGAGCATGTGGCTACTGCAGAGGATAGACAAAAGAAGTATGCAGACGCTCACCGGATTGATAGGTAGTTTGTAGTTGGGGATAGAGTATTCTTGAGAGTGCGTCCGCGGAAGAGTCCAATCCATTACGGAAAGGGTTCAAAGTTGGTGCCTCAATTTTTTGGTCCTTTTGAGATCCTAGAGAGGATAGGTCCAGTTGCATACTGTCTTGCTTTGCCACCCAGCTTATCACGCATTCATGATGTATTCCATGTTTTAGTACTTAGATGATATATTCCTAATGTTACACATGTACTTGATTGGAATGTTTTACAGGTGGAGGATGGATAGTTGGCATTGGAGCCCATACATATCCTACAGCGTCAGGATTTGATCCTCAGGGGTCAAACCGTCAACCAGGTAAGGGTCCAATGGGATCCAAACGATGAGACAACAACTACTTGGGAGGATGTAGTTAGATTCCTAGAATCTTATCCCTACTTGTTTGCAAGCTTCCAGGAGTAAGCCTAATACAAGGGGGGGTGGATGTAGTACCTCCATATTTTGCTTTCAGTTTATCAGTGCCGTACTCTTTTAGGCCACATTGCACGTGTGCATTTATGGATATTGTTTCAGTGATTGTGGATTTATCTGGATTATGTTTATGCTATGATGTTATGTGATTTCATATTTAGATGATTATGTTATTATGATGTGATGTTTCATGTTTTAGTTGGTTTATGATATACTTACCCCATACTAGCATGTGTATGGTGTTCATATGTATGTATCTATATTATGTGTCTTTATGGTAGAGAGCGGAGGCGTAGTTACTCGCTTTGTCAAGATCCACACAACTAACCGTACCCTATCATTGCTTGCTATATGTTGTATGTACATGCTTTGTTTTGTGATGACAGGTTTGCAGGTATAGGGCATCATCTTCCCTGAATTGGCAAGAGTGAGCGTGCCCATAAAATACTCGTCTCAATGGTAAAGAGGGGAGATGACAGATGGACCCAAAACCCAATCCTTAGCCTATTTATCCTAATTGTTGGATAAAGTATCGGTTGACTACCTTGCTTGAGTTTGGTTAGGTTGACCTAATTCATGGATCCCATCTTGTGAGTTTGTATGATGCATGAATGTTACTGAAATATTACTTTGATTTAATTATTTTGCTAAGGTTATTTTAATTAATAATATAGTGGGAAAATAATTGATTAAAGTATTTCTAATGTCGTTGAATAATTATTAATTAATTAAAAATCAAATATGAGAATATTTGAATTTAATTAATTAATTATGTTAAATTTTGATTTAATACATTTTTATTAAATTGTTGAAAAATTAGTGCATGATATAATTGTGTCATAATTATTAAATAAATTAAATGTGGAATTTTATATTACTTGTGCTTTATTGATTTATGTAAAATTTGATTTCATAAAGTGACTTGTAAAAGAATTCTATGGGAGTTGTGCATAAATAATATATTTTATAATTATTAATTGAAATATTCCCTCAACTTAAAAAAAAGGAGTTTGAGTAGGAGTTTTCTGGTGACTCATTAGGGTTTGCATGATAGGTGGGTTTGATTTTCTATTTGGGGAAAATTTGCATTCATTTTGTAAAAAGCAAGTTTTGTTGGAATTTTCAATTTTGGGGAGAGAGAGCATTTTTGGAATATTTTGTGCTTTCTTGTGTTCTTGAGAATTTCGTGTGTGAATTTTTCTGGGTGAAGTGTGTGTGCATTTGGAATTGGAATTCTACAAAGCTATGATTTAGAGTTGTAGGATTAAGCTTCTACATTATCAGATTTGAGAGATTCAGCATCCTACAGGCAATTCTACATCAGATTTATAGCAATGGAATTGAGGTAGGGTTTTGATGAGTTTTTCCAATATTATTATCTGTAGAAATTAAGTAATATGCTTTGCTTGTTGAATCTAAAGGTTAAATTAGTAATTTTGGTTATTCTTTCATTTTTAGGATTCTAAAAGCTATTAGAAAAGCTTTTTCTATATTTTAATATTACTTGGCACAGTAGGTAAATGCTGGCAAATTTTTTTGGGAAAAATTCAACCTAGTACTCTCATAAAATGAAAAATCAAATTCAATAAATGGGTTGGGAAGGAAAATGATTTTTGTTTGAAAAAATGAATTCTGGGCAAAAAAATACCTTCCTTGTGAAAAATGACAGTAAGAATATTTTACACCAGTTAATAATATTAGCATGCTTTGTTGAAAATTTGTATTGCATTAGAATACAAACTAATTAACAAATAGAATAGGACAAAATGAAATTTATGAAAAATTTCCTATTCTAGAAAATTTTCCATGCTTGTGTGTTTTTCCATTTTTGGAAAAATCCATTGGAAAGAATATTCCGTTTAGAATCTCGAAATTAGCATTTTAAAAAAATATATATATATCCTTATTGGTCAAATGTGCTAGTTTTACTTTATTTTAATTTTTTTAAATATGTGTATTCAAAGAAGTGTTGTATTGACAAAAAAACTACTTTTCAAAAAATAAATTTAATTAATAATAGGAGGGAGGGCACGGGTTTCGATACCGTACCCCACTGTGATCTCGACTGTCCCACTTTTTGAAAAATGTTTGTAATATATAAAAAAAATATTAATTAAAAAAAAATGCTAATCAATGTATAAAGGGAAGTGGGGCCACCACCTTCCCCACTCCCTTTGGGCACGGTGGCCGTAGCAGAGCACTGCTATGACAGTACCAACTGCTACGACAGTTGTACTGACGTAGCAGTACCACTGCTACATGGGCCAGCCTACACATAATTTGCAAAGGGCTATGGTGTAGGTCGCGGGGTGTGGGGTTCGCAGGGACCCCCCCTAGGTTGTTAATGTTATTTCATTTTTCGGTTTTTATATATATTGAATTTGGTTTATAAAATATGTTTTATAAAATTTTATTTTATGAAATATGTTTTATTAAGAAAAAGTTATATTAAATTTTTATTTTAATAAATTTAATAATTATAATTTGTTAATAATGAATTTATTAATTAATTTTTATAATTTTATTTTGTTAATAATGAACTTATTAATTAGTGTAATAAATTTTGTTAACAAATTTTTTTTGTGGAAATTGAACTTGGATGTTTAATAGTATTTATTAATTGCTCTTTTATTTTATTTATTATTTATTTAAATAAATATTGCCTTATTGGAAAATATACCTTGTGTTCTATGGGTAACTAATTAGGTTTAGTCTATTGAATAAATTATGATTGTCTATTCAATCTGGTTTAAGTGTAAAGAATATTGTGTGTTGCTTTATTATGGTCAAATTGGACTCTTACTCAATGTTGTAAATGTATGATTTTCCTTCTCATTTGTACATGCTTTATTTTATACTGAAATTGGCTGTTTTTCACCATATGGTTTTTATCTTTCCTGTATGTTTGGGTTATCAGTGTTACGGGATCTAGATGACCTAGGAAAGACAGAGGCCTAGGATTTGTCTTTTGATCATGCTGTTTATCATGTTTGGTGTGAGTGTGTATTCTATATTTTCCAGTTGACCTTATAGGCTCTGGTTGTACTATGTGATTCAGTGAACATGATATGTAGTCAATCTTGGTTTCTGTGACGATTCTAGATATGTAACTATTTAATTTATCTGCGACTTGATCTAGGAGAGATCTATGAGCCTAGGGTAGTTTACCTAGATATGTGTTAGGAGGTGGCTTGCAATAAGTGTCGGGGCCCACAAGTGGCTGTTGTTGACCACTTATTGTAAGTTATTGTAAACAAGTGATAACCTAAATTAAACTAAGGGAAATAAATGAACCTAATAAGATAGTTTCCTCTCCCATGCTTGAGTGCTAGTACAGACTAAGATGAGGATGAGATGATGCTTGCCACCTATTGAGGTGTGTGTTCTAGCATAGTTAATGGCTTTGTCAGCACGAGAGGTCATTGATTCCGTGTATGGTCACTTGAGTGCAGGGATCTAGAGAGATTACCAGGATGAGACTCAAGGGTTAGACATACATGATGACACCTTCCTACACATAGTATAGTTATCCTACATGGTTGGTTGCCTCTTGCTTAGTGAGTCATACCTTTCACTACCTTTGTTGACTTTGAGTTAATAAGCTATCGGGATTCCTTTTCTAGTGGTGTTTCCTGTATTGACTTGATTATCCAATTGGGGTCCTATGTTATCTCCTCAGCACAGTGGGGTAGACCTTTGTGGTTCTACATGGATGGGTGGTAGTGATTCTTTACCATTTGAGATTCGACGTCCTGGTACCAGTGCTTGATGGTGTCTTTACAGTTGGATTCCATGTGTTATTTCTTCAGTGATGTTCTTATATACTTATTCTTTATTGTAAATCTTGTATTAGAGTATCACATGTGATACCTAATCTGGATATTGTAATTTAGTTGTTAGAATGATTAATGCATACCCTGTGACATGTGCAGTGGATGTATGTTTATTAGGATTAATGATTGTTCATGAGATGTAAACATTACGATGTAATTGTAGTATTTAATTTATGGAACCATTTGTTGATGTTATTCACTGTGTTATGTTAGTAAGTAATACTACATCATGGGACCCATTAGATTTGTAACCTATGTTTATGATGTGTGTTATGTGAGATAATGGTTAATGCTTTCATGTTATTGTATATCTCGATTGTTAACTTTAGAAAAAAAAAATTATTCACCAAACTTAGTATCATGTTCTAGGTTAGTTTCTTTTGGGTTCCCTATCAGGGCGTTACATGTAGCAATTCATCTCTTATAAAATATTGACATTAATGCAAAATTGAAAATAATAATTACCTCAATATTCTTCTAAACATTTGAGTCTATTTTCTTTAGCCTTTCATTTTGAAAGTTGTATGCCATTTTTCATTTTCTCATAACGATCATATGTGAATGGAGGTATGCAAAGACTTTGTGGAGATTTCACACGAGATACAACCATAAATGTCAAACCTGTTCTCTCTCTTGGACCTATATCAATTGTAGCTTTTGAGAGAGTTAGTCCTTGAGATTTATGAATTGTCAATGCCTATGCCAATCTTAATGGTAATTGAAGTGTCCTACCCCTTTGTATTGGTATTATTGGAACTATATTTGGGTGACAGTATTCAAATGGCATTCCAGAGTAATTGTCAAATTCAACCATAACATATGTAGGTGGCTCATGTGGTACACTTTCTGGTTTGTAGACAATTTTTCAAATATACCCCAATGCTCCATTTACAAGACTTGTCTCTACTTAGAGATTTGAGGTCAACATCACCCTTGAATTATTACTGATTAATAATTCAATATCAAGTTCACCATTTGAATTATCTTCTATTGAATTAATGTTTCCTACTTTTGTTGCTATGCTCCATGCAACTGGACACTTCAATGAATATAACATTATCTTGTTATGATTATACACATTTTCATTTGTGGAGAACAAATGAACATAATTTTGAAACTCATCATTTGTTGCAAAATTTAAATTGATAGGATTTCTCATCATAAGCAATTTCCAGTCATCAATTTGTGGGTCAGGATCTCTCAGATTTGTCAGAAGTTGATGAAATCTTTGTTGTTCGATGTTTTGCCCATCTTGTCTAAAAATTTTATCTAAAGTCACCACAGTTTTCAATTCCTCCCACAATAATTTTGCTCGTCTTTTACTATCATATGCAGGCCTATCATAGATATACCTAAAGATAACATAAAATAGACATAACTAAGTTATATAGTATTTCTATTGTGTTTAATAGTTAAGTATTGAATAAAAAAATGACATATTATGGTAGTGGGTTCTAATAAAAGAGAAAATCTACCTGCAAACCTTTTGTCTGAACTTTGTGGAAATGCTTACCTTAGTCGAGAATCTATGTTTTCTAACATAATCTGGCCAACGTAGCTCATTTCATCAATCAAAATGTATTTGATATGTGTCATTTCTTCTTGGAAACTTGTAAGACGTGCTCCTTCTAGTTGAGAAAAATCTCTTATCGAGATTCTTAATTTTGAATGAATTGTAAAGGCTCCAATATTGAATGTTGCAACTCCTGTCGGCACTAGTAGAAGAAGGGGAGAAGGCTCTGGCATTGCTGAATTTTGAAGGGCTTCATGAATGGCACCAATCAAATATGACTTTCCTGTTCCTGCCGTTCCTTGAATTATCATGGACAAAGGTCCTCTATTTTCATTGCTTTGGTAATGTGTCATAATTATGTCCATTTCTTTTTGTTGTTTATTGCTGACGGTTGTATAGTTTATGCATTGTGGAATATCATCATAAATGAGACATCCATGTTCCTTCATATTTTTTATGAAATTGATTGCTCCCGTCATATACTCTTCACTCTGATATTCATTAGACCAATTTGTTCCGATATCAATTTCTCTTCTTCCCAACATATCTATTTCTAAAACTTGCATATTTTGACCATTATGAAGCCTAGATATGATTTCCCATTCAAGCTCTATGGTATTTTCCACAATAGGTTCATCTTCTTCAATTTCTGAATTATTATTATTTTCACCTTCCTCTATAATTGTTTCTCTTTGCACATGCCAAGCATTATAATTGAATGAGTCCCACTTTTCTATAATGTAGTTAGTATCCTCACCGATATCCCTTTCCATGACATGAAATGGTTTGTAGAGTAATAACTTTGAAAAAAAAAACTTTGCCCATTTTTGTGAACCACATGGAGGAATGGATACAAACCTTGGAAAAACTCTGACAAAAGCTGCTCTTTCCCTTGGCTCCCATTTGTTGTCTCTTTTTCTTTTAGGATTGTATATCCATGATTTGGTTGCATCAATTAATGTGCTGCCTTCCATACAAAGAGGCCTTTGTTTATACCCTTCAATGAAAGATTTTGATTGTTGATCATTGTCCTGCTCATAATTCAGAGTTACTGATTTGAAGACTTGTTGTGAGACATTTAGATTGACAAATCTTCTACTGCTCTCCATCAATGGAAGTTCTAATAACATGTGACAAGTTTCTTGAGCTCCAATGTCTCATTCTATGACAGTTTCTGTTAGAAGCCTTCTATATGCTCGTGCTGCTAGATCATAAGGGTTTTCCAAGTTTGAAAGACGCATCAACATTTGGTGATATGTTTCTGAGCTTTTCTCAGCTTTTTATGCATACTTTGCAATGTATTTTATTACTGCATGTTTGGACAAAATGGGCTGCCAATCTATATTTGCACTCCATAATTGCAGTATGTGATAATTATGTGAATTCACTCTATCATCGTTTCTTGCTGGTTCAAATTTTTTTCACCTGTTTCTATATCTTCATATAATTTGGATCCCCTAAGATTCAATGGCCAAGGACCATTATATCTGTAAAATAAAAAGAAGGAATATCTATTATTACTTATTTAAGTAGATATGAAAATATGATATTGAAATATTAATTGGTATAATAATCACCTGCAAACCATCCTTCCTCATTTTTTTCATAGGCATGCACCCTATCTACAGATTGTGTGGCATTCAACACAATGTAGAAGTTCTTCATAGTCGTTGTCAATATCCATCTCAGCAAGTTGTGTTGTATTTTTGACACATGGATGTTGACCAAAATTTTGGAATGCCTACAATTGAAATAAGGATATTAAATATATCAATTTTATCATTTGATTTTTTTCTAAATTTTTTCATATATTAATGAGATATTTAATATAAAATGTTTATGAGATCACCTATATATTTCATTGATGTGGATCTTCTCTACGGTTCCATGCATGAATAGTGCGTTGAAATATTGCTCTGTAGCTCTTTGTTCCTCCTCATTTGACCAATCAATATTGTCCATATTGGGTGCACCATTGATCCATAAAAATCCATTGACATGTGGAGAACCCCTATGTTGCCACTCATACCTACACCAAAAGTCTTTGACATCCATTCCATTTTCTAGAATTTCTTTTCTAAATATTGTATGTCTTAAGTGCATGTAATGTGAAACTATATGAGGATAGTTGATTACATTTTGTTTTCACCAATTTTGAGCTTCTCGTGCATTGTTTGGACATATTCCTAGCATTAGAGCATGAAGATCAGGCCAATGCATATCTACTGCACTTAAGGTGAAAAATATTATTGGGGTGCCAATTTGGTGAAGCATGTCAGTCAATTCTGCATGACATTTAGTCCAGTATGACCTTGTTCCTCTTAATGTCATTCCAAATTGCATTAACTTATGAGCTAGATGAGATTGTGGCATCATTTCCATATGTTCACATAATTCATTCATAGTAATGGGCATACCTTGGATATTTTTTTTCACAAACACAATAGATGAATTTTGTGCATGGTGTCGCATTATCATATTCATCATAAAATATCTGAACCTTGCATGTTTACCAAACCGATGATCCCTATATCACAACAGATGCTTCACAAATTCATGTAGATGCACATGCCTCATTCATGGTTCTAACCAATCACATCTACCATCAGGAAATAAAGTTGGAAATGCCATGTCTATTAATCCTGACATTACATAATCATTGATAGGAGAAGCACCAATACCAGGCCAATCAATCAATGTTTTTGGAGTTGTTTCAGGGTTATTAATCCATAATTGAATCAATTCCATTTCTCTTTGGGGATTTGGTGGTCTGGAAGCCAATGGTGTAGCGTGATCTATTGTATTACCTTCATCTGTCTCCAAAATAGGACCAACATATGTTATTTCATTGGTATCTGAATCAAATTCCATTTGCACTGTGTTTAATTTACTAAAAATATTTTCATCAGTAATTCTTGGTAGGTCATTGAGAGCATTTTCATCAATGATAACATCTGAGTAAAATTTGTCATGCTGCATTTTGTATTTGAGTGCTTTGTAGATATGATCCCTATTGACGGTAAAATTATAATCTGTGCCACGTTGATTTCTTCTTCTCACAATAATAATAGGCAAATTATGTATTGTGTGTGGCAAAATTTGTGAAATTTGTTGTACATTTTGAGGAAAACTTATTGTCTGCCCTTTATATTTATATTGACCACCTGTTGCATGTATCACTTGAAGTATTGGGCTTACACGTGCAATCAATATTTCCTCTATCTGTGTCAATTTTGATAGAATCTCTGGTTGTGGCCCAGGATCCATATTATTTGAAGATGACAACCTATGAATTCCTCTTTCTTGTCGACATCTATTGCATATAGGACCTTCAGAGCTTCGAGATAATTTGATTCCAATATACAATTCTTGACATACATAACACATCTTTGGGGTTCTAAAACTATCTAGTTGAATTATGAATTGCATTTAGAATCTTTTAAAATAAGATTCAAGAGAACCATTAGGGTTTGTTATATTATCTATACCATCTTCAACACCTGCATTCATATCTAATGAATTCCCATGATGTAGTGTTTCTGGAACACGATCTATTGAGATTGAATTTTCATTCTCACCATTCATTTGAATATTTCCATTAAAGTGAGGATTGGTTCTCTCACTTGGTTGGGAATTAAGCTCTTGTCTTTCTTGTCCTTGAGAATTAGAGGTTTGATCAGTTGTCCTTTGATGTAAATTTATTTGCACACTTGTTTCCTCTCTATTTTCAACTTCCATATGTTGTACAATTTGATTTGCCCTGCTTCTGGCATATCATTCTCTATCAATTTCATGACGTCTTATTCTTTGTTCTTGTATTTGAGCATCTGTCATTTGTTCTCTTTTTTGCCTATGATATTGTCTACGATACTCTCTTTGATATTCTCTTATATGTAGTCTTCTTTGCTCCTCTGATTCAAAAGTTTGTTTTGGCCGAACCATAGTTGATATTGAAAAAAACTTGAACTCAACAAACTAAATAGATTTGCTTCGTTTAATAGATTACAATTTTGATTAAAAAATGTTTAAACATTTACTTATCCAATAGAGATGTAGTTTTAAATTGATTTCATAACACACATTCAAATAAATGACAAACACAAAAAAGTGACAAACATTTGAAATATATATATTCACATAGATACGGTTACATAAGTTTTGAACCATTTATTTATTTGGTAACAACATGTGAGAAGTTTCTTGAACTTCAATGTGTTGTTCAATTACAGCTTCTGATAGAAGCCTTCTATTTGTTGGTGCAATTAAGGAAAGAACAAAGATACAATCTCTATTTGTTCAAGTGATGTATGAAATTGTCACGTATAATTTTTGACTGTCCTAACTCATAATGCTTGTTGTAAAACAACTCTATGAGAAATGCTTCAAAGCTTCCTATTTTGCAAGCTGCTTTCCATATGAAGCTTGCCATTTCTCTAGATGTGTTGACATCAGCATCATCGACAACATCTATATGCAGTGCTATTTTCTCAATGTGATTTACCATCTCGGTGAAATGACCACGTATTTTGTTGATTACATTTTCGATAGGTGATTCTATGTAGCCATTTAAAGCTATAGAAATTTTAGGGCTCAATGGAGGTGGCCCATTTACAGTGTCTTTCATGTCTGATATCTCTATAACAAAGTTTGGTTCGTTGTAACGCAAATCCATTTTATATCTAAAGAAAGTACAAGATTTAACATTATTTCACGTATAATAGCAATTTTATATTTCAAGATGAATTAAACAAATAATGAAATATAACATTATTTTATGTATAATAGCAATTTTATATTTCAAGATCAACTAAAGAAATATATCTAAATAAAGTACAAGATTTAACATTATTTCACGTATAATAGCAATTTTATATTAAAAGATGAATTAAACAAATAATGAAATTTAACATTATTTTATGTATAATAGAAAATTTATATTTCAAGATCAACTAAAGAAATAATGAAATTTAAAATTATTTCATCCAACCCACGTATTTGTAAATAAAGAAAGTTTTAGTCTATAATTTTTTATCTACTATTATGTAACTATATTAGTCTTATAAAATATACCATTAAGACAAAGTAAAAAATTAGGTGCTTTAATAATTTAGTAGTTTACTATCAAAAAATATTTTAATTATTTTTTTACTCTAACATCGTAAACTAAAAAACATATATGTGAATAACTGATATAGATTAATAATTCAAGTGTAAATCTGTTACTAACCTGATAGATAGAGTAGTAGTTGTTACTAATCTGTTACCAATGTCATTGAGAAATTGAACTTATTTGATCACAAATCCAATTACTTGTCAAATTTGAACCAGGAGAAATGACAAGTTTGTTAAGCTTGGTCCACCTCATTTTCTAATCTAAATATTTTTTAAAATTTTTTTTAACATGGTTTAAGAAATTTTCTGCAAGAAACTGTGTGACAAAAGGAAATAATACCAGAACTACATAATGCACTTAAATTCTTTAAAGCTATTTGCAAATATGTATGTGCACCTAAATTGTTTAATACAGTTTGCAAATACTTACTGCATTTAAATTCTTCAAAGCTCTTTTAAAATTGAATGTGCACTTAAATTCTTCAATACAGTTTGAAAGATACTGCAGATCAATGTTCACAATTTTATAAAAAATAAAAAATGAAGCATTTAATAACTTAGTAGTTAATAATAAGTGACAAAAACTATGTTAATTATTTATTTACTTAAACAAAACCATGTATAACGTTTACAAAAAATTAATTAAAGTGTGAATTTGTTACTAACCTGGTAGATAGAAAAGTTGTTTTTGAATTTGATATCCAAAGAAATATTTTATCTGCATGTAAACATTTGAAATAAATATTAAATATTGCAAGCCTAAGATAAAATTAAGTTGATTTTTAATTTTCGGCAAGCATGAAAATAAATTAAACATTACATTACAAAGCAAAGATCTTATATTTTAATCTTATTTCAATACTAAATATGAATTGTAAGTATATATGAATTTTTATTAAATTTATATATTGGAACTAATAGGATTATTAAAAATATAGAAAAACTATATTAATATTTAAGCATACCTTAAGGAAATTTTGAAAATATTGAAATCATCTCAAAACATATTGACTGTAATTTCAATAAATTTTGTAACATGCATAGATTAGTAATTAATAACCAATTGCCCAACCTAACCTTACAGGAAAATACAGGTGGTAGGAAATAATACATGCGCCAAATTTTTACAATTCTATCAAATTACAAACACCATATTTATAAAATTCCAAATTTGCTATAGCACAAATCAAAAGTCTGGTGCTAAATGTGCCATGTGTTTTTTAGCATCTCTGGATGTGGAACCTGTGCATTTTTTAATATAGATGAGATTAAAAAGGGACGTATGTTTGTTGAAAGAGATTCAGTGACTATTTAAAATAAAACACAAGTCTCATTTTTACCAGACTGTGAACACATACGACAGTCACCATTTTGGAGTTTGAAGATAGCGCATATGGGAATGAAAAATAATGAACTGAAAAATGTGAGGGCAGAGTTAAAATAAAAAATGGCATAACAGGTATGATGGTGGACTGTCATGAATGTGGAAAAGAGTCTCGAGTTGAAACACGGTCTGCTGAGTGACAAAAAAAAAAGGCTAATGCTTAATATCAAAAGGGTGTGGTGATGAAAACGTGTGGGGCTTTACCATATGCAAGCAGTAGTGAAGTTTCTTTACCAATTTTTAAAAATGATTCAAATACATTTTGTTTTCATATGTGGAAACATAGTTTCAATAAGAATATGAGATATGCAAAAGACATTAAAAAATTAGGGACTGAGACTGGTATCGAGAAAGACCAGATTAAAAAAATAAAAAATATGATTCAACCAGAAACTAAATTTCTTCTTAAATAATACTGTTTGTCTTGATAAAAAAATTAGTGTTCATCTTTACCCGATTTCATGATAACAAAAAAAAAAAGAAAACATTTATTTGAGCGCAAATATCCAGATAAAGGTAACAAAAAATTCATGAATTTTAACATTAATGAGTGTTTACGAAACACAGGCATGAGCCGACATCAGTACTTTAACGTTATTCAAATCATATAATTGAGCACAAATATCTAGATAAAGGTAATTGAAAATTCATGAAATTTAACATTAATGAGTGTTTACAAAACACAGGCATTATCCAGCAGCAGTACTTTCGCATTATTCAAATCATACAAAAGCTTTTGATTAAATACATAAAACATATTTAAGTTTTTACCTGTGTTGGGTGCTACCGAATTTCCTCTCTATATACAGTGGTGTGGAGAATATGATTTTGGAGATTGGAGTGAATACATATGCAAAGTTTTTTAACCGTTTTTAAATTTTGTAGAAACAGCTTCAGAAAATTTGGCTATTACTTTTGACACATTCCATATATTTAATGGAGTAGACGACATGTTTTATCCACATCATTGTGTTTCAAAAACTTACTCCAGTGTATTAATTCCACATGCACTAGTGCGGTTATTAACTTTGATTTTTAATGTTTTCTAGTTTGAAAAAATCAATGACAATAACTGCACTACTTCATGTTGAATTTACAAACTGCAGTAAATTTATTAAACATAGTGATGTGGATAAAATGTGTCCTTTACTCTCATAATTATATACAATGTGGATAAAACGTGTCCTTTACTCCAGTAAAAATATGCAAGGTGTCAAAAATAATAGCCACATTTTCTGAAGTTGTTTCTACAATTTTTGAAAACGTTAAACAAATTTGCATATATCTTCACTCCAATGTCCAAAATCTTATTTGGCACCCCATAGTATACAAAGAGGAAATTAGGCTGCACACAACACGGGTAAGAACTTGTATTTTTTTCAATCATTTTTTCTATAATTTTAATTTTAAACCTTTGGAGGACAAAATCTGTTTTATGTAAATGTATTTTATTGTATTAAATCAAATGCTTTGGAAATGTAAATTTGTTTTATGTATTAAATCAAATTCTTTCAAAAATTCAGTGCAATTCTATTAAATTATTGTGAAGATAAAATAGTTTTTAGCTGATACAGAGCCTAAAATGTGTAACACCAGTAAATTTGAATGTCTTTTTAAAAATAACTTGCCTTATATTTTTTGGAAGTGGACTATTGTTTTCTGAAGTGCAAGTTAGTTTCTGTGTAAATCTTTCTCAAGAATTTATTTGTTTTTCGAAAGCATAAAGCTTTTAATCTCTCTCTTTCTTTTTTCTGAAAAACTTTGAAGATTCTTCCACCAGACAAGGTTTCTGTTTATGAACGAAATATTAGTTAAACTAACATAATTTTTATTATTTTTGGTTTACTTAAATCATACATTACTAGGGCCACGATGCCGTCAATAATATTGTAGCAGTTGGTTGGTAAATATGTGAGGAACATAATAGTGGAAGTTTCTGTCTCTTTTTAATTCCACACTTCAGAATCAACAACTTTTGGCTAAATAATAATATTTAGCTAGAAATATTGTTCAAATAATTTGATGAATCAACTTCAAATGCTGTCAAAAATTTGTGTAAACCTTTTACTGTTAATATCAGAGGATGATCAACTATCCATAGATAGAAATAGACAACCTCTTCCATGCTTATTTACTATGAAAAATATTCATGCAAATCTAAACTTCGAATTTGTGCAGCAAATGTTATTGAAACTTACAGACAATTTATAAATTATTAATGTTTTGACATTAGTAGCTGAATTTGGGAAGCTAAATTCAATTGAATTTGATGCTGGTTTTTTATGCATGGATGATTCAATGTTTTAAACCATATTTAAAAAATTAAAAAACAAAAGATTTCATGAGGTGGACGCAAGCTAGCTTAACAAACCTGACATTTCTCTTGGTTCAAATTTGATGGTAATTAATTTAGGATGTTTTTTTAATTTAAATAGTAAAAAAGTATTATTTGATTATATCATTTATTAACATTCAAAGTATTTAGATTTGTGATCAGATAAGTTCAATTTTTGAATGGCATTGGTAAACAGTAATTACAGAAAGACAACTTTTGATTTATATTTATGGTTAAACATCTTAGTGTAATATGCTTGATAAAAGAGAAAAAAATGATTATTTTTCACAAAAAAAATAGATTTGTCACATCATTGTCACATAATTTCTTGCATAAACTTTCTTAAACCATATTAAAAAAAATAAAAAACAAAAGATTTATTGTTGTGAGATTAGAAAATGAGGTGGACCAAGCTTAACAAACCTGTCATTTCTCTTGGTTCAAATTTGACAAGTAATTAATTTTGGATGTTTTTTTAATTTAAATAGTAATTAGAAACATTCAAAGTTTTTAGATTTGTGGTCAAATAAGTTCAATTTCTAAATGGCATTGGTAGACAGTAATTACAGAAAGATGACTTTTGATTTATATTTATGGTTAAACATCTTAGTGTAATATGGTCGATAAAAGAGAAAAAAATGATTATTTTTCACTAAAGAAATAGATTTGTCACAACATTTACAATACATTTGGTAAGAGCTTTAAAAACTATGGTTTTCTCTCGTCTCTACTGTAGCTTCCCCGTTTTCACAAATTACAATGAGTTTTTAATTGTTTAGAATTAATTTAGTTTATACTTTTTGATTAAAAGTATATTTAATTATTTTATTTTAATTTTCTTTATTAATAGATTATGGAGAATAATATAAATGTGAAGTGGAATAATGTAACTATAACTAATTACAAGTAATATAAATGCTATGTATTATGGTGTATGTAATATATATTATGTAAATAAATATAGATAAGCTAGAAAGTTATAAATGATTATTTATGCTTACTAATATGTATATTACAATAATGTATATTTATAAATATTATTAATAATATTAGTTATAAATATTAGTAAGTTACAAGCATATAACTTAATATTTTTATTAAATAATTAAAATTAATAGTTTTCATTCAGAGCATAAGAAATAATACAAGGATAATAAATAAAGGAATTCATCACATACAATTTTTGATATTGTGTTTTGATAGCATTTGAAGTTGTTATATAATATTTGTTGTTTATAATTTCGTGATCATTAAATTGAAGTTTTAAAACATTTCTTAACGAGTTCTTAAGCTTGCAATATTTAATATTTATTTGAAATGTTTATATGCAGATAAAATAGTTCTTTGGATATCAAATTCAGAAACAACTACTCTATCTATCAGGTTAGTAACAGATTTACACTTGAATTATTTATCTATAACAGTTATTCACATATATGTTTTTTTGTTTACGATGTTAGAGTAAAAAAATAATTAAAATATTTTTTCATAGTAAACTACTAAATTATTACAGCACTTAACTTTTTACTTTGTCTCAATGGTATATTTTATAAGACTAATATAGTTACATAATAGTAGATAAAAAATTATAGACTAAAACTTTTTTTATTTACAAATACATGAGTTGGATGAAATAATTTTAAATTTCATTATTTCTTTAGTTGATCTTGAAATATAAATTTGCTATTATACATAAAATAATGTAAAATTTCATTATTTGTTTAATTCATCTTGAAATATAAAATTGCTATTATACGTGAAATAACATTAAATCTTGTACTTTATTTAGATATATTTATTTAGTTGATCTTGAAATATAAAATTGCTATTATACATAAAATAATGTTATATTTCATTATTTGTTTAATTCATCTTGAAATATAAAATTGCTATTATACATGAAATAATGTTAAATATTGTACTTTCTTTAGATATAAAATGGATTTGCATTGTAACGAACCAAACTTCATTATAGAGATATCAGACATGAAAGACACTGTAAATGGGCCACCTCCATCGAGCCCTACAATTTCTATAGCTTCAAATAGCTACATAGAATCACCTATTGGAAATCTAATGAACAAAATACATGGCCATTTCACCAAGATGGTAAATGACATTGAGAAAATAGCACTACATATAGATGTTGTTGATGATGCTGATGTCAACACATCCAGAGAAATGGCAAGCTTCATATGGAAAGCAACTTGCAAAATAGGAAGCTTTGAAGCATTTCTCACAGAGTTGTTTTACAAAAAGCATTATGAGTTAGGATAGTCAAAAATTATACGTGACAGTTTCATACGTCACTTGAACAAATAGAGATAGTATCTTTGTTCTTTCCTTAGCTGCACCAGCATATAGAAGGCTTCTATCAGAAGCTGTAATAGAACGACACATTGAAGTTCAAGAAATTCTCACATGTTGTTACCAAATAAATAAATGGTTCAAAACTTATGTAACCGTATCTATGTGAATATATATATTTCAAATGTTTGTCACTAATTTGTGTTTGTCATTTTTTTGAATGTGTGTTATGAAATCAATTTAAAACTACATCTCTATTGGATAAGTAAATGTTTAAACATTTGTTAATCAAAATTGTAATCTATTAAAGGTAGCAAATCTATTTAGTTTGTTCACTTCAAGTTTTTTTCAATATCAGCTATGGTTCGGCCAAAATGAACTTTTGAATTAGAGGAGCAAAGAAGACTACATATAAGAGAATATCAAAGCAAGTATCGTAGACAATATCGTAGGCAAAAAAGGGAACAAATGATAGATGCTCAAATAGAAGAACAAATAATAAGATGTAATGAAATTGATAGAGAATAATATGCCAGAAGAAGGGTAAATCAAATTGTACAACAAATGGAAGTTGAAAATAGAGAGGAAACAAGTGTGTAATTAAATTTACATCAAAGGACAACTGATCAAACCTCTAATTCTCAAGCACAAGAAAGATAAGAGGTTGATTCCCAACCAAGTGAGACAACCAATCCTCACTTAAATGGAAATATTTAGATGAATGGTGAGAGGGAAAATTTGATGCAGGAGCATCCTGGGTGTAAGAGCAATCTTGCATCACCCAAAAATATTTATGTTTTTGTATTCAATAAGGGTTATCTTGTGCAAAGCTGCTATTTATGGAATCTTATAATTTTTAGTAAGTTGGTCATAAATCTTAGAATGTTCTGATTTTCAATGTGGAGGTTCATCTTAGTCATATCAGCCTACCAGTAAAGTTTCATGGCTAGATTAGGTCTAGTTTTGAAGCTATTGAAGATTTTTGGTATTGGCAGTAGGGTACAAAAACTTTGAACTCAGTTTTGAAGGCTTTAGAGGCTCCGGATGAGGTCAAAAAATTGGGTGACAGGTGCTTGCATGTGTCAAGCCTATAGAGCACTTCATGGCCTTTCCAAAATGGGGTTATAATAGTCAATCAGGTCAACTGGTGATGACTTATGATCTCTAGAAGTCGGGTCACCTGAATTGGCAGAAAATAAGTTTCCTTCAAAAATTTTGTTCGGGTTTCAAAAGTTATTTTGAGCCAACTTTGATGTAATAAATTTGGTCAGCCCTAAGGGCTAAAATTCTAGAACCTTCTTGGGTGGTGGAAAATGCCTATATAAAGAAGGCTCATAGTGTTGTCTAGGCTAGTTCGGGGTAGTAGATCTAGGTATTGATTTGAGGCTTTGTCCTACAAAATATTGTAATGGAATGCCCATGTGGCTTTGCATATTGTAATTCTGAAAGTTTGTAATTCCACATTTGTGGAGATAATAAGAAGCCAATTTTTTGTTCTTGCATATTGTTGTTGTTTCTCTGTTTCTGTTATGTGTTTGTGGTAATAAGGGGAGGACCCTTCATCAAGTGGTATCAGAGCAGGAGTTCTTGAGTGTGTAAATAGATAGCTGATTGTGAGGCAATTTGCACCAGGATTGTGGGTTAGAGTTTCTATGTAAACAGATCATCGACTATGAGGTAGTTTGCACCAGGACCGTGGTTAGGGTTTCAGCACGCATCACAAAAATACCTCCATGAAGGGAACGTGGTGGAAGAGCTGGTGTTGTAACACCTGAGATTAGAGTGCTCCAAAGACAAGTGCAAGCATTGCAAGAAGAAATTTACAGAGGGATGAATCTTAATGTCAGAGATGAAAGTGAGGATGAAGCCGAAGAAGGAAATGATGATCAAGAAGAAGAAGGTGAAATTTGAATCGAGAAGAAGAAAGGCTTTTTCGAGCCATTTCCAAGATCAGAAAAAGACCTAAGATCGAGGTTCTACCATTTTCTGGAAATCTTAACCCAGAAGAATTGATCGACTGGATCAATGAATGTGAAGACTATTTTGAGTATGAAGATACTGAGGATCCTGATAGGGTCAAATTCGCGAAGGCCAGACTGAAAGGTCATGCGAAGATCTGGTGGCAAGAGATTCAATTGGAAAGAAATAGAAGAGGGAAAGATAAAATCACAAGATGGGATCAGATGGTGGATAAATTGAAGCGGCAGTTCATTCCTGTTGATTATGAGCTTGACCTACTGAAGAAGATGCAAAGTTTGAAGCAGGCAGGAAGATTTGTTCAGGAGTATACAGAGGAGTTCTATTGAATCCTCATTAGAACAGGCCACACAGAAGCTAACAAGGAGAAATTTGCTCGTTACCTTAATGGGTTAAGGTCGAGCATTCAGGAGGAGCTAAATTTGGTTTGAATGAACAGTATTGAAGAGGCATACTAGTTTTTCCTAAAAGTAGAGGAAAAGTTGAATAAGAAGTTGGAGAGCAGACAAAATGGAAGGGGTCGCGGTGGATGATCTAGTGGACAGTCACATGGAGGCCAAAATGAAGATCCGAAAAAGAAGGATGATGCCAGTAGTAGTCAAAATCAGAGAGGAAACAATTCCAATAATTTCCAAGATCAGAACAATAGAGATCAAAGAGGAAGAGGAAGAGGACAAGGTTCAGGAAGAGGAGGCTTCCGTGGAACATATTTTCACTATGGAGAAGGTCATAGGGCATTTGAATGTCCTCAATGCTAAGGAAGGACAGATAGGAGGAATGAAGGCCAGGCCAGAGTGGCACATGTAGATGAAGATGCCAGATCCTTAAATTTTGAAGATGCTGAAAGAGGGGAAACGTTGATTAATAGAAGAGTCCTGCTGAGTGGTGAGAATGAACTAGAACAAAGGACGAGCCTATTTTGCACTAGATGCAAGTGTGAGGGTAAATGTTGTGATGTGATTATTGATAGTGGAAGCACTAACAATCTGGTGTCAGAAGAGATGGTGACAAAGTTGAAGCTCAAGGGATAGAAACACCCACATCCATATCGGATTGCCTGGGTGCAGGATGACCACAAGGTCATGGTCAGTGACCAGTGCCTAGTAAAGTTCAAGATTAGTGGGTACCATGATGAGGTACTATGTGATATCATACCTATGGATGGATGCCACATGTTTTTGGGTAGGCCATGGTAGTTTGATAGATGTGTTGTACACGATGGTCATGTGAATACCTATTCCCTGACAAAGGATAGAGTGCGACATAAGCTAAAGCCATTGAAGGAGACTGAAGAAAAAGTATGTGGTAATGCAAGAATAACTTTTGTTGATGGAAGGAAATTCCTAGATGGTATGAGGCATGAGCATGTGTGTTTTGCTTTAATTCCAAAAACTGGTAAAGAGGAAGTAGAGGATGTACCTGTAAAGGTTGCAAATTTGTTGAATGAGTTTTAGGATATTGTATCTGATAATGTACCTGATGAATTACCATCGGTAAGGAAGATCATTCATCAAATGGATTTGATTCTAGGAGCTAGTTTTCCAAACAAGGCAACACACAGAATGACACTAGTAGAAAGTGAAGAGTTGAATAGACAAGTACATGAGTTATTGCAGAAGGGGTTGATTCGAGAGAGTCTAAGTCCCTGTGCTGTACCAGTGGTATTAGCACCAAAGAAGAATGGAGAATAGAGGATGTGTATAGATTCTAGAGCAATAAACAAGATCAAAATCAAGTATAGGTTTCCATTGCCATGAATGGATGATATTATGGATTGTTTGAGTGGAGCTATGTATTTCTCAAAGATAGATCTGAAGAGTGGATATCACCAGATTCAGATCAAAGAAGGAGATGAATGGAAGATTGCCTTCAAGACAAAGGAAGGACTGTATGAGTGGTTAGTCATGCCTTTTGTGATGGAATATGGATGAAGTGACTGAGAGGGGGGGTGAATCAATCAACAATAAAACACTTCACAATTATTTCTTTCCAGATCCCTTAGGATATCTTAATGAATATTATCTATTTAACACTCGGTAAATAGATTGCAGTAACTTGGTAGATGCAGAAAGTATTAGTAAAATTATCTTTTAGATATTCATCACCACTTGTATATGATTAAGATAACTATTAAGAACACAAGAGACATAGAATTTTAACGTGGAAACCCAATATGGGAAAAACCACCAATGTATCTAGATACTGATTTTCACTTTTCTGAAGTGATGCCAGGTTAGAAGCCAACCCGGTAAAAGGTTACAAAACACACTGTTAGGTGTGACCTTGTTAGAGGATTTAATCACCCTGCTAGAAGTGGCCTGGTAAGAGGTCTTGAGAACAATTCAATGGAATTGTCACCTTGTTAGAGGATTTACAATATGGTTGTTAAACCAACTTGGTTAAGAGATTTAGAATTCACTGTTACAATGATAAAAAGGTAACAATGAAAATGACCTGTATAATAATGCAACTACCTTGCTGATTATAGATCTCTATTCTGTATAAGTGAGATCCTTCCTGATCGAATATATCTCTACTGCTCCTCAAGGATATCTGGTCATCCTTCACAATTTCGCACACACCTTTCCTGTCTTTCTTCTATATAAAATCTTCTATATTTCTGTACTTTATTTTTCACACTTGACCTTTTATTTATATGATTTTAGATTTGTCAAATCGGCATTACTTAGTATAACAGTCGGCTGAAATAAGCAAACTTTATTTGCAAAGATCCTTCAAGGGCCGACAGTGCTCGGTGACCATAATGAAATCTTCTACAATCTTTCGGAGACCGAGGGAACTCGGTAAACACTGATAATCCTTTTTCTTCGATAACCGAGTGAGCTTGGTAAATGCTAACTTTTCTTTGACAACCGAGTGAACTCGGTAAACACTGATTTTTCTTTGATAACCAAGTGAACTCGGTAAATGCTGATTTTCTTTGATAACTGAGTGAACTCGGTAAACACTAATTTTAATGCCAGGCAGACCGACTGAGCTCGGTAGGTACTGATTGTTGCAGACTATGACATTGTGTGACATCAAAGACAATACATGATTTGAGTAGCAATTTTCTTCAGACAATTGTTTCCAACATTTTGGGTTAACCAATGCACTGAGCACTTTCATGCAGCTCATGAACGAGGTTTTGAAAGAGTTTCTGGGTAAGTTTGTCATTGTTTACCTAGATGATATTTTGATCTTTAGCAACACATTGGAGGAACATATGATGCATATTTATATGGTGTTTGAGAAGCTGAGAGATGAGAAATTGTTGATTAATTTGAAGAAGTGCAGTTTTGTGAAGAAAGAGTTAGTGTATTTGGGATTTGTAGTTTCAATAGAAGGTCTAAAAATGGACCTAGAGAAAGTACATGCTATCCTTGAATGGCCCACTCCAAGGAGTGCTACTGAGGTAAGATCTTTTCATGGTTGGGTTAGCTTTTATAGAAAGTTTATCAGAAATTTTAGCAGTATTTGTGGACCCTTGACTGAAACAATGAGAGGGGATAGAAAAGATTTCAAGTGGACTAATGGGGTACATAAGAGTTTTAAACTATTGAAACAGAAAGTTATAGAACAACCTATTTTAGCACTTCCAAATTTTAATAAGGTGTTTCAAGTAGACTGTGATGCTAGTGGTACTGCAATAGGAGCTGTTATGAGCCAAGAAGGTAAACCTATTGCTTATTTCAGTGAAAAGTTAAATGATGCCAAGAGGAAATATTCTGTTTATGATCAAGAATTTTATGCTATAGTTCAGGCATTGAAGAAGTGGAGACACTATCTGCTTCCTAAGGAGTTTTTTTGTATACTGATCATCAAGCTTTGCAATATTTGAATAGTCAAAGAAAGTTGAATCAAAAGAATTTGAAATGGGTTGAGTTTTTGTAGAGTTATACATTTGTTTTGAAACACAGAAGTGGAAAGTCTAATAGGGTTGCAGATGCACTTCCCAGAAGGAAACTATTGTTGACAGAGATGGAGATTGAGGTGGTTGGGTTTAGGGAACTCAAGAATTTGTATCCAGAGGATCTTGATTTTGGTGAAGCTTGGAAAGCTTGTAAAGAACCTATTACTCTAAACAAAATGAAGTGGCTAGATTTTATCATTCAGGATGATATGCTATTCAGAGGGAGTCAGTTGTGCATTCCAAGAAGTTCTATGAGGGAGAATCTCATCAAGGAGAAGCATAGCGGAGGATTGGCTGGACATTTTGGTCGTGATAAAACCCTTGCTTTGGTTAGTGAGAATTATTATTGGCCACAGTTGTAGCAAGATGTCAAGAAGTTTGTACAAAGTTGTAGAGTATGTCAGATGGTGAAAGGAGTGAAGCAGAATATAGGGCTGTATCAGCCATTACCTGTACCAGAGAATCCTTGGGAGGATATCAGTATGGACTTTGTTTTTGGTTTACCAAGGACACAACGGGGACATGATTCAATTTTTGTAGTAGTTGATAGATTTTTAAAGATGGCACATTTTGTTCCCTGCAAGAAGACTAATGATGTTGTTCATGTAGCAAAATTATTTTTCAGAGAAGTGGTGAGACTACATGGTTTGCCAAAGAGTATAGTTTCATATAGGGACACTAAGTTCGTTGGATATTTCTGGCATACATTGTGGAAGAAGTTGAAGATAGATTTGCAATTTAGCTCATCACATCATCCACATACTGATGGACAAACAGAGGTGGTGAATAGGAGTTTGGGGAATTCACTGAGATGTTTGGTTGGAGATAAGCCAACAGGATGGGATTTGATTTTACCACAGGCAAAATTTGCATACAATAATTCTGTCAATAGGAGCACTAGTAAATCACCATTCCAGATTGTATATGGAAGTAGTCCCAGAAATGCATCTAAATTGAGAAAGATAGATAAAGGAGAAATAAGTAGTGTTGAAGCTGAAGATTTTGTAGAACATTTGAAGAACATCCATGAGGAGGTGAGGAAGCACATTACCAAGATGAATGCACAGTATAAGGCTAAGGCACATGTGAAAAGGAGGCATAAGGAATTTCAGGCTGGAGATGAAGTCATGGTTCATTTGTGGAAGGAGCAATTTCCAGTTGGTACATATAACAAGCTGAAAATGAAGAAGTTTGGGCCATGTAAGATACTGAAGAAGCATGATTCAAGAAATACATATGAGGTCAAGTTGCCTATTGAGCTGAATATTTCACCAGTGTTTAACATTTTAGATCTGATAGAGTATCATGAGGGAGGTGTTGAAGATGAGATCACAATAGCACAGTGGAGTATTCCAGCAACTAGTTCAGATACCAAAGAGATTGAGGATATACTAGATAGTCATGTTGGCAGAAGCACAAGGAATAGGACATATGAAGAATATCTGGTCAAGTGGAAAGGACAACCTATTGAAGATTCATCATGGCTAACAAAGGAGGAGGTTAACCATCTTGGTTTTTCTCTACACACTTGAGACGTGACGGGGTCACTTCTTAAATTATCCTAGGTGTCTGATGCAGGAGCATCCTGGGTGTAAGAGCAATCTTGCATCACCCAAAAATATTTATGTTTTTGTATTCAATAAGGGCTATCTTGTGCAGAGATGCTATTTATGGAAACTTGTTGTTTTTAGTAAGTTGGTCATAAATCTCAGAATGTTTTGATTTTACATGTGGAGGTTCCTCTCAGTCATATCAGCCTGCCAGTAAAGTTTCATGGCTAGATCAGGTCTAGTTTTGAAGATATTGAATATTTTTGGTATTGGCAGCAGGGTACAAAAACTTTGAACTCAATTTTGAAGGCTTTAGAGGCTCCAGATGAGGTCAAAAATTTGGGTGACAAGGGCTTGCGCGAGTCAAGCCTGTAGAGCACTTTGTGGCCTTTTCGAAATGGGGTTATAATAGTCAATCGGGTCAACTGATGATGACTTATGATCTTCGGAGGTCGGGTCGCTTGAATTGGTGGAAAATAATTTTCCTTCAAAATTTCAGTTCAGGTTTCAAAAGTTATTTTGAGCCAAATTTTATGTAATAAATTTGGTCAGCCCTAAGGGCTAAAATTCTGGAACCTTCTCAGGCGGTGGAAAATGCCTATATAAAGAAGGCCCATAGTGTTGTCTAGGGAAATTCAGGGTAGTAGATCTAGGTATTGATTTGAGGCTTTGTCCTACAAAATATTGTAAGGGAATGCCCATGTGGCTTTGCATATTGTAATTTTGAAAGTTTGTAATTCCACATTTGTTGAGATAATAAGAATCAATTTTTTTGTTCTTACATATTGTTGTTGTTTCTCTATTTCTGTTATGTGTTTGTGGTATTAAGGGGAGCACCCTTCATCAAAATTCAATCTCAATAGATCATGTTCTAGAAACACCTCAGCATGGGAATTCATTAGATATGAATGCAGGTGTTGAAGATGGTGTAGATAATATAACAAACCCTAATGGTTCTCTTGAATCTAATTTTAAAATATTCCAAATACAATTCAGAATTCAACTAGATAGTTTTAGAACTCCAAAGATGTTTTATGTATGTCAAGAATCGTATATTGGAATCAAAGAATCTTGAAGCTTTGAAGGTCCTATATGTAATAGATGTTGACAAGAAAGAGGAATTCATAGGTTGTCATTTTCAAATAATATGGATCCTGGACCACAACCAAAGATTCTATCAAAATTGACACAGATAGAGGAAATGTTGATTGCATGCTTAAGCCCAATACTTCAAGTGACACATGCAATGGGTGTTCAATATAAATATAAAGGGCACACAATAAGTTTTCCTCAAAATGTACAACAAATTTCACAAATTTTGCCACACACAATACATAATTAGCCCATTATTATTGTGAGAAGAAGGAATCAACGTGGCACAAATTATAATTTTACCGTCAATAGGGATCATGTCTACAAAGCACTCAAATACAAAATGGAGCATGACAAATTTTAGTCAGATGTTATCATTGATGAAAATTCTCTCAATGACCTTCCAAGAAATACTGATGAAAATATTTTCAGTAAATTAAACATAGTGCAAATGGAATTTGATTTAGATACTAATGAAATCACATATGTTGGTCCTATTTTGGAGACAGATGAAGGTAATACAATAGATCTCACTACATCAATGGCTTCTAGATCACCGAATGCCCAAAGAGAAATGGAATTAATTCAATTATGGGTTAATAACCCTGAAAGAACTCCAACAACATTGATTGATTGGCCTGGTATTGGTGCTTCTCCTATCAATGAGTATGTAACATCAGGATTAATAGACATGGCATTTCCAACTTTATTTCCTGATGGTAAATGTGATTGGTTAGAACCACGAATGAGGCATGTGCATCTACATGAATTTGTGAAGCATCTATTGCGATATAGGGATCATAGGTTTGGTAAACATCCAAGGTTCAGATATTTTATGATGAATATGATAATGCGACACTGTGCACAAAATTCATCTATTGTGTTTGTGAAAAGAAATATTCAAGACATGCCCATTACTATCAATGAATTACGTGAACATATGAAAATGATGCCACAATCTCATCTAGCTGATAAGTTAATGCGATTTGGAATGACATTAAGAGGAATAATGTCATACTATACTAGATGTCATGTAGAATTGACTGACATGCTTCACCAAATTGGTATCCCAACAATATTTTTCACCTTAAGTGTAACAGATAAGCATTGGCCTGATCTTCATGCTCTCATGCCAGGAATATGTCCAAACAATGCACGAGAAGCTCAAAATTGGCGAAAACAAAATGTAATCAACTATCCTCATATAGGTGCACATTACATGCACTTAAGACATACAATATTTAGAAAATAAATTCTAGAAAATGGAATGGATGTCAAAGACTTTTGGTGTAGGTATGAGTGGCGACATAGGGGTTCTCCACATGTGAATGGATTTTTATGGATCAATGGTGCACCCAATATGGACAATCTTGATTGGTCAAATGAGGAGGAACGAAGAGTTGCAAAGCAATATTTTCAACGCACTATTCATGCATGGAACTGTAGAGAAGATCCACATCAAAAAAATATACAGGTGAGCTCATAAACATTTTATATTAAATATCTCATTACTATATGAAACAATTTAGAAAAAAATGAAATCATAAAATTGAGATATTTAATATCCTTATTTCAATTGTAGGTATTCCAAAATTTTGGTCAACATCCATGTCTCAAAAATACAACACAACTTGCTGAGATGGATATTGACAACAACTAGGAAGAACTTCTAAATTGTGTTGAACGCCACACAATCTGTAGAGAGGGTGCATGCCTACGAAAAAAATGAGGAAGGATGGTTTGCAGGTGATTATTATACCAATTAATATTTCAATATCATATTTTCATATTTACTTAAATAAGTAATAATAGATATTCCATCTTTTTATTTTATAGATATAATGGTCCTTGGCCATTGAATCTTAGGGGATCCAAATTATATGAAGCTATAGAAACAGTTGAAAAAAAATTTGAACCAGCAAGAAATGATGATAGAGTGAATTCACATAATCATCACATACTGCAATTATACAGAGAAAATATAGATTGGTAGCCCGTTTTGTCCAAACATGAAGTAATAAAATACATTGCAAAGTATGCATCAAAAGCTAAGAAAAGCTCAGAAACATATCACCAAATGTTGATGCATCTTTCAAACTTGGAAAACCCTTATGATCTAGCAGCACGAGCATATAGAAGGCTTCTAACAGAAGCTGTCATAGAACGAGACATTGGAGCTCAAGAAACTTGTCACATGTTATTAGAACTTCCACTGATGGAGAGCAGTAGAAGATTTGTCAATTTGAATATCTCACAACAAGTCTTCAAATCAGTAACTCTGAATTATGAGCAGGAGAATGATCAACAAACAAAATCTTTCATTGAAGGATATAAACAAAGGCCTCTTTGTATGGAAGGCATCACATTAATTGATGCAGGAAAATCATGGATATACAATCCTAAAAGAAAAAGAGACAAAAAATTTGAGCCAAGGGAAAGAGTAGCTGTTGTCAGAGTTTTTCCAAGGTTTGTATCCATTCCTCCACATGGATCGCAAAAATGGGTAGAGTTTTGTTTTTCAAAGTTATTACTCTACAAACCATTTCATGACATAGAAAGGGATATCGGTGAGGATACTAACTCCATTATAGAAAAGTGGGACTCATTCAATTATAATGCTTGGCATGTGCAAAGAGAAACAATTATAGAGGAAGGTGAAAATAATAATAATTCAGAAATTGAAGAAGATGAACCTATTGTGGAAAATACCATAGACCATGAATGGGAAATCATATCTAGGCTTCATAATGGTCAAAATATGCAAGTTTCAAAAATAGATATGTTGGGAAGAAGAGACATTGATATCGGAACAAATTGGTCTAATGAATATCAGAGTGAAGAGTATATGACAGGAGCAATCAATTTCATAAAAAATATGAAGGAACATGGATGTCTCATTTATGATGATATTCCATAGTGCATAAACTATACAACCCTCAACAATAAACAACAAAAGGCAATGAACATAATTATGACACATTACCATAGCAATGAAAATAGAGGACCTTTGTCCATGATGATTCAAGGAATGACATGAATAAGAAAGTCATATCTGATTGGTGTCATTCGTGAAGCCCTTCAAAATTCAGCAATGCCAGGGCCTTCTCCCCTTCTTCTACTAGTGCCGATAGGAGTTGTAGCATTCAATATTGGAGCCTTTACAATTCATTCAAAATTAAGAATCCCAATAAGAGATTTTTCTCAACTAAAAGGATCATGTCTTACAAGTTTCCAAGAAGAAATGACACATATCAAATACATTTTGATTGATGAAATGAACCTCGTTGGCCAGATTATGTTGGAAAACATAGATTCTCAACTAAGGCAAGCATTTCCACAAAGTTTAGATGAAAGCTTTGCAAGTGGATTTTCTCTTTTATTAGAACCCACTACCATAATATGTCATTTTTTTATTCAATACTTAACTATTAAACACAAAAGAAATACTATATAACTTAGTTATGTCTATTTTATGTTATCTTTTAGGTATATCTATGGTTTTTGTTGGAGACCTAGGTCAATTGCCTCCAGTGAATGATAGGCCTGCATATGATAGTAAAAGACGAGCAAAATTGTTGTGGGAGGAATTGAAAACTATGGTGACTTTAGATAAAATTTTCAGACAAGATGGGAAAAACATCGAACAACAAAGATTTCATCAACTTCTGATAAATCTGAGAGATGCAGACCCACAAATTGATGACTAGAAATTGCTTATGATGAGAACTCCTATCAATTTAAATGCTGCAACAAATGATAAGTTTCAAAACTGTGTCCATTTGTTCTCGACAAATGAAAATGTGTATAATCATAACAAGATAATGTTATATTCATTGAAGCATCTAGTTGCACAAAGCATAGCAACAAAAGTAGGAAGTGTTAATGCAATAGAAGATAATTCAAATGGTGAGCTTGATATTTAATTATTAATCAGTAATAATTCAAAGGTGATGTTGACCTCAAATCTCTGGGTAGAGGCAGGTCTTGTAAATGGAGCATTGTGGTATATTCGAAAAATTGTCTACAAACCAAAAAGTGTACCACTTGAGCCACCTACATATGTTATGGTTGAATTCTAAAATTACTCTGGAATGCCATTTGAAGACCATCACCCAAATATAGCTCCAATAATACCAATACAAAGGGGTAGAACACTTCAATTACCATTAAGATTGGCATGGGCATTGACAATTCATAAATCTCAAGGACTAACTCTCTCAAAAGCTACAATTGATATAGGTCCAATAGAGAGAATAGGTTTGACATTTGTGGTTGTATCTCATGTGAAATCTCCACAAAGTCTTCACATAACACCTCCATTCACATATGATCATTATGAGAAAATGAAAAATGGCATACAACTTTCAAAATGAAAGGCTGAAGAAAATAGACTCAAATGTTTAGAAGAATATTGAGGTAATTGTTATTTTCAATTTTGCATTAATGTCAATATTTTATAAGAGATGAATTGCTACATGTAAATGTCTATTTATAGCTCCTTTTAAAAATTTAAATATGAAAAAGTGAAAAATTAAATTTTAAGTTTTCACTAATTATGTTTTAATTTATTCTCCTAAATCATAAATACTAACATGGATTTAAAAATTGCAAAATGTGTAGGAAATATTTCAAACCATGGATCTATTAGAAAATGAATTTGAAATTGTTGATACAAGTCCAGACACCTCTGTCAACTCTACTGCTTTGTTTGAAACACCAATTGACAAGTGCGCAAGATCTGTTTTAGAGAGTTGCGCTAAAATTCTACAAGATATTGAAAACCTTGCCTTGTCCATTGATGATGTTGAAGAGCTTGAAATAATGCAAATGAAAGATGTTGCACTCAAGGTTAAGGAGACATATAAAAAAGTGTCAGCATTTCCAAGTTTTATGGAAGAAGTATATCGTGATCATTTGCAGAATAAAGGTCGTAATACCATTCTGATCGCTGAAGGATATATAATGTACTTACACCATTACAATGAAGTGTTCTTCATGTAATTTTGATGTTGTGATTTGACTATTTTCCAATATATTTTAATCAAATCCATACATATTATTAATACAAAGTATCATATATGTGGTTTTACTTTTTGTTGCTTCAACTCCAATCTTTTGTTATAATTTATGTTGATGCTTTTAATTTCTCTTCATGTTACTAAAAATGATTTTTGATATAATATGATATCAAATAAATTCAACAATTATAAATTTAGTATATCTTGATGCATTCACATCATGTATTGCATGTCTCCTAAGTACTAGCGCTGCTACTAGCTTATCTATATTTATTTACATAATACATATTACATACACTGATATATATATGTTTCTCGAGGCGCCTATTTTCAATTATAATCACAGTAAGATGTAATAGGTGCCTGGAGGAAGATATATATCGGCGTATTTAATATATATTATGTAATTAAATATAGATAAGCTAGTTACGTCGAGAGGCATCCCTACAATGGTAGATAGTTTATACAAAATGTTCCGTGTCAACAAAAACATTCAAATTTGAATATTAAATGAACATTAATTTATGGTAAACAAATTTTTAACCATAAAAAATGAACATTAATAATTGCAAAGAAATTTTCAAAACCGGAGAAGGAGTTCACTTTAATGCTTTCTTTGAAATCAACTGCAGAACTCAGTTGACTTTAATGCTTTCTTTGAAATCAACTGCAGAAGGAGGTCACTTTAATGCTTTGTTTGAAAAAATCAAAGCTAATAACCACACTAGTGCATGTGGAATTAATACACTGGAGTAAGTTTTTGAAACACAATGATGTGGATAAAACATGTCGTCTAGTCCATTAAATATATGTAATGTGTCAAAAGTAATAGCCAAATTTTCTGAAGTTGTTTCTACAAAATTTGAAAACGGTTAAAAAACTTTGCATATATATTCACTCCAATCTCCAAAATCATATTCCGCACACCACTATATACAGAGAGGAAATTCGGCAGCACCCAACACACGTAAAAAATTAAATATGTTTTATGTATTTAATCAAATGCTTTTGTATGATTTGAATAATATGAAAGTACTACTGCCGGCTAATGCTTGTGTTTTGTAAACAATCATTAATGTTAAATTTCATTAATTTTCTGTTACCTTTATCCGGATATTTGCACTCAAATAAATGTTTTCTTTTTTTGTTGTTATCATGAAATCAGGTAAAGATGAACAGTAATTTTTTTATCAAGATGAATAGTATTATTTAAGAAGAAATTTAGTTTTTGGTTAAATCATTTTTTTAATTTTTTTAATTTGGTCTTTCTCGATACCAATCTCAGTCCCTATTTTTTTAATGTCTTTTGCTTATCTCATATTCTTATTGAAACTATGTTTCCACATATGAAAACAAAATGTATTTGAATCATTTTTAAAAATTGGTAAAGAAACTTCATTGCTTTTTGCATATGGTAAAGCCCCACATGTTTTCATCACCACACCCTTTTGATATTAAGCATTAGCATTTTTTTTGTCACTCAGCAAACCGCGTTTCAACTAGAGACTCTTTTCCACATTCACGACAGTCCACCATCATACCTGTTATGCCATTTTTTATTTTAACTCTACACTCACATTGTTCAGTTCATTATGTTTCATTACCATATGCGCTATCTTCAAACTCCAAAATGGTGATTGTCGTATGTGTTCATGGTCTGGTAAAAATGAGACTTGTGTTTTATTTTACACAGTCACTGAATTTATTTCAACAAACATCTATCCCTTTTTAATCTCATCTATATTAAAAAATACACAGGTTCCACATCCAGAGATGCTAAAAAACACATGGCACATTTAGCTCCAGACTTTTGATTTGTGTTGTAGCAAATTTTGAATTTTATAAATATGGTGTTTGTAATTTGATAGAATTGTAAAAATTTGGTGCATTTATTATTTCCTACCACCTGTATCTTCCTGTAAGGTTAGGTTGGGCAATTGGTTATTAATTACTAATCTATGCACATTACAAAAATTATTGAAATTACAGTCAATATGTTTTGAGAAGATTTCAATATTTTCAAAAATTACTTAAGGTATGCTTAAATATTAATATAGTTTTTCTATATTTTTAATAATCCTATTAGTTCCAATATATACATTTAATAAAAAGTCATATATACTTATAATTCATATTTAGTATTGAAATAAGATTAAAATATAAGATCTTTGTTTTGTAATGTAGTGTTTAATTTATTTTCATGCTTGCCGAAAATTAAAAATCATCTTAATTTTATCTTAGGCTTGCAATATTTAATATTTATTTCAAATGTTTACATGCAGATAAAATATTTCTTTGGATATCAAATTCAGAAACAACTACTCTATCTACCAGGTTAGTAACAAATTCACACTTTAATTAATTTTTTGTAAATCTTATACATGGTTATTTTTTTTGTTTAAGTAAATAAATAATTAAAATAGTTTTTGTCACTTATTATTAACTGCTAAGTTATTAAATGCTTCATTTTTTATTTTTATAAAATTGTGGAAATTGATCTGTAGTATCTTTCAAACTGCATTAAAGAATTTAAGTGTACATTCAATTTTAAAAGAGCTTTAAAAAACTTAAGTGCATTAGTATTTTCAAACTGTATTAAACAATATAAGTACACATAGAGATTTTCAAATAGCTTTAAAGAATTTAAGTGCATTACTTAGTTCTGGTATTATTTCCTTCTGTCACATAGTTTCTTGCATAAACTTTCTTCAACCATATTAAAAAAAATAAAAAATAAAAGATTTAGATTAGAAAATGAGGTGGACCAAGCTTAACAAACCTGTCGTTTCTCTTGGTTCAAATTTGACAAGTAATTAGATTTGTGATAAGATAAGTTTAATTTCTCAATGGCATTGGTAACAGATTAGTAACAACTACTACTCTATCTATCAGGTTAGTAACATATTTACACTTGAATTATTTATCTATAACAGCTATTCACATATATATTTTTTAGTTTACGATGTTAGAGTAAAAAAATAATTAAAATATTTTTTCGCAGTAAACTACTAAATTGTTAAAGCACTTAATTTTTTACTTTGTCTCAATGGTATATTTTATAAGACTAATATAGTTACATAATAGTAGATAAAAAATTATAGACTAAAACCTTTTTTATTTACAAATACGTGAGTTGGATGAAATAATTTTAAATTTCATTATTTCTTTAGTTGATCTTGAAATATAAATTTTCTATTATACATAAAATAATGTTAAATTTCATTATTTCTTTAATTCATCTTGAAATATAAAATTGCTATTATACGTGAAATAATGTTAAATCTTGTACTTTATTTAGATATATTTCTTTAGTTGATCTTGAAATATAAAATTAGTATTATACATAAAATAATGTTATATTTCATTATTTGTTTAATTCATCTTGAAATATAAAATTGCTATTATACGTGAAATAATGTTAAATCTTCTACTTTCTTTAGATATAAAATGGATTTACGTTGCAACGAACCAAAGTTCATTATAGAGATATCAAAGATGAAAGACACTGTAAATGGGCCACCTCCATCAAGCCCTATAATTTCTATAGCTTCAAATGGCTACATAGAATCGCCTATCAAAACTGTAATGAACAAAATACGTGGCCATTTCACCGAGATGGTAAATGACATTGAAAAAATAGCACTGCATATAGATGTTGTTCATGATGCTAATGTTAGCACATCCAGAGAAATGGCAAGCTTCATACGGAAAGCAGCTTGCAAAATAGGAAGCTTTGAAGCATTTCTCACAGAGTTGTTTTACGACAAGCATTATGAGTTAGGACAATCAAAAGTGATACGTGATGATTTCATACATCACTTGAACAAATAGAGATTGTATCTTTGTTCTTTCCTTAGCTGCACCAACATATAGAAGGCTTCTATCAGAAGCTGTAATAGAAGGACACATTGAAGTTCAAGAAACTTCTCACATGTTGTTACCAAATAAATAAATGGTTCAAAACTTATGTAACCATATCTATGTGAATATATATATTTCAAATGTTTGTCACTTTTTTGTGTTTGTCATTTTTTTGAATGTGTGTTATGAAATCAATTTAAAGCTACATCTCTATTGGATAAGTAAATGTTTAAACATTTATTAATCAAAATTTTAATCTATTAAAGGAAGCAAATCTATTTAGTTTGTTGACTTCAAGTTTTGTTCAATATCAGCTATGGCTCAGCCAAAATGAACTTTTGAATCAGAGGAGAAAAGAAGACTAAATATAAGAGAATATCAAATAGAGTATCATAGACAATATCATAGGCAAAAAAGAGAACAAATGACAAATGCTCAAATAGAAGAACAAAGAATAAGATGTAATGAAATTGATAGAGTACGATATGCCAGAAGAAGGGCAAATCAAATTGTACAACATATGGAAGTTGAAAATAGAGAGGAAACAAGTGTGCAAATAAATTTACATCAAAGGACAACTGATCAAACCTCTAATTCTCAAGCACAAGAAAGACAAGAGGTTGATTCCCAACCAAGTGAGACAACCAATCCTCACTTAAATGGAAATATTCAGATGAATGCTGAGAATGAAAATTCAATCTCAATAGATTGTGTTCCAGAAACACCACAGCATGGGAATTCATTAGATATGAATGCAGGTGTTGAAGATGGTGTAGATAATATAAAAAACCCTAATGGTTCTCTTGAATATATTTTTAAAAGATTCCAAATGCAATTCAGAATTCAACTAGATAGTTTTAGAACACCAAAGATGTGTTATGTATGTCAAGAATCATATATTGGAATCAAAGTATCTCGAAGCTCTGAAGGTCCTATATGTAATAGATGTTGACAAGTAAGAGGAATTCATAGGTTGTCATCTTCAAATAATATGGATCCTGGACCACAACCAGAGACTCTATCAAAATTGACACATATAGATGAAATGTTGATTGCACGTGTAAGCCCAATACTTCAAGTGACACATGCAACAGGTGGTCAATATAAATATAAAGGGCACACAATAATTTTTCCTCAAAATGTACAACAAATTTCACAAATTTTTCCACACACAATACATAATTTACCTATTATTATTGTGAGAAGAAGAAATCAACGTGGCACAGATTATAATTTTACCGTCAATAGGGATCATGTCTACGAAGCACTCAAATACAAAATGGAGCATGGAAAATTTTACTCAGATGTTATCATTGATGAAAATGCTCTCAATGACCTACCAAGAAATACTGATGAAAATATTTTCAATAAATTAAACATAGTGCAAATGGAATTTGATTCAGATACCAATGAAATAACATATGTTGGTCCTATTTTGGAGACAGATGAAGGTAATACAATAGATCACACTACATCTATGGCTTCGAGACCACCCAATCCCCAAAGAGAAATGGAATTAATTCAATTATTGGTTAATAATTGAATGGCTTGCAGAAGCACCAATATCGGGCCATTCAATTATTAACCCATAATTGAATTAATTCCATTTCTCTTTCGGCATTCAGTGGTCTAGAAGCCATTGATGTAGTGTGATCTATTGTATTACCTTCATCTATCTCCAAAATAAGACCAAGATATGTTATTTCATTGGTATCTGAATCAAATTCCATTTGCACTGTGTTTAATTTACTAAAAATATTTTCATCAATATTTCTTGGTAGGTCATTGAGAGCATTTTCATCAATGATAACATCTGAGTAAAATTTGTCATGCTCCATTTTGTATTTGAGTGCTTTGTAGGCACGATCCCTATTGATGGTAAAATTATAATCTGTGCCACGTTGATTTCTTCTTCTCACAATAATAATAGTCAAATTATGTATTGTGTGAAGCAAAATTTGTGAAATTTGTTGTACATTTTGAGGAAAACTTATTGTGTGCCCTTTATATTTATATTGACCACCTATTGCATGTGTCACTTGAAGTATTGGGCTTACACATGCAATCAACATTTCCTCTATCTGTGTCAATTTTGATAGAATCTCTAGTTGTGGTCCAGGATCCATATTATTTGAAGATGACAACCTATGAATTCCTCTTACTTGTCAACATTTATTGCACATAGGACCTTCAGAGCTTCGAGATGCTTTGATTCCAATATACGATTCTTGACATACATAACACATCTTTGGGGTTCTAAAACTATCTAGTTGAATTCTGAATTGCATTTGGAATCTTTTAAAATCAGATTCAAGAGAACCCTTAGGGTTTGTTATATTATCTACACCATCTTCAACACCTGCATTCATATCTAATGAATTCCCATGCTACGGTGTTTCTGGAACACGATCTATTGAGATTGAATTTTCATTCTCACCCTTCATCTGAATATTTCCATTTAAGTGAGGATTGGTTGTCTCACTTGGTTGGGAATCAACCTCTTGTCTTTCTTGTGCTTGAGAATTAGAGGTTTGATCAGTTTTCCTTATGTAAATTTATTTGGACACTTGTTTCCTCTCTATTTTCAACTTCCATATGTTGTACAACTTGATTTGTCATTCTTCTGGCATATCGTTCTCTATCAATTTCACTACTTCTTATTCTTTGTTCTTCTATTTGAGCATCTGTCATTTGTTCTCTTTTTTGCCTATGATATTGTCTATGATACTCTCTTTGATATTCTCTTATATGTAGTCTTCTTTGCTCCTCTGATTCAAAAGTTCATTTTGGTTGAACCATAGCTGATATTGAAAAAAACTTGAAGTCAACAAACTAAATAGATTTGCTTCCTTTAATAAATTACAATTTTGATTAAAAAATGTTTAAACATTTACTTATCCAATAGAGATGTAGTTTTAAATTGATTTCATAACACACATTCAAAAATATGACAAACACAAAAAAGTGACAAACATTTGAAATATATATATATTCACATAGATATGGTTACATAAGTTTTGAACCATTTATTTATTTGGTAACAACATGTGAGAAGTTTCTTGAACTTCAATGTGTCCTATTACAGCTTCTGATGAAAGCCTTTTATATGTTGGTGCAGCTAAGGAAAGAACAAAGATACAATCTCTATTTGTTCAAGTGACGTATGAAATCGTCACGTATAATTTTTGACTGTCCTAACTCATAATGCTTGTCGTAAAACAACTCTGTGAGAAATGCTTCAAAGCTTCCTATTTTGCAAGTTGCTTTCTATATGAAGCTAGCCATTTCTCTAGATGTGTTGACATCAGCATCATCAACAACATCTATATGCAGTGCAATTTTCTCAATGTCATTTACCATCTCGGTGAAATGGCCACATATTTTGTTCATTACATTTTCGATAGGTTATTCCATGTAGCCATTTGAATCTATACAAATTGTAGGTCTTGATGGAGGTGGCCCATTTATAGTGTCTTTCGTGTCTGATATCTCTATAATGAAGTTTGGTTCATTGCAACACAAATCCATTTTATATCTAAAGAAAGTACAAGATTTAACATATTTCATGTATAATAGCAATTTTATATTTCAAGATGAATTAAACAAATAATGAAATATAACATTATTTTATGTATAATAGCAATTTTATTTTTCAAGATCAACTAAAGAAATATATCTAAATAAAGTAGAAGATTTAACATTATTTCACGTATAATAGCAATTTTATATTTCAAGATGAATTAAACAAATAATGAAATTTAACATTATTTTATGTATAATAGAAAATTTATATTTCAAGATCAACTAAAGAAATAATGAAATTTAAAATTATTTCATCCAACTCGCGTATTTGTAAATAAAAAAAAATTTAGTCTATAATTTTTTATCTACTATTATTTAACTATATTAGTCTTATAAAATATACCATTGAGACAAAGTAAAAAATTAAGTGCTTTAATAATTTAGTAGTTTACTGTGAAAAAATATTTTAATTATATTTTTACTCTAACATCGTAAACTAAAAAACATATATGTGAATAACTATTATAGATAAATAATTCAAGTGTAAATATGTTACTAACGTGATAGATAGAGTAGTAGTTGTTACTAATCTATTACCAATGGCATTGAGAAATTGAACTTATCTGATCACAAATCTAATTACTTGTCAAATTTGAACCAAGAAAAATGACAAGTTTGTTAAGCTTGGTCCACCTCATTTTCTAATCTAAATCTTTTATTTTTTATTTTTTTTAATATGGTATAAGAATTTTTCTACAAGAAACTGTGTGACAGAAGGAAATAATACCAGAACTAAGTAATGCACTTAAGTTCTTTAAAGCTATTTGAAAATTTGTATGTTCACTTAAATTGTTTAATACAGTTTGAAAATACTAATGCACTTAAATTCTTTAAAGCTCTTTTAAAATTGAATGTGCACTTAAATTCTTTAATACAATTTGAAAGATACCGCAGATCAATTTTCACAATTTTATAAAAAATTAAAAAATTAAGCATTTAATAACTTAGCAGTTAATAATAAGTGACAAAAACTATTTTAATTATTTATTTACTTAAACAAAAAAAATAACCATCTGTAACGTTTACAAAAAATTAATTAAAGTGTAGTTAAAGTAATTGTTTTTGAATTTGATATCCAAAGAAATATTTTATCTGCATGTAAACATTTGAAATAAATATTAAATATTGCAAGCCTAAGATAAAATTAAGTTGATTTTTAATTTTTGACAAGCATGAAAATTAATTAAACATTACATTACAAAGAAAAGATCTTATATTTTAATCTTATTTCAATACTAAATATGAATTATAAGTATATATGACTTTTTATTAAATTTATATATTGGAACTAATAGGATTATTAAAAATATAGAAAAATTATATTAATATTTAAGCATACCTTAAGTAATTTTTGAAAATATTGAAATCATCTCAAAGCATATTGACTATAATTTCAATAAATTTTGTAACGTGCATAGATTAGTAATTAATAACCAATTGCCCAACCTAACCTTACAGGAAAATACAGGTGGCAGGAAATAATACATGCGCCAAATTTTTACAATTCTATCAAATTACAAACACCATATTTATAAAATTCCAAATTTGCTATAGCACAAATCAAAAGCCTGGCGCTAAATGTGCCATGTGTTTTTTAGCATCTCTGGATGTGGAACTTTTGCATTTTTTAATATAGATGAGATTAAAAAGGGATGGATGTCTGTTGAAAGAGATTCAGTGACTGTGTAAAATAAAACACAAGTCTCATTTTTACCAGACTGTGAACACATACGACAGTCACCATTTTGGAGTTTGAAGATAGCGCATATGGGAATGAAAAATAATGAACTGAAAAATGTGAGTGCATAGTTAAAATAAAAAATGGCATAACAAGTATGATGGTGGACTATCGTGAATGTGGAAAAGAGTCTCTAGTTGAAACGCGGCCTACTGAGTGACAAAAAAAAATGCTAATGCTTAATATCAAAAGGGTGTTGTGACGAAAACGTGTGGGGCTTTACCATATGCGAGAAACAATGAAATTTCTTTGCCAGTTTTTTAAAATGATTCAAATACGTTTTGTTTTCATATGTGGAAACTTAGTTTCAATAAGAATATGAGATAAGCCAAAGACATTAAAAAAATAGGGACTGAGACTGGTATCAAGAAAGACCAGATTAAAAAAAATTTTAAAAATATTCAACCAGAAACTAAATTTCTTCTTAAATAATACTATTCGTCTTGATAAAAAAATTACTGTTCATCTTTACCAGACTGTGAACACATACGACAGTCACCATTTTGGAGTTTGAAGATAGCGCATATGGGAATGAAAAATAATGAACTGAAAAATGTGAGTGCATAGTTAAAATAAAAAATGGCATAACAAGTATGATGGTGGACTATCGTGAATGTGGAAAAGAGTCTCTAGTTGAAACGCGGCCTACTGAGTGACAAAAAAAAATGCTAATGCTTAATATCAAAAGGGTGTTGTGACGAAAACGTGTGGGGCTTTACCATATGCGAGAAACAATGAAATTTCTTTGCCAGTTTTTTAAAATGATTCAAATACATTTTGTTTTCATATGTGGAAACTTAGTTTCAATAAGAATATGAGATAAGCCAAAGACATTAAAAAAATAGGGACTGAGACTGGTATCAAGAAAGACCAGATTAAAAAAAATTTTAAAAATATTCAACCAGGAACTAAATTTCTTCTTAAATAATACTATTCGTCTTGATAAAAAAATTACTGTTCATCTTTACCTGATTTCATGATAACAAAAAAAAAAAGAAAACATTTATTTGAGCACAAATATCCAAAGAAAGGTAATAGTAAATTCATGAAATTTAACATTAATGAGTGTTTACAAAACACAGGCATTAGCCAGCAGCAGTACTTTTGCATTATTCAAATCATACAATTGAGCGCAAATATCCAGATAAAGGTAACAGAAAATTCATGAAATTTAACATTAATGAGTGTTTACAAAACATAGGCATTAGCCAGCAGCAGTACTTTCACGTTATTCAAATCATACAATTGAGCGCAAATATCTAGATAAAGGTAATAGAAAATTCATGAAATTTAACATTAATGAGTGTTTACAAAACACAGGCATTCGCTGGTAGTAGTACTTTTGCATTATTCAAATCATACAAAAGCATTTGATTAAATACATAAAACATATTTAAGTTTTTACCTGTGTTGGGTGCTGCCGAATTTCCTCTCTGTATATAGTGGTGTGCGAAATATGATTTTGGAGAGTGGAGTGAATATATATGCAAAGTTTTTTAACCATTTTCAAATTTTGTAGAAACAACTTCAAGAAATTTGGCTATTACTTTTGACACATTGCATATATTTAATGGAGTAGACGACACGTTTTATCCACATTATTGTGTTTCAAAAACTTACTCCAATGGATTAATTCCACATGCACTAGTGCAGTTATTAGCTTTGATTTTTTCAAAGAAAGCATTAATTCCAAAAAAACATGGAATTCATTTTTTATTCTAGAATAAGCTTTTCGTGGATTCAAAATTACAAGAAAATATATAAGTCGTCAGGTTTGTGAGTGAACGGTTAAGGAATTATAATCTTTTTTTTAATATTTTTTTCTTATTATTTATTTTTATAAAAAAAAATTAATAATTTTTTTTATAATATTTTTTAATAAGCTTATTGTTTTTAGGTTAATAATACATATTTAATTTAAAAATATATAAGTTAAAAATACATTTATTTTTTAATTAAAAAACCAGCAACAAAAATGATAATTTCAAAAATTAAAATTTGTAAGAATTTTTTTTTTATAATTATAATTTTTTAATAAGTTAAAAATACATATTCTTCAAATTAATTAAAAAATGAAAAATAATCCTTATTCCAATTCCACATTGTGGGATCCAAACGTAGAATAGATTATTTCATCTTTCATTTTCAGGATTAATTAATCCGAGAATAGGTCCTTATTCTAGAATAGGCCTATTCTAGATAAATTAATTCCATGCACCAAACGGACCCTTATGATTGTCAGATATTGCAACTATATTTCGAAAGATGGCTAACTGATTATATTTAGTAGATATGCAACCCTAGAACATATGTTTTAGTGTTAAAAATGGGCATTTGCATTGCAAGATTTTTAATATCTCATCAAAGAAATTCACAATGTAATACCTTCTAGCATCGATATTTGACTTTCAGATTTGAGCATTTCATTTAGTTTAGATTTTATGGTTCAATATATATTTTCATTTCACATTAAAATGTGGGGTTAAAGACATGGTGAAAAATAGAGGCAAATATGTTATAGAGGAAATAAATAAAAATGATGGATTTAATTACTATAAATTTCTTGAAATGTCATATGTCATAGAAGTATATAATTTCATGTTTTTATAAAGAGTCTAACAAAATAATAAATAAAATATTTTTACTTAAATTAAATTGCTTCTTGAATGAACTACCAAAAAGACAATTGCATGGTAGGAAAATTTCATAAATATTTGAATTTGTTAATATTATTTTCTAACAATAATATGTTTACCTAGGAAACATGATAGACAATATTTCTATATACAATTGAATATGCTTATATTCCACTCAATGGAAGCAAAATTGAAGACATGTAAAGATAATTCTATCCACTTTTCAAGTTGACACACATTTTGTAAAACCTTTTAATTGGTAAATATAGGATAAAGGACCTTAATTTGAAAATAAGTAAAGAAGAGGACCTTTATGCAACTAATTGAGATTTTTCTATGAGAAAAGTTTAACTTTCTACCAATCTTGAACCACAAAAATATAATTATTAATAAAAATATTTTTTTTACATCACCCAATGTAATTAATACATCAAACATCAATGCTTTGTTTGGAACCTATCACTTTCTTCAATGCCCAGACATATGAATTATGCTTGACTATTACAAAAGAGCTATTTGCATGTTGGAAGATTCTAAATCTAGAACCAACTAGGAATTTGCAATGTAATAGTTTCCAACCAAGTATTTGAGTTTGAACATCAAAATTAGATTTTTAGATTTGAGCATTTAGCTTAGCTTAGATTTTATGATTGAACCTAAACTTCAATTTCACATTGAGATGAGGGGTTAAGGACAATGTACTATTAGGAATTAAACTGTAGTATTAAAAAAGAACATTTGCATTGCAAGGTTCTTAAATTCTTACCATGTCAAAATTTACAATATAATATTTAGAAAATGTTAGAGACCCAAATTTAGACCAAATTACAATAGAAATAATTTGGGTTCTATTACAAAACCCACATTAGTTATATTATGCTAAGAGATCTTTTGTATTTTTCCAAAAAGAACCCTCCACGAAAGGTTTAGATAACATTAATGACTTGAGTCTATACATTGTTATATAGTGCACGGGGTTGGGCGCAATTGCATTACCTACAGTAGTTCTTGTATGCTAAGAGCTATTTTATATACTTTTATCTATAAACTTGATTTATAACTATGAATTATTCCAATAATGATTATAGTTTCTCTTATGTAAATTATTAGAAACTAGATTGCTAGATTATGATATTTTACATAATGCTATAAAAAAATTTCTCTCCTTTGGAATATTTAAGAGTATATTGTTGTGGAAAAAAGATTCAAATATGCACATGAATTTTAGAATTAATGGTATGTGATTCACGTCACAAGGATAAATTTGATTTTTTTTCTTAGTTTCAATAAATATGTGAATGATTATCAATTCAATTTTGGATCTTTCTTGATAGAAGTGTGATCAAATGATTATATTTAAGAATTAAAACATCACAAAAATGATCTTGATAATTTTTTATTCAAAATGAGTGTCTATTAGATTACTTGATTAGATATACTATATACCTTTTCACAAAGTGAGTGGAAAAAACTACACCCTAAAATGTCCAAGGAAGGAAAATCCTTAAAAGTAGATAGAAAAAAGTGGTCACATTGCTAAACTACAATGGTTATAAACTCATAGATGACTAGAAGGGTTTCTATTAACCATCTATGTGGCCCTACTTATAAGTAATTGGCTTCCACCCCTTAATCATAACTTCATAAATTTATTAATTTAGATGAAGAATAATTCTCATTAGAGACATAAACAAACTTACATTGTAAATCTATTGGGTATCAATAATACAAAAACTCAAGAGTAATGAGGAAGATAATATAGCTCCTAGGAGAGTTTATGGAAGCCATTTCTTAAGAAAGACCATACTAAATTATTTAAAATATATTTGAGTTTCTACCTAGATTCCTCACAAGGATCCCACCAAGAAGATTCATAAACATGCATTTTGGCATGTATGCTTGAACATAACAAGAGAGAGTGGTTTGATTATCTACTAATGTAAATAATCTTGACTCAAGCAATTAAACATTTTCAAAGACAACCTGATTGAAAAAGAAAATAGATTCCATAAAAAATTAAATTCTAACATTTAATATTCCATTTATACCCAAAGCTAGGAGTAAATAAGTCTTGGGTAGAAAAAATAAAAAAAATCATTTGATTTTCTACTATTTAATGCTATACCTTGAAGCTAAATAAAAAGTATAAAGATATTATAGGGCTCATTTGGCATTATCTATTTCTTCCAAAAGATAGAATGAGTTATTAGAAGAGTGATTATTAATAAGCTCTTGGGATTATCATGAATGGGAATACCTATTACATGTTTTTAAAAACTATGTTACAAGTAGTCAAAACCTCCTACAAAAAGACATAAAGAGTATAGATAAAAAAGAAAATCTTGTCATATAGATATAAAGCATCCAAAATGGGATAAATATTATAATCAATGTTAAGAAAAATAGAGGAATATATAATAAAAAATAAAATAAGAAAAAGGAATATGGAATCAAATTTTAGTTGCTAAAGTGTGAAAATAATGATAGGAGGCGTGTTAACATATTGACACATGTTGGATGTGTTTTCATTGATGTCAAAATGTTAGAGGAATCAAAGGAATTGATGGGTAGAAGTACAAAGACGTGTCATGTTTCAGGCTAACTTATCAACATAACTGAATTTGAGTATTTTTAACTAAAAATTAATTTTCGTCAAACGTATGGTCAAGCTAGATTCATTGTAGCTAAGTTAGATAAGTTCTTTAACTTTTCCAATTGGAGATGTCTATTAAATGCATATTTATATCAATGTGGGTCCAATTACCAAAGAAATAAAATTATTTCAAAAAGTCATGTTTGAATAACTCCTACTCTTTTTAATGATAATTTTAAAAAATGTAAAAAATACCCTTTTTGTAGAGCTCCTAGTCAATAATATGCTCATGTCAATTTTACAATGTTTTAATTAGGCATAGTATATTGTAATTAAAAAATACTGCAAGTAGGTATTTTAACAGTCGAGAAGATGTTGATTTGGAGAAAGAAAAAAATAGTAAATCATATGAGAAAATTTTGAAAAATGTATGGTTCACTAGAGGAGAGAGTCCTCTTTGAGAATGTATAATTTTTTTTTATTGGGATAGATTTTTTATGAAAAATATGATGGGAGATGAAACTATCGATTTTCAGGTGAGTTAGAATTTGAATTGTCATAAAAGAGAAAATATAGGTCAAAAACCAATTTTTCTTTTTTTGTGCATTGGTTATACATGTCATTTATAACATATTTTGAAATCAGAGGAAAAAAGTTTATTTACATATAGATTTTTGGTGGGAACTTGACCCCCTAATTTTTAGCATTTTTTAGCAACTTAAAAATTGGCTTTAAAATTTTAAAAAAATAACATACCACTTCTTATGCAAAAAAATATTAATAATAATAATCATAAACTTCATCTATTTTTATATATTTCATCAGTTTATGTCATTTCTAAATTGCAAATAAAAATTCCACTTTTATGTCGTTGAAGTTGAATAGTTTTGGTTGTGTTAGTCTTTTCCTTTATAAAAGTGTGACACGAGTTTTTTCTTTTACCTAGTATATGATAAAAAAATAAAATGAGAAAAAGGAATATGGAATCAAATCCTAGTATCTAGAGTGCAAAAATAATGTTAGGAGGTGTGTTGGCATATTGGCATTTTGGATATGTTGTCATTTATGTCAACATATTAGAGGAATTATAGGAATTGATCAGAAGAGTTATTGTTTTGTTGCTAACCTAATTGTTGCAGGTTAGCTAGTGGAACAAATGTTCAAAGGTCCAGTGAGAATCAAATATTGTAGGTATTAAGTCACACACCTGGGATATTGTTGAAGAAGGTCAGTACTTAGTTCACTGGACAAGTGTTAGAGGATATCATGAAGATTTGGGAATAATTCAAGGTCAGAGTTAATGACTAGTAGATATAGTGACAAACAATGTTTATAGGAAGACAAAAAGAGGTTCAGTGTGCACAATCAAGTTGGAATTTCTTGGAATGGACCTAGGAGTGTGTTTAGAACATACTCAGGTGTATTCAATTCAAAGGATTTATACTTTGGATGTACACATGGCATAATTTTATTGTCTCAGAGTCTTGTTAATAGAGTTCTTGAGGTTGAGTGGAAAAAGACCTTGGAAAATCCAATGGTTGTGGTAGATTTGTGTATTTGAGTGTTTATCATTGCCTTAATCACGTAGCACTTGAAGAAATTGCCTATCTTCAAGACAATCAGTTTACCAAACAAAACAAAGCATAGAGGATATTAGATTGAGCAGAATCAGAAAAGGCTACTGAGCACAATAGAGTAAGAAACCATCACAGATAAGGTGATATTTTGATGAGCACTTATAGATCTGTTTCAGACAATTGAGTTGTCAACTAGAAGATAATTACCTATTACTTTTTGACAATTGTGATAGAGTTTTTGATAAATCTCTTAACAGAGTAGACTTAACAGTCTTATGTAAATCTCTTAACCGAGTACACACTTCATTAGTGTGTTTTAAATTCTATAACTAGGTAGATCTAGCTGATATAATATGTTACTTCTAACAAGGGTTTCTGTGTTACAAAAATACTTGTGTTATGTGATTTTCATATTGATTTCATGTTTTTTACTTTCTTAAGTTAACAAGATGATTGATTTATACAAAAGTATTCAAGTTATTTTGATCGGTTATCATAGTATTCAGTTATAGATCAGAAAGGTTTTACAAGTAAAAGTTTTTAAGACACTGATTCACCCCTCCCCTCTCAATATATATCTCTCCTAATTCCAACAATTGCTATCAGAGTACAGTTCTCTTGTTGAACAGTCTAACCACTGAAGGGTAAAGATCTAAGTCATGGAGAGATACAAACTTGACAAGACTATTGAGAATCAGAAGATACAAATACAGATGTTTGTGGAATAGTATAAACAAGTCAAGGAAGAACTGAAGAAATTACTAGTTGATAGGAAGAACCTTGCAATTCAGTTGAATGAAATTAGTTATCATGAAGAACCTATTGATGAAATATTTGATCATATTGGATCAAGGTCTGGAAGCATCTCTAATGGATCTGAAAGCATAATCTCTGACTTATCTGAAAAGAATCAGCATCTATCTGAGAAAGTGAAAGCACTTCAAATCGGTCATGAATCTCAAATGGTGAGAATGGTGGAAATCATGAACAATGCTAGACAAGCTGAACAAGATCATAATCTGGCTATTGAAGACCGAAGATTGATGACTGAACAACTTCAAGTAAAAGAAAGTGAAATCAGAGACTCACTGATCATCACTTCCAAGTATCAAATCAGATGATGACAATTAATCAAGAAATGAACCAAGTAAATGGAGAATTATCAAGAAGACTTGAAGATGTTGCAATACTCAGAGAAGATAATGAAAAATTGAGAAATGAAATAAAGACACAAAAGCAACACAATGAAATGATGAAGATAGTTGAGGATGGTTCTAAAAAGATTGATGATTTCCTGAATAATCAGAGGAGATTCGGAAGCAAAATTGGTATAGGCTACACCGGTGAAGGAGAATCATCACAACAAGATGAAAAAATAACAACAATCAAACTCAGAAACCTAAAGTGATGACATGTTACCACTATGGAAAATCAGGACATACATCTAATGTGTGCAGAAGCAAAGCACAAGGTAAACCTCCTGTCATTCCAAAACTCAATGGATATTATTATTATTGTGGTAAGTTTGGACATCCAGCTTATGAATGCAGAGCTATGAAGAATGACATTGCTAATAATACTACTGAGGAGAAAATATGCTATACTTGTAATAAGCATGGACACACTACAAGGCAAAAATGACACAAGTCTGGACACCTAAGGAGAAATTACAATGAAAGCCATATCAACCGAAGAGACAAGGTAACTCATATGTTTGGGATTATAATACATGGACTAATTGTACTATATGTGGTTGGTATGGACATATTGTAGAAAATTGTTATAGAAAGAATTGGATTGGACAATCAAGAAACTGGACAAATGCAAGAATGGCATGTATGCACTGTCACAAGGTCGGTCATGTAAGCAAGAACTGCAGAGACTGAGCACTTGATGAGAACCATATATTTGAGAGTGGATATAACATTGCAGATATTATGAAGTTAAGGAGCATAATGTGGAAGAAGGCATCTAATGAGAATGCTGAGTCAAGTAACATTGTTGGTGAAACTTCATCCACTGGATTGGGTGACATCGGTACCTCCACTTAAGAAGACAAAGGTATGTATGGAACTAACATTTTAAATGATCACATTTTACATATAGTTCCTTATCTATGATGTACAAATACGAAATTTGCATGAATAAAGATGCACCATGGTTTATGTGTTACAAGTTTACAAATTTTATATAGTCGGTAAAAGAAGAAACGTGAGTTGGTTACCCATCAGTAATCACTATACAAGGTTAACCGAAAACAATACAAACCAATGAAAAAATTCTATGTTAATCGAGTTGACAGCTATTTTGTATCAAAAGTTAGGTCACGCATTTAATGCATCAAAGTTTGAGCGGGAATACTAAAAAGTCTATATATACGCAGAAACAAAGTTCATTGTTACATTGGGACTTCGAAGAATAAATATTTTACAGAGAAGAGTTCGAGCTAGAGATTTTTAAGAAAAGATTCCAAGCTACTGTAGATCGAACCGATGACAAATCTTTGATGATAATGAGTAAGTTCATCTGCCTACCATACATTGGTTATCTATTGTTTTTTGAAACCCTAGAAATAATTTATGGCATCGACATTGACCACAAGCAAAACGTAGAATATTGAGGAGGAAGTGGAATTAATTATTAGGGCACATTTTGCTAAGGAGAAATTCAAACCTCATCCCAGGGTTGTAGCACAAATAGACGATATGGGCACATTTTCTAGTATTCCAGATAGGGTTTTGTTAACAGAAGATGTTAGGGTTTACATTCATTGCAAGATCGGTGAAGTATGTGATTTTGAGACCATTGCTGCTTATCAGCAAATCTGGGGACTGAATGGAAAGATCAAATCTGAATACAAGAAGATTGAGGAGTCAGGGTTATGGTGTTTCACATTTTTCCTGCAATCCTTCCACAATGACTAGATAAGAATTGTACTAAGAAGATTTCATGATGGAAAATTCTGGTTGGACAAACCTATTGAGGTCACTAAGAAGATTATCAGTAGGGTTACTAGATACCCTACAACTGACAAAGCCAAAGCATTTTGAATTTTATCTTGTCCCGATGTAGAAAAGAACACTAGAGCTCAATGGGATGGTAGGGCACTAAAAATATCAACTATCAAAGATCCGGTGGTAAAATTCACATCTCATGTCATCGGGTACAAGATATTCCAATCAAGTAGACCGAATAGTGTACCTTGCAGTGCTGTGGACATGGCTTACAAAATTGTGAAGAAAGATCACCAGGTTGATCTTGCCAAGCTACTACTACACCAACTGCATGACAATATGAAGACAATAAAAGAAAAGAAGTCTAATACATGTAAGTATAGATCACTACTTGTCTATACATTTCTCTATCTACAAAAATATGTACCGGGTATCAGTAAAGTAAACTAGCAATCAGACAAACTGATAACTACTCAAATCAGTGAAATGATGAAAATTTTAGGAGACAATCTAAACAAGGAATTCAATGCATATTTCAAGGAATTTCAAACAAAAATGCAACAAAGGAGTAGAATTCCAAGGGAATTAGTAAGTAAATTTGAAGATGACATATGCTTTGTGGTAAGCATAGACCACTCAATGATAAAGGCAGTAGAACCGAGAACAAAATGGCTAGCACCGATGGGATATGAAATGAATCATGATTTCACTTTAAAATCTATCAATGCATTGCTGACATTACCGATAGACATCACTACCAGTAGGTTTGGTGTATATGAGGAAGCTAAGTCTAGAATCTCAACAGACATAGAGATTGGTAAAATGTCAAGAAGGGAAAAGAAAATGAGAAAAGATCTCAGCAAAATATGGAAATGTATCTGACTCACCCAAGGAGTCACCGGCTAATGAAGCAATCGAAGGTCAGTTACAATTGGCTGACAAGCCCTATGATAGTGAGGAAACCGAGTCAGACAAAGAAAAGGATCACACACCAGTTCCTCCCACAACTGATGAACAAGATATGCAGCTACTAGAACCTGAAGGAATGAAGACACGTTCATCAACTGCTGCATAATCCACCAAGCAAGTAGAAGCAGTAAAAATAGCAAAAAGAAGAGCAGCTACACCTACCAGGAAATATGTTAAGAGAAGGAAACCATCACAGATAAGTATCTATCTCTCCTAATTCCAACAATTGGTATCAGAGCAATGCAGATCATCAATACTGGTTAGAGAAAAGGAAAAGAGAACGGTCACTAAGTCGTGTAGCCTCACACTTTAGCTATGTTGTGGTAAGTGAATACATGACAAAGTATCAGGCTAGATATATAGTCAATAATAGAGCAATGCAGATCATGGATGAGAATGTCGATGATATGGATGTCATATGTGATTCTCTATGGACATCAATTTTGAAAGAAGAAGAGAAAGCTGAACAGGAAGCATTCTTGAAATTGTCTAAGAAGAGACACAGTTCAAAAGATAAAGGTATTTTCATTCATGATAACAAAAGTAAGAAAATAGAAGACACCGATATATCAGTTACCGAGGTAATTGATATCACTAAACAAAAGTAAAAAATAAAAATTTCACAGGATGCACCGGATCAAGTTAAGATCCACTTCCAAAAGAAAACCAATGATGATGCACTCATTGAGGACATCACTAACGGTGATCCTGATGATGAGGATGATGAAGATGTGACCATTGCACCATACAAAGATGAAGCATTAGACACTGCTAGTGTGCTCACATCACTACCGGGTGAACTACCTATACTTGTAGAGGTAGTTGAAATAATTTCACAAGTACAACCCGATGTGTCTCATCCTAAGCCAAATAAAGATACTACTAAGATTCAAGCACCCGAGCAACCTGCAGATACAAATGAGCCTAACAAACTAGAGGCACAGTCTACAGAAACTAAGGAACCAGAAGAAACAAATTCAATCGAGGTGAACCCACTTGACACTACAACCGAGACTCCCACACCATCTACCGAGGAGAAGAAGAAGGATGATATAGTGTCAACTGGGAAAGATACTTCGAGGAGTGAAGAAAAATCTATTGTCATAAGTGAGAAGAAGTCACCTCTTGGCGAGAAGAAGAAGAAGAAGAAAGCCAAAGGGATGGTCACCATTGATGAAGTTATCATTATACCAGAATGTGACCTGAGAACCCTAAGCCCCAAGGAACTAAGTAGGTATGGGGAATTATGTTCAAGGAAAGTGGCACAAGAGAAGTTAAGGGAAGAACAAAAATGTAAAGAAGTGTTAAATGATGTACAGGATATTCTACAACAGATAGTACCAAAAACAAATATTGATGAGAATACTCCCATCTTAGATCAACTTGCCACACTCACCAACAAAATCAATGCCCCTGATACAGATGCAGACAAAAGAATAGAAGAAAGGGCAGAATCAAAGATTTAGAACAAATTGGCAGAAAGGATTAGCACAGAAGTGGCACTACACAAGGTAAAATTATCTGAGGTCATTACCGAGGTAAAATCTATCACCCAAATAATCTGTCAACTTCTAATCAAGCTTTGTACTTCAGACACCTTCATTGTAGAAGTCAGTGAAAAGATAAAAGGTTTAGAAGAAGAGATAAAGTTAAGCACACAAGAAGCTATAGTCGAGCCAACTTCTTTCTTAAAGCATATTAACTGAGTTCAAGAACTCTGGCGGCTAATAGTAGACTTAAGGAAACAAGAAGGGCACATCACTGATCAGGTTACAGAGTTACAAAAAGAACTCACTCCCTACCTAAAATTTTTTTAAGCACACATTGTCAAAGATGGACAACTTGTGGCAACATGAGAGATTTCAATGTTGGATAATATCTTTGACATGCATGCACAAGTCAGTCTTGAGCATATTTCTCTTACCAACTTGAAAGAGGAATGGGACAACCTCTTGGAGTCTATAAAGAAAACCCATCCACACATTTTTGATAAGATGTAAGTATACATTATATATTTTTTTTGCATTTGGCATTATTATCCAAAAGGGGGAAAACCATGTATATGCCAAATAAGTGTACTTTGATATGTATATTACAAACTACCGGGAGCATGCACCAAGGGGGAGTACTCTGTACTTAGAAGTTTTTGTTGTGGATATGTATATGGTGGAGACATAAGGCATATATAGAAACATTTTGTTTATATACATTCAAAGTTTTGATACTAATGCCAAAGGGGGAGATTGTTAATCTCTATTGAGCATTTAAGGTTGTCATTAGTATTAAAGGATAGTAAATAGGTCGGTCGGTTACTTATATTGAGTTGGTCGATAACTAGAAGTAAGACAAAATAGTCGGTAAAGCCTTTACACTGAGCATCACATAGTTAATCGAGCACCAGTGACACCGACACCGATGGTCAGTAAACACCGAGCATCACAGTATACACCGAGCAGATTATACAGTGTTTACCAATGATCACAAAAAATGGCATAGTAATCTAAAATGGCACATTATTCTATGCAAATAGTTATAACAGATCGTAAAATGGTTTACCAAGATCAAGGAGAATTTATTGTAAATAGATACTCATTAAATGTAATGTTTATCTTATTGTAATAGTTGATCTAGGTTATTTTGCACTGTAGATCTTAGGGTTATGATTATTTTTGTAACCTAATTTTTGCTTAGGTGGAAAAATAGAACACTATATATTTTGTATGTTCACACCATTTTTATGAGGTTGGTGAACTAATATATATGAATCACATAGCACTTGAAGACATTGCCTATCTTCAAGACAATCAATTTAAATTGAGCAAAATAGAGCATAGAGGATATTGGATTGAGCAGAACTAGAAAAGGCTACTGAGCACAATAGAGTAAGAAACCATCACAGATAAGGTGATATTTTGATGAGCACTTATAGATCTATTTCAGACAATTGAGTTGTCAACTAGCAGATAATTACCTATTACTTTTTGACAATTGTGATAGAGTTTTTTTTAAATCTCTTAACAGAGTAGACTTAACAGTCTTATGTAAATCTCTTAACCAAGTACACACCTCATTAGTGTTGTTTAAATCCTATAACTAGGTAGATCTAGCTGATTTAATATGTTACTTCTAACAAGGGTTTCTACGTTACAAAAATACTTTTGTTATGTGATTGTCATATTGATTTCATGTTGTTTACTTTCTTAAGTTAACTAGATGATTGATTTATACAATTGTATTCAAGTTATTTTGATCATTTATCACATTATTCAGTTATAGATCAGAAAGTTTTTACAAGTAAAATTTTTTAAGACATTGATTCACCCCTCCCCTCTCAGTATCTATCTCTCCTAATTCCAACAGTATTTTATGAAGGAGAGATTGTTTCAAAATTGTTGAGCTCTCTACCCCCTTCTTACAAGAGAAAAGTTGTTGTTATTGAGAATATCAAAACCATTGTTGTTGTGACAAGAGACACATTATCTAGCGAGTTATTTTCTTTTGAAATGAGTGAGTTTTTTGATGCGTTACCCAAATTTGAATTAGCTTTTAAGGCTATTATCAAAATGAGACATGCTTAGATTAGATCAAGATGAATAATCTACAAGAAGAGTATCAAGTTATGAAAGGGAGATAAGAGAGACCAAAGAAGAGAAGAGTGGTTCAAGAATGGGAAGCACTACTAGAAAATTTTAGGAATAGTCCCAAGAGATAACTAAGAGGGGGGTGGGGGTGAATTAGTTATCTACAAGATTTAATTATTTATCCAATTAAGTATAGAATAACATTAAGCACATACACAATAAGATAACAGTTAAAACAACACCACAATTTTGGTTATGGGGAAACCCAAATAGGTAAAAACCCCGGTGGGAATTAGCACCCACTATAAACTACACTAGACTAGATAATGATCCAAGCTATTAGAAGATCTTACAACCCTGTTAGGAGTTGATCTTTACAATGCATGAAGTACAGTGACCTGTTCAAGGGTTGGACCTTGTTAGGAGTCTTTTACAAATAACCTTATTAAAGGTGAGGACACATTGTTCGGGAGCACACTACTCAAATGGTGAAGGCTGTAACCTTCTGCATAACAGATACACACTCTATATGGATCTTGGTAAACTAGAAAGTAGACTTGCTATCTTGATCAATTCCAATGAATAGCATAAACTCTCTGCTTCTTCACATAGATCTTCAACTGATGATTGATTGTCTCAGTACATTCACATCTTTTGCTTTGCCTTCTCAATCACACTTAGCAATCACAACTAATTGGCTATAAGTATCTTCCTCCAAATGATATAATCAAGTTGGCCTATTAGAACCTTTTTGAAATCATATTAGAGAAATAATATAAATCTTCAATAACATCTCCAATGGCTAAACTAAGCATACAACACAAAAAGGACCACACAACTCAATATGAGTAGATGCATCGCTTCACATAGTTGGCTCCACCAAATTAACTAAAACTTTATTCTCAAGTTGAAATACATTATGCGCTCTTAACTAAACATTATTAACTCATCTCCAAACATGAAACCAAACATGCATATCAAAATGATAGGTGCAACTACTAAGACAATATAAACATTATTGGCTCCATCAGATAAACTCAGGAAACTGTAACTAACAAATAGAAACATCATTACTCAACTTCAACTATACAATTGACTCTGCATCCATGAACATAGCATCATAAACATGTCTTTAATACAAATATAAACATGCAAGGATCCAACATAACCATATTGAAAGTCACATACAAAACTCTGCTTGTAACACTATCAGGAACACACTACTATTATAAACAACTGTACAACTGACTAGACTCAGAATCAACCTTTGTGTCTATGATATCATACCAATAACATATGCTCCAGGATCTCTACATAGAACTACAACACACACTTCTTACCATATGTTGTCATCAATGAAAAACATACAGTCAATACTGGCTTACTAGAAAATCTCCAACAATCTCCCCCTTTGGCATTGATGGCAACATATGGAATGAAAAACACCTCCAATCCAAATGTACAATTATTTTATAACATTCTCCATTTCCTCAACAAAAACTCCCCAAGGATAAATCCTCCATCTACTATTGAATGCTTTGAATATCAACTGCTACATATTCTTACTATATACTCCCCCTTTCTAGATTAAAACAACTGTTTTGTTTTTCATGACTATATAATCCCCCTTTGACATCAATGGTAAAGGATGCCAAAACAAATAAGCAAAGGTACTACTCCTGAAGTAGAGTAGTCAACCATTCATCAGTCACTCAGGACTGATGCACTACTGCAAACTCTAATCCAATCTAAGGAAGGGAATTACTCTTAGCTTCTCCCTGAGATAGTCAAATGTATCCTTCAGGAAAGGCTTTCTGAAAATATCTGCTAGCTGTTCTTTTGTATTCACATAATCTAATTTTACTTCTTTCTCTATAACTTTTTCTCTTAGGAAGTGATATTTTATCTCAATGTGTTTCAATTATTTGCATCCATCATAGGGTTCTTTGACATATTGATAGTGCTAGTGTTGTCACAATGAATAACAATAGGATAATCAATCTGGATTCCAAAATCTTTTATCATCTACTTGATCCACATAATTGTAGAACAATTTAATGTTTCTACTACATACTCTGCTTCTTCTATTGACTAAGAAATACAATTTTTCTTCTTGCTTGTCCAAGTAACTATTCTATCTCCAAGAAATACTGCTCCTTCTGAGGTGCTCTTCCTATCATCAACGCAACCTACCCAATCTACATCCATATACACATGAAGTTTTACATTCTCCAAATTAGGATACCATAAACCATAGTCTATAGTTCCTTTCAAATATTTGAATATCATCTTTATTGCCATAAGATGACTTTGTTTAGGTTCTATTGCAAAACTTCCAACAATACCAACTGCATTAGAAATATCAGGTCTAGATTGAGTAAGATATATTAGTTTACCAATCATAGACTTATATAGGGTCTTGTCTACTATTGTTGAATCATCTTCTTTTGAAAGCTTTCTTCCTATTATCATAGGGGTACTTAATGGCTTGCAATCATCCATCTTGAATTTCTTTAATATTTCTTTCACATACCTAGACTAATTAATGAAAATACCTTTGTCTGTCTGTTGTACATTCAATCCCAAAATGTATTTGGTAGGTCCAATCATGCTCATTTCAAATTCTCCCTGCATCTCTTTAGAAAATTATGCACTAATGGTGAAGGGTGCTCCCCTTAATACCACAAACACATAACAGAAATAGAGAAACAACAACAATATGCAAGAACAAAAAATTGGCTTCTTATTATCTCCACAAATGTGGAATTACAAACTTTCAGAATTACAATATGCAAAGCCACATGGGCATTCCCTTACAATATTCTGTAGGACAAAGCCTCAAACTATTACTCAGATCTACTATCCAGAACTATTCTGAATTGCCTAAGACAATAATACAGCCTTCCTTATATAGGCAATTTTCCACCGCCTGGGAAGGTTCCAAAATTTTAGCCAATAAGGCCGACCAAACTTAGAATTATTTTATTTTACATTTTATTACATCATAGTCGGCTCAAGATAACCTTTGAAACCTGAATAGAAATTTTGAAGAAAATTATTTTCTGCCATTTTTAGGTGGCCCAACTTTCGAAGACCATAAGTCATCACCAGTTGACCCGATTGGCTATTATAACCCCATTTCAAAAATGCCACGAAGTGCTCTACAGGCTTGATGCATGCAAGTGTCCGTCACCCAAATTTTTGACCTCATCTGAGGCCTCTAAAGCCTTCAAAACTGAGTTCAAAATTTCTGTACCCTGCTGCCAATACCGAAAATCTTCAATATCTTTCAATATACACTTGATCTGGCAATGAAACTTTACTGGCAGACTTATATGACCAAAATGAACCTCCAAGAAAGAAATCAGATCATTCTGAGCACATACAAAAATTACCAAAACTAGTAACTTTCCATAAATAGCAGCTCTGCACAAAATAGCCCTTATTGAATATAAAAATAGAAATATTTTTTTTTTTTGGGTGATGCAAGATTGCTCTTACACCCAAGATGCTCCTGCATCAGACACCCAGGGTAATTTGAGAAGTGACCCTGTCACGACTCAGGTGTGCAGAGGAAAACCAAGATGACTAACCTCCTCCTTTGTCAACCATGATGAATCTTCAACAGGTCATCCTTTCCACTTGACCAGATATTCTTCATATGTCCTGTTCCTTGTGCTTCTGCCAACATGACTGTCCAGTATATCTTCGATCTCCTTAGTGTCTGAACTAGTTGCTAGAATACTCCACTGTGCTGCTGTGATCTCATCTTCAACACCTCCTTCATGATACTCTGTCAGATCTGAAATGTTAAACACTGGTGAAATATTTAGCTCAGTAGGCAATTCTACCTCATATGCATTTCCTGAATCATGTTTCTTCAGTATCCTACATGGTCCAAACTTCTTCATTTTCAACTTTTTAGATGTACCAACTGGAAACCGCTGCTTCCACAAATGAACCATGACTTCATCACCAACATGAAATTTCTTATACCTCCTTTTCTCATCTGCCTTAGCCTTATACTATGCGTTCATCTTGGTAATATGCTTCCTCACCTCCCTATGGATGTTCTTCAAGTGTTCTGCAAAATCCTCAGCTTCAGCACTACTTATTTCTCCTTTATCTATCTTCCTCAATTCAGATGCATTTCTTGGACTACTTCCATATACAATCTGGAATGGTGATTTACCAATGCTCTTGTTGACAGAATTATTGTATGCAAATTCTGCCTGTGGTAAATTCAAATCCCATCCTGTCGGCTTATCTCCAACCAAACATCTCAGCAAATTTCCCAAACTCCTATTCACCACCTCTGTTTGTCCATCAGTCTGTGGATGATGTGATGAACTAAACTTCAAATCTATCTTCAACTTCTTCCACAATGTACACCAGAAATATCCAACAAAATTAGTGTCCCGATCTGAAACTATGGTCTTTGGCAAACCATGAAGTCTCACTACTTCTCTGAAAAACAATTCTGCTACATGAACAGCATCATTAGTCTTCTTGTAGGGAATGAAATGTGCAATCTTTGAAAATCTATCAACCACCACAAAAATTGAATCATGTCCCCGTTGAGTCCTCGGTAAACAAAGAACAAAGTCCATGCTGATATCCTCCGAAGGCTTCTTTGGTACGGGTAATGGCTGATACAACCCTGTATTCTGCTTCACTCCTTTCATCGTCTGACATACTCTGGAACTCTGTACAAACTTCTTCACATCTTGCTACAACTGTGGCCAATAATAATTCTCACTAACCAAACCAAGGGTTTTATCATGACCAAAATGTCCAGCCAATCCTTCGCTATGCTTCTCCTTGATGAGATTCTCCCTCATAGAACTTCGTGGAATGCACAACTGACTCCTTCTGAATAGCATATCATCCTAGATGATGAAATCCAACCATTTTGTCCTGTCTAGAGTAACAGGTTCTGTACAAGCTTTCCAAGCTTCACCAAAATTAGGATCCTCTGGATACAAATTCTTGAGTTCTTTGAACCCAACCACTTCAATCTGCATTTCTGTCAGCAATAGTTGCCTTCTGCTAAGAGCATCTGCAACCCTATTAGACTTTCCACTCATTTGTTTCAAAACAAATGTATAACTCTACAAAAACTCAACCCATTTCAAATGCCTTTGATTCAATTTTCCTTGACTATTCAAATATTACAAAGCTTGATGATCAATATACAAAACAAACTCCTTAGGAAGTAGATAATGTCTCCACTTCTTTAATGCCTGAACTATAGCATAAAATTCCTGATCATAAACAGAATATTTCTTCTTGGCATCATTTAACTTCTTGCTGAAATAGGCAACAAGTTTACCTTCTTGGCTCATAACAGCTCCTATTGCAGTACCACTAGCATCACAATCTACTTGAAACACCTTATTAAAATCTGGAAGTGCTAAAACAGGTTGTTTTGTAACTTTTTGTTTCAACAATTGAAAACTCTTTTCTGCCCCATTAGTCCACTTAAACTCTTTTCTATCCCCTCTCATTGTTTCAGTCAAGGGTCCACAAATACTGCTAAAATTTCTGATAAACTTTCTATAAAAGCTAACTAGACCATGAAAAGATCTTACCTCAGTAGCACTCCTTGGAGTAGGCCATTCAAGGATAGCCTATACCTTCTCTGGGTCCATTTTTAGACCTTCTCCTGAAACTACAAACCCCAAATACACCAACTCTTCACAAAACTGCACTTCTTCAAATTAATCAACAATTTCTCTTCTCTCAACTTCTCAAATACCATACGAATATGCACCATATGCTCATCCAATGTCTTACTAAAGATCAAAATATCATCTAGGTAAACAATGAAAAACTTACCCAAAAATTCTTTCAGAACCTCGTTCACGAGCCGCATGAAAGTGCTCGGTGCATTGGTTAGCCCAAAAGGCATGACTAACCACTCATATAGTCCTTCCTTTGTCTTGAAGGCAGTCTTCCATTCATCCCCTTCTCTAATCCAAATCTGATGATATCCACTCTTCAGATCTATCTTTGAGAAATACACAGCTCCACTCAAACAGTCCATAATATCATCCATTCGTGGCAATGGAAACCTATACTTGATTGTGATCTTGTTTATTGCCTTAGAATATGTACACATCCTCCATTCTCCATTCTTCTTTGGTGCTAATACTGCTGGTACAGCACAGGGACTTAGACTCTCACGGATCAATCCTTTCTGTAACAGTTGATGTACTTGTCTGTTCAACTCCTCACTTTCTGCAGGTGTTATTCTATGTGCTGCCTTATTCAAAAAACTCACTCCTGGGATCAAGTCCATCTGATGACTGATCTTCCTGACTGGTGTTAATCCATCAGGCACGTTATCGGATACGATATCCTGAAACTCATTCAACAAATCTGTAACTTCTACAGGAACATCTTCTACTTCCTCTTTACCAGCTTTTGGAATTAAAGCAAAACATACATGCTCATGCCTCATACCATCTAGGAAATTTCTTCCATCAAAAAAAGTTATCCTTGTATTACCACATACCTTTTCTTCAGTCTTCTTCAATGGTTTTAGCTTATGTCGCACTCCATCCTTTGTCAGGGAATAGGTATTCACACGACCATCATGTAATGCACATCTGTCAAACTGCCATGGTCTACCAAACAACATATGACATGTATCCATAGATATGATATCACATAATACCTCATCTTGGTATCCACCAATCTTGAACTTCACCAGGCATTGTTCATTGACCATGACCTTGTGGTCATCCTATACCCAGGCAATCCGATATGGATGTGGGTGTTTCTATCTTTTGAGCTTCAACTTTGTCACCATCTCTTCTGACACCAAATTTTCCGTGCTTTCACTATCGATAATCACATCACAACATTTACCTTCACACTTGCACCTGGTGTGAAACATGCTCCTCCTTTGCTCAGGTTCATTCTCACCACTCAACAGGACTCTTCTGTTAATCAATGTTTCTCCTCTTTCAGCATCTTCAAAATTTGATGATCTGGCATCTTCATCTACATGTGCAACTCTGGCCTAGCCTTCATTTCTCCTATCTATTCTGCCTTGGTGCTGAGGACATTCAAATGCCCTATGACCTTCTTCTCCACAGTGAAAAAATGTTCCATGGAAGCCACCTCTTCCAGATCCTTGTCCTCTTCCTCTTCCTCTCTGATCTCTATTATTCTGATGCTGGAAGTGATTCAAATTATTTTCTCACTGATTCTGACTGCTACTGGCCTCATCCTTCTTTTTCGGATCTTCATTTCAGCCACCATATGACCATCCACCAGATCGTCCACCGCGACCTCTTCCGTTTTGTCTTCTCTCAAACTTCTTGTTCAGCTTTTCCTCTACTTTTAGGGCAAACTGGTATGCCTCTTCAATATTGTTCATTCAAACCAGATTTTTCTCCTCCTGAATGCTTGGCCTTAACCCATTAAGGTATCGGGCAACTTTCTCCTTATCAGCTTCTACATGGCCTGTTCTGATGAGAAGTCGATAGAACTCCTCTGCATACTCCTGAACAGATCTTCCTGCTTGCTTCAAACTCTGCATTTTCTTCAGTAGGTCAAGCTCATAATCAATAAGAATGAACTGTCACTTCAATTTATCCACCATCCGATCCCATCTTGTGATTTTCTCCTTTCCCCTTCTATTTCACTCCAACTGAATCTCTTGCCACCATATCTTCGCATGACCTTTCAGTCTGGCCTTCACAAATTTGACCCTATCAGGATCCTCAACATCTTCATACTCAAAATATTTCTCACATTCATTGATCCAGTCGATCAATTCTTCTGGGTTAAGATTTCCAGAAAATGTAGGAACCTCAATCTTAGGTCTTTTCCCAATCTTAGAAATGGCCCAAAAAAGTCTTTCTTCCTCCTGGTTCACAATTTTGACTTCTCCTTCTTGATATTCTTCTTCAGCTTCATCCTCACTTTCATCTCTAACATTAAGATTCATTCCTCTATGAATCTCTTCTTGCAATGCTCACACTTGTCTCTGTAGTTCCCTAACCTCAGGTGTTACAACACCAGCTCTTCTGCCACGTTCCCTTCGTGGAGGCATTTTTGCGATGCACGCTAAAACCCTAACCACAATCCTCGTGCAAACTACCTCACAGTCGGTGATCTGTTTACACACTCAGGAACTCCTGCTCTGATACCACTTGGTGAAGGGTGCTCCCCTTAATACCACAAACACATAACAGAAATAGAGAAACAACAACAATATGCAAGAACAGAAAATTGGCTTCTTATTATCTCCACAAATGTGGAATTACAAACTTTCAGAATTACAATATGCAAAGCCACATGGGCATTCCCTTACAATATTCTGTAGGACAAAGCCTCGAACTATTACCCAGATCTACTATCCAGAACTATTCTGAACTGCCTAAGACAATAATACAACCTTCCTTATATAGGCAATTTTCCACCGCCTGGGAAGGTTCTAGAATTTTAGCCAATAAGGCCAACCAAACTTAGAATTATTTTATTTTACATTTTATTACATCATAGTTGGCTCAAGATAACCTTTGAAACCCGAACAGAAATTTGGAAGAAAATTATTTTTCGCCATTTCAGGTGACCCAACTTTCGAAGACCATAAGTCATCACCAGTTGACCCGATTGGCTATTATAACCCCATTTCAGAAATGCCACGAAGCACTCTACAGGCTTGAGCTGTGAAAGCGCCCGTCACCCAAATTTTTGACCTCATTCGGGGCCTCTAAAGCTTTCAAAAATGAGTTCAAAGTTTTTGTACCCTGCTGCCAATACCGAAAATCTTCAATATCTTCCAATATACACTTGATCTAGCAATGAAACTTTACTGGCAGACTTATATGACCAAAATGAACCTCCAAGAAAGAAATCAGATCATTCTGAGAACCTACAAAAATTACCAAAAATAGTAACTTTCCATAAATAGTAGCTCTGCACAAAATAGCCCTTATTGAATATAAAAATAGAAATTTTTATTTTTTTTTGGGTGATGCAAGATTGCTCTTACACCCAGGATGCTCCTGCATCAACTAAGCTTGTCATACCACCAAAATAATGTCATCAAAAAAAATAGCAACTAGTAATAATCCTTCAGGTGTCTCTCTTATGAATAAGTTACAATCTATTTCTCCTTTCTTGAATCTGATCTTTGTCAAGTAACCAACTAGTCTTACATGCCATGCTCTAGGGGCTTCCTTAAGTCCATATAGGGCTTTCTTTAGTCTGCATACCATATCAGGTGTGTTTGATAAACTAAATCCTTCTTGATGTTCTATGTAGACCTCTTCCTTCAACTCTCCATTTAGCAATGATGATTTGACATCCATCTGATATAATTTTAAGTTTTTGAATTTTTCATAGGCTAGAAATAACTTAATGGCCTCCAATATCCTTACATGAGAAAATGTGTCAAAATAATCAATTCCTTCTCTTTGTGCATATCCTTTACATACTAGTCTTTCTTTTTTTCTTATTACTGTACCATCTTCATTCATCTTGTTTCTGAATATCCACTTTGTTCCAATTACATTCTTGTCACTAAGTCTAGGGACCAATTCCAATGTATCATTCTTAACTATCTGATGTAGCTCTTCTTTCATTGTTTCATGCCAATCTGAATCATTACATGTATTGTCAACACTTAAGGGTTTAATTTGTGAAAGTATTAAACATATCGCTTCATCAACTGTTGAACATTTTGCCTTTGATCTTGTAATGACTTTTCTATTTTGATCTCCAATGATATCTTCTTTTGAATGGTATTTAGATGTAAATTCTGGAACATTGGGTGTGACTCTCTCATCTATCTTTTGTGATTCTTCTTCACTTGTTTTAGGATAATTGAATAATACATCAATGATGTCAAACATTTCTTCAAAAAATGTTTCTCTACTGATAGGACTAGGTTCTTCTTCAATCATAGGTGCATAATCGGGATATCTCTCTTGAATCATAAAATTTTCATTGATCTTTACATGAGCACTTTCAATGATCTTCTTCAATCTTAAGTTAAAACATCTATAAGCTTTTATTTTACTAGAGTAATTAAGAAAAATACCTTCATCGCTTCTTGCATCAAACTTACCAATAGCTTCATCTCTCTTGATGTAGCACTTGCTTCCAAAGATTCTAAAGTATTTTACTATAGGTACATTCCCAAACCATAGCTCATAAGGTGTCTTGTCTCCTCCTGGCCTTAATTGAATTCTATTGATAGTATAGACTATAGTATTGACTGCATCTCTCCAATAGCTATGTGCAACTTTTCCTTCAATCATGATAGTGTGTGTTGTGTCAAGTATGATCATATTTCTTCTTTCTGCAATTCCATTCTACTGAGGGGTTCTAGGTGCACTTAGCTATCTCTTTATCCCATGTTCTTCGCAATACTAATAAAATATGTCAGAGGTGAATTCTCCTCCTCTATCTAATCTCAGACATTTTATCTTTAATCCAAACTCATGTTCAACTTTAGCTTTGAATATCTTGAACTTCTCAAATGCTTCAAATTTATCTTTTAAGAACACAACCCACATCATTCTAGAATAATCATCAAAAAACAAAATAAAGTACCTTTCACCATAGTATGATCTTGTTTGAGTTGGTCCACATAAGTCTGTATGTACTAGATCCAATTTGTTCTCTGCTAAATGATGCTTTCTTCTGAATGAATTCCTTACATGTTTTCCCATCACACATTCCCTGCATATTGTATCAACTAGTTTTGCAATACTAGGGAGGTCTCTTACTGCCTTTACATTTCTTATCTTTTCTATATTGTCAAAATTGATGTGACATAGTCTTTTGTACCATAACCAACTATCATCTACTTTAGCGACAAAACAACTTGCTTCTGAATTAAGCTGAAAAACATTGACTTTTGTCTTTGAACCTAATGCAATCATTACTCCTTTTTTATTAATGATGCACTTATTGTTTTTGAATTCTAACTGATATCCTTTGTCAAGAAACTATCCAACACTTAGTAAGATATGCTGCAAACCATCAACATATTATAGAACATCATCAATGTTATTCTTTCCATGCAAGGTGATAGCTCCTCTACCTATGATAGGTTTAGGAGTGTTGTCTCCAAATATAACCATGTCACCTTTGTACTTATCTAGATGTACAAATCTATCTTTGTCTCCTATCATGTGATGTGAACAATCGCTGTCAATGATCTAGTCTATTCTGATGTCTTCTTGTGAAATTAATGCTAACTCTTGTGCTTTCTTTTCATCTTCAATATCCATTTCATCAAACATTTTCTCCATATCTTCAATAGCAATGAATCCAATTTCATCTTCTCCTAAATCTTCATCTGATACTCCATCTCCAGCATAGTAACATTCTTTTGTATACTTAGGCTTGAAATTATTTTTGAACTTCTTGACTCTCATAGGACACTTAGATGCAAAGTGACCAATCTTGTTACATGAAAATAATTTAAGTGGTAACTAACCTTCATATTTTCCTCTTCCTTTTCTTTCTTTCTTAGAAATCATAGCAATGAAATCATCTAGTTCTTTATCCTCATCTTCATCATCAAAGTTACCAAAATTGTTCAAAGATTTCTTACCATGGACTGAGGCTTTGAATGTTGTTTCACTTTTAGGCTTTGTCTTCAAACTTGATATCTTGAATGTTGAAATCTTTCTTATTAAGGTCTCTCTTCTAAATTCTTTTGAAATCTGCATAGTCTCATCTAGGATGCGTATCTTGCTCTCATATTCTACTATCAGAGTAGTCATCAATTTATCCATTATGTCTTCTTCTGAAATAACTCCACCATTGTTCTTGATTCCTGGAACTGCTTCATTAATTCTTTGATCATAGGCTTTGATGTTGTCTTCAAGTAGCATCTCCAAAGTATTATATATTTTCTTCCATATTTTTCTGCGTGCATTCTTGGATTGGATATCTCCTTCAAACATGTCTTCTAGATACTTCCATATTATGTAGGCTTTATCTACTTTCTTGATCTTTGAAAACTCACTATTAGATAAGGTTCTGATAAGGGATTCTTTGGAAAAAGGATTTTGAGTGAATATTTCATTTTTCTTAATAGTTGCATCATCTTTTGCAAGATCTAATAGAGAAGGAATCTGAACTTCTCGAGTAGCTACTTCAAAAATCTCAAAACCAATTCATTACAAATGTGTCATCATTTTTTTCTTCTAGTCTAGATAATTTTCTCCATCAAACTTAGGACTTTCTTTTCTAAAGAATGCCATCTGATCAACCTCAAGCTGTTAAACTTTCTCTCTGAGGCACTTGGCTCTGATACCAATTGTTAGGAATAGTCCCAAGAGATAACTAAGAGAGGGGGGGGTGAATCAGTTATCTACAAGATTCAATTCTTTATCCAATTAAGTACATAATAACATTAAGCACATAAAAAATAAGATAACACTTAACACAACACCACAATTTTGGTTACGGGGAAACCCAAATAGGTAAAAACCCCGGTGGGAATTAGCACCCACTATAAACTGCACTAGAGTATAATGATCCATGTTAGAAGATCTTACAACCTTGTTAGGATTTGATTTTTACAATGCATGAAGTACAGTGACTTGGTCAAGGGTCGGACCATGTTAGGAGTCTTTTACAAATAACCTTGTTAAAGATGAGGACAAACTGTCTGAGAGCACACTGCTCAAATGATGAAGGATGCAACTTTTTGCATAATCGATACACACTATATTTGGATCTTGGTGAACTGGAAAGTAGACCTTCTATCTTGATCAATTCCAATGAATAGCATAAAATATCTACTTCTTCACATAGATCTTCAACTGATGATTGACTATCTCAACACATTCGCATCTTCTACTCTGCCTTCTCAATCACACTTAGCAATCACAACTGGTTGGCTATAAGTATCTTCCTCCAAATGATATAATCAAGTCAACCTATTAGAACCTTCTTCAAATCATATTAGAGAAAAAATATAACTCTTCAATAACATCTCCAATGACTAAACTATGCACACAACACGAAAAGGACCACACAACTCAATATGAGTAGACATGTCCCTTCACACAGTCGGCTCCACCAAATTAACTAAAACTTTATTCTCAAGATGAAATACATTATGCACTCTTAACCAAACATTCTTAACTCATCTCCAAACATGAAACTAAACACATATATCAAAATGATAGGCACAACTACTAAAATAATATAAAAACTATCGGCTCCATCAAATAAACTCTGGAAATTGTAATTGACAAATAGAAACATAATTTCTCAACTTCAACTACACAAATGACTCTATATCCATAAACATAGCCTCATAAACATGTCTTCAACACAAATATAAATGTGCAAGGCTTCAACATAACCATACTAAAAATCGCATACAAAACTCTGCTTGTAACACTATTAGGAACACCACTGTTATAAACAACTGCACAATTGACTGCACTTAGAATCAATCGCTAGCATATGTTGTCATCAATGACAAACATATAGTCAATATTGGCTTGCTGGAAAATATCCAACAAAAAAGAGAATATCAAATGGATCTGGTAAGTACAGAGGAAAAATCCCCTTTAAATTATTTTTTTGTAAAAGATAACACATTATCCCTCTAGATGTCCAGAGAGATTTCTTATGTATAAGTTTGATAAGTCTAAATATGAGAAAAAGTTTTATTATGTTGTTGATAATGAAGGATTCATTGATGATGAATCTAATAATGTTAAGAGTGAAGATGAATTAGTATATATTTCTAATAAAGATGATGAATCCAAACCAGTAGATCCTATGTCTAACAATTTGTTTATGTGTGTTTTTGAGGAAAAGGTATTAGATGCTCAAGTTATCAAAATGGATGAATGGATTATTGATAGTGGTTTCTTTCACCATATGAATGGTCAAAAGGATTAATTATTAAGACTTGAGAGGTATGGTGGTAGAATGGTAAGATGGGTTCATAATTCTAGTGGCATGATTTGAGGAAGAGGATCTATCTCTTTAGATGGTAAGACTACTATAGAAGATGTGTTGTATGTAGAAGGTCTGAAGCACTGTATTATCACTATTTGACAAATGGATAGAGGTTAAAGATTTCATTTCAATGATTATAGATGAAATATTGTAAACGATTGTGGAATAGAGATTTCTATTAATTCAAAAACAAAAAGGTAATGTATTCCATTTGAATAGTGGTCAAAATACTTGTTTGGTTGCACAAATTGATGAATTTATTTTGTGGAATAAAAGGTTATGTCATGTAAATTTTGACAATATTATGACATTGAGATCTAAGAATGCTATTAGATATTTTCCTAAAGTGAAGAATCATATCAATTTCACATGCAATAAGTGCCAACTAGGTAAGAAAATAAGAACTACTTTCAAATCTAAAGTTAAAAATTCTAATGGTTTTCTTGATCAAGTACATACTGATTTATGTGAACCTACAAAGATAAGGTGCATGTAAGGTGATATATATTTTATGTTACTAATTGATGACTATACTAGAATGGTTTGGGTTACTTGAAAGAAAAGTGTGAAATGCTTGATAAGTTCAAGATCTTTAAGAATCTGGTTGATATTGAGATGGGATTAAAGTTGAAGTGTTTGAGATCAAATCAAGGTGGTGAATTTACATCAAGTGATTTCAAATACTTTTGTGAAAGACATGGAATCAAGAGGCAGTTCTCAAGCCCACTGAGACCACAATAAAATGGATTTTTTTAAAGGAAAAGTAGGTCAATTCTTGATACTGCAAGAACTATGATGATGGAAACAAAAGTTCCATAGATGTTTTGGAAAAAGGTAGTGAGCACTTTAGTTTAAACTCTTAATTGAGTAAAAATAAAAAAGAGTTATAGACAAGACACCCTATGAAATTTGGTGTGGGGATGTTCCTACTGTCAAATAATTTAGGATCTTTGATAGTTAATTCTATATCACGATAAATGGGGACATCTAAAATTTTGATGTCAGATATGATGAAGGCATATTCCTTCGATACATGACAAATAGAAAGGCCTATAGATGTTATAAAAAAGGTTGAAAAGGATGGTAGAAAGTGCAATTGTAAAAGTGGATGAAAGCATTGAAAGTTTATCCAAGTCAAGAGGATATGATTTTGATGATCAAAATTCCATGTCAATCAAGAAAGATCAACAAAAGGGATGAAGCCAAGTCCAAGGAGATATGGTGATTAACATTGATGAATCATTTACAAGTGAAGAAGATGAAGGAAAAAAGTTTGAAGTAAGACCAAAAACACCAAGGTATGTAAGATTAAATCATTATAAAGATCAAATCATTAGAGATAGGAAAAAAGGTGTTTAGATAAGAAGGATAATTATTGATGAACATGTATGCCTAATCTCAGTAGTTGAGTCAAAGGATGTCAAGGAAGATTGTAAGGATAAAATTGGTACATCAAAATGAAAGAAGAGTTGACACAAATTGAGAAAAAAATACTTGGATCCTTGCTCCCAAACCTATAGATAAAAATATTATTGGCACCAAATGGATATTTATAAATAAGGTAAATGAAGATGGAGAGCTTGTGAGGAATAAAGAAAGATTTTTTTGTAAAGGTTATACACAAATGCAAGGTATTGATTATGATGAAAATTTTGCACCTATGACAAGATTGGAAGTGGTAAGACAATTTTTTGCATATGCTACTCATAAGAAATTCAAAGTTTATCATATGGATGTCAAATCATCTTTTCCTGAATGGATAATTGGAAGAAGAGGTATACTTTGAAAAACCATATATATTTCAGTTGATTGATCAATAAGGCATGGTATGTGTAAAAGGATAAAATGTGGATGGGGTCCTAGAACAATGGTTTGCACATAAAAGAGACCCCAAAGCCAATATTTTAAACTTACATGAAATTGTATTGATATGAAAAGTAAATGTAGATGATTAATACTGAAATTAAGAAATAAAGGTACTTACCTCTAAAAAATAATCAGCTAAAAACCCTATCAAACGATCTCAAAAACTATTGATTCTTGCACAATTGAATTGAAACTACGAGATCTAAAAAACTCAGAAATATTTTTTTGAGATGGTATCAGATCGACTTTGACCTTCATAAAAGGTCAAAGGCTACAATTTTATTCTAAAGGTCGATTTTGACTTTGTTCATAGATCTCAAAAGTTCACTGAAAATGGTATCCAAATCCAATCTCAGATCCAAAATTCCACACCTGTACCTACAACAAAAATGGTTTTATTTTTTGGGGGGGAGGGGTTTGCCTCAGTCAAACCCCAATTTAGGAATTAACCTTGAAATTGAATTGAAATTGCTGGAATAAACAAAGTAAATGGAACAATTCACCTTGCTTGAGTTGAAACCCTTGTGGAGGATTCAAATCCTTGAATCAACAAGAATGGATGAATGTAGAATCAAATGTAGGATGTCTCCAATCAATTGTCTTTAGATCTTCAACACCAATCTTGAATGGATCTTGAATTTGCAAGAGGCTTGAATGGAAATGGAGGAATCTTCAACAAGAGAGCTCCATAGAGCCTGAATCCTTCAATGGCTTCTAATGGATATCCTTGATGAATTGAATGCTTGAATTCTTGAAGGCTTGAATGCTTGAACTTCTTGCTTGCTTTCACTTGAGAGCTTGATCATGAAATTGGATTGAGAGAAATGAGATGAGAGAGGAAGGCTCCCTTTTATAGTGATCTAGGGCACAAGAGGGGCCTCGTAGAAAATAATAATTAAGGGCCCATGGTACAAAACTCTAGAGAGGTGCACATGGAGAGGAAATTAAATTAAATTCTTGACACAAAAATGTAGGAGGGGACCACCCTTAATATAGAAATAAAATAATTATTTAAGTGCCTTGTCACAAAATTTAAGGTAAGGCCAACCCCAAAGTTAATTTGAGCATTAGGCAAAAACTCAAGAAAGCCTAATCTCCTATAATAAATTAGGATTCCTATATAAATATCGAGAAATTTCCACCTCAAATATTAATTTGAGAATTCAACACTTAATCTGAGAAATAGTGTCCCCGAAGAGGGAAAAGACAAGATTTTGATGAAATCCTGAAACTGGAAGCTAACCCTGAGGATCCCGGACACTAGGGTCAAGGAAGAGGTTGACCTTGACCTAGGTCAAGGTTGAGGTTGTCCCTAACCTAGGTTAGGGTCAAGGTTGACCTTAACCCTGAGGTCAAGAATCTCAGGTTCATAGTCCAAAATGCCAGGAAACTGCTAGGAAGAAGTGGAAAATGGGGTAGAATAGGAGAAAAAGCTAGATCCAAGTCAAGTACCCATTCAAGGTGTTCAACATGACCCTAAACCACTTACTCGAAGGGATAAACACTCTTATCATGGAAGTGTTTCCATTTTAAGATGATTCATTAAGCCCTCACTTTAGCAAGAGTATGGACTCAATGCAAACTCTTGGTAAAGGAGCTCACAAAGAAAAAGATAATCTTATTGAAATCAAAGGGACAAAGGAATCCTCAAGCCCCTAGAGACTCAAGTCTTCATCAACTCCAAGATTGCAATAAGAGAGATATCACTAGAGAAAAGAGAGAAAATGAGAGAGAGGAGTGGTTAGCTTGCCCAGTGAGATGTGTGTATCTCACTGTGAACCACAAAAGGATAGGATGGCCCACAAAGAAAACACTTGATAGTCACCCCATAAAGTTGTGTGCCTTCTAGCAGCTTTGTGCATGTATTTAGTGCATCTTCTGATGGCTTTTATAAAGTACCCATAGATCCACCTTCTTGTATCACCATGGAATATAAAATGCATGTCTCCTCAGGATTTAGCAACTTATGTGTGTTAGCTTTGAAAGATTTAGCATATTGAAAATGCGTGTCTTTTTAGGATTTAGCAACTTATGTGCATTACCTTCTGAGATTTAGCATGCTACAAAACAAAAAGGTTAGAAAAAAAATACATAATATAAAATGAGGGAGGCTATATATGCATCCCTTCCTTAATATGGAAAAAACATACTATTTTGACATGCTAAGGAAAAAAAAGAACAAGGATAAAACCTTCTTCAAAATCAAGACAATATCCATAGACAACACTCAGTCCAAGCCAAGAAGGTCACAGCTCCTATGAGGCCATGGAAGGGACAAATGCAAAGAGATATCATGCAAGAAGTGAAAATGTAACCCCTGTGAGGGATAGCACACTGTTCAATTTCCAATGTGAAAGATTTATCAACCATGGAAATCCAATGTTAAACAATGAAAGAGCTTGTGATCAAGGACAAAGATCCTCAATGAAAACCAAAATTTTCATGTATGATTGGATATCACATAATAGATAGATACATCTTAACCAAGGGAACAATGGATCTTGAAAAGATAGAAAAGAAGGCGATGAAATCCTTGCCCCCCAAGTGTAGGAACAAAGATGGAAAGGGACCTATTATATCGCTCACAACACTATACAAGACAATGAGCCCCCAAGGATTAGGCTAACATTGTTTACATAATGTGGAGCTCCATAATAGGAACATAGATGTTATTTAGAGAAAATAGGATTGAAATATAACTCATTGCCACATGATATAGAAATAACATTACTATCAATGAGATGCCTAATCTTATAATGTAAAGCCCGACATTCATTAGTAGAGTCATCATGAAATATATGATATAAACAAAAAGGAAGAGTCTTCAAGTGTGAACTATGTTTCTTTTTGCGTTTAGGTCTAGTAATCATCTTAGCACAAAGGAGTTTAGGCAAAAGAACTTCTTGGTCAAATTCCTTCATAGGTTCATTATGTTTTGAAGTGTTATTTGAGATGTTAACATTGATTTGTTGGTGAGGATTAAATCCTAATCCATAAGAATGCTCATGCCCCCCAGTGTGTAAGGGAATTTGAATTCCCTATTTATGTTTACCACATCCTTGAGCATTAAATCATTGTTTAAGAAGGAAATGATAACCAGGACCATAACAAGAAGCCATATCAGAAGGAGTCAATGGAACTTCAATAGTCACTATGTCATCATTAGTAGGTTTGATAGATCCATTGTGAGTAGAAGCAGTGACAAAGTTATTACAAAGGGTTTTAGAAGTAAAAACTCATTCAAATTCTCTTTGTTTCTTCATAAAATCAAGATCATTAGCCTTATACTCTCCAATAAAGGTAGGAGTAAAATCCAAGGTTCCCCAATCATCACCAGGAAGAGCATTAGAGGAGGAAGGATTACTATTAGGAATAGGAGTAGTATGGGTTTGAATATTAAGACAAGTATTAGGTGCATCATCCGCGTGAAGTGTATACATCTCGTTGTTATGTATAAACTTGACTTTACGGTGAAGGGTAGAAGGAACAACATGCATCTCATGCAACCAAGGTCTACCCAAAATAAGATTATAATTGAGAGCTCTAGGCATAGCATGAATAGGTGTATTCAGGATGACTGATCCTACTTTGATAGGTAATGTAATGATGCCTAAAGTCTTCTGATAAATTTTATCAAAGCCACGTATAGGAACATTGCTAGGTTGAATAGTTGAAAGATCAACGTTAATCACTTTGAGCATGTCCATGCTACAAACATTAAGCCCAGATCCGTTATCAATCAAGGTCCTATGAATGATACTTTTATTGAATGTTATAGAAACCATAAGAGCATCATATTGATTTTTAACTTCTTTAGAAGGTAAATCTTTTTGAGTAAATACTATATCAGGAGGACCCAAGGTAGCATGCATGCATTGTAAGAAGTTATTGATGTTCTCTTGATTAGGAGGTGGAGTGGAAAGAGTTGCTAGAGATTTTTAAAGGCTTCATGGTAGGTAGGTGAAGTTTGAAGAAGCTCCCATAAAGAAATCTTGGTAGGAGTATTTTGCAATTGGGTTATCAAATCATACTCCTTGCTAGGAAGATAGGGTGGAGGAGGAAGAAGAGGTTGAGAAGGTGGCAAAGAAGTAGAAACCACTGGATTAGGTTGAGGGTTATTCCTTGTATGATAAGTGTGAGCTATAGAATCTTGATCATTGAAAGACTCCATAGGTTTACCTTTGATAGTAAGGCAAGGACAACCTTTGATAGTTAACAAGGGTTTAGGATAAACCATTTTAGTTGTCTCAACACTACAAATAGATTCACAAGAAGGAAGAAAAGAGGACATCCTAGGAGAAGATGAGGTAAGATCTTGATTCTCCATAGGATCATCACTAAAAGGGAGAGCATTAAGGGAATTCATATCATTCTCCACTAATGCCTCATCACTAGAAGGAATCTTAAATGGAGGTAAAGCATTTATAATGTCATCTTCTTTCACTAAAATGTCTGCATTAGGTGAGTGTATTTTAGAAAGAGATTCAACATCATGTATTAATAAATTACCCTCTTGTATCAAAGATTCTTCATAAGGAGGGGATAAATCAATGTCTTTATCCAAGGGTTCATCGCAAAAGCACATTGTAGGGTTGCCATAATTCTCTAAAACTTGATCCTTAGAGGGGGAAGAAGGTAAATTATATTCTAAAGTAGGCTCATAGAAAGGACATATATTAGGAGAAGAATTAACATCAATCCTCAACTCATCTCCATAGAGATAAATATGATGGAGATATAGCCTAAGGTCATCTTCTTGCTCTAATATATCCTTATAAGGTAATTCAAAAGAGGACAAAACAACATCACATGCACTAGATGAAGTCTTGCTAGGTGTAATGCCATGCAATGGTAAGGTAAGAGGAGGATGTTGTGTAATCCCAAAAGTGTTGGAAAAAATTTTAAACAACTTGTGCAACATGATAACAAATAGATCTAGATATATCCAAATGCATTCAAATGAAATTTGAAAAAGAAATCAAACACAATAGGGTATCTAATTTCACAAAAGAAAGAGTATTCGTAAAATGGGTTCACCAAAATGTAATAGATAAAGGTGAACACACAAGATAATAGAAAGTGAGATCTAACACAATAGAGCATCTAAATCCACAAAAGAAAGGGGTAAGTATGTCGGGTTCACCTAAATGTAAAAGGAAAAAATGTGGATGGGGTCCTAGAACAATAGTTTGCACATAAAAGAGACCCCAAAGACAATATTTTTTACTTACATGAAATTGTATTGATATGAAAAGTAAATGTAGATGATTAATATTGAAATTAAGAAATAAAGGTTCTTACCTCCGAAAAATAATCCGCTAAAAACCTTGTTAAACGATCTAAAAAACTATTGATTCTCGCATTCTTAAATTGAAACTGTGAGATCTACAAAACCCAAAAATATTTTTCTGAGATGGTATCATCTATCGAATTTGACCTTCATAAAAGGTCAGGCTACAATTTTATTCTAAAGGTCGATTTTGACTTTGTTCATATATCTCAGAAGTTCACCGAAAAGGGTATCCAAATCCAATCTCAGATCCAAAATTTTGTACCTATACCTGCAAGAAAAATGGTTTTGTTTATTAGGGGGGAGGGGTTTGCCTCAGTCAAACCCCAATTTAGGAATTAACCTTGAAATTGAATTGAAATTACTAGAATAAACAAAGTAAATGGAACAATTCACCTTGCTTGAGTTGAAACCCTTGTGGAGGATTCGAATCCTTGAATCAACAAGAATGGATGAATGTAGAATCAAATGTAGGATGTCTCCAATCAATTGTCTTTAGATATTCAACACCATTCTTGAATGGATCTTGAATTTGGAAGAGGCTTGAATGGAAATGGAGGAATCTTCAACAAGAGAGCTCCATAGAGCTTGAATCCTTTAATGGCTTCTAATGGATCTCCTTCATGAATTGAATGCTTGAACTTCTTGCTTTCTTGCACTTGAGAGCTTGATCATGAAAGTGGATTTAGAGAAATGAGATGAGAGATGGAGAAAATGAGAGAGGAAGGCTCCCTTTTATAGTGATCTAGGGCACAAGAGGGGCCTCGTAGAAAACAATAATTAAGGGCCCATGGCACAAAACTCTAGAGAGGTACACATGGAGAGGAAATTAAATTAAAGTCTTGACACAAAACTCTAGGAGGGGACCACCCTTAATATAGAAATAAAATAATTATTTAAGAGCCTTGTCACAAAATTTGAGGTAAGGCCAACCCCAAAGTTAATTTGAGCATTAGGCACAAAACTCGAGAAAGGATAATCTCCAATAATAAATTAGGATTCCTATACAAATATCGAGAATGGCCCACCTCAAATATTAATTTGAGAATTCAACACTTAATCAGAGAAATAGTGGCCCCGAAGAGGGAAAAGAGAAGATGTTGATGAAATCTTGAAACTAGAAGCTAACCCTAAGGATCCCGGACCCTAGGGTCAATGACAAGGTCGACCTTAACCCTGAGGTTAAGAATCTCAGGTTCATAGTCCAAAATGCCAAGAAAATGCTAGGAAGAAGTGGAAAATGCGGTAGAACAAGAGGAAAAGCCAGATCCAAGTCGAGTACCCATTCAAGGCATTCGACATGACCCCAAACCACTTACTCAGAGGGCTAAACACTCTTATCATGGAAGTGCTTCCATTTTAAGATGATACAATATGTTTAGTGAAGAAGGCCCAATATGGACCGAAAAAAGCTCCTAGAGATTGGTACTCAAGATTAGAGAAGTATTTATTTATGATTGTTATTAAAAAGTATAATGATGATAGTAATTTATAATTTAAGATTGATAATGAGGAAATTCTAATAGTTGAAGTTTTTTTTAATGGCATTATCTTCGGGGGTAATGTTCTATGAATTCCACATTCACATTAAGTGTGTGCCAAGTGTGAGAATCCTCTAAAGGAGGAATAAGATAATTTATTTAAAAATGAAATGAAAGAAATGAGTTGTCCTCCCACTTGGACTAGAGGAAAAATTACAATTTAGGATACCTTGGCTTATCCATATTTAAATAATACAACAAGGAAAGATTATAAATTATAACAGACAAGCTAAGTCAATATTTTTCCATACAAATGTAAAATAAATTTGAGATGTCCATGATAGGAGAAATGAAATTATTCTTGGGTTTACAAATTACTCAATCAAATGAAGGAATATTTGTATCCTGGGCTAAGTATGTGAAGGAATTGATGAAGAAATTTGTTTTTGATGACTCAAAACTAGTAGGTACACCCATGGTGACTGGATGTGTTTCCATATTTTAGTCCCCATATGTAAAATTGGCTTTTAGGTCTGAAGAAACTAAGTGTCAATTTCTTCTTTTTTTTAAAAATGTGTCCTACTACCTCAAGGGTTATATCCTTATAGTCTACTTTATACCTTATTGTTGAGTTGGGATATTAGAAAAAATAGGTATTCATGTTCGGTTAAGTCTTCCAATTAGTCCAAGTTCAAAGTTCTAAGTCCCATTATAATTAGTTACATTAGTGGAAAAGGTCAAAGTTTCGAAGAAAGTACCAAAGTGTTTCATTGTGGGAAATTGGAGTTCAAAGTGCTAAAGGTGGTAGAAATGGAAGCCTCATGATAGAATTACTAAAACTCTGAAGAGATGTTTGGAACCACATTGTGTGAAGTCATGGGTGGAATGAAATATGAAAAAAGAATTTTACTGTTTGATGAATGGTGAAAATCTTATACCTTGGTAGAACCCCCTTTTTTCAGGAAAAGGATGTCCAAAGTACACATTCATCAGAAAGTGAAATGGGGAAGTACAATTATTGAAATATCAAAAAGGGGAAGTCATGGATGTTGCTATTCGAAATTTGCAAAGTGGAAGATGGGTTTCACAAAAATTTCATTGTAGTTGCTCCATCGACGAATTCTGAATGTGTGTGGTGAAAAACAATTCAAGGTTTCATACTTATATATTAGATATTAGATTCATTGGTGATGTCCAAGTTATTATTAGATTATGTTGAACAGTGATGGACCTAACTGCGATGCCATGAGGTTTGCATAAGAATATGCAAAATCCCCCCTAACAAAGAGAATAGGAGTCAAGATTAGTGGTGTTGAAATGCCAATTTCAAAACTTTTGATGCAAGAGCATCTCGGGTCCTTGGCAATCCTGTATCACCAAAAATAATTTTGAGTTTTCTATGTTTCTCAGTTCCTTCTTTGACCGAGTTGGCTTGGTAGTTCTCAGTTCCTTCTTTAACTTAGTTGGTCAGTTATTTCCTGGCACTCGGTTAAACTTTCTTAAACCAAGTAGTTTATTTTGGTTTCCTGTTCAGGCTGACTTGTGCATTTAATTGTGGTCATGGAGTTAATGTTGGTATCAATCATTGGGAAGTGTGTGGACCTAGATCTAGCCATTCCTTCTACTAATGATGGATCTAAAGGCTGACTTGTTTCGGTAGCCTCTTGTATAATTGTAGTTGTTGGTTGTAGTTTTAGGAATCCATTTTAGAAGATTAGTGGTATCAGTTAGAAGATATTTTCTGAATCCTCACATGTTGGAGGACTTTTGTTATTGAATTTAATGTATTTGCCCTAATTGGGAAGGCCTTATAGCACAACATGTATGGATCAACTGATGAATAATATATGACATTTGTTCTGTATTATCTCTCACTTGTGGTGTAATTGCTTCAGTCTGTGATCTATGCAAGGAGGATTTGGATTAGGGTGTGCCTTTAGCCCCTCTTCCCAACCTACCTTGCATCAACTTTGTATAACAACAGTTGATATTTCGAAACACTAATTTTTGAAAATCCTTGTTGATGCAGGTTGCTCATCATTTACCAAAGCATTAAATGTATGAAATGATTAATTTGTTGGGAATGTATTGTTCAACATTCAATACATTTAATGCCATTCATTTTTTTATCCACACCTTCCTGGTTAGAGAGCTCCCTAGAAAAGAAAAGAAAGAAGGAAGAAGATAGAATGCTTTCCTAGAACATGACAGATAAATTTTTAAAGAGCCCTCCTACCCCTCAAAAAAAGAGGAAACCCACAATACTAGTTATCTTAGGGAAGGATAGGAAAACGAGGCATGTGGCTATGGAAATTTCATAGATTGAATCCACTGATAAACTAGCTCACATGAATGCTTCTGAATTCATGATAACAAGGATTGATGTTGGACCTCCTAGGCATGAGAAAACTATTCAAATTTGGGTTTTCTCCCACTAGTAGGTGAAGGAGAAACTAGACAAAGATAAGTAGGAAAAATATAGACTTAAGGAAATAGTTTCCTAGCTTTCTAAGTATCTCAGAGAAATCCTCATGCCTCTTTCATCCAAGCCAACAAGCTCTTATTGTTTTATCCTAGATCCAACATCAAGCGAGAACCAAGCCCTGATTACCTAGTTGCAAGAAGATAGACACATGGTGAGGAATGGTAGAGACTAGATAGAGGATCTAAAGGTCAGAGGACTACCCTTGGTTGAATTCCTTGGATCTCATTACAAGGTCCTTTTGAAGACCAGGGACAACATAAAAAATGATACCATGATTATCAAGGAGAAGAAGATCCTTATAAACAATTATTTTCAATTCTTAGAGAATTTATGGATGTGAAAGTATAGAATACAATCAAGTAAATGGATTTTTGGAATTGCCTAATCTGCCAATGCAAAAATGGATGTTATCTTTGAATTTCAAATGGAAATGTGTGAATAAAACTCTAAAATACCTAGGAGAATTGGTAGATGCTTTGTATGAACACATTTAGAAATAGAAAAATATTACATTGGTCTAGGATGTTCCTCCTACCAAGGCAAAGGGAAATATGTCATTGACATCAATAGAATGATGGATACTTATCAAGATAACATCAGCATAATGATCATTCCATCTATGTGTCAGAAGACAAAGCTTCAATAGCTTACTCAAATTGATGCCGTGTTATCCCTAATTAGTCAAGAACTGTGAGGCTATGAGGAGAAGTTAGAAGGCATGCAAGAAAATTATTTCTACTCGACTACCAAAAATGATAATGTCAAAGTATTAGAGGATGAGGAGATTGCATGTGTCATTATGGTACTTCAAAAATACAAATCTAGCCAAAGGGCCTCGACAAATGCATCACTTGATAAAGAGAAAGATGATAAGGATACATAGCTATTATCATACTTATTCTTCTATTTTTTCTCTCTTTTTTTATGGTGACATATGTCATGACATTGTTTCAGTTAATTTTCAAGAATTGTTGTTCTAACCATCATGGAAGACGAAGGGACTATTTATATCCCCATTGAACATTTTATCGAGGATCGACAATTCTTGGTGAAATTCCCCCTGTTGTTGGGACAACTGAGTGAGACTCAAATTTTAAGTCATAATTGCTTCTCATTGAGTTATTGTTATTGTTCTTTATTGTGGAATGGGTGAATAATGGATTATTGGAATAAATTAGTCATTGATGTCGAATTTCTTTTTTTTAATATGTGATTATAAGGTGATTTGTGAGTCACTATTTATTGTTTTCTCCTATTATATTCATTTTGATCGATAAATTTATATCACTTGTGGGAATAATATACATGTAATTTTTAGGGTCGTGGAGGTGCATTTGCAAAATTCATTATGGCCTAATGTTATGTGTTTTGGTTTTCATGGTCATGAAAATTGAGGCACATCTGTATAAATTAGTTGCATTATTTAAATGGTTGCATATTTGTTCATGAATGTCTCATAGTGACAAATATTCTTTTGAAGACTCTTTTTCTCTCTATTTAAGAGCATACCTAATCATTTATTGAAAATAATAAAAACATGTTCATTCAATATCTATTTCAGAGAGCTGTCCATGTCATTTCAGAGATTGGGATAATTCAAATGTCTTTCAACTATTCATTAATAAAGAAGTCTTGTGAGGGGTTGAGTCAATATTATTAAAGAATAATATATTAACTAACATCTATTTTTGGTGACTCTTTTGGGGAGAGGAATAGATTAATATTAGTTTCCTTGAAATGAGGATGTGATGGTTCTCCCTCATGAGAATATTTTTCCAGTGCTTCAAACAAACCTAGGATTTTGAGATAGCTAAGAAGATATCATCGGTTAGTTGAATACCCATTCTTGGAGGATGCAAAGAAGTGTTGGAGAATACAAGAGGATAAGTATAATCTTGGAAAGAAAGGAGGAATCAGTAGAAAATTTGTAGTTTCTCTTGTAACTTAGGTAACAATTAAGAAATGCTCAGAATCAAGCTCCATTCACTATACATGGAAATAGGCATTAGAAAGAAAGAGAAAGAGGTTGATAAATAAATCCTTCTTTTTCAATTCTAGATACCAGAAGATATACCAAAAGTGCATGGAATAAGGGAGAGATAGACCAGGTATTTGAAGAGCTTAGTAAGGTAAAATTTTCTTTAACAAGGATAATTCATCATAGTAGAAGCATACCACCCATTCATCTGAAGAGGAAGAAATTTTACATCTCCCATCTTCCAAGCACTAAATCTTCATGGAGTTACAACACCAATGCAAGTTAATTTTAAACTTGTACCCTTTAATCTACCTAGAAGTATGGCTCAGTTAGTGCCATGGGGAGAAGTTATAGGTCCATTTAATCTGTCGGGGCATAATGATCTTCCTCACGGGTTGAGAAATAATTATTTGAGATTCATTCAAGATGGAAAAGAATCTCCCAATGAACATATTGATTCATTTTTTGTTTCTTGTGGAGTACTCGTAATACAACAAGAAGATATGATGGTCTTCCTATTTGTGGAGACACTTGTTGATGAAACTATTGATTGGTTTTGTCATCTACCTTCTAGATGTATTATAGATTAGGACACTATGAGGACAAGATTCGAGGCTAGATTCAAGAGTGTTGAAGATGAGCACTCCTTTCTAGTACAATTAACCTAGATCAAGAAGGATATCTCCATACCCATGCGAGAGTTTTTGGCCAAGTTCAAAAAATTAATTAATAAAATTTTGGTTGCTAAGAGGCCTACTACAGATAATAAAAAATGTTTCTACTTGAATTCCATGTCTCTTGATATCAAATTCCATTTGAGAAGGGCACATGTAGCGAATTTAGTGGACTTTCAAACCATTGATATTGGCTTAGAGGATGACTTCATCATGGATAGAAAGTGGAAGAAGATTTTATAGGCTAGGAGCAATAATAATAATAACAACTCCATAGAAGCCATGTTGAAGAGAATGATGAATGATATTATAGCTCCTAAGAATTAGTTGCAAAAGGCTAATCACTCACTTCACCAACCTTATCAAGAGTTTTTGAAAAGAAAAAATGAAGGAAGCCAATTGTAGCTTTCTCCTACTCAACAACGACTAGCTATTGAAGCTCCTCCAAATTCTAAAAAGGGAAATATGTGCGCCTTTCATCTACCAACTGATCATAGTTGAGAGACTTGTCCTGATATGGATAAATATATGAAAATGATCACCAATAATGAAACCCTAGAATATACCTCTAGAATAGAAACAAACTCCAATTTTAATGGCAACTCTAAAAATTATTACCTAGAGTATGAATTAGTTTCTAAGAGAAGAGGTGAGTGTTTTTATACCATGGATGAGTTTGAAATGGATGTCTTGACAAGGAATCAAAAATGAAATCAATAAGGAGTATCAATACTAAAAATAAATAGCATTTCTACACCCTCATTCTCAAAGACACTCATTCAATCAATTTCTCCTTAGAATGATATGGATACTCATGGTAAAGATTCTAACCTTTTTTATATTATCCATTTTTGTAAGGAATCTCACATTTAAATTTCACCCTTTGAATATTTAAAGTCAAATCCCTCTGAGTTGCAATGTTTATTAGAACAGTGTAAATCTGAAAATGCCAAGGACAATGCATGCTCAAATCAAGCCTCAATAGATGAATCCTCCATTTCTGAAGTAACCCAACATTATTCTAGTGTGTTAGCTACCACCCAAGGCTAGAAGCCTGAACCTTTCTATGTATTTCTCTTCATTAATTAATATAAGATTAGCAATTGCATCATAGACTTAGGAGCTTCCGACAATGTAATGCTAGCACCATTAGTTAAGGCCCTTGGTTTATCCTTGAAAAAAACTTTGGGAGATGTTATTCAATAGATGCAAAGTAGGTCTCTCTAGCTGGCTAGTGCAAGTAGTACTTGTAGCACACCCAGCTAAAATATTGAAACTCACCATCCTAGTGGTGAATATACTAGTTAGTTATGGTATGTTATTGAGAAATTTTTTTTGCAACGATATGGGTGAAGAAATCAAATTATTTTGGTCTCATGCGATCATACCTATTGGGAATAAGAAAGTTAAGATATAACCCAAATAAAAATCCAAATTCATTGTGTTGAAATCTGATGACCCAAAATTGAAAATTCTATTTGAAGAGATGGAATTTGGAAATTATATATTGTTTACTAAGTTTGACTTTTCAAGACATAAGAATGAAGAAAGGGAATTACAATTATGGACCCTAGAGTTTGATGGAAGTTATGCATCTTCTGGGTCTGGCGTAGGAGTAGTGCTAGTCCCAAATCAAGGTGATTTCATTCATCTGGCTTAAAAAATGGAATTCAAGAATATTAACAAAACTGTTGAATATGAGGATTTTCTATTGGGAATAGTTGTAGCTAAAGAAATAGGAGTCATAGTATTAAAGACAAGAGGTGATGCATAATTTTTAATGAAACAAGTTAGTGAGATCTTCTCTATTAAAAATCATAGATTAAAACATTATAGGAATAGGGTGTGGGATGAGATAGAGATCCTTGAAGCCTTTTCAATAGAAGCGGTGCCCAGGGAATAAAACTCCTGAGTTGATTCTTTAGCAGTATCAACATCTCTCCTACTACCTCACCCAGACTTCAGAGACCAAAAATACATGGTTGAGCTGGTGCATAGACTGAATGTCCCTGACAATATGGAATCCTGGAAAATATTTGAGGATGATCATGGACTCTAAGGGGTCTTTGAGAATGTTCAGATGTTTTCTGAACAATATTTTGAAGGAAGAGAAAATATTTGTACTAATTTCTCTCCAGACAAAAAAGAGACCTAGAGAAAGGGGTTGTGCAGTTGAAAGGAAATAAGATTCCCTCGGGTATGATCTCTCTAGAAAACATGTTCGATAAGCATGATGCATATGTAAAGAGGAAGAGGGAAGAGGGAAGAGATGGGAAATACATATGGGGAATATGAAATCTCAAATATTAGAGATGGCCAAAACCTGAAGAAAATTAATTTCAGGAAATGTCGTATGGAAGAGGAGAAAGTGAAATTGAACTAGTTACTTTTGACAATGTTATTATAGATGGACTGATTGATAAGCTTATTGCATTTGAGTTAAATAACTTTGATAACAATATTCCAAGAGTTGAGGAAGCTTCAAGGAATTGGTGTCTAATGTACCAGTAAGGAAAGGTAACTAATTAAGTCATGATTTTGATTGCATGTCAAGTTACACTATGTAACTTGAAGCTATCATGGAAGATGAAAGGAAATAGGGAGATCTTGAAGAATTACTAGCAAAGAAATTTCCTAGAGGGACTGGTAAATAGAAAGGCAAGATACCACTGAAATGTTTTTCATGTAATAAGATTTTACATATTGCAGCTAGATGTCCTAATGGTGAACAAAAGGATAAGTTGAGAAAGTTTAAGAGACAAGGTAAGAAAAAATGCTATGTTGTAGTAGATGAAGGATTTATCGATGAAGAATCATAAGATAATGAGGAAGATGAGATTGTATTTTTTGTAGTCAAAGAAGATCCATCTGAAAGCAAAAAGACACTAGTTTTTCATATGGGACAAAATGATGAGTGGATTAAATAAAATGGGTGCCCACATCACATGATAGGTGACAAGATTAAGTTCATTAAGTTTGATGGGTTTGATGGTGGTGTGGTAAGGTTTGACAACAATACACCTTGTTTGGTTATAGGAAAATGCACTATTAATTTGAATGGTAAGAGTAATATAGATATTTTTTTATCATGGATGGTCTAACATATACTCTATTGAGTGTGGGTCAACTAAATGATAAAGGTTACAAATTAGGATTCAAAGGAGGTATGTGAAGAATAATTGGAAGATTAGGTGATGAGATTGTCATTGCTAGCCAAACAAGAGGTGATTTATTCAATCTAAATAATAATGTGAACAATTGTTTGGTTGCAAAGGTTAAAGATAATTGGCTATGGCATATAAGGTTCTTTCATGTAAATTTTGATAGTTTAATCAACGTGAGTAAGAAAAATGCAGTTAGGGGATTGAACCACAATTAGTCAAGCTAGAAAACATGATGTGTAGAGAATGTCAACTTGGTAAAATAACTAGTTCTACTGATTTTTGTGCACCTATAAGACAGAGAAGTTATCAAGGTGATAGATATTTCATATTGTTTACCAATTACTATTCTAGAATGATGTAGATAACTTTCTTGAAGAAGAAGTCAGATGCATTCCAAAAATTCAAAGCTTTCAAGGCATTGGTTGAGAAGGAATCGTGTAATAATTTGAAGTGTTTAAGGTCTGATATAGGAGGTGAGTTACTTGTGTATAATTTGTTAAGTATTGTGAAGATAATGGAATCAAGAGAAAAATGTATAAAACAAGGAATGGGCAACAAAATGGTATTGCAGAGAGGAATAAAAAAGCTATATTGGATGATGTAAGGACAATGCTGATTCAAGGTGATGTAATGAAAATGTACTAGAAAGAAGAAATTAGTACTATTGTTTACACACTAAACTTAGTGCAAGTAAAGAAATGAACCAATAAGACACCTTATGAGCTATGATGTGGTTACTCACTTAGTGTTAAATATTTCAAAGTCTTTGGCATTAGATGTTATATTAAGAGGGATGACTACATGGGAAAGTTTGATCCAAAAAGTGATGAAGGTATTTATTGGGTTATTCTACTAAAAGTAAAGCATATAAATGTTTTAATAAGATAAAGTTAACAAAATGAATGAGTGAAAATATAAAAATGGATGAATACCTTGATAAATCTAGTGATTCAATAAAGAAAGTGGCAAAGGATGATCAAGAGATTTTATATATTGAACTGGAATTGGATGAACCAGTAGAACAAAATAATGTGGAAGAAGTGATTCAACCGACAGAAGAAGATACTCCTAGACCTGGATTGATGATACCTAGGTATGTGAATATGAATCACTCTAATAATCAGATTATAGGTGATAAGAATGCAAGTGTTCTAACCAAAGGAAATCTCAGAGAAAGTACTTGTTTGATTTCCAAGTATGAGCCTAAGACAATGAAGGCAGCAATAAAGGATGAAGATTGGGTAAAAGCTATGGAGGATGAACTTGATCAAATTGAGAAAAATGATACATAGAGACTTGTTCCCAGACTTGTAGATAAAAATGTGATTGGTACCAAATGAGTTTTTAGGAACAAATTGAATGAAGATGGAGATGTGGTCAGAAATAAGGCAAGGCTTGTGTGTAAGCGTTATCCACAAGAGGAAGGACTAGACTATGGAGAGACTTTTTCTCAAGTGGCAAGATTAGAAGGGCTAAGAATTCTACTTGTGTATGCTTCTTATAAAAGGTTCAAAGTTTTTCAAATGGATATAAAGTCAACTTTCTTAAATGGAATTCTTGTAGAGCATATGCAAGATGTCTTAGATACATGCATAGTGCACAATATCATAGGAAAATATAGCCAATTGGTTTTTGGTGGCCTATTTAAAAGGGAAAGAAACATATTAGAATAGATCTCTATTGGAACATTATATAGGTACCTCATATGAGTTGGGGAACCTATTTTTTGATTATTTTTATGAGACAAGTGATCTCTCATCCTTGTTTTAACAACTAATCACTGGCAAAATGACACCTTAAGAAGTGGTCACAAATTTTAAAACCAGTTTCCCAAAGACCTTTAATTAAATCCTTATTACCTTTTGTCCCTCGAATACAATGTTTTTTTCTATCTCAAGCTTTTCTACTTCAATATATCTACATAAAAGTTTAGTCACCTAGAGGAACTATAGTGGGAGATCCCAATTATTTGTCTATGAGAGGGGATATTTAATCAAATTGATTTTGGAAAGCTCCCATCGAGGCCCCCATGTGCATATTTCTAAAATTTTCTACCACCACATAGGTGAATTGGATACAAGTACCTCCACTGTGCTAGGTTATTTATGTTCACCCAAATGCTTAGAAAATTAATCCACTTGCTACATAATCTATGGATTATTTCACATCAACATAAACAATGTTGTAGGTTTATTTTGATTATAATACCTACTCCAAGTGAATATACACAAGAGATCATATAGTTAAGTTAAACAACCAAATATGACTTCTGGTAAAATCCCAACTAGCCTTGTATTTGTACCATCTTTTCAAAATCTAAAAGGACTTTTGGTATCAAAGCTAAAATAGGTAGTCATATCTAAGGTCATGAACTAAAAAATCCTTTACTTGGGTCACTTAATTTGGTCAAGTAATGAAAGAAGGTATTGCCAATGTGGCTAATACCTTCTTTCATTGGCTAATCCAAGAAGCTCTGAAAGGATGTGACAAGCCTATATGAGAAGAGACTTCTAAAGAATGCAAACTAGAAAAGAGAAAATATGTAGGATATTTAAAATACTGGGTTGAATTCATGATAATATACCCCTCACCCATGCCCAATGTTAGTGGGGGATATATTTTAAAAAACCTTATTTCTGATATTAGATATTTGATGCGTATTGGATATTTGATGACTATTAGATATCTGAAGCTTATCTTGTAGTAACTCTTTAACTCTAATCCGATAAGGAGCTCTTTTGGTAAGTGGACTTTCTATATCTTATAGTAAATTATTTGTTCAATTTTATGTTTTTCTAGACACAGAATTATGATTGAGTAAATTGAAATTAGAATCTACATAATCATTTCCTTATATTCTTTAAAATCTCACACACATTGCATGCTAACATTATATTTATATAGTGTGATATTCATAATGGTAAGTAATCTATTCAAAATGAAACATCTTCAACCATCCCTATGATTAGCTATCTTCACCAAGAAAACCTTATTACCGATTAATGGATTTCTATACAACGTTGAATCAATAATAATTTGGTATATCTATCATTGTATAAAGACACGATGGGATTCATCCAAATCAAATAAATAAAATAGTAACGTTGAAGAGGCTTGGACATCGGCAGTTAGAGAGGAACCATCATGTTCTTTTGGGTCTTCTCTTCGCTGCTTTGAAATACCGGTATTTCAAAGGCCATCCACCCTCAGATTTCTCAACTATCTCATTATCGCATTATACTCAAAGGATAATAAACTATTTTAAGCCTCTCGAAGAAACATATTTGACCATTAATTATCTATTCAAAAAAAGGGATGTTTTATGCTAGTAAAGAGATGGTGTTATTCTTAGATCTATTTAACTATCTTATTTAGCCAAATTTCGTTTCATTTCAAATATTCTTTATACTTCCCATGTTATGTTTATATAAGGCATAGAGATTTCATTATCGACTTTTGAATCTATTTCGTTTCCTTACCTTTTTTTAAGTTTCAAGGGAATTCATTTATCTTCAAAGAACATTGTTTTGCACGTATCTAATTTGGGACTTTTCTTTTAGGGTTGAACTTCTTGTTTTACATAGAATAGAGATGGATATTGTTTTCTGCGATTAAAATTTTAAATAAATAGTTCATGTAATTGATTAAATTACAAATTTATATGTATTCTAGAATTTTAATAGGTGTTTAGCAAAATGAGTTGCAAAGTGTATATTATTTGTATTGTTCAATTTAGTAATAATTTATTTAATGAAACATTCAAAGGAAGCATATTGGAAGAGATTCTATATTTTGTGTATTAAATTATAGTCTTCATATCCTTGTACTATGTTTGGAAATATTGTTCATTGTTGGTGTATTGAAAAATTTTCCTTGTTAGAAACATTGTTATGAGGTTTCATATAGACCTTAGGAAAAATCTTGTAGAATATCCAAAATCTTCTTTCAAATCAAGTTTATGTTGTTAATATTATGATTGTTATAATGTAAGACCTCTTTAGTTAATGAATTCGTATAGTAACTATTTGAGGAATGGGTCCCTATAGACAAGATGACTTACTGTATAGTTTTTGTAGCTACATTATGATATGATGTGTAACGGTACTTAAATAATCTCTAATGGTAGTAGATGATTGATCATTAGGAATTTGGAGTTTGATGATGAATCCCATAATTTTTTCTTAGAAGTTTATTGTAAGGCATAGGATTTCCATGATTTTATAAAGAGTCATCATTGTATTGAATTATTGTTTTAATTATATTCAATTAAATGTCATGCATTATGGTATTTGAGAGCAACACATGCTTATTTGTAGAACTTGGTTGTTGCAAGGAAGAGGTCTTTTGAAAGATAGAAAATAATTGTATCTCTTATTTCTAAGCATTGTCTCTTGGTATATATTTTTATAGACTAGGGTATCGTCTCTATATCAATTACATTCTATGATTTTACTTGAAGTTTATGGTTAAATACTCGTAAGAAAATCACTTGGTTCATGAGTTGTCATATTATAAATATGCATAATTAACCTTAGAAAGTAATTCTTCTATACACTAGTCTCATTCTCAGAGATGTTATGTTCATAATCTTAATCAATGATATGTTTTGATTCCTATACCATGTAGAATCTTGCTAGAAGTAAAATTGATTTATGAACTTATTTGCATAAAATAATTTAACAAAAACCTCCTTGTACCATGTTAGTATAGTTTTTCCTTAACCTAGTTTCATCCTTATTTTTCCAAGTGGGTGGCAACTAATGAAGGTAAACTATCTGGGGACTCTACCCTAGAAAGGGTTGCATAACCACTTTTGAATTTTATAAAATGTATCATTATAACTTATGTCATTTTGTGTCCTTGCTATGGTGAACCAATATGATATGGTCCAAAAGTAAACAATCAAATCTATGAATCCTTTGAGTGTGAATGTAGGAATGCTATCAATGATGACCCCCCAAGACTTAGATTTAATCCCCTAGGGTTTATGTTTTAGTAATAATTATGCATCATAATAAATTATGATAAAGGTTATAATTATGATCCCATAATTAGTGTTTTGACTCTTGATGCTTGCATCTAGTTTTGAGACATGTGCACAAATATAAGTATAAAAAACATGGTGAAGAAACAAGAAAGAAAAAGTCAGGTATGCAATGGTATTAGTTATTTTGTTATATTATGTTGAAAGCTTATCTTAAGAATGTTTGGGTTGGTGTTTTAATGATCATACTTGTAGATGCTCCTTGAGTTATTGCTTGTCACTAGTGTTACATTAAAGTAAATTAAACAAATTAATCAAAAGAAAAATTATTCCGCATGTTTTGATGTGTAATTATGTCCTATTGTTAGAATAAATGAGAGGGGGTTGAATTAGTTATCCAGTGTCCCAAATCAAAATGTATAATTCAAAACAATTTCTTCAATTTCTGCTCATCGGTAAGCAATAATAACTCTCACTGTCTATGCTTTTATCGATTATCAGTCTAATGCTAAAATAGTTTACCGATCAAATATAACATGTAACATGTAAAGAATGATAACAAACAAATATCACAATCAACACATAACACAAGAGATTTAACGTGGAAACCCTGTAAAGGGAAAAGCCACCTAGGACTGGCAACCCAAAATTGTTCACTCTTCTGAAGTGAGGTCGGTTAAGACCCAACCCTGTTAAAGGTTACAAACACACTATCAGGTGTGACCTTGTTAGAGGATTTTAGACTAGAATTTATTGTCTAACCAGCTGTAGACATGGAAAATTGGCAAAGGCTTAAATCAATCAAAAGGTGCATCAAGTCATCAAAATAGCATGAGAAAATCGATAAATGGAACAAAGGCAATTCAAATCAAAGGAAAATTCAATTAAATAATTAAATGATTAAATAAAAGCTTGAAAAGGAGAAAAACATTAAGAAATTGATGAAATTCAATTAATGACATAGTTGTTGAAATGAAAAATCAAAATGAACCTCTTACCCTTCATGGCTAAATTTAATTACTTTAATTAATTAATAAATATGAAATTCCCTCAAAGGAAAAAGGAGACAAAATGGACACAAATCACTCACTTTTGTTGAAATGGTCCAGCCTTTTGAAACCATTTAAATGTTTGTCCCCCCATTTAGGGACAAAGCAAAGCCAATTGACCTTACCCAAGCATAACCATGGTTATCTCACTCTACCCCCTACCCTTGGGAAAATCTTATAAATAGAAGGCATTTTGAGGCATTATTCATCCACTCCATATCTTTGAATTGCAGCAAAGCTCTTGCAATTTGCATCCACATCACTCACTTAGCATTTTCATTGATATTTAGCTTAAATTGCATTGATCATAGTAGATTGTTCATCAAATAGAGCTAGAATTTGATAGAATAGATCTAAATTTGCATATCATATAGCTTAATTCTCATCTTTAGAGTGTCACTAGTGAGGATCATAGCTGAGAGCCTCATTTACCACTTTATTTTAGAGAACCATGAGATGTTGATAGATTAATTGTGCATTATTTAGATTAGTTTGCTTTGAATAGTGTAAATTCTCTTTAAATCTTGTTATTTCATGAAGGTGTAAATCACTCACACACAAATGGCGCCCACCGTGGGGCTCTAGGCCTCAAATTTATCAAAATTTCCACGTTATTTGCAAATTTAGGCTAGAATTGCATGATTTTGCTCACTGTTTGCAGGTTACAGGAAAGAAATCACGCCTACCAGTAAAGAAATCACGCCTACAGTAAAGAGATGTCACTCGCGGTAATTCAGATGTCGCCTGTAGTCTGAACGCTCACGCTTCTTACCAGCAGAATCACGCTTCTGGATAAAGAAATCACGCCTGCGGACATTAGGTTATCGCCTGACGCACAAAGATCTGATGCCTTTGGCTATTTGGATGTCGCCTACAAAGAATTAAAAGCCGTGGCTGACGAATTAGTTCACGCCTGGTGTAAAGGGAGTTCACTGCATTTTGCTTTTGATTTGTCGCTCTTATTATTTTAAATGTCGCTTTCATTTAATAAGATGTCGCTTATCTGAGTTAGTTTGTCACTTTTGATAAATAATTCACGCGTTCATTTAATTTGATATCGCACATAATTACTTTAATCTCACTTGAGCCCCTTTTGGTGACGCTCACGGTTAAAGTAATTACGTCTTTTTTAAATTAGATATCGCCTTTAACAGAAGAAATGTCGCCTGGTATAGCATCTATTTTCTATTAGAATAATTGTTGTTGTCGCCTGTAATAAAGATTTCACGCGTTTGCTAAATTTAATATCGCACTTGACTATTTTGATCTCGCTTGAGCCCCTTTTGGTGACGCTCGCAGTTAAAGTAGTCACGTCTTCATTAAATTTGATCTCGCCTGTAGTCTGGACAATGTCGCCTGACAGTATTTTCACTATTTTGTCAAAATAAGGACTGTATGCTAACTTTACTGTCATTTTTTTTGTCTCAGGAGCATGGTCTGTCATAAGAAAGTGCAAAAACCAGAGAGAAGATACAACTTAGAGGAGAAATTGATCTCTAAGAGGATAAGGAAAGAAAACCGGGTACATTCTACCTTTGTTCTCAACAATAATTTAGAGAAAGAAGTAGAATTACATGCCAAATACATTGCTGTTGTAGATGCTTACAAACGAAAATATGTCTCATTGAATTGGGAATTTAGTCCTTAAATTTGTAAGAATTTTGCAAGTATTTTGGTAAAAAAAGAATCAAAAGCATAATCAATTATATCATTTTTAGCTTTGATTTTGTTTTCCACTCACTTTGTTTGTATTGTGCTGACTAACTTGTTGGTGGAGGGAACATTTTGCCAAGGTAAGAGAAGGATTTGGAGAGAAAATGAAAAATCTACTACTTAAAAATGCGCCTAGCCTTTGCTAGCATCGTTTGAGGTATTTTTCTCATCAATCTTGCACTTCCCTTAAATTGTGGCATTTTCAAAGTTCAAAAACATAGTTTAATCATAAAAGGAAAAAATAAACACTTCAATTCTAAGAACCCCTTTGTCACGGGGTTGAAAAAGAACCAAATTTGATTGTGAGTGTTTGGGATAAGGAAAAAGCAATAGGGATATGCTCTTCACTCTTTGAGTGAATCAAATTCCCAAACTTGCTCTACCAAATCCATTTTTCATGCTTTTCAATGAATATGTTTAAAACTTAGTGGGCTCGCCTCCCGAGATTGCCTTAGAAGGGCCGGTGAGAGGGACAGCCCAAAGTGGGATACACTTGCTTTTGCCGCGAGAATCCGACCCACTATAAAACGAAACGCGGGTATCCTTAATGGGGTACACGACAAAAGAATTTTAGCTCTTTCGAACTTCCTCTAGTAGTCCTAACGGATTGCGCAAAATCATGCTTTTGTGCGTGTGGGAAGCCCCTTAACATAGTTGGGGGATGAAAAGCTAAGATCTCTTTTGAACGGAAAACTTACTACATAACGGTAAAATAGCAAAACTACCTATTAGAGCCATGTTTACGAACCAATTATGTGCTAGGTAGATTGTGTGGAAGCTATTCTTGTGTTAAACCTGTGAAAACGTTCAAAAATATACACATTAGAGCATTCTAGGGATATGGTACCCAATTGATGTGTGTGTTGAGATTGTTTTTATTTTCAAACAAGATATTCCAAAGTTATTGATCAAAACACCATTAAAATTTTAAACCATTTAAAATTGATCAAAAACTTTTACCTTAGTCCAAAAACAGCTTATGAAGAGAAGAAAGTCAACATACCCTTAAAGTTTGTTCATGCCTATTATTACAAGGTCACTCTCTATAAGGAAAGCATTACAAACAGACGGGACCTACAACGGAGAAGAGCTCCCATTTCCAAAGAACACTTTCATTACTTCACGAGTGACTGAAAATCCCACTAAGGCAAAGGACATTAACAACATGTTTAGTGGTACCCTAGGAAATATCGATCCCACTAACCAAGGGAACAACATGAATGGGGGCATAGATCCCAATAACAACCAAGGGAACAACATGAATGGAGGTATGGATCTTAACAACAATCAAGGAAATTCTAATAATGGAGGAAGAGACCCTAATTCTCAAGAGGCAAATTCACAAGGCAACAACTTATTGCCTCCTCATAATACAAACTTACCCCCAACTGCAGAAGAAGCCACGATTGAAAGAGCATTAGAGGCAAGACAATGTCCTTATTTCATAGAACTAATGAAAAAGACCATGCTTATGGATAAAGAAAAACACTTCATGGACTTAATACAAACGGGGGTGAAGCTACCTAAAGATTTTGACATAGAACAATTAAAGCCCAAGGAAATAGAAGACCCTATGGAAGCAATGAGGAAACAATTCAAGGCATTACAAATGGAAATTGACAATTTGAAACAAAATGGGGCTCCTAAGCCTTTCTCTATTGAAACATTATGTCCTTTTCCATTCGATAAGAGTTTGGTCATGGTGCCTTTTCCCATTAATGTAACATTTCCTAAATATGAGAGATATGAAGGAACATCTGACCCACATGATCATCTTCGGGGGTTTTGTGCATTGAGTCTTGAATTCATGCATGAATCAACCTATTTAATGAGACTATTCCCAAGAAGCTTGGGAGGAACAGCCATGGATTGGTTTTCAAAACTACCATCCGGCATAAAATCCTTTGAAGAGTTAGCATCTAAATTCGTGACTCATTACTCTTATAACATCAAACATGAGGTCACCATGATAACGTTATGTAACACGAAGCAACAAGATGGAGAAGCCTTTCTCACATTCTTGCAAAGATGGAGGACTGCATTTGCTAGATATCCAAGAAGTGTACCGGAGAAAGAAAAAATGGATATCTTTATTAACGGTTTAAGAAGCGAGCTGAATTATAGACTAAGGATGCAATGTCCCAAAACCTTTCAGGATCTAATTGATAACGGAATTACAACGGAAGAAGTGTTGATTAAGAGTGGAGAGTTGAAATTGCACAAGGAAAATAAGAATAACTCTAACTCCAACAACAACAATACCAACAATAACAACAATCCAAATAAAAGTTGGTACAACAACAATAGCCGTTATGCTGCAAAGAATAACAACAAAGGTATTGTTAATGATGGTGTAGTGGAATCTAGAAACTTGAAGGTGATTCCATTTTCCCTTACAAAGACACCAAATCAAGTGAATAATGCTAATCAAGCATATAATGCACCTTCCAACAATAACAACAATGCCAATAAGAATAATCAAGGGAACAAGGATCAAAACAGCAAGTATGATAAGTATTTGAAACCCACTCCTGCAAGACACTTTACACCCTTGGGAGAATCACTTGAAACTGCATTAAAGACTCTCATAGCTAATAATGTTATTACATTACCCGCTATTAAACCTTATGAACCAGACCACAAGCTGGGTTGGTGGGATGCTAAGCATCATTGTGAATATCATACGATTCGGGGGCACCCTACAAATGAATGTTTACAATTAAAGAATGTGGTGCAAGACTTGATAGATAATAACATAATCACTGTTGATGGACCCCAAAATAATGAAGATCATACGGCCTTCAAACAACCTTTTTACAAACATGATAAAGGTGAGTCATCAAATGGCAAGAAACAAAGCACCAATAATCTCAACTTTGCGCCATCATATGATCATATTGTTAATGCTATCATCATTAATGAACAGCCTCAAAAGGAAGCAACAAATGTCATTACAAGAGGGCAGAATTCTAGAATGACTTTACAAGGGATAGTCCCTCAAAACACCAATATCCCACCATCCAACATTGTGGTCAAACAATCTCCTACAGTAGCAAGACCTTATAGTTTGGTAGACCAATTGCAACGTACTCCAGCACAAATCTCAATCTTAGAATTATTGAAGTTGTCACCAAATCATAAAGAGATTTTGGAAAAAGCTTTGGAAGAAACACATGTTTCTACTACCTTAGGGGAAGAAAAGTTTCAAAATATGGTAGGACATCTTGTGGCTCCTCATTGTCTTTCATTTTCAGATCAAGATGACATGTCTATAACTCATCCTCAAAATTTGCCATTACATATAGAGGTTTTGATCGAAAGGCATAGAGTCAAAAGAGCCCTTATTGATGGAGGGGCTGGCCTTAACATATGCACATTGAGTCTTGTAAAATCCTTAGGTTTATCCGAGTCTTGCATTGACCCTACAAAGAAAATCACCATAAAAGCTTATGATGAGGCTGAAAGAGCTTCTAAAGGCATGATTGTGTTGCCCATCCAAGTGGGACCAGTTAAGAAGGAAACCAAATGTCAAGTGTTGGACATGAAATTAACCTATAACATTTTATTGGGAAGACCTTGGATTCATGAGATGCAAGCTGTCCCCTCCACATACCACCAATGCATCAAGTTCCCATACATGGGTGAAGAAATCACAATTGGAGGAGACTCAAATCCATTTCAATATTGTAATGCACTCAAACCCTTGCATGAATTATACATTCCACATAATCGTGAAGGAGTTGTTCCAAGAATCACCAATGAAGATGCACAAAATCCTCTTCAAGCTAGCTCAACTACATCAACTAAGGGCAAGGAAAAAGTGAGCTACGAGGGTCCAAATGTGATGGAAAGTCCATGTGTGGCACCTAAATTGGAAACAGTGATCTACAAACCTACTAAAGAGGAAAAAGAACAAGCTAAAGCAGATCATTACCAATACATGAGTGAGATGATGAACAAATTTGACAAACAATGCAAGATTAGTTCAAAAGGGGTAGGAGAATATTCAGTTTCTCTATTTGACATGCCCATGTCTCCTAAATCACATGGAAAACCCTCAAAAGAACATCTTCCACATAAGTATAATTCTTATTTTGTGAGGGAAGATAGCAAAGCAACATGGGATAAGGAAGAGGATGATGTCCTGCAATGGCTTTATCATGATGAGGATGGTACCCTAGACACTCCCATGGAAAGAATTCAGCATGTTAATATACAAACAGAACAATATGGGAAAGGATTTGATATTATGCAAAAGATGGGATACAAAGGAAGAGGACCCCTAGGCCAAAGAAATAGAGGATTATTAGAACCTATTGAACCTATTTGGAGGGCAAGTCATGAAAAATCCGGAGTAGGTTTCCAACATAAGGGAGAAAGTTCAAGTCCAATGCATGATTTTCATCCTCAAATAAATGCATTAGAATCCGAAGGAGATAGTGATGATTCTAGAGATTATGAATGGGATACTTTATCGGATGAGTCATGTCAAGATAAAGAAGTCATTGTTATACATACTTATGCAAAAATCCCAAAACAAGATGCTCCAATTAATGAAGAATCTTCTATTCAAAGGCCTAATATAGAACAAGCATCTAGTAGTGGAGCATGGATAGAAACATTTTGGACACCTTCAGAGGAGGGAAATTCAAACGTTAGTTTTAACCCGCTTGTGGCTTTTCCCACATTGTTTCCCGTAGAGGTCGACGAGGATTCAAGCGAAGGGGACTTTGACCCTGCTTCCATGGATCATCTTGAGGAAGCGCACATCATAGACCTAAACGATACAATGTATGAACCCTCAAACGAAGTCATGTCCATAAATCCTATTGATGATACCTTACCCAATAATTCCTTAATTTTGATACATCTAGACCTCATTGATTGGGATCAAACTGAACCACATGACTTACTTTACTTCCCAAATGACCAAGCCACAAACCAATACCTCAATGCGGTTGAACCCTCTTTCACCAACGAACTCAATATGGACATGATGACAACAGCAAGGGTCCAATCTCTTAGTCAAAAAAAAGAAAAAAAATAAAAAAATAAAAAAATGAAAAGTTCTATTGGTGAAAAACCCAACTGTGGCACCATTAGAACCAAAAACAATGAAAATAAAAGACGTTTCTTTTGGTGAAAACCCAACTGTGGCACCATTAGAAGAGAGATTGGATACTTTGCCTGAACATGAAGAAGAACGGTCATCTATTCTTATAGAACCAACAGAAAAAGTTAACATTGGCACGGAACTAGAGCCAAAGGTTGTACACTTGGCTGCATCACTTACATCTATTGAAAGAGAGGACTTTATCAAATTCTTCCAAGAACAACAAGTAAATTTTGCATGGTCATATGCCGATATGCCTGGATTGGATCCTGATTTCATAATGCATCATCTGAATGTTAGACCCGGAGTTAAACCTGTGAAGCAAAAACTAAGGAAAATGCACCCACATGTGGCTCTTCTAGTCAAGGCAGAATTGGAAAAATTGTTAAAGGTGGGATTCATAAGAACAATAGCATATGCTGATTGGATCTCTAACATTGTGCCAGTTACTAAACATGATAAATCTATCCGTGTGTGTACGGATTTCAGAGATTTAAACCTTGCATGTCCCAAAGATGACTTCCCATTGCCAAGCATTGATACCATAGTGGATTTGACAGCAGGTCACGCAATGTACTCATTAATGGATGGATTTAGTGGCTACAACCAAATCAAGATTGCTCCAAAAGACCAAGAAAAGACAACATTTACTTGCCCTTGGGGTACCTTTTGTTGGAATGTTATGCCCTTCGGTTTAAAAAATGCTGGAGCTACATATCAAAGGGCCATGACAACTATTTTCCATGACATGATGCATACTTTTTTAGAAGATTATGTGGATGACATTCTAGCAAAATCCCACAATAGAGAAGAGCATTTACAAATCCTAAGAAAAATATTCATTCGGTTAGAACAATTCAAAGTTAGACTAAACCCAAAGAAGTGTGCCTTTGGTGTCCAATCCGGCAAGTTATTGGGTTATATAGTGTCAGCAAAAGGCATTGAAGTTGATCCTGAAAAAGTACAAGCAATTCTAGAAATGGAGATTCCAAGAAATATTAGCCAAATGAGGTCACTACAAGGAAAGATTCAATCAATAAGGAGATTTATCTCTCAATTAGCAGAAAAGTGTCACTCCTTCACCAGATTGTTACACAAGGACACTACATTTATGTGGGATGAGGAATGTGATAAGGCCTTTGCTACTTTGAAGACTTATTTGATAAACCCACCTATTCTTATGTCACCTATCAAAGGTAAAGAACTGTTGTTATACATATCAGCCACAGAAAGGTCTCTAGGCATATTGTTGGCACAAGAAGATGAGCAAGGAAAAGAAAGGGCAATCTACTATCTTAGTAGAACCTTAATAAAATATGAACTCAATTATTCATTCATGGAAAGAGCATGTCTAGCAGTGGTTTTTGCATCTCAAAAACTAAGACATTATATGTTGATGCATAAGATCAAATTAATTGCCAAGATTGATCCTCTCAAATACTTACTAAGTAAAACTACCTTAACAGGTAGAATAGCAAAATGGGTCATGATCCTAAGTGAATTTGACATTGAATATGTTGATAGAAGAGCAATTAAAGGACAAGTGATAGCAGATCACTTAGCAGATAACCCAATGGAGTCTACACAAACCATGCAAATTGAATTTCCAGATGCAAAAATTGTCAACATAGAAGCAAAGACATGGAAGTTATATTTTGATGGATCTTACACACAAGGAGGTTCTGGAGCAGGTATATTATTGGTTACCCCTCAAGGATACACCATTCCAAAGTCTTATAAACTCTTATTTCCATGCACCAATAATATAGCGGAATATGAGGCATTAGTCATTGGCATCAAAATGGCTTTAGAATGGAGTATTGCAAAATTACAAGTGTATGGAGATTCCCAACTCATAATCAATCAGGTTAATAATGAATACAATACCAAGGACATCACATTGATGAAATACAAAACCTTGATTGATGGATGGAAGAAGTACTTTGCTTTGATCACATTTGAACAGATTCCAAGAGAAAAGAATAGAGCAGCAGATGCCATGGCTACCTTGGCTTCATTGTTACAGAAACCAGATCAAAATGAGAAGTATGAGTTCTTGGTGGAAGAGTTGGTAAAACCGGCATTTAACCTTCCTGACACCCAAATTGTTGCTCTTTTACATGGACATGACTCTCCTTGGTATGGACCCATCTATACTTACCTTAAAGACCAAGTACTCCCCATAGACCAAACTCGTGCCCAAAAACGTAACTTCATATGCCAAGCCGCCCGTTACCTAATCCTTTCAGACACATTGTATCGTAAGGGTCTTGAGGGGACGTTACTTAGATGTCTAGAGGAAGAAGAGTCTAAGTTAGCTTTACGCGAGGTCCACGAAGGCATTTGCGGGTCACACTCAAGCGGTTTTAATCTAGCTAAGAAAATCCTTCGTCTAGGGTACTTTTGGACAACATTAGAAAAGGATGCTTGTCAATTTGTGAAGACATGCAGCAAATGTCAATATCATGGTAATATGATACATGCACCGGCTCAAGAATTACACCCATTCATTACACCATGGCCTTTTTATCAATGGGGTTTTGACTTGATTGGAATCATATATCCTCCATCTTCAAACGGACACAAGTATATCATCACAGCAACAGAATACTTCACCAAATGGGTGGAAGCAGTTCCATTAATAACAGCAACCGGCAAACAAATTTCAATGTTCATTTTGAACCACATAATTTGCCGCTATGGTATTCCACATGCCATTATCACGGATAATGGGAAACAATTCAAAAATCAGGATATTGATGAACTTTGCATGACATTTCACATTACACATCATTCATCATCCATTTATTATCCACAAGGCAATGGACAAGCTGAGGCAACAAACAAAAATATCCTCAAAATATTAAAAAGATCAGTTAACAAATCAGGAAGAGATTGGCACGTGCAAATAAATCCCGCACTATGGGCTTATAGAACTAGTATCAGAACACCTATAGGAGCTAACCCATTCTCTTTAGTCTATGGAACCGAAGCAGTTCTACCATTAGAAGTTGAAATTCCATCTCTACGGGTTTCATTAAGAGGATTGATCACTGATGAGGATTATAGGATTGCCAGACTACAACAATTGGAATTGTTAGAGGAACATCAGACTCAAGCTTATGAGCATTTAAAAGGTTATCAAAACAGGATTGCACACAATTACAACAAACACATCAAACCAAGAACTTTTCAAGTAGGAGACTTGGTACTAAGAGAAAATCCCAAAAATCAAGTTGAAAGGGAAAAGAAAGGAAAGTGGGAAGCTAATTGGATAGGCCCATTTGTGATAGCATCATCCTTTGGAACTGGAACATATAAGTTATCAGATTGTAATGGTGAAGAATTACAAGAAACCATAAATAGCATTCATTTGAAGAGATTCTACACCTAAAACAGATGAAAGAGTATAAAGAGTATCAGATGAGAGAGCATCATAATTATTGTACATAATTGAAAATGGAAAATACCAAAAACATTTGAAAATAGAAAATTCAAAAACATTGGAAAAGAAGAAAGATCAAAAATAGTGGAAAATTGAGCCTGAAGAAAGCAAAAACATTTGAAAAACTATCTCTTGGTGAAAACCTAGCAAATAGGCGCCAAGGTGATAATGAAACAAAAAAAAAATAAAAAAAAATGAAAAAAATGAAAAAAGAGAAAAAGTGCCTTGGTGAAAACCTAGCAAATAGGCGCCTTGGTAGCAAAAAAAAAGAGAATACCCAAAAGTGAAAATTTGGTAACAAGCGCTTTTGGTTCCCTTAAGTCATTTCCTTCCTAGCCACATGTGTATATAATGCATCTCATCATCCCATTTGTCCAAACCTTCATTGCATCAGTCATTTGTACATAGTCATAATAACAGTTTGTAGCACCATCCTTTGCATTGCCTAAAGTTGTCAAAATTGATACATCAAATACTTGGGGGCAGCATAAATGGATTGGAAAGTGGGTACCTCAAAAGGATTCATATGAACAACATTCAGTCACAAGCAGAAAGAGATCAACATTTTCAGAAAAGAGATCAGATTTTTGTAAACCTTGGATTGATAACAAAAAAAGTTGACTACCACAACAAAATTCTTGAAGCCTAAATTGACTTATTATTCAGGATTAAAAATCAAAAATCATGTCATGATCAAACACTTGGAAATATATTTTGTTGAAAATCAGAAAACAATGCAAAACACTTAGATAGATTCTTTTGAAAAGTTGGTTAAAAATCTGTTTACTTACATTCATTCAATTTGTATCAAGTCTTTTTAGCTCATCAAGGATGTTTCGACTAGATTGGCAATGATGGAGACATGATATTTTTCTTGACTATGACGTGACTGTTTGGAGGAAAATTCATTGCCTTATGAGAATTCATCTAAAGACAGGGTCATCAAAGAACCATCGAGGATTATCTTATAAAACAATGAGTTAACCTTTGTTTGTTTACGCAACCGGATACCTTGGATATTTAGATTCTTCATATCTAAATGACAAAATCCACTTGCAACATAGAATCCGACAAAATCGGTATTCGTACTCTCATGATTTTTTTGAAATCAGTGATAGTCGTATCGATGAGACCGATGGGAAAGCAAAACGGAGGTTACCATATGAGCAGTAAATAAAAAGCGATATTCATATCATCATGTCAGTGGGCAGTGGTGATTGTATCGACTTTCCGGTCCCAAGTGCTCAATGATGAAAATATATCCTCAAGGCATTTATTTGCTAAAAGCTAGTGACACTTAGCTGCATTCATAAAAAGGTTAAATGCATTCTCATGTTAGATTAATTGCATGTGCATTTTTTTCCCCAAGGGTTTTATTTTCGCATCAAAAAGGGGGTACATGACATCATTAACAGGGTTAAATCAACAAGGACAACATCATTTCAACATCATCTTTTCTACAAAAATAAAAATAAATGAGATTATACTTTTTGCATTCATTCCATATCATTAATCATTACATAGATATTATCAAAGAAAAGAAGGAAATAATCATTTACATTTGCATACAGATTGCATACATTCAGATTGCATACATGAGAAATAACATATCAAAACTGCATCCATACATGAAGAAGAAATGCATCCATCTATCTATATCATACATAAGATACGTTGCATCCATAGCCAATATCCATCCAAAAAACAAATGCATTAGATAAACACATATAGCAGCATCTAAAGGAAATCTCATATATCATCAAGTAAAAGCAGGAAAGATCATAAATGTTCTCATATCACACGTCTACTCATAACTCAATATATCAAGTATAACAATGATGTCATAAAACTCAACTCTATAATCGCCCATCAACAGGGGCAGCAATGTCAAATAAGTGTCAAAATACAACTGGAAAGGTGACACCAAGGTCACAAGACTATGGTACAATATCAAGTATCTCAGCATCAGTACATAAATGATCAATAAGAGCACTCATAGCTCATCTCTCGTCACCACTGGGAGGAGGCTGTGGAGGAGGCTGTGATGGAGGCTGCTGAGGAGGCGTCTGACCAACCATAGCAACAAGGAGAGGAACCAAGGGAGCCAAACCTGATACCAACTGCTGAATCATAGATGACATCTGTGACACCTCTGTCCGTAATGCTCCCACATCTGCTCGTAGCTGGGTAGTACTAGAGCTCTCTCCAACCTCATAGGTACTCTGAGGATCACCTGTATCTATAGGAGCTTTTCCCCGATCACGGGAAAAAGCTGTTGGCATCTACTGTGCACCTGTATCCTGACCATCCACAGTAGCCTGCTGTAATCCTGCTCTCGTATCCTGTCCTGTCCCTGGATCCTGTCTAGCAGCCCTCACATGATCCTGACGATCTATCCTCTGTCTCTGTGCTACTGCAGGACGAGGAGGAGGAGGAGGTGCCTGTACCGGTGCATCTCTCGCTCGTCCTCTGAGCCTAATCACTGCCCTACCTCGGGGTCTACCTCTGCGTCTCCTCCCACCACCAACATCATCACCATCATCATCTCGCCTAGGTACTGGCTCTGCAGGGTCTGTAAAGCGAGGCATCGGATGCTCCATCAACCAAGCTAGATACTCCTGTGTGACTCCGGCATCTCTGATGTGTAACCTCATGTCCCAATCCATATAACCCAGTAATGATATCTGCTCTATAGCGTCATCATATGAAGGCATGTGACCCCAAGTAGCACGCTCTGCACTAGAACGAGCATATACTGCAGATCCCTGAGGCATAGGCTGAATCCGCCCAAACTGTCGTAGTACTCTCCCTGCCAAGAATCTCTCCAGAACAGAGTCGATCCTGCCGATCATCCATCGAGGAGAAAACATATATGGTAACTCCAAGCTATCCTCTCTCCAATCCTCGACCTCAACATATGGTCTCCAATAGACCTCATCCATGTCATCCATCTGCCGTCACCAATACTCCAAGTGACCCAAGTGATGCTGTGTCACCATACCAGTATACTGCCATGCGAAAGGATATCCTAGAGGACGATCTCGATCTGATATAGGACGACTGACTGGTAAGTGCTCCCATATCCACAACTGTAAAATATGAATCCCAGCAGATAATGAGGCTGATCTCCTGTACACCACCTCATGCAGATCGTGATAAAGCTGTGCCAGCACACAAGATCCCCAGTCAAAGCGTCGAGGATGATGTAGCAAATCCTCGATAATCCTGCCCCATCCCACTGAAAATCTGCGACCTCGCCGATCAGGTAATAAAACACCACCAATGATAGCACCTAATAAGGCTGGTAAAACAGGAAATGAGGCAAACTGAGGCCATAAGATACAATCATCACCAATAGACGGATCTCCGAATACTCGTCGACAATAGGTCCCGTCATAGACTGCATCATAATATACTATCTCTCCATGAGTCGGGATCCGTAGCAATCTGTAAACATCCTCAGGTGTAATAGTCATCTCGCCCTGTGGTAGCCAAAATGTGTTTGTCTCAGAGTGCCAACGCTCTGCGACAGCAGTAATCAAACCTCGGTTCATCTGGAACCGAGGAAGCTCTAGTACACATAGTAAATCGCAGCGCCTAATCACTTGCCTCTTGGCGTCAGTTAACTGGGTCCTAAGCTCCATCACCTAGTGTGGTACAGTCTGAAGGTACAGCACAGGGACATCCTCCTGTTTAATCAAAACAAGGGAATCACATGAGTAACTTACTATCAGGAAATCAAACAATCAATCATGGTCATCAATTTAAATATACCTATCAGACTTACTAATCCTAACTCTAAGCATTGAGGAAGGACGATCCTAGTTTTATGTTTCTAAGCATTTGAGCATAAAATGAATGGACATTTAGATCCATGATCTATCATTCGTGATGAAGATTGATTAACCTTATTCTTCGATATTATAGTTACCTATGTCCTAATTCGTTGTTGAAATCAAACAAAGGGAATACCCTAACTAAACATTCGATTGAATTCATTGACGTGATCGATATCAATCAAGTTGACGCGATCGAGCAATCAGACGTCTTAGAAAAGTTTGAAATAAACAATTTTTTTCTTACGCGACTTTTCTTTCTGGCGTCATTTCTTTTACCAGAGGCGACATTTCTTTGCTTAAACGCGTGATTTTATTCATCCGCGTGACTTAATTTCACGGAGGCGGTATAAGATTTTCCGTAGGCGACATCTTATTATCACGCGACACCTGATAAAAATGATTAAAACCTAAGCAACATTAAATTATCCTTAGGCGACACCAAATTTTCTAAATGCGTGAAAATACCTAAGGCAGGCGACATAAAATTTACTGAAGGCGACATTTAAAATTTTCAGGCGATATTAAAATGCACGGAGGCGACATTTCTTTTCACGAACGCAGAATTAAAATTTTTAAAAGCATTAAATAAGGTCATAAATGCAACTTTAAAGGCATACGGAAAATTTGAATGACATACCGGAGGACCATCGGTCGCTCTCCGACTGAACCGGCGCGCTCTCTCAAACCGATGCTCGCGATGTGGGACCACCATCGTCTCCAAAAGGCTAAAATCAGAGCTCAAATCTCAAGAAGGAACGGTGCAAATGAATAGAAAAATGAGGGGTTTTACCCTATTTAAGGTGAAATTGGTTCTCATAAACACTTAAAAAAATGCACTTTGAACCTATCATAGGACATTTTCATTAATCGGGGCATGAATCAAACTTGATTATTTCTTTCAAACGGTATCAGAAATCAAAACATATTCCAACTACTCAAACTCGTTCAAATCAAGGAATTAATATGTTTTATTTCTGAGGGGGCATCAGAGTATCAAATGGGCATCACATCAAAAACATTTATCAGTGGGGCATATCATATCATATCAGTTTCATATCAAATCTATCATCATATCAAATCTGTCATCATATCAAATCTGTCATCATATCAAACCTATCAACATATCAGCAATCAATTAACCCAGGACCTTTATCAATCAACTCAGGACCTTTATCAATTAACCCAGGACCTTTATCAGTGAACCCAAGACCTATCATCATATCAGGACCCATATCATATCAGAGGCATCAGAATCATATCAGCACCATCATCAAAGGCACATTATCATCATCAGGAAGTACATCAATCAGAACGATCAGAGGCATATCAGAACCAGGACCAGAATCAGATCATCATACTAAGGGAATCTTTGAATCGGTGTTCTTCGCACATCGACTCAAAGAGGGGCATTTGTAGACATGGAAAATTGGCAAAGGCTTAAATCAATCAAAAGGTGCATCAAGTCATCAAAATAGCATGAGAAAATCGATAAATGGAACAAAGACAATTCAAATCAAAGGAAAATTCAATTAAATAATTAAATGATTAAATAAAAGCTTGAAAAGGAGAAAAACATTAAGAAATTGATGAAATTCAATTAATGACATAGTTGTTGAAATGAAAAATCAAAATGAACCTCTTACCCTTCATAGCTAAATTTAATTACTTTAATTAATTAATAAATATGAAATTCCCTCAAAGGAAAAAGGAGACAAAATGGACACAAATCACTCACTTTTGTTGAAATGGTCCAGCCTTTTGAAACCATTTAAATGTTTGTCCCCCCATTTAGGGACAAAGCAAAGCCAATTGACCTTACCCAAGCATAACCATGGTTATCTCACTCTACCCCCTACCCTTGGGAAAATCTTATAAATAGAAGGCATTTTGAGGCATTATTCATCCACTCCATATCTTTGAATTGCAGCAAAGCTCTTGCAATTTGCATCCACATCACTCACTTAGCATTTTCATTGATATTTAGCTTAAATTGCATTGATCATAGTAGATTGTTCATCAAATAGAGCTAGAATTTGATAGAATAGATCTAAATTTGCATATCATATAGCTTAATTCTCATCTTTAGAGTGTCACTAGTGAGGATCATAGCTGAGAGCCTCATTTACCACTTTATTTTAGAGAACCATGAGATGTTGATAGATTAATTGTGCATTATTTAGATTAGTTTTCTTTGAATAGTGTAAATTCTCTTTAAATCTTGTTATTTCATGAAGGTGTAAATCACTCACACACACCAGCATTCACTATGGGTTGATAGGATAACAATGTTCATTCTATGAATGATACATCATAAGACTTTCAAAGTCCACTTGATTAAGAGATTTAAACTGTATACAATTGTTAAATGTGTAACAATAAATGACCTACCTTAATACAACTTCAATTTGCAGATTACAGATCAATATTTAGTCCATACAAATCCTTTTGATCAATAATTCACTTCAGATTCAATACTGTATCAACTTACTGTCTGTCGGTAATTGCTCTTTGTAGCTCAGTAATGGTTCTGCAGCTCGATTCTTACTAACCAGTATGATCAGAATACATGAAATCCTTGTTCATGTGATATTCCTGCAACTTCTTCTTCTTCCCGGCATCTTACTAAAGAAAATTTGTTCTCTTATATACATGAGTAAATCATTTTCTTCACCATCAAATTTTGCCGCTTAATATCATTCATAGATTTTGCTGCTTCAAAGTTTCTCGGTACTTGTGTCAATAACACGTTTCAATCTTTTTTGTTAGATTTGCACTGAATTTTGTCAGTCGTCGATCTGCGTAACAAACATTATCTGTTACCTCGATGTTATACTCTTGCCAGCTCATCAATTTTATCATCTAAACTAATAATTTAATACATTATGTTCTTCTTGGTTAACAAAGAAATGCGTCGGTGAATTCAGCTTGGTTAATACTATGGTCGGTATACACTACACTCCGTCGGTGTATACTAGAAATGCTTCATTTACTGACAACACTGCTTTGTGTCTTTTAGCTCTATACTTCATCATAGATGAATGCAACATAATAAAGTCAATATCATCAAGTCATAGACTCATCAGCAAGTTACTCAATGTGTTCCTTATCCTCATCTGTCATGTACATCTTTCCTCATGTAGATTTCTCTGTTCTTCATCTCTTTCACCTTTCTTCAGATGTCTCAGTATAGTAACTTACAAGATAAGTGTTGTCAAACTAGTTGACATCAATGACAACATAATACTGATTTAATCATATTACATATCTAATCAGCAACTCCTTAGTGATCTTGTAATCACAGATTCTTCAATCAGATTCCAAAATCAGTTGTAGTCCAACACTCCTGCTGACAGATCCTTGATGAGGCATTAGATATATGATATCTGATCGAGTTGAGGGAAATTATTGGTGAAATCAATGTCCATGTATGCTTATTTTACATTCTAATCCATTTTTGGTTAGTTATTTGAAATTCTTAGTGATATGTTTTGTTTTTTTATTTAAAATATGTTATTTAGATTTGAAATTGTTTAATTATTTTAAACTACATGTTATTATATAAATTTAGAAATCAATTAGGTAAGGAAGACAACATTGATAATCTTGAGATCTTGGAAACCCACAATCTAAAATCCCAAATCCCATAGACCCACAAGCTCAAAACCCTCCATCTATAAAACCTTAGCCTATAGAAGACCTTATAATCAATAATTCAAATCAATTTAGGGGTATCTAAGAAGTGTATAATATGATCCCTAGATTAGCCCCAATGTTTAATACTTTGGATTTAATAATACATAATATAAAACTTTCACCACACAGCATAATGCTACACTTCAATGGAAAGATGCCATGCATGTTGGCATTTGATGAAGGTGATCCAAGTCTTGATTGTATGATTGAATTGTGGTGTTGTCATTGCTAGAAAAATAATCTATTGAAGGCATGAGATCGACTTTACCTATGGTGTTAAAGGATTAACTTGAACAATCAACTAAGTGTTCAGTCATCTGAGAAGAAGATAGTATTCAAGGTTTAGGCGATCAAATTTATTGTTGGAGATCGAATTAAGATGTGTGGTTGGTTAGATAACATCTAAAGAGGCATATTTAATTACATCTATTATCGTGTCAGTTATATTGAAGGGTATAGTGAGTTATTGAGGATTGAAGTGGCATAACAACAAGAATAGAAGACAGACAAAGTGACTTTGGCTAGAGCAGCCAACCAGTCAATTTAGAGTTAGTAAACATTTCATTTATGACTTGTTTAATGAAGTGTTGACTTTATTGAGTTCACCAATGTATTTTGGCATGATCAAATTTGATTTTAATGTCGGTGGGTAAAATATTTTTTTGCAAAGGCTGACTTGGAATTTTTTTTTATAAAAGGTTGAAATCAAGTTTTAGGGTTGAATGTGATGATGTGATAGGTGATTTTTATGTTTAAGTGGTGTTGTGATCAGAATTTAAGTGGATCTATTAGGTATAAAGTGTTATAATTAGATCATTCATTCTTGAGTCTATCTCAAGGGAAGCCCTATTAGGTTTGTAGGTAAAACCCTTTAACAAGGTCACTCCTAATAGACTGAGAAAGATATATAACATGATTTGAAGTATAAATCCTCTAACAAAGTGACTTTAAAAATGAGTTTTAAATCCCTTAACCAAGTAGTCTTTAGCAGGACTTTTGTAGCTTCTAACAAGACTAAATACTCTCAATCAGGTATAACCTTATAAGGGTTTTTGTAATTTCTCCTAATAGGGAAGATTTAATCAGTGCACTTGTGAAATTTGTGGTCATCATTCCCACATGTGGTTTTCTTCCTTTAACAAGGGTTTCCACAAGAAAAAACTTATGTCTTGTGTTCATTGCACATCTAAATATTTTATTTGTTATGCTTCTAGGTTATAGTATCATTTGTATGGTGGATCTTGTGGAAGATTATTGATAAAAATTTTAGATTTGTGGATGCACTCATTCACCCCCCCTCTCAATGCATTCACAAATCTAAAACTAACAATTGGTATTAGAGCCTTGGTTCTCGTAAAAGGTCTAACATCTTGCGAAGGATCCTTAAGGAAAATATGGAGGGTTTGAGATACAAGAGGTAACTTGATGAAGCTAAAAGGGTTATCAAAGAGTTTAAAGATCATTTGAATCAATCAATAACCAAATGATAAGAGCTTGTAAAATAGTTGAATGAGACTTGTATAGACCTAAAAATGGTCAAGCTAAATTGAAATGAGCAATCAAGATTAAATCAGGGATTAATGGGAAATCAAAGCCAAAAAGGATTAATTAAATAAAAAAAGTTTAATTAATTATGCAATTAATTTAAATCAACTTAATTGGGTGGTTGTAAGAAGTCAAGTCCCACTTTTGGGTAAAAAGTGGAGGTGTTAACCCTATTTTTTAAATTTCATGTCAATTGATGTCTAAATTTGAGGCCCTTAGAGATTGAATATCAAAAAAAATTAATAACATAAAATGTAGTGCTCAGAGTCTACTTTTAAAATATGTAATTTATTTAAATACCCACATGGTATAAATTTCTTTTTAGTAAGAATGTTTAAAAACCACTTTTTCAAAATGCATGTTTTAGGACCATACCATAGTCATGTACGACCACCATATTTTGACCTAAATAAATGAACTTTTTCAAATCCTTCTAGGGAAATATACCTAAGATACCGAAGATTGATGAACATATTTTGTTTCTAATTTTTTTATTGATTTTTTTAAATTAATATTTAATTGACTATAAAGTACATTTTCAAAACCTCTGGTGTACGACCACCATAATTTGATGAAAATTCCACATTTTTTCAAAATTTATTTTATTTTTATTTTCAAGAGAATTGTATGTATATTGATGTCATATAATTTATTTTCCAAAAAACCTAAAAACAAAAAAGTTATTAAAGTTTTAGTAAACCTCACTATTTTACATTTAGGTACCACTTTTAATTAATAAATAATGAAAGAATAGTAAAAATAATCATATCACTATGAAATTTACATTCTTGAAATTAGAATAGTGAAAACTCTAATGGGTTTTTGTTTCATAAAAAAATATGATTGGGAAGGCCCTCAAAAAATTACGACAAGGCAGAAATCTGACATTCTAGTGCCTTAACCAATTTTTTGGAAGTCAAGGCATAGGGTGGATTTCACCAAGCCTAAACCAAACCTATGTTGAACCAAAATATGAAGCGGAGGTTTTTTTCCTGCTCATGTCTAAAGAAATAGGTGCTCACTATTTAAATTTCAAAAAATGGGCACCCGTTTCTTTAAAAAAATGGTATGTAAGAATAGATTAAATTTAGAAATGGGTGCCCATTTTATAATGGGTACCCATTTCACAAAAAATGGGTACTCATTTTTTGAATTTTGGATTAGGCATCCGAACCTAAATTGGGTGCTCGTTTCGAGTGACATTTTCCAATTCTACAAGGACTTCCATTGAATAGGTACCCAAATTCTTCCACTTACCCCATTGTATAGTTAAATTAAATTAAAAATTAAACCCATTCAAGGAGTACACATGGCTCAAGAAAATTAATTTAATCAATTTAATAATTGTTATTTTCCTCACCAACCACATAATGAAAAAATTGAATCAACCAATGGAAATTAAGGATTGAATTCACATGGATCAAATAAAATTGATTCTCTGCCACACATCTTGAGAATGAATCTTGACCATTCATTTTGTCTCTTTGTCCGAACCTTTGAGAACAAAATATTTAAATTGTCTTATCATTTGAAACCATCAACTTAACTTAAACCTAACCATGGATAATCTTACTCTACCCCTAAGCCTTGGGAAAATCTATAAAATGAGGCTAAAATCAGAAGAAAAGTATCCATATATCCATCCACTTTCATGCATCCATATTATAGGCATTTTATAGTGAATTGATAGCATAATTTTAGCATGTTTAGCACAATTGAGCTAAGATAGGCATATTTTCATCTTAAATTATTTAATTTCTCATTTTAGAGTTGTCTCTATTGGATGTCAAGTTGAGAGGATTGCATTAGTTTCTTTAAATAGAGAGCTATGAGATGTTTATTTCTTTTGATTTCAATTCAATATGATTAAATATTCAATTAGCATAATTTGAATTGATATTGTAGAAAAATAATCTCATACAAGTATTTATTATAGACAAAATGTCACCCACTATGGGGCCCAAGGCCTCTACTAACAAAATTTGATGTTTATTTGCTAAATTTGTATGAATTTGTGTTGCATATTTATGTTTTGCAGATGAAATAACATGTCTGAATAGAGATGTAGGGCATATCAAGTAAAGATTGATTCCTCTACATGAAGAAGTAGTGCACCTACACAAAATATTGATTCCTTTGCATGGAGTGTCAACATGTACATGATCCTTCTATCTTCTATCTACACTTCTTTCAATGCTTACGCCCTGACTTTTCTACGCATTTAATCACTATTTTAATGTTTTTAATCTTTGCATCATTTTTAATAATGTAGAACATGAATTAAATGAGTTCTTTTAAATGTTTCTATGGAATGTATAAATAATAGAATAGCATGTTTAATAGATTATGTAGTGCATAGAATAAACATAGCAGAGCGTATGCACTTTTCTATAGTGCATAGCTCTGTCTTGTTTAAAATTTGAATTCTACAAATTTAATGACAATAGTTTTTTGTTTTTTTTTGCAGATGACAAAGCATAAAAAAGTCTGAAAACCAGAATACAAAATTCATAAAAAGGAGAAACAAGAAAAAATAAAATTGAAGAGGGAGAATCGAATTCATTGCAACAACCCTTTTGAATATTCAAAATAAGGAGCAGCATATGGAAGGTATTTGGAAGTAATTCAAGCTTATAAGTCTAAATATGTATCTCTTAATTAGATTTTTGTTCTTGAAATTAAAAAAATTTAATCAATTTTGGAAAATAAAAGTTGATTTCTTTGATTTTATTCATATTTGTATTGGTTGTATTGAACTAATGTTTATGAAAGGGGATGCTAATGAGTTGGAACAATGGCCACTAGGTGAGTTAAAAAAGTGAAAAAAAAAAAAATGCTTCTAGCCTTTGCTAGCCTCGATTAAGGTAATCCTAACACCTTATGTTTTTTCCTTAAATTGTGGCTTCTCAATTCAAAACTTAACATAATTAGAAGCAAATTTGGATCTTGAGTAAGGTATTAGAGATATGTTGTTCACTTTTATAAGTGAATCAAACTCCTAGAAGTGCTAAAACTTGAGAGAAGGAGCTAAGGAATGAAAAAACACACTAAATAAATCCTATTTGTTTGTGGATGAGAGTATTTGGTGATAATTCTCGTCACCTTTTAGGTGAATCAAAAATCTAGAAATACTCAAAATTCATCCTAGATTAAAAGAGGCTTAGAAATTAAACCTTGTTAATCGTGTTTCAAAGTGAAAAGGTAGTAGGGATATGCTCTTCACCTTTGGTGAATTAAAATCCTAGACTTACTTGCTCATTTCATTTCATTTCTTTCATGAACATGCTACAAATCTAGTGGGTTTTCCTCCCGAGAACATGCCTTAACGAGGCTGATGAGAGAGACAACCCAAAGTGGGATACAATTGCTTTTGTTGCGATAATCGAACTCACTAAAAAATAAAATGCATTCATCCTTAATGCAGTGAATTAAAAGAGAAAATAGAGAATGGTACCTCCTCTAGTAGTTCTTAAGTATTGTGCAAAAATCCAACATACTGGTGGTGGGAGGCCTCTCTAAAGGAGGACAAAAATTGATTTTATTTTGAACAGAATCCATACTATAATCACCCAAAAATGGTCATCTAGACTATTAGCCCCTTGCTAGAATTATTTGCTAAAATTATCAATTGCCTATTCATTTTATTTATTTTTTGATCAGTAAAAGGCCGAAGCCCTAAAATTTTTTTATTAATATAAATAAATTTTACAATGTGACCCTGCTCACTACAAGCACTGGTAGGAAAGAACGGGGTTGAGAAAACCTCCAGCCTTGCTCGAGACTAGTGGTCCTGTACTTATACATAATTACATGCATACCCACGACTCGACATTAGCCAAGATTTGTTGGATACATAGATACCGTGGGCATACCCACGTCTCGACATTTGTCGAGATTTATGGAAATGATAGATACATAAATTTCGTGGGCAATCCCATTGCTTAATGATTTCCTATGAATTATTACAATTACACTCTATTAGTGGGCATACCCACCTTTTTGTAAAATCTTACAAATGCTACTTTTACTGAGCTGTCTCTACCCTTTATACAATGATTTCATAAAATATCATTCTCAAATCTGCAATGGCCAGATGCATTAGTTGCTCTATAGATATTAAGCCTCTTTGATTTCCTCACTCTTTTCTTTAAATCTTTAATTAGCTGGAATCCCTTTCTCCTTACGAATTTTAGTACCTGTATCATAAAATAAACACCACTTCCATCTACAATGGTTATCTTACATCCACTAATATAGATATTTCCTTCAATTGAGCATTTATATTTTGGATTTTTATGTTATGATAATGAGTATTTCTGAAAAGTAGTTTGAACCCAATCAAAATACATAACTAATTCTATTTGTAATCTCAACCTTTATATCCATGTGTAAACTATAAATTAGTCCATTCAAATACAATTATCAGTAAATATTCAGAACATTAATTCTACTGCTATCTTGATTTACCTCTATCCATTAATATCATAATAGGAAGGATATAAACCTATATTCATGCCCATAAACCAAACTGAGAAAAAATAAAGAGGGTATGACGAACTATTTTATATATATATATATATATATATATATATATATATATATATATATATATATATATATATATATATATATATATATATATACTGATAAATCAGTTAGATCATACCCAGGACATTATTTGAGAAAAATTGCCATTGGTGAGAGCCTACTCTCCCTAGTTCTTAAAATGCTTTGTCTTATTTAGACTTCAGGCGTAGCATATTGTCAATAAGAACCATTGGATTTGGACCAATTGTAGGTCTATTAAGATTGGTTCACCATAGTACCATTTATTAATACACTGGGGGGTTTGCAATTGGCCAAATGCTCAGACTTTTCTCAATGCCATTCACAGATGTTTTAGGATTGCAATATTTACATAAATAAATCAGTCTAATATATATAAATACAAGTCTAATATAATCGACATATCTGTATTTATATATATATTAATCTGAAGAGAACAGGTTCAATAATCCCTGATTAAGAACTTGCCTGTCTATACAATTTTGAAATGAACATCAGCAAATCGATCTATATATACTTCCCTGTTTATGATCTTTGCCTGTCTTATACATTTTTGAAATGTACATCAATACATATATATATATATATACATATATATATATATATATACATATATATATATATATATATACATATATATATATATATATATACATATATATATATATATACATATATATATATATATATATATATATATATATATATATATATATATATATATATATATATATATATATATATATATATATATGTATATATATATATATATATGTATATGTATATATATATATGTATATGTATATATATATGTATATATATATATATATATGTATATATATATGTATATATATATGTATATATATATATATATATATATATATACATATATATATATATATACTAAAAAATCGTATATAAAAATCTATATACATAGAGAGTTCTCATAACAAAAAACCAGTGATTACCTTCATTTAGAGGTCCCTGTTGGTATTGCAAATTATCTTGAAAGTTCAAATCCATAGTTTTCTCAAGAATAGGGTATTACCATATCAAAAGAGACACCTTAATGCAATTGAAGATCTTAAAAAGTACAGAACCAATTACGCTATTATAAGAACACTATTGCCATAAAATCTTTATCTCATGAATGTTAATAAAATATTTCACTCATTCATTCATATAATTTACCTCCAATACATATATAATGCAAATGATAATGAGTGTTTACAACCATGGAAAACCATGGGGATTAAACTCCTAGAATAAGATCATGGGAATGAAATTGGGTCTACTTGGCTGTTGATAATTAAAAGTGCTATTGCTATTAGAAGATATAATAATTTGTCTTGCTACCTTCCCCAAGGATTTCCTAGAAAGTGATGGGCACCTTCCATGTTTAGATTGTGACTAGCAATATGTGTGGTCAAATAACACAAGGTTGCAATCTATTCCTATGTATTTAGATTTTCAATTTAAGACTTGCCTCACTTTCACAGAATTTCTAAATGGAATAAACCAAAGACCATGCAAAAAGAGATGTTCTTAGTCCTATTCTTAGATTGGCTTATCCTTTAAAAACTCTTTAGATATACTGATCCATTGTTACCACTCCATTAGCCCCTAGATTAGCTAATTTGTCTGCCTCTGAGTTGCCTTCTCTGAAAGTATGCCTGATTTCATACTTTGTAATACTTTCCATTAATAAATTAATCTCTTCTATTTTAGCGTTCAACATCCAATTGGGAGTTTTTTTAGTGCGAATGGTATTGACAATAATTTGAGAATCTCCTTCAATAATTACTTTTGTAATGTTGAGTTTCTTACATAATTTAAGCCCTTCTAGTGCTGCTATACACTCAACCATATTGTTTGTCGTAGGACTGATGGGTTTAGAAAATATAGTGACAACTTCTGACTTCCAATTGCAAATGATCCCTCCAATACCTACTTCCCCTAGATTTCCTTGTGACACTCCATCAAAATTGAGTTTGTACCATCCTACTTTCGACGGTACCCATTTACAAGTCTCTGTCAGTTTTAGTTTTGGGACCCCCCTTACCATAAAGGGGAGGGATTGCTAATTTTGGCCATTTACACCTGATCTTGTTATCCCAGCTCTTGAATGAATCCTTGTAGCTCAATTTGTCCCTGAGTTTGCTGTTAATAATTTCCACGATCGACACTTCTATCTTGTTTGTAACCGAATTCCAAGTTAATTTTTGATCTATAAAAATCCTTCTGTTTCTTTCTTTCCATATTTCCCATGCTACTATTGAAGGTGCTATTATCCATATATCTTTAAATAAGTTATCTTTATAAGGAGAAGGCCAAGCTTTAAGGTTGTTGATTAGATCATAGTGCTGAGCAGATTTCCATCCTAAACTTTGATGTAACCAATTCCAACATTTTTTTGAGAAAGGACAATTAAGAAGGAGATGGTTGACATCCTCGGACTGGTTTTCACATAAAGGGCATCTCAATGGCCCTTCAAATCCCAATCTATTGAGCCTGTCTGCTGTAAGAATTCTATTTTGCAGAGCCGCCCAGAGAAACATGCCCGCTTTACGGAGGTAGGCTTTATTCCAGCACAAATTCAAAGGAAAGTCTATATTATCCATATTTTGATCCCTAATAATTGAATTTTAACCCTCCTTGACAGACTAGTTACCATTATTTGATCCTGCCCATATTAAGGTATCCGGTCTATTTTTAAGTGTTATCTCTCTATCTTTCAATAATGCCAAAAGGATTTGCTTTTCATGCCATACATCATTTATTTCTTTTAGATCACTCCAATTAGTAGCTTCCTTCTTACATAGGTAATCCTTAAGATGTAAACCTATGCCTCTCTTGCATTCTTCCATGAATTCCTTGGAGAAACCCAGTTTGTTGAGGGGAGTCAGGCTTGCCCACGAATCATCCCAGAATAAAGCTTGATCACCTACACCTACATCCCAAGAGAGATATTTGCTAATAATCCCTCTGCAATCCTTAATAAAATTCCATATCCACGATCCTTTCACATGTGAGTGTGACCTGAAGATATTGATGGGATCCAAGTCAGGGATGTACTTGTGTAATAATATGGAAGCCCATTTACTGCTTGATTCTTTGTACATTCTCCATATAAGTTTAGCCCCGAGTGCTTGATTTTGCCATAGTAGGTTTTTGATGCCTAGACCCCCTTTTGCTATTGGTTTGCATAGGGTGTCCCATTTAATCAGGGAAAGTTTTTTGTCTTCAGATGGACCCTGCCAATAAAATTCTCGAAACATTTTATCTAATTCCTTTTTAACGTTAATCGGAAGGGGTAGGATAGACAGATCATACGTGGGTATGGTAGAAAGGATAGATTTGATCATTGTCGACCTACCCGCTTTAGTTAACCATATACCTTTCCAAGAGCTTTTCTTATTTTGAACTTTGGTTATGACTTGTTGCCAAAGTTTGGATGATAGGAGACCTTTATCGAGCTCTATTCCTAAGTATTTGCATGAGAATTTGCCAATTTTGTACCCCATCATGCTACAAATTTCCTTTTCAATTTTCGGGCACGTATTAATAAAGAAATTTTTTGATTTGGTAGGATTAACACATTGCCCTGAAGCTTTCGCATAGAGGTTTATAACTTCTTTGAAGGCTCTCGCTTCTTGTCTGTTAGCATATCCTAGTAGAATCGTGTCATCTGCGAACTGTTGGTGAGTGATATTAGGTATGTTTTTCAAAGCCTTCAAACCCAAGATTCTCCCTTCCTCTTGTTTATTTGTAATTGTTCTACCTAATGCTTCCACCATAATGATGTAGAGAAAAGGGGAAAGCAGATCCCCTTTCCTGATGCCCCTGGAGATACTAAAAAATCCTTCCGGGGAGCCATTGATAAGAATTGAAATTTTGGGAGTCGAGATGTAGTTAAAGATAAGGTTAACCCATTGTTTAGAGAAGCCAAAGGCTTCCAAGAATTTACACAGGAATCTCCAGTCTACTTTATCATACGCTTTTTGAATATCAACTTTCATTAGCATACTAGGTTCCTTTGTTAATTGGGTAGTATGAACTATTTCTTGTGCTATAATAATTCCATCCAAAATAGATCTGTTTGCTACAAATCCCATCTGTTCTTCCGAAATAATAGTAGGAAGAAAATGTTTTAGTCTATTTGCTAAGCATTTGGAAAGAATCTTATATATGGTGTTACATAGGGAGATAGGTCTATAATCCCCTAGATTCGTACTTTCATTCTTTTTCAGAATTAAGGTAAAAAAGGTGTTGTTAATTTCACTTAGTAAAGAACCCAAATTTCTAGTTGCTTCCACTACTTGCCAAACCTCTACTCCAACAAAATGCCAACATTTTTGGAAGAAGCCGGCTTGGAAACCATTTGATCCTGGGGCTTTATCCAGATGGAGTTGAAACACAATAGCTTTAACCTCCTCTAGAGATAGCTTATTATTCATTATTTTGTTGTCTGACTCAGTAATCAACTTAGGAATGGCTTTAAGCATTTCATTTTGGGCATTAATGTCTATTGACTCTATATTATTGAGAAGGGTTTTATAAAAATTTGTAAGAACATTTGAGATTTGAACCGGATCTTTAGTGATAAGTCCCTCGGTAGTCTTGATTTTGGCTATTCTGTTAATACTCCTTTTATAGTTAGTTGTATTATGAAATAATTTAGTGTTACTATTGCCCTCCTTAAGCCATGACTCCCTGGATTTCAGTTTCCATAAAATTTCTTCTTTGAGGAGGATATCATTGTATTTAGCCATCAGCTCTTTTTCCTTGTAGTAACTAAGATCATTCATACCTTGTTCTATTACTATATTGTTTAAGTCAGTTATTTCTTGTTCTAACTGAGTTTTCTCTTTGAATATATTTTTAAAATTGTTCTTGTTCCAATCTAACGCTTTATTTTTAATGATTTTTAACTTTGTTGTTAAGCAAAACATTTTTGACCCTTTAACCGAGATTTGTTTCCACCAGTCCTCTAAGAGGTTTATGAATTCAGGGTTTTGGAACCACATAAATTCAAACTTAAATGGATTTCTTGATGGTTTGGAATTCTCTGTAATGGTAAGTCTGACAGGGAAGTGATCTGATCCTGCTTCTAGGAGGATCTTTGCACTGACTATTTGATTAAAGTTATCGGGGTTTGTTCTAATAAAGAATCTATCTAGCTTTTTAGCTATGCAGCTGAAATCAGCTCTTTTTTTATTCCATGTATAAACTCCATTAATTGTATTGATGCTTATTAGATGATTATCCGCAGCCCACTTGCTAAAATCTTTATGGGCTTGTGATATGTATTGAGAACCCCCATACTTTTCTTCTAGATTTATAATAGCATTAAAATCCCCTCCAATGACAAAGGGGTGTTCTTGATTATCTGATAAAAAATTTTGTATCTCCTGCTACACTCTTCTTTTTTCTTCATTTGGAATTGGCCCATATACATTGATCAGGTTAAATTTTAAATCTGATTTTAGGCTTTTAATTGTTGGTACCATCTAGTTATCTTTAGTAAGAGAGGGTAAAGCCATCACTTTACAAGGGTCCCATAGGATTACCAGTCCACCTGAGTGACCTGCAACCCAGGCATATTTTGATTTCCAAATACCTAATCTTTTATTAAATTTACAGCTATCCTCTTTGTTTAGCTTGGTTTCCTATAATAAAATGATCTTGGAATCAAAAAATTTTAAGTATCTTTTGATTAATCTTTGTTTGTTAGGGGCATTAAGACCCCTAACGTTCCAAGTAGTGACTTTCATTGCACCTCGGGAAGAAACTTCCCCTTCCCTATGTTCAGAATATCAACTATCTTTTTTTGGTTGCCTGCATTGCCATCTAGAGATCTCATTTCTATGGCTGATTTCCTACCTCTTTTCTTTTTGAGTTTATTGATATTAGGTGTTCTTAGACTACCTCTGGTCAAGGCTATGCCCAATTCTCTATTTTCATTAGTTATTCCAAAGAGACCTTCAATTTCTTCTTTAACCAATGTTGAATTACCAAAAGACTCTATTAACGAATTGGCTCGATTATCTGGGCTTATTTGCTCATTAATAGTATGAGCTAAGGGTTCAATTCTATCTATAATCTCCTCACCAAAAATTTCCATTACATCTTCAGCTTTCCCTGATAAATCTAGATTTAAAGATTCTATTTCTAGAGGGATTGAAACAGCTTGCTCCTTCCCCTCATTGATGATTGGATCATTTTTTATTATATTTTCCTTATGCTTTGTAATTATATCATTCTCTCTTACATTATGCCTATCTATAATTTTTCCTTTGGTTTTTTTATCTGATTGGTTCGAATATTGATCCGGATTACCTAGAGGGTTATTTTCATATACTTCCTCTACTGGGGGTGAGGAAGGTAGGTTTAGACTATTGTCCTCATCCTTATTTTCTTCTATGATACATTCTTGAATTTGTTTTATTAGGATTTCCTTTTGAAGTTTTAATTCATCAAAATCACAAATCTCATCCAAAAATAGGTCCATTACTTCATCCGTTAATGATTCTCCTAAGTAATTAATTATTTGATTTACCTCCTGTTCAATTTTATTAACCTGATCCACTAGTTCTACTATATTAGCACGTTCAAGTTTTATAGACTATTTTGTTTGTAAATAAGTCCTATTACTTCCGTGTTGTATACATATTTTATTATTATCTTCTAGCTTTGTGCATTTTGGTTCAATTCCCTTAGTATCGGATTCATACCTAATAATGCTTGATGTCTTATTAGTTATTGGGGATGAAGCATCATCTGTTTGAGGATTATCTAGGTTTTCATTAGGTATTGCTGGAAATACAACTTTCTGTGATGGGCTGAATGCATTGCTGGGTGGCAGAGAGGGGGCAGGGGTACTTTGAAGTACTTGGACTATGCTTTCAGAATTACCTTTATCTTTATAGATATCAGTAAAAATTTTGTCCTTATCCAAACCTATTTTAGAGATAAAAAGGTAGAATTATCCTTATTATTCTGAAAATGAGTGGATACCGAGTTGTTTATACATGTGTCAAATAGTGCTAATGGGAAGGGCCTATCTAATCCATGATTCCTTATAGGAATAATAGAAAATCCACCTTTATCGTTGCAAAATTCAACCTCCATTTCTTTAGTAAGTTGAGTTATGAGGTTTATGTTTTTGAGTGATTTCTGGGAATTAGCTTTAACTTCGATAAAATTTTCTAAGATTGTGGGACTAATTATAACAGAGTTAGAGCCAAAATTTAATTGTATGGGTGAGATGTATTTTTATGGAAGTCCATTTCCACAATGATTATTTTGTCAACTTGATTAAGTGCTGACTCAACAATCTTGATGAACTTCCTGATTTTATTGCCTATTGTACTTATGTTTCCCTTACTGGATAATTCCAAAGGTAGATTTTTTAGAGAGACTGCCTTTTCTACTCTAAAATTCTTTAGGTGCATTGGATTAAACAAAGGCTTCCAATCAAATAGAGAAAAATGAATGTTTCTAAATTTAATATCCTTCTTTTCCATAATGCTATTCTTCAGTTCCTTTTTTTTGCAATCTATATACATGAAATAATCCAAAAGGTGTGATATACTTACCTCCTTCGGTAATTGTAGTGATAGTTCTACCATCAAATCATTAACATGTACTCCTGTGCCATTCTAGATACAGATCACACCCATTTCTGCTAGGTGCTTCTGTTGCTGCAAAATGGTATTATTATCCAAAAAGACAGTTTCAAAGTACCAAACATGATTGATCTTACCTGTTTTCTATTAATTACTTCTTCTATGTGGAGGTGAATAGGCTACAGACTTTAAAGATTTATGAAATAAATCATTGTTACAATCATTATTCATCCTGTTATTGCTATCTAAAAATCATGATTTCCTTTCCATCTTTCTAAGATGAGGAGGGCAGTATTTTGTATTGCTAATCATTAAGTCATCAATGTAGCAATCTCTGCCCATTTGTTTAGATTTCCCCCCACAAAAGGGTGGGATTTTGGAGAGATAGGGGTAGGGCTTTATAGCTTTGGAGTGATTCACCTCCATCTTGTGCTGTCGGGCCCTATAGCCCTTATCCCCCAAAACCCCATTCCTTTTGTGTGGGGGTAAGTATATATACCTACTATTTCCTTCCTTACTAAGCAATTCAAAAGAATTTTTCAAAGATAAACTGAAAGTGCTATGAACTAGCAAGGGCCTTAATACCTTATTCTTACCTTTAACCATTTTCCATGCATGATCTTGCTTAAATGTGCTCATGGGAGGTGCTTGGGTAGATAAGGTCCTACCTTCCCCCTTAGCAGATAGGGGATCATCAGTTTTGCATTGTAACAAATGCCCAGTATTATCTACCTTAGCAATATCGTAGCCTAAGACCAGTTTAGCATACTTGGTCTTTGCAAAAATTCTTAGTTGCCTGTCCAAAGATTGGACTGAAAATACCTTTTGCCTTGATTCCCTGCTCCATGAAGGGATAATGTGATTTTCCTTTGGTTCTGTGCCCAAATTCAAAACCCTAGCTAAAACCCTATGCTCTTCTTTCTGTGATCCTTCCTCCATCTTCCTAGATAGTGGAGGATTATTAGGAGATTTATTAGAGGATTTGGTCTAGGTAGGGTCGCTGCATGAGGGCTTTACATGAGTGAAAATGGCAAGTAGATCTGCATCAACATTTTGCTCCACTTTTTCTTTTTGTTTTGCTATAAATTCATCCAAGTGTTCATAGGATGGATGTGTTTGCTCTTCTTTTCAGCAGTCTTTTCTTTTGTGGCCATAGAGCCAACAATTATGATAGTAACTCGAAAACTCTTGTTTCTTTCCTTGATCCTTATCCTTTTTTATGGAGATTTCTGCCCTAGTTTTTTCATTGTAATGCCTATCTCCATTCTTTGATTGGCTCAGTTTCGAATGAAAAAGACCTAGGTTTATCTGCCTGTTGTGGAGAGCAATTTTCCTTTGCCGATGGTAAGTTTGCATTATCATTGTTCTTTGTTATTTCACAAACACATTTTTCTACCTTCTATGTATTGACTGATGCCTGGTGGGTCTTAATTTCTGCCTTTTCTCTATGATGTCGCAGGCCTAATATCTCAGGCACTGCCCCTCTAAATGACTGTCGTTGGCCCTTGTGCTTGGATATCTAACTTTTATGAATTTCGCTGGTCTTAGGGCAGACTTGCTCCCTTGCTAAACTTGTTGCTCTCTGATTATTTTCAGATCTCCTCCCTCCTTACCAGTCGCTACCCTTGGTCTTCTCCTTAATGACTATTCGCTGCCCATTCCCTTATATATTATTATAGATCATAAATTTCAGTTATTTTGCCTATTCTTGATCAAGTCCTAATTCTATCATTTATTCGATTATTTTCTATGGGCTAACCATTTTATCCTAAGTCTTTATTTATTTAAAAGGAATTTCCTCCCCTTTTATTAAATAAAAAGCCCCCACTTTTCCTCTTATCCTAAGTTGCACAAATAAAGCATTATTCTTATTTTATAAAAAGAAGAAAAGCACTTTTTGTCTCATATGGACACAAAAGTCAACTCTTATTTTCTCATTAGAGGATACTTGTGCACATCGATTGCTCCTCTTTCAAGCTCCACCCTTGATTAAATCTTTTGCCTCTTAATCTCCATGGTCCATTCTTTCTCATTTCTTATAAAAGGAGAGCTCTCTTCTCATTTTAGCATCCATCTTTTGAATACTAACCTTACGTTGCATGATTTCTTGGAGACTTTGGAGCTTTTTGAAGACATTCTTGCATCCATCTTTCATTTCTTGCATCATAGCTTCATATTTATGCTTTCTTAGATTAGCTTCATTTCTATGCTCTAGATTAGCTCACATAGATTAATTAGCTTAGATTGTAACATTTGCATCTTTTGTTTTCATAGCTTAGCTTGCTTTCTCATTTCTAGCATAGTTGCATTTCATTCTCATATTGATTCTTGAGGATATTGGCATTCTTTCCCTTGTCTCCATTGAATCTCCCATTGCATGGTTTACTAGCAAGGTCATAGGCTTAATAGCTCTAGCTGAGAGCACTCTTAATATCCTTGTACTCCATGCCTAGGGAGCTCTAGGTCATTTTTCAAGGTTTCCCATTCATGGATTCCCTTGGAAATAAAGACTTAGAGAAGTGCACATTCTAGTGTGTACATTTTTGGCACCCACCATGGGGTAGAACAGCTTTATTTTGTCCTTCTTTCTATGCATTTTCGCACTTTATTTTCATCATTTTTAGCTTGTTGTTTTTGGCTCTCTATTTTTTTACAGATTATCGTATGAAAGTCTGCCAGTATTGTGTGATACTTTATTCTATAGCTGTGCGATATTTTTCCAGTAAAAATATCACACGGCCTTGTAGGTTCTATCACCTAGTCATACATTCTTTTGTCGCCCGAGCACAGTGAGAAGTGTCACCCAAAAAGGAAATATCACACTAGTACACTGGAAAGTATCATACAATTCTTTTGGTGACTGTACTGTCACCCAGGTCTGGTAGTGACTGGTTAAGATCATTTCTTTGCAAAATTTGGCTTGATTGTTTTGGTTTTCTAATTTGTTGTAGCTAGACAGTGGTTTATTTGTAGATTTTACTTGCTTTTATTGTGCTAACTCTTTGTGGGGCTAACAAGTTGTTCTTGTAGGTACCTCCATTGCTTGAAAAATTTGCTAAAAAAGATTGCATGTCAAAGCTCCAAAGACAAAAGGGCTACTAATTATGTTTTGCAGGGCTGCCCAACGCCTAAAAACAAACAAGTGCTTGCTTATTACTTTCCTTTTAAGTGCAGCTTATACTAGCTGTTTTATTTCTTAGGCACTTAAGATCTTATTGTAGGAATCTTTTGGTGGTAGGAGAGTATGCTCTTCACCCTTGTGGTGAAACAGAAATCTTGACCCATCTTTGGATTTTGAAAGCAAGAGGGTAATTGAACTCTTTGTTTGATGTGTTTGGGAGGGATTTTTGAGCTAGGAGATTATGCTCTTCACCCTTGAGGTGAACCATAAATCCTGACACTCAAAAGTTAATCCACTCTTTGTTTAGCATTAGGATCCTTTAGCGGGCCTTCTCTTGAGCTATCAAGAGGAATGACCCAAGTGGGGACAAGCTTATTGCCGGCTATTTCAACCCACTATAAATTGAAGGCTATCAAGGACACAAAACCTTGGTAGACGTAGTACTTGTCTTTGCTTAATGTGAGTACTTGTGGGATTGTGACCATGAGGAAAATGTTGAGCAAGAATGCTTAAGGTACTCTTGTGGCTATGAGGTTTGTTACTTGCCGCAAGGTAAGGAGTCCCTTTAGGGAGCAAGGGGGGTATTATGAATGGAATCCCTTACTAAGAACCATAGGTAGAGGCCACACTATTTTTCCACTTAGAATCTTGGTGCAAGGATTGATCCTAGTGGACTAACCCAGATCACCCCAAGATTACTCACCATCTATGTTCCTTTGGTTGTGTCATTGACACCTCCATGACAAAGTCAACATCTATTGTGGGCAACCACTTTGTGTGAGGTTATGGGACATGAAGTGTGGGCCAAGTTGCTAACTATTGAGCCTTTTTCCTTCTAGGCTAGTAACTACTTGAAGTGTTCTTGTTGTGATCTACCCGTGCAAACATTCTCGAACATACAAACATCACAGTAGTGCTCATAGAATTTTTCATTTTGATATCACAATTGCTTGTCTTGGAAAGGTTGCTTTTGCTCTTGCACAAGTGTTTGATGACATGTTCAATCACCTACTATTTGTAAACCTACCTGAATATTGTTGTCATTGTGCTTGAAATCAACAAATTACCCATTAGATTGAAAAATTGACAAAATTACCTTAAAAAATAGAGACTTTTTGCACTCACTAGTCAAGAGTCGTACGACACTGAAAACTAATCGCACATTGTTTCAAGATTTATCATGTGATATTTCACTACTGATTTTTCATTGCCCTGCTTGCCTGGATTCTATCATACAGGCTACCTAGAAAGTATCACCCAACCTATGTCAAAAGTATCACCTGGTCAAAATCTGTCGCCCCAGTACTTTGCAAACTATCGCCCAGAACTCTTTTGCTGTCTCATTGCTGCTGAATTTGAAATTTAGTTTTTTGAGTGTCTTTTCCTATTCTTACTCAAACCTGGTCTGTTATCTGCATGTTTAAGTCTATTCTAGACTGAGAAAATGAGTTAAAACTATTGGATTTGAGCTTCTCAAATGCTACTTTTGATCACTTGTCACATTACAGTTACCTTTCTAGCTACTTGCTAATCGAGCTTCTTGCTCATATCTCAGCTTGAGTCAATTGATTACTATAAGTTCTTGAGCACTTTTGACCAGCCATCTTTATTGTTCTATCTTGACAAGTGATTTTCTTTGGCTTTTCTTATCTCAATATTTGAAAAACTTTGTCTCATTTTATTATTCAACCAACATTCTTTTTTCATGCCAGCTTCAACTCGGTCTCAATTCGAGCAATGGAGTCACCCTCCATTCAACTATACATAGTTTCCCTCACCTAAAAGATGCTCATGAGTGCCAGTTAGCAATGACAGTTCTAGTCCTAACCAATCTAAGGATTCTAAAGTCACCCCATGGTATAAAGGGGGCTTCCTTTTTTCTGCATTCAAGACCTCCAAAAGCACAGATAGTGTCTCACTCACTCTGGCTGAATAAGAAAAGTTCTACCATTTGTAGGAACATTTTGAGCATAAGGACAATCAAGCACATTTAGACAAAATGGATGCTACTACGAACATGGCTATGAAGGGAATGTCTCAAGAACAACCTGAGATTAGTGGTTACGAATATAGATGGTACTATGGGCAACTATGGCAACAACACACCACCAAGATCTCCTCCAAGATGGACTTTTGCTTCTCCTTCTTCACCTCCTAGACCTCCTCCCTTGCAGCATGAGGAAGAAGCCAATGATGAGGTTTCTAGTGAAGAACTTATGAGATTTGAGCAAGATGAAGCCTCCCAACATATGATGCTTAAACTTTTAGAGAGAAATGAAGATCAATACTTTCAATACATGACTTCTAGGGGATACAAGCTCCCTTCTGGCTATGATGTACACCAGATCATTCAAGAAAGAGTACCAACTAAATTGGAAATCCTTAGAGATGAATTGCAATGAGAAAATCAATGTCTTGCTCAAGTTGCAATAAAAAAGGAACCTCCAAAGGTTTCTTTCATAGAATCTATTTATGCTCTTCCTTTTGATAGGAGTCTATACATGGTCCCATTTCCTAGGGATATTGAGGTTCCCAAATATGACAAGTATGATGGAAATGGTGACCCCCATGACCATGTGCATCACTTTTACGCTCTTAGCATGGACTTCCTTCATGAAGACACATTTCTTCTACGATTGTTCCCTAGTAGTTTAAGAGGACAAGCTCTAGAATGGTTTGCAAAGTTGACACCACCTCTTAAAACTTTTGATGAGTTGGCTAGGCGCTTCACCCAGCATTATTCATACAACATCCAACAACCTATCACCATGATAGATCTCAGTGCTCTAAAGAAAAATCAAGGTGAGCCATTTGCCACTTACTTACAATGTTGGAGGTCATTGTATTATCGATATCCTCGATAGTTACCCAAAAGGGAGTAGATTGACATTTTCGTCAACACTCTTATGCCAGAACTATATTATGATCTAAGGAAACAACCATTCTCCTCTTTCAACGACATGGTTGAAAGTGCATATCAGATTGAGGATGTGGCCATAAGAAAGGGGGATATTGTTATTAACAAAGATGCTAGGGGAAATGGCAAGGACAAAAGAAAACCTTGGAATGAAAATAATTATGTTGTTAATGATGGTGTTGTGGATGTCCCAAAATCCAAAGAGCCTGCTTTCAACCTCTCTAATGCTATATACACAAAAAAACAATAAGAGGCTTCCAACGCTCATAGTGCTCCTAAGCCTCAGTATGCAAACAAGCCAAAGAAGCAATACCACCGACAGGTCTACACCAAGTTGGCTAAACCATACGATGTGATTCTTAAGACTTTAGTTTCCAATAAGTATCTTATGCTTCCTAACAATTATCATCCCTGTGATCTGCTAGTTAAGCCTGATTGGTGGAGAGAAGATCATTTTTTCCATTATCACCAAAATAAGGGATACAAGATGGACAATTGTTTTAAGCTTAAAGATGCCATTCAAGATCTTATTGATGGAGGCACAGTTCTCATAGATGGCTTAGTTAAAAATTCTGATCACAAAGCTTTCAAGACTCCTCTACCTGAGTATGAGAAAGTAGAATCCTCTCAAGCAAATAAGAAGAATCATGATGCAAAGATCAACTATACATATACTCCTGATTCACCTGTGATCAACATGATAGAGCCTGTTGAGAGTGTTCTTATGGTGAGATCTCACAATGATAATAATGCCAATCATGGTATGCCAAAGTTGGTCTTGCAAACACTGAATGGTTCATCTTCCTGAAGTGAGACATTGAATGCTATTACTAGGGGGCAAGCCAAAATTGTCCTTAAAACTGTGCATGATCCCAAGCAAGCTTCTTTTTCCAAACAAGTGGTTCCTTTAGTTTTGTCTAGCTATGACCTTGTGCACCAATTACAATGGACACCTGCTCAGATATCCATTTTTGAGTTACTTGAGCTATCCCCTTTGCACAAAGAGATCCTTGAGAAAGCTCTCCGTACAACAAATGTTCCCAATAATATTGATCCAGATCGATTCCAAGCTATGGTCAACCACATCATGTCTCCCCACTACCTATCCTTTTCTACAAAAGATGACACATCTCTTAGTCACCCTCATAATCTGGCTTTACACATTGAAGTCCTAGTCTACCATACTCGAGTCCACCGAGTCCTAATAGACAATGGTGCTAGGTTAAATATTGTTTCTTTCCATGTGGTGCAATAGTTGGGATTTTTTGAATTGGCTGTAGATCCTAAGCAAAAGATTACCATAAAAGCATACGATGAAGTGGAAAGATGTTCCAAAGGTCCTGTTGTGCTGCCTGTTCGAGTGGGTCCTGTCATAAAAGATATTGTTTCCAAGTGTTAGACATCCCACTCACATATAATATTCTTCTGGGTTGACCTTGGATCCATGAAATGCAATCTGTCCCTTCCACCTATCATCAGTGTGTCAATTTTCCACACAATGGAGCTGAGATTGTGATTCCTAGGGACAATGCTATCACTATCAATACTCTAACTACTGCTGAGATGTTTTTTCCTCACAAAAAACCTTCTCATGATCATAATGCATCCCTTATTGTTGCTGAGAAAAAATTAAAGATGATGATTATTGGTATGGGAGAATATACATTGGACTCTATTGCTACTATGCCTTCTTCTCCTAAGTCCTATGGTAGACCTTCAGACAAGGCAAAGCCCTCTGCTTCTACCATGATAGTTTTTGGTACATTTGTTCAATCATCTGTACCCTTAGAGGCTGAAAAAGAAGAACAAGCTATTATAGAGTGGATTTATAGAGAAGAAGAAGATAGTCTGACAGTTGCTACTCCCATTTCTCCTAAACACTATGGTAAAGGCTATAAATTTTTGCAACAAATGAGCTATCAAGGTCATGGACCTTTAAATAACAATGGGCATGCTCTAGTTGAACCTTTGAGTCATACTGATGGCCAACCTTCTAAAGATAGCACAGGTTTGGGATATGGTGTTGATAATGACATCCTTGAATGTTCTAGAAATACTCCCATGCTTAGTGACTCAGATATAGGCATCAAGGAATCACCACTATGCACTATGGCCCAAATGGAAGATTGTCTTCCTTCTACTTCACTTCTTTGGGGAGGAGAATGCATGCCTACTGATGATACAGCTGAAGCCTCCACATCTAGAAATTTTGTGCCTAATGAGTCATTGAGCTTTGATAGACAGTGTAGAAATATTGCATGGTTGATGGAAAGAGGAGATCTCACACATAATGACATGAGTACCTCTACTTCTAGGCATGCTAAGCCTTCTTGGTGCAAACATCCCAGTAGAAGTTCCTTGACCGATTCAAATGAGTATGAATGGGACACTCTCTTAGATGGATCTTCTACAGTAGATATGGATGTTGATGTGATTCATACCTATAGTGACCAACCCAATGCAATTGATGAGTCTCACGTAGGGTCTAACGAGTTCAATCCACATATTGCTTTAATGGACCACGCTGGTCCTTCCATGACAAATTTAGATCTCAATACTTTTGGGGCCTACCTTCTAGGCTCAACTTCTCTCATCACCAGAGATGATATCCCCTACATCAATAACCTTGACCATGTTGTTTCACTTTCCCTCATACACTCAGATCTCATCGATTGGTCTGGCCAAGATCAAAGACCTATATTTCCTTCCTTTCAAAATGACTATGAGATTGCCTGCTACCTCAATGCCATTGAACCTGTTACTTCTTCCACCAGTGAACCAACAACAAACATGACTAAGTCAGATATCAAGTACCTTAGTTATAAAATTAAAAGAGAAAAGCAATGGTCAGATGGTGAAAACCACATTGTGGTAGTATCTGAACCTCAAAATAGTAAAAATAAAGATGTATCTAAGGGTGAAAACCTCACTCAGGCACCTGAGGATGAGGTACTTGGTAGTCTTCCAAGCTATTTTCAAGAAAGGTCTTCAGTTCTAATAGAACCTACATAGCCCATCAACTTGGGGACAAAAGAATCTCCTAAAATCATACATGTGGCTCAGTCACTCTCAGCAGAAGAAAAAGAACAATTTGCTACATTCTTTCAAGAAAAAAAGATCAATTTTACATGGACGTACTCAGACATGCTAAGTTTAGATACTGAGCTTATTATGCATCATCTCTCTATTGCTCTAGAGGTAAAACCTATCAAACAAAAATTGAGAAAGATGCATCCCCATGTGGCATTACTGGTTAAGGCTAAACTTGAGAAGCTCCTAAAATCCAATTTCATCAGAGCTATTGACTATGCTGAGGGGATTTCTAACATTGTCCCTATTTCCAAACATGAAAAATTCCATTCATCTATGCACTAATTTTTGAGACCTGAATAAAGCATGTCTTAAGGATGATTTTCCACTTCCAAACATCAACATGATAGTGGACATGATGATGGGCTATGAAATGTATTCCCTTATGGACGGCTTCTCTAGATATAACCAGATCAAGATCACCCCTGAGGTCCAAGAGAAGATAGCCTTCACATGTGCATGGGGTACCTTTTACTGGAATGTCATGTTGTTCAAGCTTAAAAATGCTGGTGCAACCTATCAAAGAGCCATGACTACCATCTTTCATGATATGATGCACAAAAACATGAAGGGCTATGTTGATGACATGCTTGCCAAATCACAACAAAGAAGCACTTATTTGTTTGATTTGAGTTTGATATTAGACTGCATGGAACGATTCCAACTCAGATTAAATCCTAAGAAATGTGCTTTTGGTGTCACTTCTGGGAAACTACTAGGATACATAATATCAGCAAAAGGAATAGAAGTAGACCCAAAAAAGTGCAAGCTATCATGGTGATGCCACCTCCTTGTAACATCAAACAATTAAGGAGTCTTCAAGGCCATCTCCAATCTATCAGGCCGTTCATTTCTTAGCTAGCTGACAAGGCTCAACCATTCAATCAGAATTTGCATAAAGGATCTACTTGTATATGGAATGAGGAGTGTTAAAAGCACCTAGACCAGCTCAAGGATTACCTAGCATGACCTCCTATTCTTATGCCACCTATCCAAGGGAAACCCTTGATATTATACATTTCTACTACAACAAATTCCTTAGGGGCTCTCCTTGCACAATATGATGATAAGGGAAAAGAATGAGCTATCTATTATATCAGTCTCACTCTAGTTGCTTATGAAGTCAATTACACCAATATTGAAAAGGCTTGTTTAGCTGTGGTGTTTGCATCTCAAAAACTCAGACATTACATGCTTGCACATACTATACAACTGGTTGCTAAAATTGATCCTTTAAAATATCTCCTAAGTAAAGTTGCGCTTACTGGATGCCTTGCCAAGTGGATGCTGATTCTTTCAGAATTTGACATTCAATATATTGAGAGGAAAGCTATTAAAGGGCAAGAAATTGTGGATCAATTGGCTGAGTTTCCCATGATTGATAATGCTCCTCTCCAGGTAGATTTCCCAGATGCCTCAATCATGAATATCATAGGGCATACATGGAAAATGTTTTTTGATGGTTCTCATACATAGAATGGCACTAGTGCTGGAATCCTATTTGTTACCCCTCACGAATACACCATTCCTAAATCCTATAAACTTCTCTTTCCATGCACCAATAACATAATTGAATATGAAGCCTTGCTGAATGGTGTTAAGCTTGCCCTTGAAAGGAGGATTTTTGAGTTGCATATTTTTGGAGATTCTCAGCTTGTCATAAACCAAGTCAATGATGATTACCAAACAAAGGATGACAAGATGATTCCCTACAAGAGGATGATAGACTCACTCAGAAATTATTTTACATCTATCACATTCCAATAAATTCCTAGAGCTGAGAACAAGGCTGTTGATGCCATGGCTACTTTGGCATCCATTTTGTAACTGGAAGAGCATGAATCACGCTTTGAGTTCCTTGTGGAAGAATTGCGCTATCCTACCTATAATTCCCTTAATGACCATGTCATTTACACTGTGGTCAGTCACGAATCCTCCTACTATGCCACCATCTTTTCCTATCTCCGTGATCAAGTTATCCCTAAAAACCTAACACGCAATGAGAAGTGCCAGCTCATCCCTAATGCCTCACACTTTACCCTCGTCTCTAGTGACTTGTATAGGAAGGGCCTAGATGGAAATCTCCTTAGGTGTCTAGAAAGAGAGGAGTCAAAAAAGGCACTCGCCGAAGTTCATGATGACATATGTGGGTCACACTCTAATAGTCTTGCACTAGCTCAAAAATTGCTTAGGGCTGGTTACTATTGGTCTACTATGCAAGCTAATGCTATTCAATATGCCAAGTCCTACAAAAAATTTCAACTACATGGGAATCTCATTCATGCTCCTGGACATGAGCTCATTCCCTGTGTTACTTACTGGCCATTTCAGCAATGGGCCTTTGACTTGGTAGGCAAGATTTGTCCTAGTTCTTCGAGTGGGCATAAGTTCATCATTACATCTACTGAATATTTCACCAAATGGGTTGAAGCTGTCCCACTATCTGCAACTACCGACAAACATGTTGCCCTATTTATTTTGAATCACATCATTTTCCGCTATGGTATTCCTTCCTCCATAGTCACAGATAATGGTGGCCAATTTAAGAACAAAGACCTGAAGCACTTGTGCAAAAAGTTCAAAATCAAACAACATTGGTATTTTATTTACTACCCTCAAGGGAATGGCCAAGTTGAGGCCTCAAACAAAACATTTCTAAAAATTCTCCATAGAACAGTGCACAAATCAGACAAGGATTGGCATCTGTAGATCAATCCTACACTATGGGCTAACAAAACTTCTATCCGCACTCCCATAGGTGCAACACCTTTTTCCTTGGTCTATGGTTCTAAGGTTGTCTTACCATTAGAGGTTGAAATACCTTCACTAAGAGTCTCTCTCCATGGTTTGATTACCAATGAAGACCAAAGGGTCATGAGAGTGCATGAGCTTACCACATTGGAAGAATGTTGCAAGGCCACTTTTGATCACATGCGCACTTATCAGAAGAGAATGTCTACTACCTAAAATAAGAAAGTTCATCCTAGAGAGTTTCAAGTGGGTGAGCTAGTTCTCAGAGAAAATCCCCAAAATTAGTAGAATAGGGAGCAGAAAGGCAAGTTTGAGCCAAATTGGTTAGGGCCTTACACTATCATAGTGACATTTGGGTCTGGAGCCTATCAGCTATCTACACCTAAGGGAGAAGAGCTTACTAAGCCTATTAATGTTCTACATCTGAAAAATTTCTATGCCTAAGGTTCTTGAGCTCTTTGTACATATTTTTATTGATCTTGAAAAAATTAAAAAAAATCATATATGATGCTAAAAAAATCCTAAAAAGCATAAAAAGTACTAAAAAAATGAGCATCCTAGTGAAAACCGAGTAATAGGTACTTTGATGTCTCACCAAAAAAATCAAAAAATGCAAAAAATTCAAAAAAATAGAAAAAGTGTCATGGTGAAAACTTGGAAACAGGTGCCTTGGTAGCAAAAATACAAAAAAAATTGAAAACAAAATCCCTTAAACAATCTATCAAGTGGTGAAAACCTAGAAACAGGCACTGCTTGAAACCCTTGCACCTATGTCTATCAGTCTTGCATGGTGCTCATTTGCTCCACTTCTCACTTTGCCTCTCCTAGCCTAGAATTGACTCTTGTCTTAGTCTAGGGGGAACATGTTGTTTTAGCTTATCTTGGGTTTCTTTCTATGTCAGGGTTTCTTAGGCCACTTGGTTCAAACAGTGTTTCTCAACACTCCCCAAACTATGTTTTTCAACACTACCCTAGCATCAAGTGTTTTTCAACACTTATCAGATGTTTACCCACAATCTAGAATGATGCGATATTTCTACTGGCAGAGGTTCTACTCAAAGATTGACTCTATGACCTACACACACGAACTTAAAACACTTGACTTGCTGAGACTTGTTTGACTTTCTTTCTTTGTGTGTTGTCTATGATGATTTCTTTGCTAAAGTGTTCTCCCCCTAATGGTTTTCGATGATGCATAGCTAGAAGACTGGGGGCATGAGGACATGTTTTATTTCTTTCTCTACTTGTGGATATATTTTGTTGGTCTTAATTTTCATTAGCATTTATGCTAGTTCTACTTGACATTAGGACTTACAAGGTATTTCCCTTGACTATGTTAACGAGTGCATTCTTATAGACATCTTGACTTTCCTATGTCTCAATGAGAGAATAATATTTCTATATTAAACTTAGGGAATCTCATTGCACTAGTCATCTTGACCTATATGTCTTTGGCGCCTAGGTGGGATTCCCACATTTCATCTGATATAGATCATATTCATATATCCACAGTTATACTAGTGCATATTGTATGATCTTGTGACACTACCAATAATGCTCGATGATGAATATTAGAGACTAATAGCTTCACGACCTTGCAAGTAAACCACCTTTTCATAGTAGCTTGCATTTTTAGGTTCATGTTAGTTAGTTTTGCATCTTGCACTTGGAGAGAGATCTCATTTTATCTTTCGAGGACTTGTCGGTCAACTACGCTCACCTTTCCTTTTCTCGATCATGTCTTTCACTCTTTGTCTTTCACATCACGTCTTTGTTCCTATCATCATAAGGGGTTAATCTTATCATCATATCTATATTCTAAAGAGATCATTTTCAAAATTCATGAGTCTATATCATAAACATGAGAACTAAACATACATCTATGAGAGATAATATATATGAGCATATAACATACATTTTGAGCAATATGACAAGATAATATAAAACTGAAACATCCATCACAAGTGGGACAAATACACAAGTTATATCGTAAATCTAGTAATCTCATATATATAACAATGTCATGATACAATGTGGGATACAAAAATCTGGATATAGTCCTAGGGTATGTCTCTATACATCTATCCTAAGGCTAAACCTAGGACTCACTAGCACCATCATGAGGAGCTGGTGGTGGAGGAGGTGGTGCCATCACTATATCTAGTACCATGTTGGATCTCCCATCTATCACAGAGTAGGGTGGTGCTCTCTGACCCTCTGGTACTACCTGTATATAGAGCCTATGATAATATGTAGCTCGTGTTGCCTCTCTCTGACTCTCTATAGTGGCAACTTATATGGCCCTATCTCGCCGCTCGAGCTTGGCTCTTAGATCCATCAGCTACTACTCTCTAACAACTATGGTGATTCGTAACTAATGCATCTCCACCTCTAGGGCTTGGATCCTCGCTCTCAGATCCCCTCCCCCTCCAGGCTACTCCTACCCTACGTCTACCCTATGATGAACAACTCTTGCTACATCATCCTCCTTAGGGCTCACTGACCTATGTCTTCATGCCTACTACCAGCCACTTGACCTAGAACCCTCTCCTCTCTCTCCACCCCTCTCTCCCCCATAATCCCCAACATCTCCATCTCCACCCTGTGCCTGTGGGTTTGCATCTGGCACAGTAAACCTAGGGAAAGGACATTTCCATCGCTCTACCCTATAGGCTGCATCTACACCTGCATCTATTGTCTCTACAAGGTAGTCCCATGGCTCCCTCCGTATCCCAGCTATTTCCTATACTGCTTGCTAGTAGTCCAACATCGGCAGCCATCCATGCCCCTCCTCATCTTGAGACCTAGCATGGGTGGTGGTCTCTGTGGATACCCTCTATTGTCGATTGAATTTTCTCCAGATGTGAGTGATGAAAAGTCTCTCCACAACCTCAGCATGGTGGCCTACTAGTGGCCAGCTGCATAGCATATATCCCAGCTCACCATCTCTGTCGCTCCACTACTCGCAAGCCCTGTATGGCCTCCACTTAAAAGTGGTCAGCTCATCAATGAGTCTCTTGTAAAATGTCAAGTCGCCGCTATGATCATATGATATGAATCCCATATATCTAAAAATGTAGGGGTGCCTCCGCTCCCTTGGCTATACATGTGGGCGCACTATGACAATGTGCTCCCACGCCCATAACTGAGCTAGAATGGCTCCACATGCCCATGTCCTGCCATCTCTATACACAATCTCATGGAGCTCATGATACATATCAGCCAATATGGTTAGGCCCCATGCTAACCACCATGGATATGCAATTGGATTCACCACTAACTTGCCCCATCCTAGTGGAAACCCCTTCTGATTCCTATTAGTGATAAGGGCATGTGCAAGAATAGAACAAACAATGCAAGGCACTGGGAAGTCCCTGCCATACTCCTCCATCAGCCACTTCAAGCTGAGGTGTCTATCAATAATGGTAACATCTTGGAACAAGTCCTAGATGGCCTGTCGTCCCTCAGTCAAATCCTGATTGTAATATACCTGTGCCAATAGAAAATCATGTCAGTTTCTTATCATATGGAAACTTTACATCTCTAAATATTTAGAAACATGATTATACTCACCGGATCTCCATGACTCGGCACTCGCAGGATCTGATAGACATCCTCTAAGGTGATGGTTGCCTCTCTAGTAGGCAGATGGAAGGTTTTGTGCTTGTTGTGCCACCTCTCAGCTAGAGCAGTCAACAACCCATGATTTTCTCGAATATGGGGCATATCAAAGAGGAACCCAAAACCCATGCTAGCCAAATCATCCTTCCCAGGATCATCTAGATCCCGGACGCACCGTAGCCCAGTCACTCAAAACGCTCTACTCAGTAACATCAGGAAAGTCTCCTACAAGCCATAAACCAATCCAGATGTTAGAACATATCATGATGGATGATTGAAATTAGTACAAGGAAACTTAAACACAAAAATTTTCTAGACCCATGTCATATTGCTCAAAATTTAAACATGTGATATTTCTTATTAAGTAATGCAACACTATTTTTTTGGAAAGTATCATGTGATACTTTCTTCAACAGTAGTGTGATAATCTTTTCCCATGCAATATTTTGCTAAGTATCACACAATGTTTCATCTAGTCTTGTGCAACACTGATTTGAACAGTCGGGCGATAGTTTTTGGTCCCGCAAACTATCGCATGATAGAGATTCTCAAAGTGTGCGATACTTTTTAAGTATCATGTGAACTTTCACACCAAGAAAATTTGAAATTTTTCAAAAAAATTAAAAACATGTTTAAAATACATTAAATGCTCATTAATGACTCAAAACATCAAAGTTTTTTCTGAAAACTTACCGCGGCACCATATTGAGGAGGCCGGTTGTGCAATCGATTGCGCTTGAATCGATGACGATGAACCAGAACTACTACTTTCTGGGCCATCATCTCTCTTTGAGCTCTTAAGATTCTCAAAATCACAAAAGACAAATGAATTTGAAAATGACTTTTTTACCCCATATATGGCATTTTGACTTTTTGACCAAATTTCAAAACATCTTGGAATTTTGCAAAAATTGCACCCCTAGCTAATTTCGACATCCTGGATCCATTTTTGGGATCGAAATCAAAATCTAAGATCACCTTCATAGTCAAAATTGCATTTACAAATTTTCCCTTCTTTTGCACAGTTGGCTGACCATTTGAGGCCCGATCCTTCGATCTTTGTTGGGGCATCTTCATTTCTTCATCCCATCTCTTTCACCTTCTATTCTTTCATTCATTTTCATCCGCTTCATCTCTCTGAGGTTGACTTAATCTTTATCCTATATCTTTCTCAGTCAAACCTCATCAAACTTGGACATATATTCACTGCTTGTTGGTTATCCTATTGTTCTTCACCTCTTCGATTATGATTTCTAGTGATTTGATCATGTTTCTCTTTCTTGTGCTTTCCCTCTACCTAATTTTGATTTCGGTCCTGAGGCGGAAGACACATCATATCCTATTGGCTATTCTCTAGAGCATATGCTTGACCACTCCATTTTCTTTGATTGATCTATCTTTGCACTTGACATGTTAGTTCTCATCTTGAGTCCTAATACTAGCCATCTCTTTCTTAAGTGTTCAATACTGTCACTACCAGGCTGACCATGCAGGATTTGCTATCTCTCTGCACTTCATACTTTGGAGTCAAATCTCTATCTACTTGCCTTCTTGGCTGATCTATTCTTTGACATAATGTGTTCTCAGATCGATCACACATTAGTCAAAGAGGGGCAAATGTAATCACCCAAAAATGGTCATCTAGACTATTAGCCCCTTGCTAGCATTATTTGCTAAAATTATCAATTGCCTATTCTTGATCAAATCCTAATTCTATCATTTATTTGATTATTTTCTATGGGCTAACCATTTTATCCTAAGTCTTTATTTATTTAAAATGAATTTCCTCCCCTTATATTAAATAAAAAGCCCCCACTTTTCCTCTTATCCTAAGTTGCACAAATAAAGCATTATTCTTATTTTATAAAAAGAAGAAAAGAACTTTTTGTCTCATATGGACACAAAAGTCAACTCTTATTTTCTCATTGGAGGATACTTGTGCACATCGATTGCTCCTCTTTCAAGCTCCACCCTTGATTAAATCTTTTGCCTCTTAATCTCCATGGTCCATTCTTTCTCATTTCTTATAAAAGGAGAGCTCTCTTCTCATTTTAGCATCCATCTTTTGAATACTAACCTTATGCTATAGGATTTCTTGAAGACTTTGGAGCTTTTTGAAGCCATTCTTTCATCCATTTTTCATTTCTTGCATCATAGCTTCATATTTATGCTTTCCTATATTAGCTTCATTCTTATTCTCTAGATTAGCTCACATAGATTAATTAGCTTGGATTGTAACATTTGCATCTTTCTTTTCATAGCTTAGCTTGCATTCTCATTTCTAGCATAGTTTCATTTCATTCTCATATTGATTCTTGAGGATATTAGCAGTCTTTTCCTTGTCTACATTGAATCTCCCATTGCATGGTTTACTAGCAAGGTCATAGGCTTAATAGCTCTAGCTAAGAGGACTCTTAATATCCTTGCACTCCATGCTTAGGGAGCTCTAGGTCATTTTTTAAGGTTTCCCATTCATGGATTCCCTTGGAAGTAAAGACTTAGAGAAGTGCACATTCTAGTGTGTACACATACTAGCACCTAGATAATTAGAAATCCTACGTCATTAGAGACATGTTCACTAGTACATTTGACTCTAGTTTTCAACCAACATTTCTGACGAACTTGCAAAATGGTTTTTCTTAGTTGGAATGTAGAAGGAAAACTTCTTTTTTTTTTAATCTATGCTCGTGTTTGTCTAAATTTCTGCAACCAGGAAGGTTCATAAAAATTTAGGCGAACATGGGCATAACTTAAAAATAAGGTTTTTTGTTTCAATTCATTATGTTGTGCGATAGAGTGGTGAAGTGCCATTATGCACCAAAGAAGAGTTGAAGGAGGGCCATGAACACCTTGAATCAACCGCTTGCAAGTGTGCCCTAAATAAAGAAAATCCTTTATTCAATAGATGCAATAGATGGTGTATTATGTTTGTAAATATATGCAATATATGGTTCACTCCATATCAAATAAGCTATGTGGCTCAACTCCCATCATCATAAGGATCTCCATATCAATATGGGTTTGGATCATCGTTTCTCAAGCCTAATAAGTAGAATGGTTCAAGATCATTCATTCAGGGTCCTTGAGAAGAGTTAGAAGAGGTATCATTAGATTTATTCGATAACGAGCTCCTCATCTTTTTGGTTGTTCCACCTAAGGATATTTCTAAAATTCCAATTTATTCTATATTAATAGTGAAATGTGATAGAATAGTAGGGCACCTCGATGGACAGTAGCTCAGTGGGTCTAAATCTCCTCCTTTTGAATCCATGGATAGGAGAGAGCTTTATCCTCTAAAATCAAAATACCATTCCTTATTTTTGAATTGCTAACCCTAGACTGGGCATAGTAAAACCTAAATAACATAGCGATGGAGGCCTTAGATCTTCTCTCCATGCCACATGTTCATTATTCTCCTTGGTCTATTTCATTTCTTCAGCTCTATTTTTTTTCTTTAGGCCGAGATAGGGCGATAAAAAATCTACAAGCACCCTAGTCTGGTATTCAAATTCACTCACTTTGCTTCATTATTTTATTATTATTTGTTTAATGAAGGCACCGACTCTATAGTTTTATCCATGATTACTTTACATATGATATTATTTGTGCAAATTTTTCTATGCTCAATAGTCCTAATCTTGATACCATAGGTCCATTTTTTAATTTCCTAACACATATATTTTATTAGGCCAAATATATTCTATAGTACTAAGGAATGATGATGCTTGTGGAGGGTAGGAATATATGAGGCTTACTAAGGAGACTCGTAAGTGACTTTTATAGGGTGGAAGACCAGCTGGTCCCAACCCATATTTGTTTATGCTTGAATGGATTGATGACTAGGGAAACAATGTTCTTCACCCATGCTAATGCATATCAGAACTATCTTGGCCCACAATATGATCCTTCCTGATTTGGAATAAGGATTTTCTTTATTATTATTCCTCTACCATCCTTGTCATTTTGTCTCTCTAGGATAGTTGGTTAGGTCGAACATTAGCGGGCTACTATCAACCGTTGCCAACTTCATTTATCCTGATAAGATTTATCCCTTTTTTGTGTGGACTAGATGAAAAATAAAGCCCAATTTTTCTACTATGGGAAAGGGGATCACAATGTACTATTGTTCTTATGTGTGTAATAAAATCATAAATACAAAAGGATAATGGCACCATTCTTCTTATTAGTGTCATAGAAAAAAAAAAGATGAGACTATTATTTTTACATATATAATGGCATTATTGTTCTTATCCATAACATAAAAACAAAGGGGATAAGGCTTATAAAATTGCACCATCTTAACCGTATCATAAAAACAAAGAGAATAAGACTATTGTTTTTAGTTTTTATTATTTACGTAACAAAGAATAAATCAAATAATCTCGATGAGATACAATATAAGTTTGACACATGAGAAAAGAATGGAGCACCCATGTCAAAAGAAGATAAGAACTCAAGAGAAAGTAATGAAAAAACTAAGAAACAAAAGATGGTTATCCCTAAATGAGAATAAATAAAGATGAAAAAAATAATCGAGAGAGGAGAAATATAAAGAATAATAGATGAGTGTGTCATTAAGAGTGTCGAAGAGCATGCCACTGTGGGTTCTATTGAAACAAAAAGGGAAATGAATAGACCTAGAGAAGAAAATACCATAGAAAATCAAAATCCATAATTGAGAAGATGTATGAAATGGTAAATAACTTATAGACAACACTTATAAATTATGAAGAAACAAGGAGATTATTGTTAGGGAAAAGTGGAAGCAATGAGGATCTTGCCATACCGAAAGACCCTAAGAAGGAATTTACCAACATCATAATTTGTCCAGATTATAGATTCATGAAGATTTTGTAAACTCCAAATAAATCCTCATTTCAGACTAATGATTACTTGGAAATATGAGTGAACCTAAGTATGAGTAGATTAAGAAAATAGGAAATTAACACAAAGAAAAATGAAGAGGAACAATTAAATAACATCTCTTCAACAAATCTAAGACTAGTAATAGTTTTTTAAATGTTAGAACCCCGAATCTAGGACCCATTCCTAGCCACATACAAAACTAGAATATTTGAAACATATTGATTACAAGAACAAGACAAGAAATGAGAAGAAAAAAAAAATATAAGTGAGAAAGATATTCCTTGGAGTCAAATATTAGGAAAATATTTCTCGAAGATTATATTAGAAAGGGACAAGGGTAGACATAGAAAAAACCCTAGAATAGAAAGTAGAGAATGTATAGAACCCCTAACTAATAAAGATGCTAGTAAATAAGAAATAACTATCAATCATCCTAGAATAAGCTTTAGTAACATGGACTCAACCCTTAGGATCCTAGTGTCTTGTATAGAAACTAATTATACCAAACAACATTTCTTTCTTTTAGAATCTACTTGGGAAAAAATTATCATGCATATTGGTAGACATAGGTTATTAGACCTAGTTAGATCTTTGAGAAGTGATGAATTTGAGTAGTATATAAGGAATTATCCACAACACTAAGAGACAAGGAAGGAAGAAAAAAAATAATTCATCATAAATATTGGGACACCTAAAGTATGCTTAGAGAGCATTGCCAAAATGAAAAATTTAACTAAAGGGCCTACATCAATAAAAGAATATGATAGGAAGTTTAAGGAAATCTGTCTAAATTTGGAAGAAACTTTAATAGAGAATAAAAAAGTAGAATGGTTCATCTCTAGATTAAATTGAGACATCCATGTTAGATTAGATGGAAAATACTTCTAGATATATGTGGATCTAATACAAAAGTCCTACTAGATAGAGGCCCAATCATGGAGAAATCTCAAAAATGACATAACCACAAAACTCATAGAAATTATGACAAATTTTTTTTGACAATTTGACTCTATCAAGAAACAAAGTCATTAACACCATAACAAATATGGTGCATGTACTACAAAACTCCTCCATAACTCTTCCATTCTTTCACAATAGCAGAAAAATTATCCCACAAATCTACCTCATGTTCAAGACCTTCTAGGCCTTCCTTTATGTTGTCTCCTCGAGCATCCACCAAGACTTCATTATAAGTCCTTACACCCCACATCATAGGTGAAACTTACTCTCTAAGAGTACCCTTCCTAGTACCCTCTTCTTCCACTTTTCTCTTCTTCCTTGCTGCTGCAACTAGTCTCTGCATCGATATTCATAAAATTCACCAACTTGGGACTGTGCCATATGGCATGATTGAATATTTAAACTAAATTGCATTTTTTAGCCTACCTCTTCCATTTCAAAGTTTAAATTTTATGTCTTGAGGCCATCATTTTATAATTATAACATCATTCAATCAAGCTACACACTAATAGTCCTATTTTTAGTGATTAATGACGTGTGTTTTGTAGGCTAATCTTAGGTCATTAGGATTTTGAATAGTAATCAAGAAATGTTAAGAATTAAAATCAACAAGAATCACTAAAAGGATAGGGCTTTGTCACAAGGAATCTTCTACACACTTCTAGATACTCCCAAGGGATCCTACACCTCCACATGGATCCTAATAACCAAGATCCATGATAAAATATACCTTTCCTTTAGACTATATGCCCACATTAATGAACAATGTTGTTCTTTGCACCCTTAATCAACAACTTGCCTCCATTTGTGGTCTCTTCCAACACATCCTTGCATATGCCTACATTAAACTCTATACAATGACATACTATACAAAATTAGACTCCTCCCACTAGACACATTAACCATAGAAGGTGGGAGAGTCTAAGAATCCATGAAGACTTCAAAATAACAAAATATTGATTGCTTGCACAATCTAGGAACAGTCAAGACTAAACCAACTTTCTCTACTTTAAATGTCAATGATACAATAAAATAATGACATGGAGACAATAACAAGTCAAAATGTAATCATTTTAATCCATTCTCAAATAAATAACACATCTTATCAATATTTAATTGCTCAAACTATAAAAAAAGGTTCTTATAATGCTTGTAAGAAACTTTGGAGGACCTAGGGAACAATGCTAAGCCACACACACACACACACATGCGTCCACACACAAAACATATACAACATATAGAACCTTCACTTGTATATAAGAGTTGATTAGAGAAGGTATATGCATGGGTGATGAACATGCAAATTTTCCTAAGCACTACTAGGAGCTTACCCAACAACAAATGTACTATTGTGAAAATCATCACAAGTCCATTTGTTGTTGCGTCTAGCTCCTAGTAATGTTTGGTCAAATGTGCATGTTTGTCACCTATGCATATACCCTCTCTAATCTACTCTTATATGAAAAGTTGAAGGTTGTTTATGCAGAGGTGAAGGATGATCAACTCCAATCTCCTATTTGTATCTATATGTTATCAAAGTAGTTCCATTCAGAATCTTGTCTACTTGAGACCTTTGAATTGTTAAAGAAATTGGCATTTGAATTTTTATTCATTGGTTGTGTGATTAGAGGAGGTATATGAACAAGTGATGAACATGCAGATTTGCCTAAGCACTACTAGGAGATTACCTTGCAAAAAATGTACTATTGTGAAAATTATCACTGTATACTAGAAATAGTATCTTCATAGAATTAGTATTGACAATAACTGAAATAGTAACTAAATAAACCACAATATATAATCTATTTAGAAATTTTAAGATCAATTGAGTATCCTATGGCTCTCTATCTAGGAGTGTTAATAGAAGCTCTCAGCAAGCTACCATTAATGACATTTCTAGAATGAGAAATGATAAATATTAAGCTAAAGCTAACAATTAGATCAAATTGAATGCTAATTAAGCTCTTAAAATGTCTTTCTAGTTATAAAATGCAAGAGGTTTGATGCAATTCTAAGATGTGTGGTTATGAATTATGATTGATTTAGTTCTTCCTTTTATAGATTTTCCAAATGGTAGGGGGTGTAGTGTAGTTGATCATGATTGAGCCTTGGTTGAGTCTTTGGTTCCACCCTTTGAAGACAATGCAAAGTTTGTGTCCTCAAAGCTTAGAACAAGTAGACAAGATGAATGGACAAGATTCTCTTTCACTTTGAGTGATTGAGATTGAATTTGGCTTGATCAATGTGAATGTCTTCTCTCAAATCCTATTGGTTGATTGAATTTCCTCCCCTTTTGGGTTGTTGAGGGAAATTAGGATTTATTAATTGATTTTAATTGATTTATTTAGCCATGTACCCCTTGAATGGGTTGCATTTGATTTAATCCAAAACTATACAATTATTTGATTTAATTGTACTTTGATTTGATTGCATTTGATTAAAACACTCTCAATTTTGATTTATCTCGAATTAAGACTTGATTTTAATTTTAATTGGCTAATTATGCTTTGTGATTCAATTACTTCAATTTTGTCCTGAATTTCCTTTGATTTGACTTGATTTATCATTTAATTGTCTTTGGCCATTTTGAGGTGATTACAAATGCCCCTCTTTGAGTTGACGTGTGAAGCATGTCAATTCAAAGAATACTTTGATCTTGCTGATGATAGGTCTTGATTCATTGATGGTTGATCTTTGATGTTCATATTATGTCTTTTGACGGTCGATCCTTGATATCTGATATGAGATTGATGCAGATTTCGATTGATTTAATACCCTTGACGCAGTTTTGATGATCGTTCTGATATGATGTTTGATTCTAATGGTCATTCTAATGATCGTTCTGATGATGAATCCTTGATACGATGTTTGATTTTGATGAAATATTCTGATGCGATACCCGATTTGAGGATTGATTTCGATGCGATGCCCCATTCGATTGATGTAGGAAAAATTTTCCTGATAAAAGATTTCACTTTGATTTGATGATCAGTCTCCTATTTCAATGATGATCTTACTGATGTTGATTTATCTGATGGTATGCCCCCTCAGAAATGAAATAAAATTTGATCGTTGGGTGAAGTCTTGATGATGTTGGTTATTTTACATTGATTTAGTTCAATTTTTAATGAATTTTATTTTCATTTTCAATTTTGCTGTTAGGTTTTTTTGATTTCAAATGCCCTTGTTTTGACTGGTTTGATGAAAAAATTCAAGTTCCTAGGTCAATTTTAGTGAAATAGTCCTTTCTTAGGTCAAAATTAGCTCTCTTTAGGTCAAAAAGCTATATAAAGGGGTCAAAATCCCTTTTTCACTATTCATTTTTACCTCCACTTTTACTCTCTCTACCTCTTTTGACTTTTCATGATGTCTGTCCCCATTCGCGAGCATCAGTTCAAGAAATTTCACCGCTATCAGCGTCTACCTGGCTCAGGACCTCCATTGAGTCCATATACCTCTTTGTCTTTTCCGTTTACGCATTTAATTTAAATTTTTCCAAATTTTTCCTAGTAAAAAGCCCTTTTTTCCATTTTTTATTGAAATGGGTGGTTTTGCTTAATTAAATGACACTTTTGACCTCCAAGTTGCGCTTCTGCAATGTTAAAGTGCACTTTCGTGACCCGGTTGTGCACTTTTTCTCTCCAACTTTTTGCCCTATTCCACTTTTACAATCTTTTAATGTGCTTTTGATCTAATTTTCGCTTTTACACTTTTAAACAGCACTTCCACTATGTTAATGAGCACTTTCACCTTTTTCTCCGCTTTTAATCAATGAACAAGCACTTTTACCAATTTAAGTAGTGCTTCTGCATTTTTACACTTTTGCTCAGATTTTTTTTTTTAATAATTTTGATCAAGTCCACTTTTTTCTTTTTTTCTTCGATATCGTCAATTAGTTGATAGGTGAAGTTCCCAAACTTGACGTCCTTAGCAAGTTGTGATAGTGAGTATGAGTCAGCTATAATTGGAATATCGTTCATCAATCTAGATTCAGATGATGGGTGATGATAAAATTTCCATTCTATCTGAGTAGAAACACGAAATCTGATTATGGTTTGATAATTTTGATAAATTTTGATTGACTTAGGATGGTCCAAATAATGATTGATTTCATTCTGATGTGTTTAAACTTGCTTTTGCAGATTGATCTTGGGTCCTTATGTATCTATGGTGCATATCCGTTGTCATGGGGTATGATTGTTGATTTGAGTGCTGCTGATCATCGACATATTACTCTTTATGGCTTGTCCTTCCTCCTTTATCTTCCTCGATTTGGAGTGAATCAGGGCCTTATCACTACTATGGCTGAGCATTAGCACTCAGACCATAATACCTTTCATCTTCCCATGAGAGAGATGATGATTACGCTAGAGGACATATATCATATCCTGTGGTTGCCTACTCGAGGAGAGATTGTCTATTACGACTCTGTTTCTGATGGATCAGCCTGTCGACGAGTCTTTGGAGACCCTACTATCGGTGATGCTCATATCCAATGGGCTCAATTTGTTTTGTTCCCTATTTTACTAGCTATTCTTGGTACTCTGATTGGAGGTTTCCTTCTTTTAGATAAGCGCGGGCATGGATTTGCTATCAGCTAGGGTCCCATTCTGGAGGACTTGATGGTAGATCCTCGTCAGTTCAACTGGGGTTCCTATGTATTGGCTCAATTATATCATGAGTTGCACATAGTTGTGTATAAACATTCTACCACTTTGACTTCTGGAGCTATCTTGTTATAGCTTTGGACCTGGGAGCATATCCCAATGACACGTCCTGTTACTGCACAAGATCGTTAGCTAGGTTGGACTTTTCTTGGATGTACAAGGGTATCATTATCTAGACCCATATGGGTAAGTTGGATTACTAGAAATGTAGGATTGATGATATGGATATAGTTTTTTGGAGGCCCTATCTCGGTTATGAGGCTTGGCCGGAGGAAGAGTTTGAGCTATCTTATATTTCTTGTCCTCTTTGGATGATTGGACGGTCTTCTTTTGTTATAGAGAGACTCTACTTCCATAGGGTATTGCATCAGTATGGGCACAAATAGTGTATGCCATAGGGAGTGGCGATGTATGCCCATGTTCAGGCAGAGAGATCCTTGTGGGGCCCTTGTGTTGATTTTGGTACTGCTATGAGGGAGAGTTGAGACCTTTTATATCTTCCCCAGTCTATGAGAGGACATATTGCAGATGAAAGTATCACAGATGATTACAGTGCTTTGCTACATCGGTACCCTTTTTCCAAATTTACAAATCCCACTGAGAGGATTCCCACTATTAATGAGTTATCAGATGGGGATGATGGTGCTGGTGGAGATGGTGATGGTGCTGGTGGAGATGGTGGTGATGATGATGATGATGGAGATAATGATAGAGGTGGTGGTCATAGGATTAGGAGATGACGTGGATGACGGGGTCATTAAGGAGCTAGAGTTGGTAGAGTGCAGATGCCAGTGATAGTTGTTGCTCTGATTCCTCCTAGGGGTGGTGATCAGGCGAGAGGTCTACGGGTTGACAGGATTTTACATTAGTTGGCCAGAGATCTAGTAGATAGGCCTAGGGATAGGCCCTAGAGGGAGATGGATGTAGATATTGTATAGGTACTACTTGATCAGGCACAGGGTCCTCCTGCTCAGCAGGTTATTCCTCTGATTGATCCTTAGGTCCAGGAAGCTTCTTTTGCTTCTTTTTTTGTTTCAGCTTCTATGCCTTCATCATCTTCACGTCCATCATCTTCTCATATTATTCCATCTTTGGGTGATCAATCTTCTTCTATGCCATCTACTTTTGTTCCTCCTCCTTAGTCTTCTGCGGCACAGACTCCTGCTCCAGCATCAACATCAGATGTTGTATCTCTGTAGACTCAGATTTTGGTAGTACGGTAGTAGGTTTCATAGTTGAGCTTGATGATGTAGACTTTCATGGCTGCTATGAGTGAGCATGGTTTACAAGCTAGTTCTAGTCAGCCTCCAGATGGTGCTCCTGGTCCTGATGGTCTTGATGGTCCTGATAGTATCGATGGTACTAGTGACTTCATTAGTTGATCTATTCTCTGGGATCTTTTTGTTGTTTCACTTATACTTTGATGATATATGATCTCCTTTCTGTTATTATGACCGAGACATTTCCCTCTTGTTGTATCATTTTTTATCGATTGATGTTGCTTGTGCTGATACTTTGATAGTTGATGAACATTGATATTTGGATATTGCTTTGATGATCATTCATTTGGAGTTTGATATCTTGTTGATTTTATGATGATGTTACCATGGACTTTGATACTCTCTTTGATATATTTCACTATAGATGATATCATCATGTTTTGGATCTCTTTTTTGGGTGTTTTGCATGATATCCAGTTAGATATATGGTTCTATCTCCTATATACTTTGTTTTATGCTTTTCAAAATGCAATTTTTCAAATGTATGCATATATCCTAATGATGCTTTTAATGATCATCTTATGTATGACGTAGACTAGATGAATGCAATGTTATTTTAATGATTAATGGTATTGATGAATGTATGCAATGGATACATGTATGATGTTAGATGGATAATGAATATTGGCTCTAATGTATCTCTTTCTTTTTGATATGCAAATGTGATGGATCTATGGATGTTTTTCGCTTGATATGTAAATGTGATGGATCTATGTAATAATGCAATGAGCTTTTAATGATTAATGATATATGGAACATGGATGATTCTATCATGGATGATATGCATTTAATGTTGAATGATCCTAATGTATGCAAAAAATGATTAACTAACTTAATGCAATGCACTTAACGAATTGATATTTTAGAATGAGATGAACGCCATCTAATGTTAATGCATTTTAATGAACTTAATGCAATCTAGGTGGATGCTATAGATGCAATCTAATGATTATGTAACTTAATGATTCAAATGTTGGACACATTTAAATGAATGCAATGTTTAATAAAGATGACTTAATGAAACTTAAAAATGACCTTATTCAATGCAAGTGAACTAATGAAATGCACTTTTTTTTAATTTGTTTTTTATTTCTAGCACACTCAATCTTATATAGGTGTTTATGATGATCCTTTGATTTTTGATTTAAGTACACCCCCTTTTTCTTTTCCTCTTGCAATTTAAGCTAAGAAAAGAAAAATTATATACTATACACTTAAGCTAAGATGTATGCAGCTAACTGTCATTATTCAAAATTTGGAGCTTATAATCATCATTGGGCATTTTTGGATCCTGTTTTAGTACAATCATCACTAGTTCAACTTTGATGATATGAATACTTTTTGCACCTCTTTCTTTTCTTTCCCTTCTCTCTTTGGTACAACTATCACTGATTGAAGCCAATCATGAGAGTGCGAATACTGATTTTGTCAGATTCTATGTTGCAAGTGGATGTTGGTATTATGATATTGAAGATCAAAATAGCCAATGTATCCGTTTGTGTAAACAAGCATAAATCTCAGTTTTATCCTATGTACAAGTCCATGATGATTCTTTGATGATCATGTCCAAAGCCAAATAATACATGATTTAAAACTTTGATTTTAAGACAGTCATTCAGAAATCAACAAAAAATATCATCCTTTCATTATAGCTTGTCTAGTCTAAAACTTTCATCGATTCGCTAGAAAGACATGATTTCATCAATTGACTCAACACTTAAAAAAAATTTCTTGCAATGTTTTTCAAATCCATATTTCAAGTGTAGTTCCATCCATTTAATACTTTTAATCACGATAAAGATAAGGTCATGTAAGATCCTGGATCAAATTTTGCGTTTTGGCTCAAATTGAATTAGAATGTAGATTTGATTAAGTGTTCCTCTTTCAAATTTGATGAATTGATTCCATGATTGAATAAAGCTTGCTTTGATGATTCCTTTCTCCTTTTGAGTAGATTGCCCCTAGTTTGAGATAATTTCATTTGTGGGCCTTAGGACAATTTGTAGATCAAGTGACCAAAATCTTGAGGTACTTGCAAATGCAACTGTGGGGTTTTATTATTCAATATATACAAATGTTGGCCAATGCAATATTTACAAGGTGACCTTCTAGGCATGCGATTGACTTGGACTTTCAATGGCACCTGTTTACCAGGTTTTCACTGATTGAATAGATCTTGCTCTTTTTCTATTTTTAAAGCTTTTCCCTTTTGTTTTTTTGCTAGCAAGGTGCCTATTTGCTAGGTTTTCACCAAGGTACTTTTTCTCTTTTTTGATTATTTTTTTTTGTAATTTTCTCTTTTTCATTTTTTTTCATATCATCGAGGTGCATATTTGCTAGGTTTTCACCAAGACAACATCTTTTTGAGGATCATATATGAATTTTTTTCCTTTCTTCATGCTCAATTTTTCACTATTTTTTATCTTTTCTACTTTTCAATTTGTTTGTTCTTTTATGCTTTTCAAATGTTTTTGGTATTTTCCAGATCTCTTTTGACTATATATAATAAATATGATGCCTTCCATCTGATACTCTTTATACCCCTTCATCTACCTCATGTATAGAACCTTTTTAGATGTATGCTATTAATAGGTTCTTGTAGCTCTTCTCCATCACAATCTGCTAATTTGTATGTGCCACTCCAAAAAATTTCAATGATGATAAATGGTCCTAACTAGTTTGCCTCCCATTTTCCTTTCTTTTCCCTTTCTACCTAATTTTTGGGATTCTCTCGCAAAACTAGGTCACCTATTTGAAATGTTCTTGACTTGATTTGCTTATTATAAGTCCTTGACATTCTACTTTGGTACACCTTCAAATGATCAAATGCTTTCTTTTGTTTCTCATCTAGGAGTTCTAGTTCTTGCAATATAGAAACCCTATAGTCTTCCTCACTTATCAAGCCATGAAGAGATACCCTCAAAGATGGGAGTTCTACATCCAAAGGCAAAAATGTTTCTGTTCCAAAAACTAAGGAAAAAGGTGTAGCTCTTGTTGGTATTCTTATGCTTTTTCTATAAGACCATAAGGTCAGGTTTATTTTGATGTGCCAATCTCTACCTGAATTGTCCACCGTTCTCTTCAATATCTTCAAAATGTTTTTATTTGTTGCCTCAGCTTATCCATTACCTTGGGGGTAATATATTGAAGAAGAATAATGAATCATGTGAAACTTGGTGCATAATTCCTTTAGGTCTTTATTTTTTAAATGCTTTACATTATCTGTTATGATGGCATGAGGTATTCCATATCTACAAATAATGTGATTGAGGATAAAAAAAGATATATGTTTTCCCATCGCAGTTGATAAGGGTATAGCTTCCACCCACTTAGTAAAGTATTGTGTTGTCGTGATGATGAATTTATGACCATTCAAGGATGGTGGATAAATCATGCCTATTACTTGTCTAGACCCTATTGATAGAATGACCAAGGTGTTGTCATCAGATGAAGCTCTTGTGCGGGCACACGTATCAAGTTTCCATGGAATTGACACTTTCTACAAGTTTTGGAAAATTTGCAAGTGTCTTTTTCCATCGTAGGCCAAAAATATCCTATCCTAAGAAGTTTCTTAGCTAGAGTTAATCCATTGGTGTCATGCCCGACCAAGGAACCTGAAAGGACAAGACAAAAACAAGAGAAAATGTACAATTTTTTTTTCTTTTTAAATTCCTTAAGTTAACTAGGTATTAAAGTCCCAACATGTTCCCTTACAAGATTATTCTTTTAAAACCATTTTTCATAGTGCATTAAGATTTAACATAAACTAAAGATAGAAATTCCTCTCATCCATTTAACCACATAAGAGAAAGTAGAGAGAGAGACAAGTGTTCTAAAACAAACATTTCTTTCTTTTTCAACATGAAATAACATTAACACATTTAAATTCATATTCTTTCAACAATTACACTTTCCATATTCTAAACCATCATTTTCTTCCAACAACAATAATACATATTGATTTTCATTCCCATATTTTTCCTAGATATACCCTTCCCAATTACATGAATGCTTACAATATACCTTCTACAATACAAGGCCTTATAGGATTACATGAATATGAATAACAATTTACAATATTTTTACAATTTTCTTTCCACTATACAACATTAAAAATAGTGATAAATGTCTTCAACAGCTTCAGATGCTCCATGAATAGCACAAACACGAACAATACCTTGAAAAGGATCACCACCCAACCATGTAGATCCATAAAGGTCCACTCCCCCATGCTAGAAGATAGAACCATTATTCACATAGGGAAACTAGGCAGTCTAAGGTTGAGGAAAAACCACCCAAACTAGAAGCAAGAAGAAACAAAGCAACATAAAAGAAAAGACCAAGAGTGGAGTCCCCTAGGATGCTGACCAGGTGAGTGTCATCACATAGTCCTATCTATTGGGATCCTTCCTAGCAGTCATGTACCATGACACCCTCATGCAACCTGCCCCAGTAGCTACAATGACCCCAGTACTCCAACAGGACCTATGTGGGCTATTATCCATATTTATCTTTTTAAAATTTTATTAAATCCCTTACCCATTCCCAACCAGTTATGAATTATATTAGGTTTTATTTTCCAAACTCACCCAAAGGTTATCCTTTTGGCCTCCTCGGTCAAATCGTATGGTGAGCCACTCACCTAGGGCACCTAGGAACCTTACTCAACAAATAGGCTATCTAGGGTTTATAACTTCTCATATAAATCCCTCCCTTAGGGTCCTTTTGGTGTTTTCCTAGGGCCCATATCACTAACAAACCCTAACCCACAAGTCAAAAGATGACATACAACAAAAGTAGAGCTATCATAATGATTCCAAATATAAAAGTATAAAGGTAAGTGTAGAGGGACGTACAACTCCTAGACACACCTACAAGATATAGGGTAACACTATAATGCTTCCAAATATTTAAAAAAAATGGAGTTAACAAACATCAAAATATACACATAAGACTTAACATCCATATCTATGAATTGTTTAATTATGTTATCCAAAAATAGATTCCTAATATAGCATAAACTAGAATATAATAAATTTAGGCTTATAAAAAACATAATACATAAGTAGTTTATTGTTTACAATTAATTAAGTCAAAACTTTAATTAAATTCAAACTTAATATAAACTAAAGTTAACCTTTTAATTTATAACCATAAATTACATTATGAATTAAATTATACATCACCTTTAATGAAATAGAATAATAATAATAAATAGACCAATTCTAATTAAATTTGAAATTTTAAACAACATTTTTAATTATTTATTACCCAATTTCTCGTATTTTCATTATCTATTGATTATGTGTAGTCATAAATATATATATTTACAATACATCATTTATATCTATAAATTTTAATAATTAATAGGTAAAATGAATTTTATTTTATAATACTACTAATTTATTATGCATATATATATATATTTATTAAATATTTTTTTTCACTTTAGTAGTTTTGGTTCCATATTCTTCCCTTCTCCCTTAAAGAATACCCCTTTTTAATTATTTATTTTCCTCCTATGATATCTTCTTATTTATCTCCTATTTTTTTCTTCCTTATTTTACTCCTATAATTTATCCTTCTTTTTCTCCTATCTTTCTACTAAAAGTTTAAAGGATAATTTTCCAAAAATATTTAAATGATATATATATATATATATATATATAATTTAAAATGGAATAACCTTTCTTATTTAACTTAACAAATAACTTATTAAATAAATCTATCAAAATGAAATATTATAAAGTTAAACATGACAACCTTTAAATATTAAAATAATTTGTAACCTTAAAACAACATATAATTTAATACGTTTATTATTTCAGTATTATTAATGTTTTAATTATTTTTAAATTTACTTATGCCCGTGCAATAATTTTTAGTCCTAAAATTCAGAAAATCAACGGAGCCAGGTTCCATACTTGTTTTATAGTAAAACATTTCTAGTAGATTATTACTAAGGCTATTATGGTTTTATTTTAATGATTTTAATTCTAACCTTCCAGAAATAAATAAACACATGCGAAAAAAAAAACATGAGAAAACAAAGAGAGAAGGGAGAGAGAGAGACACAGAAGAGGCTTTTTTCTAGATTCAAAAGCCTACCTGGATCATTTGATGGAGGTCCCTGACACAACACTTTTCCCGAACCTAGCTTTCTCCCAATCCTTATGCAACTTCCTGAGCAATCCTTTTCTCCAACCTCCCAAAATCCCCTCCCTTATGCTCAAGGATTTCTCCCTATAAGTAAACCTCCGGGTAGTTCTAGAGGTTGAGGGTGTTGCTTCCTGTAAAGCAACGTCCTCACCTAATTTATTAAATAAATCTAATAATAAATAAAAATAACTTAACCAATAGTTGGTTTTACCCCCTCAGTAACTAACATTTACCTACCCTTCATGTACTCTCTTACCAAACTTATTAAATAATTTAACTCCACCTATATAGTTTTATTATTATTATTATTATTATTATTATTATTATTATTATTATTATTATAATAATAATTAATACAAACTAACTTTTATATAAATAAAATATATATGGGTATGCTCCTAAAGAAAGTCACTAACCCAATGGCAACTTGGGACCCCTTACAAACTAGAGGTCTTGAGTTCCACTCCCACCCTCTATACTAACAAGACATACAAGAGAGAGAGAGAGTCTATAAAGTAGGAGTAAATATAGGAGTAGGTAATTAGTTTTGTTTACTTTTATTATATTTATTATTTTTGTTTATTCACTTTTCATTTATTATATTTATCTAAAGCCACATTATACATCAAAATAAATAGAATCATGGTTATAACTAATACGCTCATATGAACATAATTACAAACACATCAATAAATGAATATATACATGTGTGCATATATGTGTGCACCCATATATGCATATTTTCTATATACAATTAACACATAGATAGAGAAAATAACATCATTATCCTACATATCTCATAATCAAATAAATGAGACTGACATCAAAGGTTATATAAAATAAGGAACTCAAATCAACCCAAAACCAAACCAAGAGATTGGGTAAAATAATCAAAACTATAGGGTTTTCCCGTGTGTGAACTATGGACCATCTCTGAACAACAATAATGATCGAGGATTTTGAGGGATCGCTCAAACCTATGAAGCCAGGTGGAGACGATGCCTGGTACCTGTAAGCCTGCATTACTAAGAAGAGATACATGTGCATAGATACATAATAAGACATATAAAAACAGATGACCAGGATCGATACATCATGTGGACCTCAACTAAGTGAGTAACTACAAATTTTTCTTGAGTAATGAAAACACATCAATCACATATGAAACATGAGACATCATAGATAGTAATGGTTAGATTCAAATCCTTGGGTTAGCTCTACTTCCTCATAAACATATAAAGATAAATGATTAATAAACATTAAACATTAATCATAAACGAGTGTATCTAAATCATCTGATAAGCATATCATCACCCATAAACATGAATGTAAACATATAGTTCTAATCATCATAATTCAAAATATCCAAATCAAAGAGTCAAAGTATAATCATCGGAGAGGGTATTACAATTCAAGTGTGATCCACAAATTCGTTCGTGGATTTCTCATAAGGATAAATTTGATCCCTCTTCTTCTAAACATCTAAGGAGCATTCCATCTAAACTTTTGCAATATAATGTTTCATAAATTATAGTATATCAGGCAGATTGGTGAATGAAGCTTTTCTTTTGATTCCTGGTTTGGTCTATTGGAAGGATTTGATCTTTTAAGTAAGTATAAATAGGTCCATACCAATTTTGATTCATTTTTAGTTAGAAATAAAATGGTATAAGGATGGGTAGGATCAAACTCAGGTTGATCCACTTCTTCTACTAGGAATTCATATCTGGCACTCTAATTAGGCATTTGTAGAAGTGAAGCCAAAGTTGCCATTGCATCTATTGATTTGTTCTTTTCTCTTGGAACATGCTTAAATGTAATAAGTATGAAATACTTCTTAAGAATTTCCACCATGTTTTTGTAGGGTACCAATTTGTCATCCATTGTTTGATATTCTTCATTAACTTGATTAATGACTAATTGTGAATCTCCATACACCTTTAATTCTGTTACTTTCCATTCTAGTGCCAACTTGATTCCAATGACCAAAGATTCATATTTTTCTATATTATTGGTGCATGGAAATAAAAATTTATAGGACTTAGGAATAGTAGAGCCTTGAGGAGTGATTAGAAGTATGTCTACTCCTGACCCGTGTTGAGTGTACGAACCATCAAAATATAGTTGCCATGTTTTTGCCTCAACATTCACAATCTCTGAATCCGGGAATTCCACTTGAATGAGATGATCATCTTGAAGTGGTCCTTCTAATAACTGGTCAGCAATGACTTTCCCTTTGATTTATTTTCTATCAACATATTCAATGTCAAATTCGCTTAGCACCATAACCCACTTTGCTAGCCTTCCATTTAATGCTATTTTACTAAGTAGATATTTTAAAGGGTCAATTTTGGCAATGTCCCTTATCTTGTGGGCTAGCATATAATGGCGTAATTTTTGTGAAACAAAAACCATGGCCAAGCATGCCCTTTCCATGAATGTATAGTTCAGCTCATATTTGACTAGAGTTCTACTTATGTAGTAAATTGCCTTTTCTTTTCTTGTTTCATCTTCTTGTGCTAAAAGTGCCCCTAATGAATTCTCTGTTGCTGAAATATATAGGATCAAGGGCTTGAATCTAATAGGTGGCATCAAGATTGGTGCGTTCATGAGATATTTCTTCAATAGGTTAAAGGCTTCTTCACACTTTTCATCCAATTTGAAAATTGTATCTTTATGCAGAAGTTGGGTGAAATTATGACATTTTTCTGCTAATTGGGAGATAAATCTCCTGATGGATTGTATCCTTCCTTGTAAAGACCTCATTTGACTAATGATTTTAGGTGCTTCCATTTCCATAATAACCTTCACTTTAGCAGGATCCACCTCTATTCCCTTTGCAAATATAATGTAGCCTAGTAGTTTTTCGGATTAGACTCCAAATGCACACTTTTTTGGGTTAAGTCTTACTTTGAATTGCTCCAATATTTGAAAAAAAATTTCCTAAATTGGTAGGTGATCTTTTCTTCAGTGAGATTTGACTAATATGTCATCCACATAGTCCTCCATGAACTTATGCATCATATCATGAAATATTGTGGTCATTGCTCATTGATAGGTCTCTCCAGTATTCTTCAAACCAAAAGGCATGACATTCTAGCAAAAAGTACTCCATGTACATGTAAAATCTATTTTATCTTGGTCTTCTGGTGCTATCTTTATTTGGTTATATCCGATAAATCCATCCATGAGTGAAAACATAGAGTGTCCTGTTGTTAGGTCCACAATGGCATCTATACTTGGAAGTGGGAAGTCATCTTTAGGACATGCCAAATTTAAGTCTCTCAAATCCATGTAGATTCTGATGGATTTGTTTGCTTTTGATACTGGCACTATATTTGAGATCCATTGTGCATAATCAATGGCCCTTATAAATCCCACTTTCGATAATTTTTCTAACTCCACTTTGACAAGTAGTGCTATATGTGGATGCATCTTCCTTAGCTTTTGCTTAATAGGTTTGGCTCCTTCCTTGATATTTAGATGATGCATTATCAAATTTGGGTCTAATCCTGACATATCATCATAAGGCCATGCGAAGTTAACTTGTTTTTCCTTAAAGAACTTAATGAATTATGTTGTTTCTTCGCTAGATAGTAATGTCACTAGGTGGATGATCTTCGACTCTATTTCTGATCCAATATTTATCTTTTCTATGGGCTCAATCAAGATTGGAGATCTTTCCCCATAATTTTTTAGTAAAGCATCCAAACTCCCTTCCTTAGGTGCCTCAGTTGGCTTTTCACCTTTGGAAACATCCTTTATTTCTTTATTTTTTTCTTCTTGATCTAATGTTGCCAGAACGTGGTTTTCAACACTTGATTCTTTTCCTTTTTCCTTTTTTTTCTATTTTTTTCAATTTTTCTCGGATTGAAAGTTTGGATGCTCCCCTTGATCAATTCTTCCTGATATTCATTATTAGAAGAGGGTTCAACTGTGTTGAGGTATTGGGACACCATGTTGTCATTCAAGAAGATTGGAAAGATAGTGGGTTCAATGGAATTCCATTCAATTAATTATGGGTTTATGAGGGTTAATGGGTCAATACTTGGGTTTGTTTCAATGGGGTTTAAGGCTAATACTTCATTAGAAGGCTCATACATTGTATGATGTAATTCTATAACATGGGCCTCTTCTAAATGTTCTAAAGAAGAAGGATCAAAGTCCTCCTCACTAGACTCCTCTAAGATTTCCATTGGATAAAATTCATGTGGATTAAACCTAACATTTGATTCCTCCATAGTAGGTCTCCATGAAGGTATGTAGGGTTCACCTACCCATTGATTTATCTCTATTTCTATGCTTGCTACATCATTTAGAACCACTTGGTTTGAGCTAGATGCTTGATTTGAACTTGATTCTGCTATGGGTCCTTTATCCTTGGTAGAAGTATAGTATGAATAACATCAATACCCTTATCATGACATGACTCATCAAATAATGTCTCCCATTCCCACTCATTATAATCCTCATCACTATGAGATTCTAATTGCAATATTTGGCTATGAAGTTTGGGATAATGTTTTTGAGTGTATCCTTCTTCAAGATACCCTAATCTTGTTTTCTCCTTGCTAACTCACCATGTACTTTCTATTGGTTCAACGAGTCCTTCATTCCTTGTGCCCAAAGGTCCTTGACCTTTGTACCCCATCTTTTGCATGATTTGAAACCCCTTTCCATATTGATGTGTGGGAATGGTTACATTTTGAATATGTTTGATATGTGCAATTGACTCTTCATCTTTATATAACCAGTTTAGGATCTCATTGTCTTATTCATCCATGGTAGATGATGTACTTTCCCTCACAAAATAATCATTATATCTATGGGGTAGCTTTGAGGGTCTTCCATAGGACTTGGGTGATAAGGGTAAGTCCATCATAGATAAGGAGTATTCACCTACGCCTTTTTGCTTGATCTTGCATTGCTTATCAAAATTCTTCATCATTTGGTCCATTTTTTGATAATGGGCTTCTTTGGTGGATACTTGGATAGCTTTGGTATGGTCTTCTTTTGATTCTTTAATAATATTATCCTCACCAACCTTCTCTTTTCCTTTAGTTGATCTAGTTAGGCTAGTGAGTTTTGGTGTATCTTCAATAAAAATTTCCTCTTCCATCTTTTCTTTTCCCTTCAATAATGGGATGTCTTTAAAACTTTTCCCTTGCTCCCTTTGATTATGTATAGACCCTTCTGCATTGTGTGGGACTAAAGAGTCATTGATAGGCTTGATGTTGTTACAATATTGGAAAGGGTTTAGGTCCCCACTTTCCATTATCTCTTGCCCTAGATAAGGAAATTTTAGGCATTGATGATATGTAGACAACATGGCTTGCATCTCATGAATCCACGGCCTTCCTAGTAAGATAATGTAAGTCAAATTTAGATCCAACACTTTTCATATGGTCTCTTTTTGCATAGGGCCAACTCTTATGGGTAACACTATGACTCCTTTTGAAGCTCTTTCTTCATCATCATAGGCTTTTATGGTTATCTTTTTCTTAGGGTCAATAGCATCCTCAGAAAATCCTAGGGCTTTCACTAGGCTAAGGGTACAAATTTTTAGGCTGGCTCCCCCATCTATAAGGACTCTTTTCACCCTATGATTGTGAATCAAAACTTCTATGTGCAAGGGCAGATTTTGAGGATGATTAAGGGACATGTCATCTTCTTCGGAAAATGATAGGCAATGGGGTGCAATGAGGTGCCCCACCATATTTTGGAATTTTTCTACCTCCAAGTTTAGAGGCACATTGGTTTCCAATAAGGCTTTCTCCAAAATGTCTTTATGGATTGGTGACAATTTAAGTAACTCCAAAATAGAGATTTGAGCGGGAGTTCTTTGTAGTTGATCAACCAAGTTGTATTGTTTTGATGACGAAGTTGAAGCTTGATTTGATACCACCATTTTAGGAGCATTATTAGGTAAGATAATTTTTTATGCTTGCCCCCTAGTGACAACATTTGATGATGCTTCTCTTGAATGTTTCTTTACTATGACAACATTTATAGTATTATCCTCTTCTCTTAAAGTGTTGATCGTGTTATCATAAGTATGAGTAAAGTTCACTTTCTCATTGCCTTTTTTTTTACTTTGATTAGCATTAGACGACTCACCCTTTTCATGGCTCAAAAAGGGATTCTTAAGGCCGTGTGATCCTCATTATTTTGAGGTCCTTCAATTTTGATAGTTCCATTATGTATTAAATCTTGCACCAAGTGTTTTAATCTCATGCACTCATTGGTTGGATGACCTCTATTTCGATGATATTCACAATGATGTGAGTCATTCCACCAATTAGGTTTGACTTGAGGTTCATAATCTCTCACATCAGATAATGTGATGATTTTGTTGGCAACCAAGGTCCTTAATTCATTCTCCAAAGGTTCACCTAGATAGGCGAATTTTCTCTTGTTATAAGTGGAGTAAAAGGATTTGGACTTATTCTCATTAGTATTATTATAAGGATTATTGACATTATTGTTGGAATTGTTAGAATTGTTATTGAAATTATTGGAATTAAATGGAACTTTTTTTGATTGATTGACATTATTTGAAGAATTAGCTCCATATGGTAAGGTAAAAGGGGTTTCCTTCAAGTTGTGGGCCTCCACAACTCCATCATTCACAAGGTTTTTGTTGTTATTATTTATCCATGACTTAGATTTATCATTGTAATTATTCGACCCTTGATTATTGACATATTTAGGCACATAATTATTGTTGTTGTTGGTCTTATTGGATTTGTTATCTTTAAATAGTTTTCTCTCACCTCTCTTGACCAATACATCCTCAATCTTGATCCCATTTTCAATGAGTTTTTCAAATGTTGGGGGACATTGGAGTTGTAATCTATAATTCATTTCTATGGTCAAATGGTTTCTGAAGATTTCCATGTTTTCTTTCTCGGGGATACTTTGTGGATACCTTGCAAAAATGATCCTCCACCTTTGTAGTAATCCTAGGAAGGACTCTCCATCTTTTTGTTTGGTATCAAACAACTTGACCATTGTAATTTCATGCTCAATGTTATAAGAATAATGGGTTACAAACTTGGAGGCTAACTCCTCAAAGGTCTTTATCCTCAGGTTAGTTTTGAGAACCACTCCATGGCGGGACCTCCTAAACTCCTAGGAAAGAGTCTCATTGGGTATACATGTGTCATTGTGAATGAACTTAACGCTTAGGGCACAAAACTCCCTTAAATGATCCTGTGGGTCTATTTTACCCATATATTTATCATATTTAGGAAACATGGTATTAAAAGGAAAAGATACCAAGGTATGTGCAAGATCATGAGGGGCCAAACTATGCCCTTAAGTGGCAATGAAAAATCAGCAAATTAGGGTTAGTCAACTTGACGTGAAAATTTCAACAGCTATGAACCTAATATAAAAAAGTTGTGAGAATAGAATCTATAGAAAATTGAATGTAGTTTCTAAAATACTAGGCCTTTTTTGAGAAAAAGTTAGTATGATTGGTGAAAAGTATAGATTTCAATGCAGCAGTACAAAAATTTCAGGAAAAAAATAAGAAGTAGGTGTATGTCTGACCACCTTAATCATAATCAAATGATAATATTTTATTATAAGATTTTATATATAAGTAGTAGACTCATGCCCAGATGTGACACATATTTTTTTGTAATTTTATTCCAAAAAAATAATTAATTATGAATTTTTTGCTACAACATTTTCAGAATTAAAAAACTCCCATGTTTGACCACCTTAACTCATTCAAAACTTTATAAAATTCAAAATTTATTTATTTTTTCTTATAGTAGGTGAAGCATAGAATGTGATGCATTTTTCAGATTTCAAAAATGTTATACCGTCTGAAAGTTATAGTCATTTTTCAATCAGTATATAAATCAACACTTTAGAAGTAGCTCAATTAGAAAATAACTAATAATTGCTTACTGAATTCAAAATTTGACAACAATTATATCGATAGAAAGCTGATAATCTCCTTAAGATACCCTTTTCATTTTATCAAATTCGGGTGAAAAAAAGGTCGTCAGCTACATTGTCAAAGTTTTGAACTGACATCGCCACTTTTTGGCCCCTCACGATCTTGCACATACCCACCATAACTAAGCTTTTATCAAATGGAAAAGGACACAAGGCTTCAATAGAAAAGGCCTTAGGTTCAGCCACCTTTTTCATGGTATCTATTTGTTCTTGGAAGGCCTTTATTTTCCTAGTCATAGCATTCATGGGATTATCTTTCTCTTGATCTTTCTTAAGTTGTTGTATATCGAAATCATGGGGAAGCTTTACTCCCGCTTGAGCTAGGTTTAGGAAAAAATTCTCCCTATCCTTATCTATTAATTTCTCCATGACCTCTAGGAATTCTTGATCTTGGGCTGCTCTCTCAACCTTTTCTTCAAGTGTTTCTTTGGGATTATGATTGGCATTGTTGATGTTATGATTATTTCCTCCTTGCTGGTAATTATGATATGCAGAGTTTCTATCCATTTCTCCAAGTCTTTTGTCAAACAAGTTTGGGAAAAGTTCTTCTTGATTAGGACCTTTGAAAAGAATTTGGTATTCTTGTCCTTCATTTACAACAAGAGTGCTATCTCCTTGTAAAGATACCCTATATGTGTGGGACCGCGTGGAAACCAACATCCAACAAGGGTTTGATTTGGAATGATCCTTGGTTCAAGAATTGTTGATTTTAAATTGAAGAGATTAAAAATGTAAGATGAATTTTCAATGGATATCTCTCTCACTTGTTTATGTATTTCAAACACAAAAATCACACATTCACTTGTCTCTTTTTACCCACTTAACACAAAATGTTTGATTTGAAAGAATGTTGTCACGGGTTTTGCACAAAAAGAAACTTCAAGCACCTACCTAGCACAAGATTTGGTTCATAAACATGGTTCTAAAAGGTGGTCTTGCTATTTTATCAAGGATTTAATATAGATTTCATTCAAAATGAATCTTAAACTTTCATCCCCCAAGTATGTTAAGGGGCTTCCCACCACCGATATATCAGAGTTTTGTACAATCTGTGAGGTACTCTAGGAAGTTCAAAAATTTAAAATTCTTTTGTCACACACCCCATTAAGGATGTATGTGTTTCATTTTATAGTGGGTTGGATTCTCGCAGAAAAAGCAAGCGTATCCCAATTTGGGTTGTCCCTCTCACTGGTCTCGTTTAGGCAATTTATCAGGAGGCGAGCCCACTAATGTTCTAGCATGTTCATGTAAAGAAAGGAAATGGAGTTAAGAACAAGTTTTTGGGAATTTGGTTCACCTAAAAGGTGAAGAGAATATCCCTACCTTTTCCTTAATTTCCCAAACACAATAGACAATGTTCAATTCTTTCACCCACTAACTATAGAGAATTGAGTATTTCTACTCTCTTCTACAAACAAGGGGCTTTGATTTTATGTGCTTAATTCCTCAACCTTTATTTTTAATAAAAAAGTTCAACACCCTTCGCATTTTAATTCACTAGAAGAAGTGAAGAGCATAGGCCTAAATGCTAAACTTTCCAAACAAAGATATGTTGTTTTTTAATTACTAGATTTTTAAATGCACCAATGCCACAATTTAAGGGAAAATATTCACTAGTTTGAGGCTTACCTTTCCTTGTAGCTAGCATAGGCTAGGGGCATTTTTGAGTGATTTTTGTCATTTTAACATTACCTTGGCTATAGTTCCTTTCCAATGTGCTTTTCATCCAACAAAGTTAACTAGTCCACAAAAATAGAAACAATGAAGGAAACCAAAATGAATTTGAAGAAGCAAAGTTTGAATTAAATCTTAAGGCCTTATTTGCAAATTTTGAGAAAAACTTGAACTAAGGTGAGAAAATCCAATTAAGTGATACAAACTTAGTTTTATAAGCTTCTACAATTTTGAGGTAGTGCTCATAAACCCAATTTTCCTCCTCTTGTGATTCCTCAAGAACTGATTTGATGTGCACAAAGTTATCCCTCTTGATTTTCCTAGCCAAAGCCTTCCCTTCTTGGTTAAATCTGATCTTTGGTTTTCTCACTTTTCGGTGATCAGACATCCTACAGGGTCAAATAGATCATTTTACCACAGTCAGATTATGCAGATTAACAATTTATGCAAAAGCACTCCTGAAATGCTTAAAAGTGCTATTTTACTACTTAAAAGCGCTGCTAATCTTATTGAAAGCGTTGTTTTAACTTTGTAAGAAAATTCAAAAGCGCACAAATAGTTTTCAAAAGCGTTACAGAATTGATTAAAGGCGGTAAAAAGATAGCGAAAGTGCTTCGTAAAATAGCAAAAGCACTCAGGAGTAAGGGAAAATGCATTGTGGATCCGTGCAAAGGCATTAGAATGATAGACAACAAATAAAAAGTGTGAAAGCATCGTGGATCAATGAAAAGACGCACTACTTTGTCATGAAAGTGCCGAAACAATGCTTGAAAGCACCATTTTATCTGTCAAAAGTGCCTTTTAATCTGTCAAAAGCATTGTTTCCTGAAAAACTCGAGAGTTAAACATATGCAATTTTGAAAAAAATGAGATAAATCTAAGTGTTTAGTAAAGTGAAGCATTCTTCCCTATGGTGGACACCATTTTCTATACTAGAAATAGTATCTTCATAGAATTAGTATTGACAATAAATGAAATAGTAACTAAATAAACCACAATATAGAAACTATTTAGCAATTTTAAGATCAATTGAGCATCTTATGGCTCTCTATCTAAGAGTGTTAATAGAATCTCTCAGCAAGCTACCATTAATGACAGTCCTGGAATGAGAAATGATAAAGATTAAGCTAAAGCTAACAATTAGTGTGAGGTCCTACCCTGACCCATCCTAGCTTGACTTCATTTTGACATTTGATTTATCAGGATGATACCTTGAGTATAGAAATTTGACCTATATTGGATTACATATGCTATCATTGGATCTTATGAGATGTTTGTTATAGATTTTTATGATGATCACGTTAGTCGTACTTTTATATATGCTTGTTTTGGTTCCATGATTATCTATGATATATGAATTCTGCATTTTGTATTTATTATGTCATCTTTCAGTATAATGAATATTGGTGGAATCATGGTTCTATGATAAGTTTAGGATTGCATGCTTATGTGGATTATGTAATGTGTCATGAAATGCAGTTATATATATTTGTCAAGTTTAGATGTTATTACTTCATTTTTTGAAATGATTATTAATGCAAAGATTTTATGATGTACTAACATCAAAATTGAGTGCAGGAACATGGCCATGGTTGTAAGTCGAGGAAGCAAGGAAGGATCTAAATGCAATCAGTTGGAAACAAAGGTCGACTCTAGAAGAGAATGACCTTGTTGTATCATGATTTTATTCGTAAACGTGATGCCTGTGTGTATGTAGTTGACAATATTTGTAAATATATGTTTGTAAGTAAATTTTTATTTTTGTGAAAATATATAAATGTATTTGTCCACAAGGCATGCCAAATGTGTTTGTGATGTGTGCTTTAGTGAGGTGTCACTTGACACCATGGTGATGAAGTGGCATGTTGAGTAGAATATGGACCCCACCCTCTCCTTAGTTGGTCTTGAGCATTCCTAAGCTAGGTAGGTGGTTTAAGGAATCAAGATTTGATGAAACCAATACTCCATTTTTGGATGCATGATTAATTGGGGGTTTTTGAGTGGTTCTGTGGAGTCCTAGGGTGTGGTTTGGGTTGAATTTTGGTGCCCCAAGGTTAGTACATGGGTTAGGGGGCTTATTTCTTCTATTCCCACTTTCCTAGGCCACCTTTTTGCCTCTCCAAATGGGCCATTTTTTATATGTACGAAACTAGAAATACTATCTAGGATGTCTCTCATTTTCATATGTTGAAATTCATTCCAAACCTTAGGTAAGGGCAAGTGTCATTTTGTCTAAGATCTAGAAACCTAATTATCTTGGGAAGTGAGATGAGAGAAGAATGTTTGAATGAATTTAGGGGAGAGAGACTTAGGAAAGACACACATTTTCATTTTGGTCTATGTGAGATTTGGAGAGAGTAGGAGGATCTAGAGAGTTTTGGACTAGTAGACTTGAGGAGGATAGCAAGCTTGGAGTCAAGAGGAGCTCATCTTCGATTCTTCATATAGCCTTGGCTTAGGAGGATGTTGGTGGTTTCTATCTTGTGATTATGTTGTCTATGTTTTGAAAGTAATGTACTATGTGAAATTTGTAAATTGAATTATCTTGTGTGAATCTTTTATTGTATGGTTTCTTTTTGAGATTTTGCTTTCTTCCTTGGTTGTCTTCTTGAATTGCTTCATATTTTTGGGTGTGCAAGTTCACTCCTCATCCTTGGGAGGATTTGAGGAGAACTTGGGTGAAGGGCCTAGTTGGGATCTCTTATGTATGAGAACATGGTTATATGGGCACCATGAGAGCCTTCTTATGTTTGTTTGGGGGCCATAAGGGAATTGTTGATGCTCATGGATTTGAGCTGTTTGGTTGGAAGGGTCTTGTGAAGGCTTGTAATATATGTTTGAGATATTGTTATGTTATAAGATAGGTGTCTCCATAAGGGAAGATTTCACCTTCACCCATCTATGGATTCTATATTTAGAGTCCTTTGTGCAAGCTTGGGAAGGGAGTAAAATGTGAAAATATGTGTTCCAAATTATGTTGAAATGTTTAATCTTGTGTTATATGAGTGTATCCTATCCTATCCTTGTTTCCCCAAGCTTGGGGGTGGCCATGTAATGGCCTAGGCTAGGAGGTGAGTCTCCATGGCCATGTGAAGAAAATCTTTTGTGTTACAGGTTTGGTAGCATGTTTAAGGAAGAAGTCCAAGATTGAAGCCTAAAGTTAAAGTTGGAAATTTGAAAGCCTGTTATAAGGTGTATCTGGTTGAGAGATCATAGTCTATACAATTTTTTTTCTATAACAAAGAAACTGTAATATTTTAAGAGCTGAAATCTGACTGGTTACTTAGTAGTTCTCTGTATTAGCCATAGTAAATGTATTTGCTTTCAAAAAAATTATTTTCTAAATTCAGTTCTTTGCTATATTGTTAAGTGGATTAGATATGAATCTGGAAATGTCAAATTATTTATTTGTCCATAAAATGTTGAAATTCTTGCAACTGTAAATTTTCTTACTAAATCAGTCTTCCAATAAATATGTAGAATGGAAATGGTTATGTACAAAAAATTGGTTTGTCTAGCTTTGATAGTCATTAAAAGATAATTTTTTTTTTTACATCTATGAAATGCATTTTAATAAAGTCAAAAGAATATTACTATTAATACTATTATTATTTCTGTTAATACTATACTTTCACAGTCAATATAATTTATTACTAGACTTTTGAATTAGAATATATGTTGAAATGATAGTTGTTACAGAATATACATTCAGACTTAAGAATGCATCACAGTTTATAAATGTATGAACAAGACAGACAGAAACCTTAAACTTGTAAGAAAATATCACTTAAACAGTTGTAAATTTTGTTGTATATGTATGCACTATAGAATGGATAAGAAATTAATTTTGTTTATCCTAAATCTGTTGTAAATAATGAACTGTTAGTATAGAACCCAATGGTATATTGTAATATATATATATATATATATATATATATATATATATATATATATATATATATATATATATATATATATATATATATATATATATATATATATATATATATATATATATATATATATATATATATACTATACATATCAAGAAGGGCTTAAATTAATAATACCACATCACTGTTTAACAATCTGTAAAATTATAATATAATAATATATATTATATACTATACATAAGTTAATGTATAATACATAATATATATTATAATATTGTATGATATATATAAAATAAAAGAAACGGTATTAATATATAATATTATATACTATACAATATATATTGTATAGTATATAATAATTAATACTATATTATGAATTTATCTTATTGCAAATTGAAATTAAAAAAAAAACCAAGTTTGATGCTTGTTTGGGCCAAAGCCCCCTTTTTCCATGGCCGAGCGCACAACACTACCGTGACTCTAAGTCATGGCAGTGCCTAGGCACTGTCGTGGCCTAGAGCCAGAGCAATCCCTGTTGTGACTGTTGTCATGGCAGAGACCTAGGTCTCTGCCGTGGTAACAGTCACGACAGTGACTGTGTGTCATGTCTGCTATTGCCGCATCCAGACCCGCACCCAAACCCTGTTGTATCAGAGGATGGGTCTCTTAAAAACCCTACACTAAAATATATACATTGTACAATATATTGCTAAATAAAGCGAAATGAATGCCCTATTTTAAATAAAGTACAATGCGGTCTTAGACTGACATTTATTTGGGGTTGTTAATAGATGCATACACCTCATTTATTAAATGAATCCAAAAATAAAATGAAAGATTAAAATGCCTCAACATTATTAAAAATAGGAGATCAATATAATTCTGAAATGAATGTAAGCTTTTCATATGCAGACGATCTGTGTATCGGATCTATATAAAAAATGCCTAGATTCATATGATTGATATATCGCCATTTCTATGGCATGTTAACAAAATTTCATAAACATCTGATCTGTTAGATGGGTAAAAAAAAAAAGAACATACAATACTGTGGGCTTTACATTGCTTGACTCAAGCTATTACCTAGCAGCCACATTGTAAAATCTATCTAGCCCATTAATGAAATCAGTAGAAGGATCTACCCAGATTAGAAGAAAGAGATTCTCTTATGGATTAAGAGATCTCTTGCTTTAACTCTTCCTCACACACTGTGAGATGCACAAAAACCCATCTCTTCATTTCTTCCTCAGACCTGCACAACAGAGAAACAATAATGAGAGTTTTTAAGGTTTGTAGAAGTTTTAATGAGGCCCCAAACCCTAATTTTAAATTAGGGTTTGGAGGGCCCATTCATTATTATATAATTTTATTTAAGTGGTTATGTTTCTCTTATGAACTTATTTATTGAATAAGTCGTGGCCATTTATTTTTAATTGAGAAAAGGTAGAGAAATTTAATTGGTGAAATGATATTTTGTTTTCTTTAAGTTAGCGGTAAATTTAAGAGAGATATTTTTAGAAGATTAGTAAATTTTAATATGTTAGTAGTTTAATAATTATGGTTAATTTTTCCCTTTGCTATGATTTATTATTATCATTAATTAAAATTTAGTTATGGCTTTTATCTTCTTAGTATTTTTTAAAATCAAAGAATTTAGTAAGCTGAAAAAGTTTTATAAATGTCTTTAATTATTATTAGTTTTGGCTAAAAATTCTCATAGTAAACTTAATCTTATTTGCCACACAAATTTTATAAGAATAAATTTAATGGAATGTTATTTTAGTGTAATAATTAACATTATTAACCTTAGTATTAATGGTATAGTTATCCTTAAAGATTATTAATCAGGAGAAGAAAACTTAGTTTATATGAGTATTAGCTAGGTTAATATTTGATTTGCTATTTCTAAATAAATTTATCCTTTAGCGAATTAAATCACCCCTTGAGAAACCATAGGGATATGATATTCCCTTTGAAACTTCTATAATCTTCCTGATCACCTAATGACTTCCATCGTGTAGGGGACGGAGGCACGCCAACGCTTGCCTCATGATCCCTTATGTGTCATTGGGTGACTTGCCCAAGCGAGCTTATGATTCCAAAGCTTCGCGTCGAAGGGCTTTTGTGTAACCTGGTTGTCTTAGGTGTATATTATAGTTTATTTTTAAAAAAAAATTATTGTTGTGTTCTTGTCCGATTATTTTGGGCATTACAATTAGATCAAATTGAATGCTAACTAAGCTCTTAAAATGCCTTTCTAGCTATAAAATACAAGAGGTTTGATGCAATTCTAAGATATGTGGTTATGAATTATGATTGATTTAGGTCTTCCTTTTATAGATTTTCCCAATGGTAGGGGATGCAGTGTAGTTGATCATGATTAAGCCTTGGTTGAGTCTTTGGTTCCACCCTTTGAAGACAATGCAAATTTTGTGTCCTCAAAGCTTGGGACAAGTAGACAAGATCAATGGACAAGATTCTCTTTCACTTTGAGTAATTGAGATTGAATTTGGCTTGATCCATGTGAATGTCTTCTCTCAAATCCTATTGGTTGATTGAATTTCCTCCCCTTTTGGGTTGTTGAGGGAAATTATGATTTATTAATTGATTTTAATTGATTTATTTAGCCATGTACCCCTTGAATGGGTTGAATTTGATTTAATCCAAAACTATACAATTATTTGATTTAATTGTACTTTGATTTGATTGTATTTGATTAAAACACTCTCAATTTTGATTTATCTTGAATTAAGACTTGATTTTAATTTTAATTGGATAATTATGCATTTTGATTCAATTACTTCAATTTTGTCCTGAGTTTTCTTTCATTTGACTTAATTTATCATTTAATTGTCTTTGTCCATTTTCAGGTGATTACAATCACAAGTCCATTGGTTGTAGGGTCTACTTCCTAGTAATCCTTGGTCAATTCTATATGTTTGTCACCTGTGGATATACCTTCTTTGATAAACTCTTATATGCATAGGTGAAGGCTATATATGCATAGGTTAAGGGTGATCAACTCCAATCTCCTATTTGTATCTATATGTTATCAAAGAAGTTCCATTGATAATCTTGTCTACTTGAGACATTTGAATTGTTCAAGAAATTGTTAAAGAAATTGGCATTTGAAATTTTATTCATTGGTTGTGTGATTAGAGAAGGTATATGCACATGTGATGAACATGTAGATTTTCCTAAGCACTACTGTGAGATTACCCTGCAAAAAATGTACTACTGTAAAAAACATCACAAGTCCATTTTTTGTGGGGTCTAGCTCCCAATAATGCTTGTCAAATATGCATGTTTGTCACCTGTGTATATACCTTCTCCAATCAACTCTTATATGTACAGGTGAAGGCTATATATGCATAGGTGAAGGATGATCAACTCCAATCTCCTATTTGTATCTATATTCTATCAAAGTAGTTCCATTGAGAATCTTGTCTACTTGAGACATTTGAATTGTTAAATAAATTGACATTTGAAATTTTATTCATTGGTTGTGTGATTAGAAGCTTCATTTAGCATACATGTTTGATAAGAGGCTTCTTTAAGTATACATGTTGGATAAGAGGTTCTTTCAAATTCTTAATGCATTTTTTAGGGCTTGTTGAGCTCCTTTTTCTTGTTTTAGTGGTAACACTTATGTTGCTAAGACATGTGAGACTCTTACCCTTACTCTTCTAGTGCCAAGAAAGACCACGCCTAACAATATGAACCCAAAACAAAATAAGGAGACAATTTATAGATTGTGGTCTCAGTTAAAAAGAAAAGGTGATGGAAAATTTTATTGTCCCTACAAAAATTGTAAGGGCTTAAAGAATCAAAGACTTCTATTCACAACAACTGAGAGACATTGTAGGAGACATAGTCACATTGAAGGGGGAAATGATTTTTGTCCATTAGTAAATGTGGATTTATAATTGGGGGAACATGGAGGTGTGAATATAGAAGAAGAATGTAATTCCCCCATGGAAGAAGATGATCCTGTGAAAAAGAACACAATTGAAGATGAACTTGGTATTGGTGCAACTGATCATGTTCTAGAGAACACAATTGAAGAAGATGGTACTGGCACAATTGATCAAGATGATGAAGATGATGAAACTAGTGCATCTAATCATGATGATAAAGATAACCTTGATATACCTATACTTGAAAAGGTATATGAGACCTTGTACCAAGGCTCCCAAAAAACTCTTCTCTCTATTGTATTGTTGTTCGTGAACTTCAAGGTTATGAATAGTTTATCCAATGTAGAAATCTCATGTATGCTAATGTCATTTTTTTCATCTTCTATGTTACCGTACGATTAATATACTTTATATTAAAAAAAAATAAAATTTCCATAGGTTTATAGGTGAGTGTTTGTTACCACCATCAAACATTCTACCTCACTCATACCGAGAATTATCTGCCATTATGCAAGATATTGGAATGGAGTATCAAATAATACATGCATGTCCCAAAGATCATATTATATATCATAGACAACATGAATTTGTGACAAAACTCTCTGATTGTCACATTAGTAGATATCAATCATACCAAACAAAAAAAAGGGTTCCTCACAAGGTTCTTCGGTACATTCCCATTATTCCACATCTGTAATGATTATTCAGGTGCACTAGCTTGGCACAATTTATGGATTAAAATGCACACAATAGAAGTCAAGATGACATTATCTGAATGATTATAGATGGTTTTGCATTTAAGGACATACAAGATACTTGGACACTCTTTAAATAAGAACCTCATAATCTCAAGATTTCATTGGTAGGGGATGGTGTCAATCCATTTTGAGAGATGAGATTAGTTTACTCGGTTTGGCTTGTTTTTTTTATTAACAATAAAATTCCTCCTTGGATGTCCATAAAGATGCAGCAAATAATGTTGGCAATGATTTTACTAGGTAATTTTTTATTTAATAGTCATGTAAATTAATTTATAAACACTGCATCAAAATAGTCATAATAATTATGTAATGTTTCTATCCATTCGAATAGGTAAGTACCAAGTGAAAGATATGATTGTATATTTTGAGAACCTTATTGAAGAGTTGTTAGAGTTCTGAAATGGGGTCACTATGTATGAAATCTCTAGACTAATAGGAAAAAGACAATTTCAATTCCATGCAATGCTTGTATGGATAATACATGATGCCCCTGGGATAACACATTTTTGTGGTATGTAAAACTGTTAACACATATTTTTGGAATGTTATAGTGCTAACACATTTCATTGTATGTTTAAGTTGGGCATGATAATTGTAAATATCAAAATTAAGATATTTCATCCAATTATACACGATCTTGTAGGTCTTAAGACAAAAGGAAAATTTGCATGTCCATCTTGTGGTCTAAAGATGAAATCTTGTCATTCAAATTTTTTAGGAAAGAAGGTGTTTGCTGAGCATAGGAACTTTCTCCACAAAAATCACAAGTATCAAATTACCAAAAAATTTCAATAGGAAAGAAGAGACAACATCAAAGCCATGAAGATTGACACCTCACCTATGGAAGTTGGAATACAATAGAATAAATTGTCGAGGTAATGTCATTCCATCTGATGGTTTTTGTTTGAAATTTATATTTGGATGTTTTCTTTTGTTTACTAATTATGTAATTGATGTTCGTGAAGGTTGTCAAGGCATTGATGAACAAATTCCAAAAGGACTAAAAATCTATCCTAGACAATTTAGTAGGTTTTCGTACTATGAGCACCTCCCAATCATGCATTTGTTTGATGCTATGCATATTGGAAAGAATGCAACAGAGACACTATGAAAAATATTAGATGGAAGGCATGACAAAGAAAAAATTATGAAAATTTTTAATGACATTCATGAATCCAATCATACATTGAAATTTTTTATTGAATCAAATAGCAATGGAGACCAGATTAATACGAGTTCTCTTCCTTGGTTATTAACGCAAAAAAAAAACTAATGCCATAAAAGAAGCCATACAAAAAACTAAATTTCTCATGGGATTTGCTGCAAACATAGGCAATCTCATATCAAAGAAGGGAAATTTTGGGTAGAGGTTGAAAATTCATGATAGGCATACCTTCATCAAGGTAAGTCACATTCTTCTATATTTATAACATATTTGTTAATCTTCATGTACTTTTCATTCTATTATTTTATAATATATTGGAAAGATCATTTTATAACTATTGTAGTACATTCTACATCTATCTCTCCCACACCACTTCAACAATAGTGTCAAAAATTTATATATGATATTGGAAAATACATGAGGTTAGAAGTGTTATTTCTTAGATTTATTGTATAGATATTATATTTGCATATTTATTTACTTTTATAAGGAAATTTATTGTATAATTTTTGTAAAGTCTCATTTATATATTTTTGCATGTTGAATCTCTTCTAGGTGGTTGTCATCTAAAGAAATTGATAAAAAAGATATAAAACATTGGAAGAGAAAAATTCCTCAGCTTATGTGTGAAATGCAAAAGTGTCTACCTTCAACATTTTTCAGTGCACAAAAACACTACCACATACATCAAGTTGAGGAGATTGAATTGTGTGGACCTGTACCAACTATGTCAATGTGGATGGTTGAGAGGCACTTGAAATTTTTGAATGGCTTGGTTTGACAAAGAGAACATCCTAAGGGTTTTGTGGTGGAGAGATATATGGTATACCAAACCATGGTGTGCATTAGTGAATATCTTGATTGCTCAGCGACCAGTTCTGGGATGTATTTATTTTCAATAAGCCCTACTCCTAGAATGCTTTCAGTGCTCTTATGGATTTAGGTAAGGACGAAACCTTACCTTCCCAAGTTTGCAACAAATATCCATGTAGATCGCATTAGGGTCCCAACTCAATTATTAAATTCAAATGGGAGTACGTGATGGGGAAAGGTAGATTTAGGAAACTGAGAGGTAATTTTAAGATGTTATTGTAGTTAATTAACTTTTATAAATCTTTAATATAAGCTATTTATAAATGGTCTATTTATTTTATACAGTTTCTCATGAGTGGGATGCACTAAATTTGTATATTGAAAATAATCTTCATTGGATGACAGTATGGATTAAACAATCTCATCAGAATGGTAGCTCTTGAACATGGGAAGGTGTTGCTTCAATAGTTAAAGAAGCTCATAATAATGGAGATTCCAATGTTGTGCCAATGATAATTGATCTAGCATATGGTTTAAGAGGTAGAAAGATACACATAAGTTTATTTATCATGACCCATATGTTTAATATCAACTCATAGATCGATGCAAATAATTTTGACAAGTTTGAAAAATTGTAGGTCAAGCACCACAAAGCTATGTACTACCATGGCTATAAATTTCATATCAAAAAGTTGGATGACACAAAGAAAACATGTGATTCTGGGATAAGTGCAGTATTTTAGGTCACTAATATTTCTTCTAGAAATGACTTACATCCTCGAGAGTCTAAAAATTGATACTATGGAAGCCTAGATGATATACTTGAGTGCAACTTTAATTCCTTCAAATTAGTTCTATTCATCGTCAAATGGTATAGGCTACAAATGAATCAAAATGATCCTGAGAGAACTTTTATTGAATATGAAAATAGATTTCTGATGATTAATATAATGTTGTTTGAGCTAGTTGTGGATGAGCACTATGTTCTTCCAAGTCAATGTGAGCAGGTATTTTACTTTGGCATTCCACATAAACTGGGTTGGTCATTTTTTGTTAGACATGATCCAAGAGGAAGATCGGTAATGTATAATGTGATGGAAGAAGAAGATACCAAAGAAGAAAAAGATGAAGTAGATGATGATGATGCTAGTGATGATTTTGATGATGATGTCGATGATGATGTTGGTGGTCATGGTGGTGGTGATGATGATGGTGGTGGTGGTAGTGATGATGATGATGATGATGATGATGATGATGATGATGATGATGATGATGATGATGATGATGATGACGACAACGATGATGACAATGACGATGATGATGATGATGACGATGATGATGATGATGATGATGATGATGATGATGATGATGATGATGATGATGATGATGATGATGATGGTCATGGTGATGATGATGATGATAATGATGATGATGGTGATGATGATGATGATGATGAGATGGATGAAGAAGATGATAAATAACATGATCAATGAAATGTATGAGGTATGATCAATGAAATGTATGAGGTATTTATTTATTCAAATAAATTTGTTTGACTTATATGTTTTCATGATTAATTTATTTTGTGTTGAAGTCTAATGTCATGGTATAATTAATTCATTGTGTTCAATTCTAATGATGACAACATAGGTGATTTATGATACACATGTTCCAAATATGTGTTATGATGCTCAATTGTTGTTTCTGATTACCTATAATATATTTTTTGTGCATGATTCTCACCCTTTGTGGAAATAGGAATAGGACTACAAACATCACCACCCCTTTTGTTGAGGATCTTGCATAGTTAGCACACATAGAGTAGAGGTAATGAATTAAAAAAATACAATGATTATGATGTATGCATATTTTTCATGTTGTGTTTTATGTAATTTTTAGCATACTTATCATGTAATTTTTAACTAACTTAAGATAAATGATTTACATATGAATAAAATTTAACCCCTTTGACAATGATCCTACACAATGACATGGATGGATAGGTATAAGTCAATACACCCTATAGAAATAGTTTATTATTTTATTGATTTTTCTTTACACTCAACATCAACTTTAGGCCGACTGCACCAAAATTACCCTCATTTAGTAAAATGTCTCACTCCTTCAATTGTATCTATCATTTGATGGGTTGCAGGTACCAGCAAATAGGTATTTGTTATATCTATCTTCCTTCAGTGAGGGGAATGCATGAATAGAAGATGAAAGTGAGACATGTAGTAGGTCTACAATAGGGATATCAACTATAGGTCAAAATATTAGAAGAAAATTTAATAAACGCATTCAATTTTTCCTTGCTAAAGACGGGTCATGTTCTTATGACGATGAGACAAAAGGAGACATCAAGGTTCCCTTGAGGTACACACATCTTCAGAAAGAATGGGTACCCAAGGAATTAACTCCACCTAACACTAATTTTGTGTTAACGAGAGGATATATGACATAGCTCCATCATCATTACATGGTTTGGGCATATTTTCCATGGATGGCATAAAGGTCAGTTATAACAAAGTTATTCAATTAATGGAGTATGTAGGACCTTGTTACAATTACAATAATTGGATGTGGATAGTTCAATATAAAAAAAGTATGCATAAGTATTCATTGTTAGCAAATTATCTACAATGGAAAGAAAATTATCAAAGTAAAAGACTTGCTATGTACATTGATGGAAGGCCAAAAGAAATAGGAAACATTACAGGTTTTATAAATAGTATGTGTCCCGGGTCAACTAATAAGAGACCCAATTGCATTTTGGAGGCATGTGAGGAAAATTATATTTTTGTATGTACGATAAAATCAATAATTACTTCCAATTAATAACTCCAATATACAATATACCATTTTATTAATAAGTTTTTTGGCTAAGTCATCTATTTCTTTCATTACGCCAAATTTTTTATATTTAATCTTTATCATAGGGTGACATGGATCCATTGAGACATGAAAGAGGTGGGGATGTTCCTCCTACCCATTTTTTGGGGAAGGTAAACCTTAGTGTAAAAATTAGTGTAATTGTAATTGTACAAATGTTATATTATTATGTTATTTTCAATAGGGTTTTGGAGTTATTTTGATTATTTTACTGATATTTCTGTCACAAATTGATGCTTAGGGAAAGGGAAAAACACCAATAAAAAATGAGAAATTAGTTTCTGAAATGGAGGTGACAGTATTATGTGATGCTGACATCGCATATACCGGTGACCCCATAAGCATGATTACAAACAACCTAAAAAAATTAATTCACAAATTATTTCCCTTGTGGTGGATCCAAATCCAAATCAAGAGACAAAGGTGACAAATAATGAATTGATACAGAGAGAACATAGTCTGGAAGTAAGGAGCAATGAATATTTAGCTATAAAGAAAGTTCAATAAAGGTTTATATTTATTACTATTTTATGGATCATGCACTAAAATATGTATGTATTCTTCTTACAGGATTTTTTGAGACCTCAACGAGTTGCTCAACATGATGAGGGTACTAGCATAGTTCCTTCAGGTAAATAATTTGTTTGTAGGAATAGATTGAGTAAATCTACGTGGCAATAAAAAAACATTATTTTGTGTCATATTCTAAATGGGTTATGGACTTATGGTTCTAGATGGAAAGTTAAGTAGCTCTAGATGATAACATTGTATGGATGATTATTTTTGTGTTTGACTATAATATTTTGGATCAAATTCAATAATCCATTGTGTGTATTGATTAGCTCTATATTTAAAAAAGATAAGATATTGTATATATGATTGTTTTTCAGGTCATGATGAAGTGCAAACGCCTCCTTCGAGGATGACCACCATTCCAAGATTCCTAACTGCAGTGTCAGCAATAAGGAGCATGCACACATCCATGTCTACTCTGACTAGAGCTGGTAAATCCTTATTTTTCTATATTTTGTTTTATGTAATTTATGATTTGGTTTGTACTTTCTTAGGTGCATTTGATCATAGTCATTGATTAACTTGTTGCATTAACATATACACAGGATAGAAAAGAGACTAGTACTGGTCATAATTTACCATCATTTCCTGGATCATCTTGTGTTGATAGTATGGGATCATTGCAGGTGTCATTGTTGTTGGTCGAGAAAGATATGATTCCCTTAAAAGTACCTAAGCTTCCAAGTACTTAATTTAAAATCATTATTATGTATAGTGTAATTGCATTTTACTTATTCATAACTCATTTTGGACTGATGAACCCATGATGTTTTTGCAGGAAACGATGTTTTTATGAAAGTCTTTATGAAATAACATTGAAGCTATTTGGGCCCACCATACGTAAGTGGTACATAGCTTCATATCATTGGTAGAATATTTTTCCTTTCATCCATTTATTGTACTATATTCAAGGTATGTAGCTTCAACTAATTTTTTTATCTAACAATTTTTTTTTCTTAAAAGGTGGAATGACCAAGCTCCCGAATTAAAAAATCAGCTCATAAAATCTTTAGAGGATCTCTTTGGTCAAAATATTTTTGACAAAGCCAAAATTCTTAAAAAAGATTCCAAACATCTAAAGTGTGTGAGGGACCAATACAGAAGGGCTCTAAAGCTCAATCCAAAGTACAAGCATCCTCCTATGGTTCTAAAGATGGAGTGGAATGAAATCATTGAAGATGTAAAAGAGAAAAGGCTCAGAGATGAAGGAATTTGACCAACAAAAGGCAAAAATAGGTATGTGAAAGTATTAATGTAATTATACACTAATTAGTGATCTTTATATTTATATAATGTAACATATTTCAAACTTTTCAAATATAGACTATAGGTTACCTCTAAGGCTATAGAGGCCAGAAAAGATAAGGTTGACCAACACCATCTTGGCTCTGGTGGATATATGAAACTTCATGCACAACTTGTAAGTACAAGTAAATGAAATTTTGTATCAAATTTTTTATATAAAATTACAAACAATTTTGTTTAATCAAGTAATCCATGCAATATTGACGATACTAAGCCAAAAAAGTAGGGCTTTGAATTTAATGTAGCGCCCATGAAAGAAGACAAACAAATATGCTTCAAGCAAGGCTATAAAGCTATGGTTGCACGCCACCACATAGAATCTTGTGGCCAAAGAGAAGATTCTGGTGCACCAGTTCACACACAGGTAAATAGGCCTAATGAAAAATAATTCAAATTGAATAATTGAGAAATAATCTATTTGATATTAATTTTGAACATAAATTGACTATTTTTGTTTTATAATGTAAATAATGATAACAATGTGCACGACATTTCACTGCAACCTTCTAATTCTAGCACAACTCTTGCACATGATGAAGGCCCCGATTTGCATCAAAATGATGGAGCTATTCATTTTCTATTGAAAATTAATTATGCAATTATTAATACAATTTAACATCTTAAATTGTAATTGTTGTAAGATTTTTGTGAATATTTTAGAGCATGCAGAACATCATGGTGATGGAGTGGAGCATGAGCTTAGTGTTCAACATTTTGAGGTTTGGGCTGAACAAAATGTGATTGTAGATGATGTGGCACTGTCAGGTAAAGAAAAATCCTTGTTATGTTCTTTTGATTAATAAAATATTTTTAACATTAACAAAAATGTTATGAATTTAACCCATTTATTTGTTAAATTGCAGTAGACCCCCCTTTGGTACAGAAGCCTCACGCTCCAAAAAAGATGAGGAGACATCATATCATAACATCAGAACCACAATACGAGGATAATGCCAAAGATATTGATGTTCCTATTAGTATTTCCTTAAAAAATCAAAGAAAAAACTAAAAAAGAAATGATTGTTATAAACCTTATTTGATAATGCAAGAACATTGTCTTAATGAGTGAGTTGATGAATTATTGATGAATGTTTCATATTAATGAATTTTATGTCATGTTAATGAATGTTATGTGATTATAATGATTGATGGGTTAATAAATTATTGATGAATGTTATGTATTAATGAATTTTATGTCATGTTAATGAATGTTATATGATTATAATGATTGAATGTTATAGTTTGTAAATGGATGAATGAATGAAATATGTAATTAGATCTTAATGGGGAATTTAGAGTGATTATATGGGGGGAGGGGCGAAATGATCTTCTACCTTCACGTGGTTGGCCTTGTTAAGTAGAGAATATTAAAGTATTCTCAAAACCAAGTGAAGCTTAAACTAAACCAATCAACACCTGCCCATCCAAGGCAACAAGTTTTTGGATGACAAGCCCGTGAAAGAAGGCACATTCATCTATGATGTTTTCTAGACTTATGCCTATTTAAATACACATTATTTATCCTTCTTATGGTGAAAAACATAGTTCAAATAATCAAACATATAATTTTTTCCTTACCTGATGGCTTTAAGAAATAAAAAAATTGTCTACTAGATACCAAACTACCAAAGAAACCCAAAATAACGTGTTTTCTTTTTTTCACTAGTAAGAAAAAATACTTTTAAATTTGTGACGCAATGCAATAGGGAAAATCCCAGAATGGATAGTCCAATTCTACACTAGCAATAACAATACAGTGGAAACTCAATAAGAGAATGCACAAATAGAATTTTCATTCAACATGCCTGACTGTAAGGCCTTCTGGTGCCGAATACAATCAGTTACAATAGTAATTTTGTAATCCCCTAGCTATTCCAGTTCTATGACACATCAACAACTTGTAGAAACATTAAGGTAGATCTAAACTTGAGCTCTCAAGCCACCAATAAATCTCCTTGTCTCTAAGCATGCAAACCACTAGCTCTACTATTACAAATATCAGACAAACAATCTGATCTTCAAGATCTTGCAAGATCCCATTACTGTCTCCTTCCCTTTTTTCTCCCCCTCAAACGACTACCCAAACCCTCCTTAAATACATTTCTTCAGCTACAAGTCGGCTGGAAGAAATAAATAACTCTAAGCCCAAGTCGGCTCCTAAAAAAAACAATTATTAAATGCAACACAAGTCAGCTCTCAAATAGATTTACAATTAATTAATTTTCCATGTTGGCCTCAAGATCCATATAGGAGAATACAACATAAGCTACCCACATTAAATACATCGCATCGGCCAACCAAATCTCCAAGAACTCCAATAGGTAAGCCAAACTATCAAGCATCAGTAAACAACTGAGCTAGCTAGGCATCACTGAATAATCATGTAGATTGAGCACCACACACATCGCCGAGTACAAGTTTTTTCAAGCACCAAAAGTTTACTGATTTCCTTCAGTGACTAATATCTTTAATGACCGAGCCCCTCAGTCAAAGCTACAACTGAGTAACACAGAAACACTCAAATACACCAACATACAGGATTTACAACTACCCTAGGATGTTCCTACATCAGACACCCCAAGTGTGAAAAGATGTTCTCAATGGCTAGAAGAACATCTTCTAGGATTCAACACATAAATGCTGAATTGGTTCTTCACATACATCTCCTCCAAGTCTTCAACTTGCACATTCTTCCACTTCTTCTTCCTCTATCTTTTCAAGTCTTTCCTCGATAATCTACAGGCCTGTTCTCCATACTAATGTCCAATCCTTTCACAATCCTCTAACTCAAATTAGCTCCCAAATCTTAGGTGTCTCCTACCGAGTTTTGTATCTAGAAAAGGCATCAGGGAAAACTTCTTGTCATTCTTCTCAATAGTAAATACATTCTTGACACAATCATCCATAGCCCTGCAATCATACTGCCAAGATATACCAAGCAATATGTGACAACTATTCATATCCACAATATCACACAACACTTGATCCTTATACTGGCCAATCTAAAAATCAACAAGAAATTGTTCCCTCACTTTCAAAGCATGAACATCTTGCAAACAACCAATCCTACAAGGATAAGTATGTCTCACTCTCTTCAAACCAAGTTTCTAAACCATCTCCTCAGCTATAAGGTTATCAGTACTACCACTATCCACAATCACATCATAGAGTTTACCTCTTGATTTGCATCGAGTTCTGAACAAATTACTCCTCTGTCAAGGTTCCACCTTAGTACCGAGCAATGTTCTTCTAACCAACAAGTTTTCTGAATCTACCTTAGGTTCATTCAGTATGTTCTCATTCACCATTGCATTCCTTCTATTACCGAGACATATTTCTCTCTATAGCATTGAAGTATGTAGTCAAACAAACTTCATCATCTAATCTTAAGACCTGAAATAATTTGTACATGGCTTTTTGAAACCTATTATTGAATTCTGACATACTTTCATTTGCATGCTTCTTGATATTATTGAATTCATTTAGCATGTAGCTAGAGTTGACATGTTCATCATATTGTTCTTTGAAGCTCCTTGTAAATTCATCCCATGAGGTAACACTATTTTTAGGTAAACCTCTGTACCAATCCCTAGCATCTTCTATCAAAGATTGAAAAAGAAGCTTCATGACAACATCTTCCCTTTCTATTTCATAATCATTTATTTTGTTTGTGAAAGACTCGAGATGTTCTTCACAAGTAATAACATTGTTACCAATGAACTTAGGGAACTTGTCTCTTACCTTAGTTGGGATGACATTCGGTTGACCAGGAATACCATCAAAGAAGAATGGCCTATATCTATCCAGATGAGCTAGCCTTCTTTGAATATTTTGTAAAGCTTGGGGTCCACCTCCAGTATTTTGATGCACAATATTTCCAGCAATATTACAAATCAAAGAGACAATATGACTTACACTTTGAAGTGGTCCTTGGACCATTTGATTAGAGAGTGGGGCTTGGGTGTGGGGCATAGGACCAATAGACTGATTTTGTGGCTTTGGTCCACTGACAAGAGGGACTGAATTGCTAGAATTTGTATTCATATAAGTATGAAGGAAATAAATCTTTCTCTTCATCTCATAAGCAGCAACCTCGAGTTCTAACTTTTCTAGTTGAATGGCCAAATCTTCCTTGGATATTCTGACCTTTCCTAGATCTAAACTAGCTTAAGATATTGTAGTAGGATTAGCTTCATTCCTTTTGGGATTATTTATTCTAATTCCCACTACTTTTAGTTTTCCCTTATCAGATACATCCATCACCTTACTTCTAAGATCCTCATTTCTCTTGATTTTCGATGGATGCAACTGTCTCAGGACATGGCCCTCACCCTCAAACTCATCTCTCTTGGGTTCTTCTTCATTGATATTGACCTCTTTTCCTATATCCCTTTCATCACCAAACAACTCACTATCCAAGCCTTTAAACTTTTGACTCAGATCTGGTGCAGGAGCACCAAGGTCACAGGCAGGAGTTACGAAGAGCACTAGGATCACTGATGGATCCTTAGGTGGAAATGAATCCAAATGGCCTTAAAACATGTAATAGGAATAATCATGGTCATGGAATATTAATTGGATCATATATTGATCATATTGTAAATCATTCTTACTTGTAAGCCTTAAAGGCATCAATAAGCCTACAAGGTACCTAGGGGTCACTAGGTAGAGTTATGCATTGATCCTAGGTTAGGGATTGATGGAAATGAATAATTATGGTTTTAAATGATGTAATAGGGCCATTGGATCCTTTAAATGATGTCAAAAGCACTTGAAGTGCATAATATTGTAAATTGCCTATATTGGCAATATGAGCCTAAAAAGGGCTTAGTTGGGGTTAGAAGGATTATAAATTAATTTAGTTGCAAAGGTTATCTTTAAACCTTTTTTCAAGTCATTATAGGGGGTATTAGAGTCATGTTGTCGAGTTGACAACATAGGTTGTCAACTTCATGACAACACATCTTAACCTTATTTTGTTTATATGTAGTCAGTTTTATGACTGGTATCCAACAGTTTGGATTCAGTTAGTAGTTATCGGTCTTTAAGGATATTTAGGGTCTATTCTTGAGGGGATCCACGATGATGGACAAGGAGAGTATTGTGGATGTATAATGTTTCAAGTTTGGAAGAGATTCAAGCAATAAAAATGAAATTCTCTGCAACTTACAAGTCTTTGTCCCGTGAGTACAGTCTGGCAAAAAGTAAATTGTTTTGAGTGCCTTAAACGTGAGTATTGGTTTCAATATGAGTTAAGGATATTTGTTTACATTTCCTCTACACATTCATACCATAATATCAAAGTTTGGTTGCTGTTAGAAGGAAGGAAATAGACTGGTGTAGTGACTGTACCCGTGAATTCCAGGGCACCAGTCCTGTGAACTTTGGTGTTTTCTTAAGGATGGTAGGACCCTCCCACTTTTTGTAAGACTTGTAACTTGTGGGAGGCATCCAATGATGTATTATATGTTTTTTTTAATAATGCTTTGAGTGCAGGGAAAACAAAAATGGAAGGAAGTTGGTGGACGCTAATGGTTTTACTGTTGCAGAAAAATGCACTCTGATACAGGGCCCATATCTTTTAATTAAACCGTTGGATCGTCATAATTCTTTAATATGTTTCTAAGAACCTAGTTATGTCAATTCTGACCGGAGGGATTAAGAAAAAAATGTGTCATTTGAAAGTTACAGACCTATGTATGTAGATATGTCAAAGAAGACAGCAAATAGGCAAGTTTGTTCTATTTAATAAAATGGTGTTGTGTTATTGGGTCATAGGTGTCTGGAGGATGTGGGAAAGGACTTGGTAGTAAGTCTAAGTGTTTTTGAAGGCAATATAACTCATAGGTAGGGTCTGGAGTGGGTTAATGAAATGAACAAGTGACAGTCCTAGAAGGGCAGGGCAGTGAGATGGTGTTTTGTGAAACATTGAAACAATGTGCATTGGATAGACCATGAAAGGATTTGTGGAAAAGTGAAGTTTGTGTAGAATGGTTGGGGAAGTGATTAATAAAGTCAGAGAACTCTATTTGATCCTTTTGTGGGACTAATTCCTTGAGTGGATTCCAAGTTACTTGTTGAATCCTCGAGTTGAGTTGGCCTACTTAAGGTGATAGTGGAGGGCTCTGCATAAAGATCCCTTGCTTGGACCTCACTATTTTTTGTTTTCCTTAGGAGCTCTTGCCTTTCCATGAGTAACTCATAGATTTCTTGTTCCTACTCCTTCTATCTCTTAGTAATTTACAGAAATAGTTCCCTATCCTTTTTCCTTAAAGCAACGACCTCTTACTGCAATTTCTCAGAATCAATAGATTCAATTTCAATAGCAGAAGCATATTCTATCTGCTCTAGATTCTCTTGTGTAGGAAAGAAACCAATGTCTATAAACTCATCTCCTTGAGGAGGACTAACTGACTCTAGGTTCATTCTTCTAAGTGTAATCATCTAAAAATGGTCATCTAGACTATTAGCCCCTTTCTAGCATTATTTGCTAAAATCATCAATTCCTTATTCTTGATCAAATCTTGGTTCTATCATTTATTCGATTATTTTCTATGGGCTAACCATCTTATCCTAAAGTCTTTATTTAATAAAAAAGAATTCCCTCCTCTTTTATTTAATAAAAAACCCTCTAGTTTTCCTCTTATCCTAAGTTGCACAAATAAAGCATTATTCTTATTTTACAAAAAAGGAAAAAATATTTTTTGTCTCATATGGGCACAAAAGTCAACTCTTATTTTCTCATTGGAGGATATTTGTGCACATGGATTGCTCCTCTTTTATGCTCCACCCTCGATTAAATCTTTTGCCTCTTAATCTCCATGGTCCATTCTTTCTCATTTCCTATAAAAGGAGAGCTCTCTTCTCCATTTTAGATCCCCAACTTTTTATGCTAATGGTATGCTGCAGGTTTTCTAGGTCACTTTGGAGCTTTTGAGGATTTGGAGCAGTTTTAGATTTTGCATCTACATGTTATTCTAGTTTCATTTATCATGGCATTCATAGCTTCATATTTAGCTTAGTTTCCTTTGTGCTTTAGATTAATTCATCTAGCTTAATTAGGAGGCTTTGTAATACTTTCATATTTCCTTTCATAGCATAGCTTGCATTTCCATTTCTGGCATAGTTGCATTTGCATTTTCATTTTCATTTGATTCTTGGGGATATTGGCATTCTTTCCCTTGTCTTCATTTGAATCTCTCATTGCATGGTTTACTAGCAAGGTTATTGGCTTAATAGCTCTAGCTGAGAGTATTCTTAACAGCCTTGTACTCCATGCCTAGGGAGCTCTAAATTGATTTCTCAAGGTTTCCAATCCATGGATTCTCTTGGAAGCAATGATTTAGAGAAGTGCACATCTTAGTGTGCACACTAAGAAACTCAAAATTTTTTTGAAAAAGATGATAATTTATTTTGGGCGGGAATTTGTACATATTCTTCAGCTGGTCTAGGGGAATCATTTGAAGTTGTTCCTCTCTTGGACTAATGCTTTCTACTAGGTGTATGTAGTTCTTCACCCATTTTACTTTTTGGGTGATCCCTATAATATGACCTAGTATTCCTCGACCTACTCATGATATTTTGAATAGATAATCACAAAATTTACAAAAGATGTTACCAGCAACTAGTAATACAGAGCTTAGAGTCACCACCCACAAATTTATGGGAATATATGGATAAACTAGTCTTCTATATGCAGTAATAAATTGTTAGCAGAACTCTCAGCAAATTTATTACAAATTTTTTTTAGAGAATCCCCAGTAGAGTTGCCAATTTTGTTAGTACTCAAAATTATGGATGATCAAAACTTAATCAGAAAACTCTGATTTATAAATCTAGTAGTCCCAATAGATTCATTAACAATAGTAAATACTAAGGTGTTAAGGATTAAAAATCCTTCTTCTCTTTGAGCTTTTAGCTACAAGTGGCTATTACCTTTCAGATTGAATTCTTCAAAAATCACAATAGTAACCCATATCTTGATACAGGTTTAATCACATAAATCTCTCACAACATTAAAGTAAATCATTTTTAAAAATTGATTGGTGATGAAAACCAGTGTAAACTATGCAAATGACCAGTTCCAGAGCCTAGACCATCAGAGTCAATAAATGCATATCTATAGTAAATCTCTTAAAACAAACACCCCCAATCCCCAGATAAAATGCCTTGAAAATTATCCTTTTATGCGTAAATTAGATTATCAAATTCATATATAAAAGATGAAATCTCAGAGACCTCACACAAGATTTACCCCTCCCTTGAAAGAAACTCAATTTTCAACCCAACTATCTACCTTGTAGAAAGATGTATCTAAAATGCCTTGAAAATTTAAACACATAGAAACATCAAAATTACACATAAAGAGAATGCAAGATATACATGGAAACTTAGTATATTTTATTGATAAATTTCTTGTATCAGTACATTTAGAAAAACTAGATTCCCAAGAATCAAAAAACCAAATCTATATGCTCCTATTACAATAATATTTTTCACCACCCTTTGGTGTGAGTTAACTTTGACTATATATAGAGAGACCACCTTGGAATCCTTCAGAAAAGGATGCAACAAGCTACAGTTGGATCTGATAGTGACTTTTCACTAGATTACAAAAGAGTGAAGATGTAATAGAATAAGGAGAGAAGATGGCACAAGAAGTTGTTTCTTCATGTGTTGAATCTTTATTTGAGCTGCACCATTTTCTATTGGTATTCAGAGAAATTGCCAAAGTTGTTATGTGAATGATGACCATCTAACTGGCTAACTTACATCATTCTCTTTATGATCAGTTGTTCTCCCTATGCTCGTAGGTCATGTGCATTGCTATAGCTCACTCATCTTAGAAATCTTCAATGTCATCTATTGCATGTATATTCATTTTTGGCTTTGTTAGAGTATCCCAAGTAGATACCTTCTCTTCTATTGGCCACTCGAATTCTTGAAGGCTATGGAGTTGTTTTATCTATCTCTCCCACCTAGCATCAATTACCTACTTGATATCTATAAAGAACTTTATGAAGTCCATCTCATCTTTTAAAGCCTCATCCAAAACTGTGTTGAATCTATCAACATCTAATTCATTATTTTCAATGACAAATGCCTCTTTCTTAGGCAGTAAGGAATCAAAATATTACCTCCACTGATCTAATCCCTTTATTTCTCCATCCTCATTCTTAATTGGAGGAACAAATTATTGAAATTAGAGCCAAACATTAATATTCTACTCTCTATTTGGTTGGATTTTCCTTTGAAGAGAGATGAAACAATACCTATCTTCTGAATCTCATCCCCTATTTGCAAAAAAAATTTAGGGATATCATTCCTAAGAAGTTGTACAACTACCAATCTCTCAAACAATGTTCCTCTCACTGACCAAGATGTGTGATAAGTATTCAAAATGGAAACAAAACTATTTACTTCACTCTGTAATCTAGGCAATCTATTGTAAGCAGTATGAACTGCATCTGCTTTATTTGTCACCACCTCAAGCCTGTGTTGCAAAATCTTCAAAAAGGCATCCAATGCAACCTTATTCTGATCTTTATTGGCTTGTTCCTCTATCACCTCTTTCTATTTTTTACCTTGGCTTTCCAATTCTGGGAGCTATTCAGGTGGTTGAGGGCCAACTATAGGCATATTGAAAATTTACAGTTGTAGATCCTCTACATATTTTTCCAATTCTTTCTCCTTCATATTGTGCACCTCTCTATCCTTAACTAATGCACTATAATCATCAAAGAGTTTTTGGTTCCTATCAGAGAGTTTCTTTGTCTTGTCCTCATTTAGTCTTGCAAAATGAGTTAGCACTTGTGAGATCTCAAGATCCCCAGTATTGTGGATAGACCATATGATCTTATCCCCATCCATTTTCTCTTGTATATTCAGAAGAGAAGACTTTTGGTCCTTTGGATATAGACTCCACATGGATAATGTCTAATTCTTAGGGCTATATCCAAACCCTTTTATTAACTCCCCCAATTGGGTCTCTAAAATCAAGTTTACATTCTCCTGCTTCCTGATTTAATCTATAACAAAACCTGAAGCTAGATCCCACCCAGTTACAAGCAATATGTTGCTAGCTTTTACTAATTACCTAGCTTCCTTAGGGGAGATGGCTTATGACTCAGGATCATAATCATTCAAAGCCTCAATGGCCTCATCAGGTACTTGGCCTTCCTCTGTGATCTTCACAGTTGATGCAACTTTTTGTTGCTTGTGCCATACTAGGAAATTCTTGAATTCATCTGATTTGCTGAAATTATCATCCTTCAAGAAGCCTGTTGTTCTAACAACCTCTCATCTCTTCCCAAGGTGAAGGGAAACTCAACTTCTTATGTCACCATCTTTTGTTTTCTCTTGTCTTCTCTGATCTTCTACCTGAGTTGGTGATCATAGGCTCTGTCTCTTGGAATTAGAGCTTTTACTCTATCTCCTTTCTTCTCATTTGTCCTCACTTGTGAAGGCCCTCCCTCTTGCAATTTATGCCTCTTAAGAGGAGGTTCAATTTTATCTTGAGAGCTAGGAAGCTCTGTCAAATCCATTATAACATTTTCTTCTCCTTCTTGATCAATAGGAGGTGGTTGTTCCATGGTAGGATGGCTATATACTAGGTAACCTCCATCACTATCCTCATAAGCTGACTCTGAGTGTTTCTCCTTTCCCCTATCCTTGTCATCTAGTTGGTCCTCAATTGATTTGACCAATGCATGGAAATTATCCATCATCGTATCTAGCCTTTGTAGATAAGGCACTATAGGGTAGAAACCTCCAAAAGACAATCCTTTGTTTTTTATTCTTTTCTCTAATTAGAATTACTCATTGAGTTGGTGGGATCTTTTTTCCACTTCTTCATCCTCTATGATGTTCCTGATGACATCCTCCTCATAACACTCCTCATGTCCTTTATTTATAGGAATGGTAGGAGTGTAATATTTCCTACCATTCACAATGAAACCCTCAGTGTCCACATACATATATTATGCAACATTCATATTGAATTGGCCCAACCAGTCATTTAATTTGGCAAATTCATTCTTCCCTATCATGAAATTGCATATGAAGAAGTGTCTAGGGGTAATGTACCCTTTCTATCGGGGGATAAATGCTCTATGTCAGTCAACATTAATTTCCAAATAATTTCTAGAAAAGAAATTCTCGGTGGTACATAGAATGGTAGCATATGGGGGGGTTGGGGGCACCCATAGATTATTATTATAGTAAATTCTTTTTCATAGTAAAAGTCTCCTTGGTTATGGTCTTTAGCCCACTTGTCAACAAAATGGCAAGGTCTTATTAGTTGCAGAGCCTTTACTAGCAGCCTACCAAGATTCACTCCCAAGGTGACTAGAATTGGTTGAACCATCCAAATCTGAAAGGCACAAAAGTCACACTCTCACAAAGTATTACTCCAAGCTTTAATCCAAAATTGTACTGGATTTGGCTGTCCACGCCACATCATTTGGGGCTTAAGGTCCTGTAAGTTCATGATTTTGTAGTTGTAGAACAAAATGAGGTGCATCAAAAGTGAGAAATGCATGAACCTAGGTGAATTCTCCTTCTTTCTTATTTCCTGTCATCCCTCATGCATTTTATTAATGATGTACCCTATGTAGTCATATCCCTTGGTTGTATGAAGGTTTTGCGAGTCTAGCACCAACATCAGGATATTAGATGAAATCCTATCCGCCCCACCATCTACCCCTAGCACTCTATATAAACCATATGCAATATACTTTATTTAGAAACACAAATCTTTGTAGAAGTATGGGGCTGTCCCGGCCACTGGTGCAATGTAATTCTTGTTGTCTCATGGGACATGGTTTTGAACCTCTTTGGACACAATGATGGACTCATGGGCGTACCTATTTTCCTGGGCCTACAGGTTTATCTCAGTGGCCATGGGGATGTAAATACCAAAAGTTCTCATGAAAGAATTCCTGTCTAATGTAACTAAAGTCAAGCCATCTTGTTTTCTTATTGTTCTAGATAGGGGTTCATAACTATTTTCCAATGCAATTAACAGGTCAACATAAAGGAAGACATCTAGGACAATCAATTTGGCTAACCCTGAGGTCCAAGGGTTTGGTACAGGCATTGGACTATCAACATTTTTTAAAAAATACTTAAATAATTGCATTCTAGAAACATCAGATGTTCTGGCATCTCTATAGTTGCTCAAACCATCAAAGAAGCATTCATCACTAAGCTTTTTATTTTGTGATGATCCTAGTAGTTAAATGAGAAACTTGCATGAAAAAATTTATTTACTTTCTTGTTGGAAGCCTTGCTAGTAGAAGCTCTGTTGGTTGACAACTGACTCATCTTGATTAATTGGTGAAAATCCTCTGAAACCTCTAAAACTGTGAATTATTTGACTACTAGAAAACTCAAGAATTCTCATACCTTTTCAGATCTCTCTCTCTGAAATAGTTGGTAATTTTTAGAATGAGTGATAGTTAGCTGTATTTATTTTGGAGAATTGAATGCAATTTCCCTTTCAAGACTTCAAACTCTACAATTCATGTCACTTCCTCCATTACTTAGCATGTCTTGAACTTCAATTCACTAGCCGTGAGATGAGATAGTGATAGGTAAACAAATTTGATTTCTGGAGACCTAGTGACTACACAACCAATCATGGTCATTGAAAGATTTAATGCCTTTAAAAATTATCATGAGACTTGGAGACTATAGTCATATAATCATAGTCGCTAGATGATTTTACCTTTCATGATTTTATCTTGCAACTTGGAGACTCTTTGAAACCTTAATCTTTCATTCTGAGACCTGGCGACTATTGTCTATCTCTCCATTGCTGAATGCATTGAGCTTTTCTTGAATTTTTCTTGAGATTCGATGACTACCATTAGGTCTTAATCTAATGGTCCAACTTAAATCCTTTTACTTTTAATTTTCTGCATTTGGAGACTTAGCGACTATAGTTTATCTCCTAGTCACTGCAACATTCACTACTTATCAATTTTATCTTGAGACCTGGTGACTATAGTCTTTCCTAAGTCTCATTTCCTTATTTCCTTATTTAGAGACTTAGCGACTCCATAGTAAGTCTCTTAATTGCCAATAATTGTTGACTTTTCAAACCTTTTCTAGAGATTGCTCGACTTCACCTATCTGGAGACTTGGCAACTGCAGAGAAGTCTCTTAATTGCTGAAACTTTATTCAAATCCTCATTTCTTCTCATGACTTCACAAGAGCCACATGATCTTGATTTGATGATAATCGATCAGTCTCATAAACTTTACTCTGACCTTGACTTTCTCAGGAGATCTAGTGACTAAACCCTTCTAGAGATTTGGTGACTATAGTTAGAAAATCTTTGATTTATTTCTTTTGGAGATTCAACAACTATAGTTCATCTTGTAATCACTGAGAGATTATCATTTCTTTATTTCATTCTATGACCAATAGGGAACAAACATGTCACCAAATTCGGAAAATGGATTCACATCCTTTTTTATTTTTTGACTTCGGCAAACACTTAACACTTAGTCATCTAGTGATTGCACAACTAAGGTTGCCTCTCAGTCACTAGATGATTTTTTGAACCTGGGTTTAGTCTGAAGACTGGGTGACAAGGTGTTTCTCGTGATCGCTGAAACTTTTTTTAACCCATTGTTTGACTTGGAGATAATGCAACCACCGTTCAATCAAAGCTGCATCAATGGTTCATATTTATCTTGCGAAAACCCTTACCTTAACTTATCATCCTCTGGCGAACATGTGACTAAAGGAAACTCATAGTCTCTTAATACTTTCCTTTACCCTGGTTAAATCTGGAGACTGGGCAACAACCTTTACTCTCCAAGTCACTAGATATCCTATTAATCCTCAGTTAGAATACGAGATTAAACACCGACCGTTGATCTTTCCTTCATCTTACGATTATCACTGAGTCACTAAAAACTTTAAGGACTAACCGCTACATTACAAGATTAGGAGATAATTGTGTCACCAGATTGTTGAATGCTCACAACATAACCCTCGGGATTCTAAGGATACACAACTACACAATCATTGGGTTGCTGGATAGAAACATTAACCACTAGAGAATTAGGAGACCTGGTGACTGAAAGAAAACATAACCGCCATCTTTCACTTGAAGACTCAGCTACCAAGGAGAAGTCTATTAATCGCCGAATACTTGATCACTTTATTATTTCATTAAGAGATTTCCTGATTGAAAGCCTTTTGCATCTGGAGATCGAGCGACTATAGTTGCCTTCAAAATATTTATTAGTAGTAGTCACTAGATCTCATAAAGATCATTTAGACACCTAATGACCAAGAACATCCACTAAGTCTCATGAAGAAAAGGAATATTCTTCATACTTAAAGAGATTGTGCGACAAAGCTATTTTCTAAATTGCCAGATTAAAAGGAATATGTTGAATGCTTTTAGAGACAGGGCGATGAGATGGTAAACATAAAGAGCACATGCTTAAAGGATTACTTAAGTAACTTGAAAAAGTAATGGTAAAATAGAACCCATTTAATGTTTTTGTAGGGTTTTTGGATTTTCATAACCATTTTTGACCTAGCACTTAGGGTTTTTACCATTAGGAACATATTTTCAATATCTTGGACATGATAATTGCAGGAAAATTAGCACAGAAGTGAGGAAAAATTTTAAAGAAGAAAAACTTAAAATGAAACCTTGAAAACTTTGAAAATACTACCAATAGTAGCTCTCACTGAGGATGTTTAAACACCAGTTTATAGCAAGAAGCTAGAATCTCTAGGTAGCAGACCAACCAAAACTTAACCTATCTACAGGAAAATAACACACGACTGGGAAATAAAGCACACCTATACATTACAAGACTACTGTGCGTGGAAAAACAGTCATTTTAATTGAAGAAAAAGTTCAGGAATTGTCCATGCACTAGAAATTCCTATTCTTCACCATCCATAGTTTTTAGGAAATAAGAATCCTTCCCATGGGCCTGATGGATAATATAGGGACCCAACCATAATGATTCAAACTTCTTATGCTTGCCCTTATCCTTACTTCTTGCATTCCATTGAAGGACCAAGTCTTTAGATTGGAATTGCCTGATAGTTGCCCTCTTATCAAAGAAATACTTCATCTTCTGTTGTAGTCTAATATTTTCCTTTTGACCTTCTCTTCTTTTTTCATCCAATTCAACAAGCTGGAGTACTCTATCTTCCAGAGGATTAGATATATCCAAATCTTCCTCTTGCATGAATTTTTGAATTGGCAACAAGTTGTTCAGAGGAAGCCTTGATTTAATACCATAAACCATTTCAAAAGGAGACCTGCCTATAGCTCTCTTCTCTATGATTCTATCTATAGAATGCTTTTATTTCTTGATTCTGCTTGCCCATTACCTTGTGGGTGGTATGGGGATGAGTATGACATTATTATGCCCATTTCTAGATAGAAATCATTGAATTCCCATGATCTGAAACTCATGGCATTATCCATCACTATCTTGACAGGAACACCAAGCTTTGTGACAATGTTATCTATCAAGAAATCAATAACCACTGAGCTTGTAGCTTTCTTTATTGGGATTTCTTCAATCCACTTGGTAAAGTAATCAGTGGCTACAATTATCCAACTATGTCCTCCACTAGACTTCTCAGTAAACTCCCCAATGAAATCAATACCCCACATAGAAAAAGGAGCTTCTTCCACTACATGATTCAACATTAATGCTCCTAAAAACTTTAGCTTGTTTGATAACCTCTGGCATGGTTCACACTTCCTAACAAATGCATAGGTATCTTTGAACAACATAGGCCAGTAATATCTAGCTCTCAAAATCTTATGAGTAGCTTCCCTAGCTGAATGGTGTCCTCCACACATTCCATAATGCATTTCTTTTAAAATCTTCTTAGATTGTCCTTGGTCTAAACAAAACATCAAGATCCCATCATTGTCCTTCTAGTACAAATCATCTTGCAATGATACATATCTCTGGGCTTGCAATTTTAAACATCTCCTTTGATTATCATTAAGGTCCTTTGGGCAAATAGCATTCTTGAGAAAAAATATTATATTTGTGTACCAAGGCTACATTTCAATGCTAGTGACATCTCTTCCATTGGTATCAACATTTTTGACCTGAATCAGGTCCATATTTTCTTTAGTCATCAACTTTGCTAGACCTAGTCCTCTGAAAAGTTTAGTAATGTGAAGTTCCAAATCAAACTCCTAGATTCTGTTAATCCATTTGTATCTTTTGCCTATGACCTCACTCTGTGCTAGAATATCTTTGACTGCAACATAAGGGACATATGTATTTACTTTAGCACATACCAGATAGGGTCTAAATGCTTTGACAACTTTTACCAGAGCGTAGGCTTATTTTTCCATCATCTCATAGTTTAGTTTTGTTGATTGTAAAGATTTGCTGAAAAAGACAATGGGATGCTCAAATCCCTCATCATCCTTTTGCAACAAGACTATGGCAATGGTGTGAAAAGATGCAAAAGAGAAAAGAGAAAAGGGCTTGGAATAATCAGGAGAGGTCAAAATAGGAGCTTCTTGAATTTTTTCCTTTATCTTCTCAAAATCTTTTTGTGCTTCTTGATCCCAAATGAACTTTACATCCTTCTTTAGTAACTTGACAATGGGCTTGACTAATTCAGCAAAATTTGCAATGAATCTTCTGACAAAATTTATTTGTCCAAGGAAAGATTGGACACCATTGAGATTTGGACTTTCTTAATAGCTTCTACCCTTTTAGGATCAATTCTCACTCCGTCTTTAGACACTATGTTCCCTAGTAGATTTCTGTTAGCAAAATGACACTTCTTAGGATTTAAAGAAATACCATATTCTAGAGCTTTGATCAGGACCTTTTCTAGGTGATTACAATGATCCTTAGCTCTTTTAGAATATGCAGTCAAATCATCTTGGTACACAACCATGAGGACATCAATAAGTTCCTTAAAAGCTACATCCATTGCCCTTTAAAAGGTTGCTCAAGCATTTTTTAGACCAAATGGCATCCTGACATACACATATGTTCCCCAAGGAGTAGTAAATGCTATCTTGAACTGCTCTGATTCTTTGACCAAGACTTGGTTATATCCGAGAATCCATCCATCATGGACAACAAATCATAGCTATTCACCTTATGAAGCATAGCTTCCATATTAGGTAGTCCATAATTGTCCTTTAGTGAAGCAACATTTAAATTCCTAAAGTCAACACACAACCTTATGTCACCACTCTTTTTCCTAATTGGCACTAAGTTTGAGACCCAGGATGAATGTCTTATAGGCTCAATTATGTCTGCATCCCTTAGCTTGGTTAACTCAATTTTCATTTTGGTAGCCAATAAGGGATTAATGGGCCTTTGCTTATGCCGAAAGGGTTTGGTGTCTTCTTTTAAAGGAATCTCATGCTGAAAAAGGTCTTCTCTATAAGCTTTGAGATCATCTTATGACCAAGAAAAGACATGTTTATATTTTTTTAGCAGCCTTACTAAATTATTTTTACATCACTACTAAGATGTTTTCCAATGTAGACAATTTGAGGGGAAGTTTTTGACCCTAGGTTTATTTCCTCTAGGTCATGCACTTTGACATTAGACTTTTGAGACATGTGACTGTCATTTATTTTAAACATCCCTTCCAACTCAACTAAACCCTTAGGGATATGGTTTGAAGGAAACTGAACAATCTTATTTCCCATGACACAATCTTTCCCGTTTACCACTTCTTGGTAGTCATCAAAATCAATATGCTAACCATCATATTGATCCAAACCCTAAATAAAGCTTAAGATGTCATTATCATCTTCAAAGACTTTCCAATTGCAGATATTATCAGGGACATTGAGTCTACTTTTCACTTCCAATTTTGATACTCCAATAAGGGTTGCATCATTTCTTTTTAATACAACATTTGCAAGGAAATCTGCCATAATTTTTTTGACCTTTCTACCCACAAAATATTGAAAGCATAAAAAAATTCAATTCTATCCTAGACAACATATTTGTATAATTTAACTCTATCATCCTTAGCAGCATATTGTGATCTAATCTAAGTAATGATTAATTGGTAATCTCCATAAACTTTCAAACATCTTATACCCTATTTTAATGCAATATCTAATCCCAATATCAAAGCTTCATATTCTGCAGTGTTATTTGTGCACTGGAAAGTCAACAAAAAAGAGTATTTAAAAGTTATACCTGATGGGGATATTAGTAAAACACCAGCTCCTGAGCCCTCTTTAGAGCATCCACCATCAAAGTATAGCTACCATAATCCATCTTGTTGTAAGAGCAACAAATCAAAAATTGGGTCAGTATTTTTTAGTTGTGGCACTATTTCCTCAATCTTAAAGTTATTCATATCAATATCTACACAATAATTTAGATCCTCAGAGGCTACCATCTCAATCATTACTGATGAACGAGGTTCTTTGTACAACTTTACCTCAGTACCATTTACAAGAATTTTAGCATAAGATAGATCTAACTATAACTTCCCCCCTACTACTGCTGCCCATTGTCTTTATAATAGCATACCATAATGAGGTTTGGTATCAACTACAACAACATCCATCTTGTAAGTGGCCTCAGGGAATGCAAAAATCTTGACCTCTATTCCAACCAAGGTCCCTACCATAAGAACTGCTCTGTTGTCCATAGCATAACATCTTCCATTAGATGTATCAACTTGATGTCCGAACTCTTTCATTACATGGTAGGGAATCACTATTGCTACAGCACTAGAGTCTATTATACAGTTCTTTAGCAATAAATTATTTACAATTAAAGTGACATAGAAAGGATCAATGGAAGAAGGCTCTTGAGTTACAATATTTCCAACACAAAAGTTGGAAACTCCTATAGTTATCTCAGGTCCTGCCATTGGTACTTTCCTTTCTACCACAATAGGAATGTCTTCTTTCTCATTAATTAGAGCCAAAGTTGGTGCTTTATGCTCTTTTATTTTCAACATTTCTAATAAAGGTATTGACACCTTCATATGAGATAGAGCATGTCTCATGTCAAAAGTTGGGGCCTCAATAGAAAGATCAGACAAATTTATTTTCCCACTAGCCCTCTTATTTCTTTGTTCTATTGTATTTTCCTCATTCTTCTTAGCATTCTAAACCACAATAGGTTGTTGCTTGTTGTTGTTGTCCTTACTTGCAGAAATAATTGGTTTAGGAGAAACCTTACTCTGAGAATCATTTTTGACAAAGACTGACCTAGGAACTCCTTGATCTGCATCAACCTTTCTATTTCTTAAGTTATAAGAAGATCTAGCTTGAGAAATGGTAGCCACAGTTAGATTCATGATTTCTTCTTTACTAGGCTTTCTCCAATGAGTACCTTCCACCTCTAGTCTATTCATATTTGTCTGGCCAATCTCAGTATTAGATTCCTCATGATCAAAATGGAAAAATATGTTTTGCTCATAGGAAGGAAGAGTTCTCCTCTTATAGTCAACATCTTCTACTATCTCTTCATCATCTCAAGAGGCAAATTCTCCCACTCTCTCAGTGGTGAACATATTTACTATTGGCTTTTCAGAGCCTTCATGGTCTCCTGTAGGTAAATCTTTTGGCTCATCTTCTAGAGGTTGAGAAATAGGACACTGAAAAGGTGAGTGAGGCATGTTGCAGGCCACACACCATGGAATATTCTCCACATTGTGGGTTGTATTCTTTTTTAAAGGATCAGGAGTATCTCTTCCCTTTTGTGGATCGTGGTTGTCAAAAAAAGGTTTCCCATCTTTCCAATTTGTCTTATATGGATGGTCACGTAGATTAGGGAATCTCTCCTGCCTTTGATTAGGTGGTCTATTATCTTGGAAATTCTTCCCACCTTTATCAAATCTAGTAGATAGATCCTTAACAACATTAGCCAATTTTTCAACCTTCTCATCTTCCTTGGCAGGTTTCACATTATGTGGCCTAGTCTCTTTCCATAATCTTCCTTCATCCCTTTTGTACATTTGACTAGATGCTTTTCTATTACTTTCAATATTTATTTCTAACTTGAAAGCATCTCTCAAGGTATGTGGAATTTTATCTCTTAAGAGGTAAGACATCTTTCCCTCTACAACATTGAAGTATGTAGTCAAACAAACTTCATCATCTAATCTTAAGACCTGGAATAATTTGTACATGGCTTTCTGATACCTATTATTGAATTATGACATACTTTCATTTGCATGCTTCTTGATATTATTGAATTCATTTAGCATGTAACTAGAGTTCACATGTTTAGCACACTATTCTTTGAAACTCCTTATAAATTCAGCCCATGAGGTAACACTATTTTCAAGTAAACCTCTCTACCAATCCCTAGCATCTTCTATCAAAGACTAAACAAAAAGCTTCATGAAAACATCTTCACTTTCTATTTCATAATCATTTATTTTGTTTGTGAAAGACTTGAGATGTTCTTCACAAGTAATAACATTATTACTAGTGAACTTAGGGATCTTGACTCTTACCTCAGTTGGGATGACATTCAGTTGACCAGGAATACCATCAAAGAACAATGGCCTATATATGTCCAGATGAACTGGCCTTCTTTGAATATTTTGTAAAGCTTGGGGTCGACCTCTAGTATTCTGATGCACACTATTTCCAACAATATTACCAATCAAAGGGATAGTATGAATTACACTTTGAAGTGGTCCTTAGACCATTTCATTAGAGACAGAGGCTTGGGTGTGAGGAACATGACCACTATAATGATTTAGTGGCTTTCATCCACTGACAATAGGGACTGAACTGCTAGCATTTGTATTTATATTAGTATGAAGGAAAGCAATCTTTCTCTTCATCTCATCTGTAGTAGCCTCCAGTTCTAACTTTTCTAGTTGAATGGCCAAATCTTCCTTGGCTTTTCTAGCCTTTTCTAGATCTAAGCTAGCTTGAGATATTGTAACAAGATTAGCTTCATTCCTTTTGGTATTATTTATGCTAATTCTCACTACTTTTTGTTTTCCCTTATCAGATACATCCATCAACTTACTTTTAAGATCCTCACTTCTCTTGATCTCTAATGGATGCAACTGTCTTAGGACATGGCCCTCAACCTCAAACTCATCTCTCTTGGGATTTGCTTCATTTCTATTGACCTATTGTACTATATCCCTTTCATCACCAAAAAACTCACTATCCAAGCCTTTAAAATATTGACTCAGATCCCTTGCTTGGACGTCACTATGTTTTGTTTTCCTTAGGAGCTCTTGCATTTCCAAGAGTAACTCATAGATTTCTTGTTCCCACTCCTTTTGTCTCTTAGTAATTTCCAAAAATATTGTTAGGAATGAATGCTGGATTTTGGCAGACATTCTGTAGAAGTTGTTCTTGCATTCATGACTATGATTGTCACTGATGTCAACATAGTGATCTTCTGGAGACTAGTGTAGAAGGAGACAATATTTTGATTAGCACACGTGGGATACTATAGTTGGAGCTATGTGATGTTCATGTTATACTCTTTGATATGTTATTTTTCTATGGTTAAGAGCGTAGATAGTAATTCATTGATTCATGAAAGTTATGAGCATCTTGGTAAAAGCAGTATTCAGGCAGTGTTCTTGAGTAGCGGTTTGTGGAAATCGGATGATATCTCCTAATCAGGATGGAATCTAGTTTTGTGTAGTTAAAGGGAAGTTTGAGATAGATTGATGGTGACATGGTTCACAATGCAAACTTTGAGGTCGCACGAGTGAAGAGTTATTGCATTTGGAAGCCGATAGTTTTATGTAATTTTGATGTAGTGTATGGAAACTTTTATTTTGTATTTGTGTGCCGACTCATTTGTAATTATTTGAGTGTGGTATAAAGGAAGGAATGTTTTTCCTTATTGTATGTGGTAGTGATATATGAAAGAAGTGTGAGCATAGTTTTGGTTGCATGCGAATGTAAGCATGAAGTGAAGAAAAGAGTCTAAGAGATTGTGAAAGCAAAGTTGTGAAGGAAGACATGTGAAGTACAAAGATCTAGAATAGAGATCTAGTGTAGCAGTGAGTGTAGTTTGGCACAGTAAGAAGGTAACATATTTCATATTATTCTACTGAATAATATCAAGGTTATTTGGATAGTGTGTTCAATGATCTTATCCTGAAGTTGTTTGGGTAGTGGGTCCTTCTGTCTTCCATAACTCTTAACAGGGTTAGAATATTTTAACAGGGATTCAAAATCTCCTAACAGGGATTTATATGTACTGAATGTATTTCATAAGACTCCTAACAGAGTCCATCCTCTCACAAGGAATATTCATATTAGTGCATCTTTTGTGGGCATCATTCCCATCGGGGTTTACTCTTTCATCAAGAGCTTTCCTAGTCAACATATCTTGTGTTATTGTGTCATTGTGTATGAATATCTTTATATGGTTAGTAATTGCATTACTTACATGGTTAAATGTTGTTGAAGATGTTAAAAGTTATAATTATCTGATAACTGATTCACCCCCCCCCCCTCTCAGTTATCTTGGTGGACTTTACTTTCTAACAATTGCTATCAGAGCGGCAGGTCCTTGAAAGGAAAGTTTAAAAGCTTAAGGAGATCCATGGAAAATTTCAGGAAAGAAAGCCCTAAGTTTAATGGAGTAAATTTTGACAGCTGGAAGGAAAAGATGAAGACACATCAATTGTGTTTAGGACCATGCTATTGGTTGATCACAAAGAATGATAGGACTATAATTGTAGAAGACAATCTTGAAACAAGTACTAAAGATGAGGTAGATCTATTCATGTGTAACATACTTGCAAGAGAAGCACTCTTGATAGCACTTCCAGAGATTGAATACAATCAGGTAAAATGTTTTAAGAAATCTAATGAAATTTGGAAAGCTTTACACTCTACTTTTGAAGGTGATGAACATGCAAAAAGAGCTAGATTACATAATTGGATATGTGCATTTGAAGATATTAGAATGATGGAAGATGAATCTGTTAGAAGCTATATTGTTAGAATGTCAAAAATTGTTGCAGGAATAAAATCTTGTGGAGGATCAAAGACAGAGAATGAAGTGATATGGAAAATTCTGAGGACATTGACTCCTGTATTTAAGCAGACAACACAAATGATTGAACAAGTTATACCTTGTACTACAAACTTTACAAGAGGGACTCTTCTTGGAAGATTGGAAGCAACAGAGATGAACCTAAGGTTATCAAGAGACTTACCTAGAATGGAGACAACATTTAGTGCTCTTAGTATTTGCCCTACTTTTTCAAGAAGTATTAGTGTGAGTGGAGATTATGCCAGCAACAACAAATCTAGAAATGATGTAGATAAGAAGATTGAAGAAGGTATTGCCTTTCTTGTGAAAAGAGAACCCGATGGTAAGAAAATTTTTAAATGTTGGACTTGTCAAGAATATGGTCATTTTGCATCAAAATGTCCTAAGAGAGTTAAGAATTATAGAAATAATTTCAAGCCTAGAAGATCTAAGGAATGTTATTATGCTAATGATGAAGATCTTGAAGCTAGTATAGAAATAACTTTGAGTGAAAGTGATACTAAGAATAATGATGAAATAGGATTTGTAGCAATTAAAGAAGAAAATTTTGAATCTGATGTTAAAGAAGAAAAAGCATTAGTTTCCCAAGTTGAAAAGAAAGTTGATTGGATTATGGATAGTGTTTGTTCACATCATATGACTAGTGATATGAAGAAGTTCATAAAGTTTAACAATTATGATGAAGGAGTTGTTAGAGTTAGTAACAATACACCTTGTTTGATTAAAGGTATAGGATCTATTACTCTTGATGGAAAGACTAATACTGATGATGTTTACTTTGTCGATGGATTGAAACATAATCTTTTGAGTGTTGGAGAGTTAGTGGATAAGGGATATCAAGTTTGGTTTACTGAGAAAACTTGTGTGATAAAGGATAAAGATGGAAATCTAATTGGAACTGGATCTAGAACTAGAGGTAATGTATTTTAGTTGAATCCTACTGAGATGACATGCTTGATTACTAAAATTGATGACAGTTGGTTATGGCATAGAAGGTTTTGTCATATAAACTTTGATAACATTGTGAAAGTGAGTACTACACTTGCAGTAAGGGATTTGCCAAAAATTATGAAGCCTACTAACATGGTTTGCAAAGAATGTGTGATGGCTAAATAGAAGAGAATTTCATTTCCTAGTAAGAAGTTCACATCGGCAGAGAAGTTGGAGATTGTTCATACAGACTTGAGCGGTCCTACTAGGACTAGAGGATTCTATGGAGAAAGGTATTTTATGATTCTTGTTGATGATTTTACAAGAATGATGTGGATTGCATTTATGAAAGAAAAATATGAAGCATTTGATAAGTTTAAGATCATTAAGAATAAAGTTGAGAATGAATCTAGAATGAAGATTAAATGTTTGAGATCTGATAGTGGTGGAGAATTTACTTCTAGAGAGTTTAACACTTTTTGTGAAGTGAATGGTATTAAGAGATAGTTTTCAGCCCCTAGGACACCTGAACAAAATGGTATTGTAGAAAGGAGAAATAGGTCAGTAACTGAAGCAACAAGAGCTATGTTATTTGAGAATAACTTGGTGAAGACATTTTGGAGAGAAGCAGTGAATACAATAGTATATACAATGAATAGAGTACAAATCAGGGCAGACACAGATAAGACACCTTATGAATTATGGTTTGGACATGCACCCTCAATTAAGTATTTTAGAATTTTTGGAAGCAAATGTTATATAAAGAGAGATGATGATATTGGAAAGTTTGATCCTAGAAGTGATGAAGGTATTTTTCTTGGATATTCTTTGAAGAGAAAAGCTTATAGATGTTACAATAAGAGAACTAAAACTATTGTTGAGAGCGCAAATGTTAAAGTTGATGAGAAGTTTAAAAATTAGGAAAGAATGCTTGATTATGAATCTGATGAAGAAGCTAATCCTCAACCTAACATTGAAACTACTGAATTATTCTATGAGACTGATAGTGAATTGTTGAATGAGAATCATACTATAGAAGAAACCATAGAAGAAACTAGAGAAGAATCTAGAGAAGAATCTATAGCTAAAGAAAGATCTGTGACTATGACACCGAGCATGTATCTATCTAGACATCATCCTGTTGAACAAGTTATTGGAATTTTGGACAGAGGAATTATGACTAGAAATAAGGTATATTTATGTTTGATTTCTCAAATTGAACCTAAATCTACTAATGAAGCTTCTGAAGATGAACATTGGATTAATGCTATGAAAGAAGAACTAGATCAAATTGAAAAGAACAAGACATGGGAATAGGTTCCTAGACCTAAAGACAAGAATGTGATTGGAACTAAATGGGTATTCAGAAACAAGATGAATGAACAGGGAGAAGTAGTAAGAAACAAAGCAAGACTAGTATGTAAGGGATACTTGCAGCAAGAAGGAATTGACTATGAAGAAACTTTTGCACCAGTAGCAAGACTTGAAGCAGTAAGAATGTTTTTGGCTTATGCAAATTTTAAGAAATTCAAAGTGTATCAGATGGATGTGAAGTCCACATTTCTAAATGGTGAATTGGAAGAAGAAGTCTACATTAAGCATCCTGAAGGTTTTCCTTTGACTCAAGAAGGAGATATGGTATGTAAACTAAAGAAAGCATTATATGGACTAAAGCAAGCACCTAGAACTTGGTATGCTAGATTGGATAAGTATTTGTTGAAATTGGGATTTACTAAAGGAACAATAAATAGTAATATGTACACAAAAGAAATTGAAAATGGAATGTTAGTTATAGTTATTTTTGTTGATGACATTATCTTTGCAAGAGAAGATGAAGCTAGTGAAAAATTTGCTGATGAAATGAAGATAGATTTTGAAATGAGCATGATTGGTGAGATGAAATACTTTTTGGGATTACAGATAACATAGAACAATGATGGTATCTTTTTTATCTTGAAAAAAGTACTTGAATGATTTGCTGAAAAAAATTGGAATGAAAAATTGTAAATCGTTTGGAACACCTATGGTTACAGGACACAAACTGTCAAGAAAAGATGAAACACCGGTAGTTGAGCAGAAGAAATATAGATCCATGATTAGAGGATTACAATACTTAACACACACTAGACCGGATATACAACATTTAGTTGGCATGGTAGCAAGATTTCAAGCTGAACCTAGAGAGTCACATTATGTAGCAGTAAAAAGGATATTGAGATATTTAAGAGGCACAATGGACTATGGATTGTGGTATGAAAAATTTGATGATTTCACCCTATGTGCATATATAGATGCTGATTGGGGAGGTAGTGTTGATGATAAGAAAAGCACCAGTGGTGGAGCCTTTTTTCTTGAAGGAAGATTGGTCTCTTCGTTGAGCAAGAAGCAGAATTGTATCTCACAGAGTACAATAGAAGCAAAATATGTAGCAGCAGCAAAAAATTGTAACTAGATAATTTGGATGAAGTAGATGCTAAAGGATATTGGAATTAAGTTTGTTGAGCCTGTTGTCATACATTGTGACAACACCAGCACAGTCAGTATGTCTAAGAATCCTGTATTGCATTCTAAGACTAAGCATATAGAGATCAAGTATCATGTTGTAAGAGAGAAATTTGCTAAGAAAGAAGTTAGACTGGAGTACATAAGCACAAAGAAACAAATAGCAGACATATTTACAAAGCCTTTGCCTAAGGATACATTTGAGTATTTGAGAGGTATGCTTGGGGTTATGCCCTAGCCTACTTTTGAGTAATGATGTAGTTGAGTGCATCTGTCCAGTGGTATATGAGCCCTATCTTTTTTCTAGATTGGATGTTGGTACTTCCTCTATGGGGGAGTATGTGTATCTAAGCTGAGTCATGAGGACTCTTGTGAATGTATTTTCTGGAACAGTGTCTTTGGACATTGAGTTGTTGTTGACATAGTGATGAAATTTCTATCATTGATGTCAATGGGGGAGAAGTATACATGAAAAACAATATAGAACATCTATTGGAGAGAACTTAATAGGATAATGAAGCAAGATTTGATTGATGAAGAAGATTTGAAGAACTTTCAGAGTATCAGTGCAGCAGTATTGGATTTTTGGAACATTGGATGTTTTTCATCTATGTTGCCATCAATGCCAATGAGGGAGATTGTTAGGAATGAATGTTGGATGTTGGTAGTCATTCTATAGCAGTTTTTGTTGCATTCATGACTATGATTGTCATTAATGTCAACATAGTGATCTTCTAGAGACTAGCAAAGAAGCAGACAGTGTTTTGATTAGCGCACGTGGGATATTGTAGTTGGAGCTATGCGATGTTGATGTTATACTCTTTGATATGTTATTTTTCTATGGTTAAGAGCACAAATAGTAATTCATTGATTCATGAAAGTTATGAGCATTTTGGTAAAAGCAGTATTCAGTTAGTGTTCCTGAGTAGCGGTCTGTGGAAATCAGGTGATATCTCCTAATCGGGATGGAATCTAGTTTTGTGCAGTTAAAGGAAAGTTTGAGACACATTGATGGTGATGTGGTTCATAGTGAAAACTTTGAGGTCACATGAGTGAAGATTTATTGGATTTGGAAGCTGACAATTTTATGTAATTCTGATGTAGCGTATGGAAACTTTTATTTTGTATTTGTGTGCCGACTCATTTGTAATTATTTGAGTGTGGTATAAAGGAAGGAATTTTTTTCCTTATTTTATGTGGTAGTGGTATATGAAAGAAGTGTGAGCATGGTTTTGGTTTCATGCGAATGTAAGCATGAAGTGAAGAAAAGAGTCTAACAGACTGTGAAGGCGAAGTTGTGAAGGAAGACATGCGAAGTACAAAGATCTGGAATTGAGATCTGGTGTAGCAGTGAGTGTGGTTTGGCACAGTAAGAAGGTAAAATATTTCATATTATTATTTTGAATAATATCAAGGTTATTTGGATAGTGTGTTCAGTGATCTTACCCTGAAGCTGTTTGGGCACTGGGTCCTTCTGTCTTCCATAACTCTTAACAGGGTTGGAATCTTTTAACAGGGATTGAAAATCTCCTAACATGGATTTATATGTACTGAATGTATTTCATAAGACTCCTAATAGATTCCATCCTCTCACAAGGAATATTCATATTAGTGCATCTTTTGTGGGCATCATTCCCACCAGGGTTTACTCTTTGATCAAGAGGTTCCCTAGTCAACATATCTTGTGTTATTGTGTCATTGTGTATGAATATCTTTGTATGGTTACTAATTGCATTACTTACATGGTTAAATGTTGTTGAAGATGTTAAAAGTTATAATTATTTGATAACTAATTCACCCCCCCTCTCAGTTATCTTGGTGGACTTTACTTTCTAACAAATATTTCCCTATCCTTATTCCTTAAAGTAATGACTTCTTCCCGCAATTTCTCAGAATCAATAGATTTAGTTTTAGCAATAGAAACATATTCTATTTGCTCTAGATTCTCTTGTGTAGGAAAGAAACCAATGTCTATAAACTCATCTCCCTGAGGAGAACTAACTGACTTTGGGTTGATTCTTCTGAAGAACTCAAGATTTTTTGAAAAACATAGGAATTCATTTTGGGTGGGAATTCATACATATTCCTGAGCTAGTCTAGGGGAATCATTTGTAGTTTTTCCTCTCTTGGACCACTGCTTTATACTAGGTGTATGTAGTTCTTCACCCATTTTAATTTTTGGGTGATCCCTATAGTATGACCTAGTATTCCTTGGCCTACTCATGATATTTTGATGAAATAATCACAAAATTTACAAAAGTGTTTACTAGAAATTGGTAAGACAGAGCTTAGAGTCACCACCTACAAATTTATGCGAATATATTGATAAATTGGTCCTCTATATGCAACAATAAATTGTTAGCAGAACTGTCAACAAATTTATTACATAAACTTTTTAGAGAATCCCTAGCAGAGTCACCAATTTTGTTAGTACTCAAAATTGCGGATGATCAAAACTTAATCAAAAAAATCTGATTTATAACTCTAGTAGTCCCAACATATTCATCAACAATAGTAAATACTAAGGTGTTAAGGATTAAAAAGCCTTCTTCTCTTTGAACTTTTAGCTACAGGTGGGTATTATCTTTCAGATTGAATTCTTCAAAAATCACAACAGTAACCTGTATCTTGATACAAGTTTAATCACATAAATCTCTCACAACATTAAATTAAATCATTGTTTTAAATTGATTGGTGATGAAATCTAATGTAAACTAAAGAAATGACTAGTGCCATATCCTAGGGCATCAGAGTAAAAAATTGCACATGTATAGTAAATCTCTCAAAATAAACACCCCCAATCCCCAAATAAAATGCCTGGAAAATTATCCTTTTATGCATAAATCAGATCATCAAATTCATATATAAAAGATGAAATCTTAGAGACCTCACTCAAGATTTACCCCTCCCTTGAAAGGAACTCAAGTTTCAACCCCACTATCTACCTTGTAGAAAGATGTATCTAAAATGGCTTGCAAGTTTAAACACAAAGAGACATCAAAATTACACATAAAGACAATACAAGATATACATGGAAACTTAGTATATTTTATTGATAAATTTCCTATATTAGTACATTCAGAAAAACTGGATTCCTGAGAATCAAAAAACCAAATCTATATGCTCCTATTACAATAAGATTTTTCACCACCCTTTGGTGTGAGTTAACTTTGACTATGTATAGAGAGACCACCTTGCAATCTTTGAGAAAAGGATGCAACAATCTACGGGTGGCTTTGATAGTGTCTTTTCACTAGATTACAAAAGAGTGAAGATGTAATAGGATAAGGAGAGAAGATGGTGCCAAAAGTCATTTCTTCTTGTGTTGAATCTTTATTTGAGCTGCACCTTTGTCTGCGTGTATTCAGAGAAACCACCAAAGTTTTTATGCGAATGATGACCGCCTAACCGGATAACTTACATCATTCTCTATATGATCAACTATTATCCCCATGCTCATAGGTTAGGTGCATTGCTGTAGCTCACTCATCTTCAAAATTTTCAATGTCATCTGTTGTAGGTATATTCCTTTTTGGCTTTGTTAGAGTATCCCAAGTAGATACCCGCTCTTCTATTGGCCACTAGAATTCTTGAAGGCTTTGGAGTTGTTTTTTCTATCTATCCCACGTAGCATTAATTACCTACTTGATATAAATAGATAACTTTATGAAGTCCATCTTAGATTTTAAAGCCTCATCGAAAACTGTGTTGAATCTATCAACATCTAATTCATTATTTTCATTCACAAATTCCTCTTTCTTAGGTAGTAGGGAATCAAAATCTGACCTCCACTGATCTAATCCCTTTATTTCTCCATCCTCATTCTTAATTGGAGGAAAAAATCTATTGAAATCAAAGCCAAACATTATTATTCTACTCTCTATTTGGCTGGCTTTTCCTTTGAAGAAAGATGAAACAATGCCTACCTTCTGAATCTCATCCCCTACTTGCAAAAAAAATTTAGGGATATCATTCCTAAGAGGCTGCACAACTACCAATCTCTCAAACAATAGTCCTCTCACTAACCAAGATGTGTGATAAGTACTCAAAATGGAAACAAAACTATTCACTTCACTCTGCAATCTAGGCAATCTATTGTAAGCAGTATGAACTACATCTACTTTATCTTTCAACACCTCAAGTCTGTGTTGCAATTTTTTTAAAAAGGCATCCAAAGCCACCTTATTCTGATCTATATTGGCCTATTCCTCTTTCACCTCTTTCTCTTTTGTACCTTGGCTTTCCAACTGTGGGAGTTGTTCAGGTGGCTAAGGGGCAACTGTAGGCATATTGAAAATTTGCAGTTGTAGATCCTCTACATATTTTTCCAATTCTTTCTCCTTCATAATGTGCACCTCTCTATCCTTAACTAATGCATTATAATCATCAAAGAGTTTTTTGTGCCTATCAAAGAGTTTCTTTTTCTTGTCCTCATTTAGTCTTGCAAAATGAGTTAGCACTTGTGAGATCTCAAGATCCTCGGTATTCTAGATAGACCATATGATCTTATCCTCATTCATTTTTTCTTGTATATTTAGAAGAGAAGGCTTATGATCCTTTGGATATATAATCCACATGGCTAATGATTGATTCTTAGGGCTATATCCAAACCCTTTTATTAACTCCCCCACTTGGGTCTCTGAAATCAAGTTTACATTGTCTTGTTTCCTGATTTGATCTATAACAAAAGTTGAAGCTAGATCCCACCCAGGTACAAGTAATATGTTGCTAGCTTTTACTAATTGCCCAACTTCCTCATGGGTGATGGCTTCTGATTCAGGATCATAATCCTTCAAAGCTTTGATGGCCTCATTAGGTACTTGGCCTTCCTCTGTGATCTTCAGAGTTGATGCAACTTGTGGTTGCTTGTGCCATACTAGGAAATTGTTGAATTCATGTAATTTGATAAAATTATCATCCTTCAAGAAAGCCTCTTGTTCTAACACCCTCTCATCTCTTCCCAAGGCCAAGGGAAACTCAACTTCTTATGTCACCATCTTTTGTTTTCTATTGTCTTCTTTGATATTCTACTTGAGTTGGTGATCATACGCTCTGTCCCTTGGAATTAGAGCTTTTACTCTGTCTCCTTTCTTCTCATGTGTCCTAACTTGTGAAGGCCCTCCCACTTGCAATTTCTGCCTCTCAAGAGGAGGTTCACTTGTATCTTGACAGCTAGGAAGCTCTGTCAAATCCATTATAACATTTTATTCTCTATCTTGATCAATAGGAGGTGGTTGTTCCATGGTAGGAGGGCTATATACTAGTTAACCTCCATCACTATCCTCATAATCTGACTCTGAGTGTTTCTCCTTTTCCCTATCCTTGTCATCTAGTTGGTCCTCAATTGAGTTGACCAATGCATGGAAATTATCCATAATCATATCTAGCCTTTGTAGATAAGGCACTGTAGGGTAGAAACCTCCAAAAGACAATCCTTTGTTTTTTATTCTTTTCTCTAATGAGAATAACTCATTGAGTTGGTGGGCTCTTTTTTCCACTTCTTCATCCTCTATGATGTTCCTAATGACATCCTCCTCATAACACTCCTCGTGTCTTTTATTTATTGAATGGTAGGAGTGTAATATTTCCTAGCATTCACAATGAAACCCTCAGTGTCCACATACTTATATGATGCAACATTCATATTGAATTGACCCAGCCAGTCATTTAATTTGGCAAATGCATTCTTCCCTATCATGAAATTGCATATGTAGAAGTGTCTAGGGGTAAATGTACCCTTTCTATCGGGGGATAAATGCTCTCTGCCAATTGTAATACCCCAAAAATGGGCTATAAGTTCATTAATCTCCTACATCAACAATTCGAATGAAATCGACATCAAAGTCCTAATCTAAGGCACATCTAAACATCATCGAATCATAATTGATTATCTTAAATTGTGCATTGGGGAATATTCCTAGTAATATTCTTAATCATCATAATTATGTTTAATTTTATAATTATTTTGCAATAAATCACATTTATCCTAAAATTTGATTAATTGAATATTTTCATATTTAATTAATTAGATTTAATATTTGCCACTTAATTGTGTAATTAAATTTAATTCTATCTATTATTAATTGTATTATTTAATTTTGACAATAAATCAAAATTCCTATCTTTAATTGATTAAATTCTTATTTAATTAATTAAAGCATGTTGTCATTATTTAATAATATAATTTTTAATAAAAGTTTGATAAAATAGTTAATTAACCCATAAATTAATTATTTTATTTCAAAAATCAGTTCAGTTGGAAATAAATCACTTTATTATTAAATTAATTCATAAATAAAACATGCACAATCATAAAAGCAGACAACTGTCAATTATCAATTAAAGCTAAACTCTATTTTGAGTTAAAGCTTAGCTTTTGCATGTTTTTGTGACTTGATTATCTATTATTATCAGATAACTCAAAAATCAAGCTGAGTTATTTGAGTGATTTATGGCTTTTATCCATGCACCTCCAAAGCCCTAGATTTCTATAAATTAAAGGCTTCAGCTCTTCATAATCATCTCATATTTTACACAATCACGCTTGAGAATTGGAATTGGGAGAATCAAAGCTCTTGCGAATCAACATCTTTGTGAGATCAATCTTTTTTTTTTGCATACCATTCTTAGATAGTTTCATATCAAGTTTTTCATATAGATTAGTTTCATATCAGTTTTTCATTCTTATTGCATAGAAAATATCAAAAATATAGATTAATTGCATTCAATTTCATATTCATCTTTTGCATTCAAATCCTTCATTTAGGTGTCGTCTAGGTCACTGATCTCGATTACAATCTGAGAACATCAATCTCGCACCTACTAGAAGGCAGTAAATCACTTGGTTAGATAGTTTTCAATTTTGCACGATTTCGATTATAGCTAACCTCTAATGTTTTACTGAAGTGTTGTGTCTAGAGATCAGGTACAATTTTCACACACACACCAATTAGCCTTAGCTACCAAATAATTTCCAGAATAGCGATTCTCAGTGGTACATAGAATGTTAGCATATGGCGTGGATGGGGGCACCCATAGATTCTTATTATAGTAAATGCTTTTTCATATTAAAAGTCTCCATAGTTATGGCCTTTAGCCCACTTGTCAACAAACTGACAAGGTCTTATTAGTTGTAGAGCCTTTATTGATAGCCTACAAAGATTCACTCCCAAGGTGACTAGAATTGGTTGAACCATTCAATTCTGAAAGGCACAAAAGTCACACTCTGGCGAAGTATTACAACAAGCCCTAATAAAAAATTGTACTGGATTTGGCTATCCACACCTCATCATTTGGTTCTTAAGGTCTTGTAAGTTCATGATGTTGTAGTTGGAGAACAAAATGAGGTGCATCAAAAGTGAGAAATGCATGAACCTAGGTGAATTCTCCTTCTTTCTTATTTCCTACAGTCCCTCATGTATTTTATCAATGACGTACCCTATGTAGTCATATCCATTGGTCATATGAAGGTTTTGTGAGTCTAGCACCATCATCAGGATGTTAGATGAAATCTTGTCTACCCCACCATCTACCCCTACCACTCTATATAAACCGTATGCAATATACTTTATGTAGAAATACAAATCTTTGTAGAAGTATAAGGCTGTCCCAGCCACTGGTGCAATGTAATTCCTATTGGCTCATGGGACATGGTTTTAAACCTCTTTGGAAACAATGGTGGACTCCTGAGTGTACCTATTTTCCTAGGCCTACAGGTTTATCTCCGTGGCCATGGGGATGTAAATGCCGAAAGCTCTCATGAAGGAATTCCTATCTAATGTAACTAAAGCCGAGCCATCTTGTTTTCTTATTGTTCTAGATAGGGGGTCATAACTATTTTCCAATGCAATTAATAGGCCAACATCAAGGAAGACGTCTGGGACAATCAATTTGGCTAACCTTAAGGTCCAAGGATTTGATATAGGCATTGGAATATCAACATTTTTATAAAAATACTTAAACAATTGCATTCCAGAAACATTAGATGTTCTGGCATCTCTATAGTTGCTCAAACCATCAAAGAAGAATTTATCACTAACCTTTGTGTTTTGTGACGATCCTGGTAGTAAAATGAGAAACTCGTCTAAAAAAATTTCTTTCACTTTCTCCTTGGAACCCTTACTGGTAGAAGCTCTGCTAGTTGATGACTGAATCATCTTGATTAATTGGTGAAAATCCTTTGAAACCTTTGAAACTGTGAATTATCTAATTGCTAAAAATCTCAAGAATTCTTGTACCTTTTCAACTCTGGCTCTCCGAAATACTTGGTAATTTTTAGAATGAGTGATAGTTAGCTATATTTATTTTGGATAATTGAATGCAATTTACCTTTTGAGACTTCAAACTCTACAATTCATGTCACTTGCACCATTACTTAGCATGCCCTAAACTTCAATTTACTAGCCATAAGATGAGACAGTGATAGGTAATCAAATTTTATTTCTGGTGACCTAGCGACTACATAGCCAATCATGATCGCTAAAAGATTTAGCACCTTTAAAAATTATCATGAGACTTGGAGACTATAGTCATATAATCATAGTCACCAAATGATTTTACCTTTCATGATTTTATCTCGTGACTTGGAGACTCTTTGAAACCTTAATCTTTCATTCTAAGACCTAGCAACTATTGTCTGTCTCTCCATCACTGAATGCCTTGAGATTTTTTGAATTTTCCTTTAGATTCAGTGACTACCATTAGATCTTAATCTAATGGTCCAACTAAATCCTTTTACTTTTAAATTTCTACATTTGGAGACTCAATGACTATAGTTTATCTCCCAGTCGCTGCAACATTCACTACTTATCAATTTTATCCCAAGACCTAGTGACTATAGTCTTTCCTAAGTCTCATTTCCTTATTTCCCTATTTAGAGACTTAGCAACTACATAGTAAGTCTCTTAATCACCAAAACTTGTTGAATTTTCAAACCTTTTCTTGAGATTGCCTGACTTCACCTATTCGGAGACTTGGCGACTGTAGAGAAGTCTCTTAATTGCTGAAACTTTATTCCAATCCTCATTTATTCTCCTAACTTCATGACAGCCATAGGATCTTGATCTGATGGTAGTTGCTTAGTCTCATAGACTTTACTTTGACCTTGACTTTCTTACAAGATCTAGTGACTAAACCCTTCTAGAGATCTGGCAACTATAGTAAAAAAATCTTTGATTTATTTCTTCTAGAGATTCAGCGACTATAGTTCATCTCATAATCACTGAGAGATTATCATTTATTTATTTCATTCTATGACCAATCATGAATGAACATGTCACCAGATTTGGCAAATAGATTCACATCCTTTTTTATTTTTTGACTTCGGAAAACACTTAACCCTTAGTCATCTGGCAATTGCGTGACTAAGGTTACCTCCCAGTTGCTAGATGATTTTCTTAACCTAGGTTTAGTTTGGAGACTAGGCGACAAGGCATTTCTCACGATCGCTGAAACTTTTGTTAACCCATGGTTTGACTTGGAGATAACATGACCACCACCCAATCAAAGCTGCATCAACAGTTCATATTTATCTTATGGAAACCCTTACCTTAACTTATCATCTTCTAGCGAACACGCGACTAGAGGAAACTCAGTCTCTTAATAATTTCCTTTACCCTAGTTAAATTTGGAGACTAGGTGACAAACTCCCATTTAACCTTAGTTAGAATATGAGATTAAACATCAACCATTGATCTTTCCTTCATCTTACAGTTATCACTGAGTTTCTGAACACTTTAAGGACTAACCGCTACATTACAAGATTAGGAGATAACCATGTTACCAGATTGCTAAATTCTCACAACATAACCACCAGGATTATAAGGATACATTACTACACAATCAATGGATCACTAGATAGAAACATTAACGGCTAGAGAATTAGGAGACCTAGTGAATGAAAGAAAACATAACCACCATCTTTCACTTGGAGACTCAGCGACCAAGGAGAAGTCTCTTAATCGCCGAATACTTGATCACTTTATTATTTCATTAAGAGATTGCCTGAGTGAAAGCCTTTTTCATTTTAAGATCGAGTGACTATAGTTTCCTTCAAAATATTTATCAGTAGTAGTTGCTAGATCTCATAAAGATCATTCAGAGACCTGGCAACCAAGAACATCTACTGAGTCTCATGAAGAAAAGGAATATTCTTCATACTTAAAGAGATTGCATGACAAAGCTATTTTCTAAATCACCAGATTAAAAGGAATATGTTTAATGATTTTAGAGACTGGGCAACTAGACGGTAAACATAAAGTGCACATGCTTAAAGGCTTACTTAAGTAACTTGAAAAAGTAACGGAAAAATAGAACCCAGTTAGGTTTTTGTAGGGTTTTTGGACTTTCATAAGCATTTTTTACCTAGCACTTAGGGTTTTTACCATTAGGAACATATTTTCAATATCTTGGACATGATAATCGTAGGAAAATTAGCACAGGAGCAAGAAAAACTTTAAAAGAAGAAAAACTTAAAATGCAACCTTGAAAACTTTAAAAATACTACCAAAACAACCTCAACCGAATCAATTTTTTAGTATACCAAGCTCATCCTGAATATTGAATCTCAATCCATTCACATACCAAGCTACCTTCTCCTTACCAAGTTCTATGTGTCGAGACTGAATAGTCAACTTATAGAACTCCCCGGTATAGTATTCTACAATCAAATCTTTCTTCTTCAAATTCTATAATTTCTTAAACAACTCAAGTTCATAGTCAGTAGGTATGAACTTAGCTTTCAACTTAGCCACCATCAACCTCCACTGATAGATATTCATTTCACCTTCATATTCTCTTTCTCTCTACAATTCTTTCCACCAAAGAGCAACATGTCCTTTCAAATTAGTCTGTGCCAATCTTACTCTAAGAGGATCTTCAATTTCTTCAAGTTCAAAGAAGTCTTCTAACTCACCAATCTAATAAATCAAGTCCTCAGGTCTCAAAGTGCCAGAGAAGTTAGAAACTTACATTCAATAACTAGTACTTAACCGAGCTCCAGATCTCTACAACCGACTAGTTCTATTTTCACTAGATTTGTTCCTCCGATCAGTTCGATCATCTCCACTAGATCCAATAGCTTCAATGTCTTCAATAGTTTCCTCATAGCCATCTTCAATAATAGGATTCCTCAGCATACCAGTAATAGTTCTCATGATCTCAACAATCATGTCATTCTTCATCAATTCCATCTCAGATCTAAAATCAAATTTAACCTTCTCTGCAATCTTCAATTCTACATCACAAAGGTATGGAATCACCCTAGGGTCCAATCTTCTTGGAGGCATCCTCAAGATCTTTGAAAATCCAAGGAAACAAATCACCAACCCAAGGTCCTGGTGCAAACTACCTCAACTTGGTGATCTATTTACACACTCAAGAACTTCAAGCTCTGATACCACTTGACATAGTGCAATATGGAAAATCCTAGAATGGATAGTCCAAATCTACACTAGCAAAAACAATACAATGGAAACACAATAAGAGAATGCACAAATAGAAGTTTCATTCAACATGCCTAGTTGTAAGGCCTTCTGGGTTAGGCCCAAATACAATCAGTTACAACACTAATTCTGCAATCCCCTAGCTAGTCTAGCTCTACAACACATCAACAACTAGTAGAAACACTAAGGTAGATCTAAACTTGATCTCGCAAGCCACCAAGAAATCTCCTTGTCTCTAAGCATGCAAACTACTAGCTTTGCTATTACAAATATAAAAAAAACAATTTGATCTTCAAGATCTCGCATGATTATGTTACTGTCTCCTTCCCTTTTTTCTCCCCCTCAAGCAACTACCCAAATCCTCCTTAAATACATTTCTTCAGCCATAATTCAGCTGGAACAAATAAATAAATCTAAGCCCAAGTCGGCTCCTAAAAAAAACAATTATTAAATGCAACACAAGTCAGCTCTCAAATAGCCTTACAATTAATTAATTGTATATGTCAGCCTCAAGATCCACATAGGAGAATACAACATAAGCTACCCACATTAAATACATCAATTCGACCAACCAAATATCCAAGAACTCCAATCGGTAAGCCAAACTACCGGGCCTCAGTAAAAAATCAAGCTAGCTAGGCACCAACGAACAAGCATGTCGACTGAGCACCACAAGCATTTCCAAGCATAGGTTCTTCCGAGTACCAAAATTTTAGCGAGTTCCTTCAGTGACCAATCCCTTCAATGATCGAACCCCTCAGTCAAAGCTGCAATCGAGTAACATAGAAACACTCCAACACACCAACATATAGGATTGACAACTACCCTTGGATGCTCCTGCATCAATCTAACTATATAAAGGTACATCAAATCAATTATATTCATCACTTAATTCACAACTTTTCCTCCTAACCTTTACTCAATAAATGCATGAATAAGTAGTAACTTTGGCATCGATGAGTGCACTGGCTCATTATCATGTTCCTTAGAACAAAATACAAATAATATGGAACCACATACCAACTTGAATCTCATTTGATTGAAACTACACTTGAAAGGAATGAATTGACTATGAAGAGACCTCTGCACTAAGGAAAAAAATGAAAACTATCAGATTTGTGTTCTCAAAACAATTTGGATGACACATCCATAAAATGGATGTGTAAAGTTCTTTTCTAAATGGATATCTCAAGGAAAAGTGGTGTGAAGAAACCCAATAGATTATAATTTCAAGACACATACTATATCATTTGTCAATTGATAAAATCACTATACAACTTTAAAAAGAATGTCATGTGTGGTACATCAAAATTGATGAACACCTCTGCATGGAAGGATTTGATTTAAGCCTATCAGATTAAACTTGTATGTTCAAAGGGAACATGAAGATATCATCATCATGATTTTTTATGTTGATGACCTTGTGATCCATGAGATTAGAAAAGTATTCATTTTAGTAGTGAACAAGGATTTACCAAAGTCATTGAGAAAACATATCTCAAATTTCAACACTATTGAACTGGGCTGGTTTAATGTCAAATAAATAATTATGTCTCTACCTCTCAAACAATAGTATGCCAAGGAAATTACTAAAACTCAAGGTGAATAATTGTAAAGAAATTTCAAGACCTATGGAACATCTATCACAATCATTACTTTCCCACCATGGTTTACCAAATAAGGTATATGATTCCCCATACATACAAATCACTAGAAGCTTTATTTATTTTATCAATAAGAGACTATATCTAGGATATTTTGGGTAGCATCTCTCTAGACTCATGCAAAAGCCAAGACAAATGTAGTGGAAAGCTTGTAAAAGGGTGTTGTGATATGAGTTTGACTAGTTATATGGATGTCAATTTGGACTAGTGAATAAGAGAATAAACAACTTATGCTTGACTGGTTATATGTATGTCAATTAGACAAGCTCCATTGATGATTATAAATCAACATTTAGGTTATGTCTACAATATGTGTTTAGAAGAAATCTCTTAGGTAGGTAGAAAATAATTGACTATTTCCATATCTTTTACTTAAGTAGAATCCTAGGTAGCACAAGGAGCTACATGCCAACTTACTTGGCCTTAAAGAACCTTGGATTACTTGGGTGTCCTCTCTAAAAAACTAATAACAATGGACTACAATAATAAAAGAGTAATTAGGATGGTTTAGAATCCTATTATACATGAGAAATGCAAACACATTGAAGCTCATCACCACTTCATCCAAGAAAAGGTGTAGAATAATAAAATTAAAATACAGTTCATTTCCACAAAGGATCAAATTAGATATGGTATTAAGAAGTCATTATCTTCTCTAAAATTTGAATAGTTTTGACTGGACTCTATGTAATGGATAATATCCATGTTTTGCATAATTTAGGATAAGTGTTAGTGGCACACACCAAAACCACCTTTCTTTGTTTTTTTCTCTCCTTTCTCCATTAATGCACTCTACTATTATCACCAAATCACTATTATGGTCAAATTATGATGAGTGTTCTCATTCATCTAGATGTAAAAACCATTTGGTTTACATTTAAAAAAAACTATTTATATTATGTAACATTCTACAATATTGAGAATAAAACAAAATTATCTTCAAGTTTAGCAAAAATCAGAACTTCCTTGTTTCAACAAGAGAATTTTCTCCCTTTTACACCTTATGTAGTATTTCAAATTTGTATCTCAAGACAAAGCTTGAGAATAAATCCATAGTTTTTACTAGTTTGTCTCACCCTTGATGTTGCCAACTTAGCTATTCACATTGCTTGAGTAGTTTAAGTATTATATAAAGGTGCTTTATGTATTCTCATTGTAATTTATATCATTAAGGACATAATGAATATTTTTGGGTATGAGATTGAAATATGATGTTTATCAGTCTCATGAAGGTTATCTTAGTCTCATGGAAAATCTATATGTTCTACTAGGATATTTTGTTTCGAAATTGGCTCCCATGTGCATGTTTGTCATATTTAGTATCTCCACATACTCATTAAGATACCATGTCATTGGAAGATGACCCCTTGCATAGATGAGTGGAAAATTTATAAGTTAATACACAAAATTATAAGTAAATGTTATGATATTGTTATTAGGATTCAACTGTAGAGTTTTTTGAGTCAAATTCATTAATCCCTGTTTCATGAGTAGTGGTTCACAAGAACCTATCTTTCATGAGAATGAATGGTACACTTACTGCTCATTTCATTATATTTATATCTATATTGATAATCTTATTATTGTACATAAAATAAATTGGAGTTTATTATGATGTAAGGAGGAGTCAAATTGCTTGTAAGGATAGAAAATCAGGCAAAACATTTGTAAACCCTTCAAATGCGTGTTGGGGAATTTCCAAAATTATATGGAAATGTTAGGTCTTTATCATGTATAATACTATTTTTTGATATTTAAACAACATTAAACATTTAGAAGACTTTAAAAATATTTTGTAGAATGTCATTTATTGTATCAACAAATGAGAAAGATTAAATAATTTCCATATTTTATAATGTAAAGAAATACATAAATTTTATAATTGAAGGAGAGAGTTTTGAATTAAAAAAATGAATTTAGTTTTGTGAGTGTTTTGGATAATTTTTGAGTAATTCTTGAAAAATCTATTGAGCAAGGTTACTAGGGATTAAAGGTTAGCGAGTACCTGGGTAAGGATTGTTGAGAGATTAAGTTGATTGGGTGAAACCATTGATGTGGTTGAGGGACATTGGGGTGATCACAAAGGTGTGGAGGCTATTGTTGGAATAAGAATTTTCTTTGCACTCTAATAGGATATGGTGTGGATTGGATCCATGGAGATGATCCTTGAGAAGAAGCTTGTTGGGTGTTGTGATAAAACTAATGAAGTCCCTCTTGATATTATTGATTTCAAGGTGGAATTGCAATTAGTAATATCAAGAGGGACTTCATTAGTTTTGTCACAACACCCAACAATATTCTTCTCAAAGATCATCTCCATGGATCCAATCCACACCATATCTTATCAAAGTGAAAAGTAACTTCTTATACCACCAATAGGCTCCACACATTTGTGATCACCCCAGTCCCTCAACCACATCAATGGTTTCACCCAATCAACTTAACCAAGCAACAATCCCTTACTGGGGTTCTCACTAGGCCTTAATCCATAGTAGCCATGCTCAATGGGTTTCTCAAGGATTACTCCAACATTCCCCAAAATAATTTCAGTTCTAAAGGCATATTTGGATACCCTTTTTATTTCTCTTCGACATACCTTAAAAAAATATACTACTCTTTTCGATCAAATATCCAAACCCGTACATTGTTTCCCTCTAATTAGCCCTCCTATTACAAATAAAATACTAATGAAACTCATCCACAAACCTCCCAAACTTCAAAATAGTTTAGTTATCATCCAAATCAAAGTATTTTCACATTTACAAGAGGTGCCACCATGTTTTACTATTCCCAACACCAAACCCTCCTTCTTAGGTACACTAGCCTAGGGCTTTACAAACAAGAAACTTTCACACACTTCCAGATCCTACCAAAGGATCCTACACCACCAATTGAACATATCTAAGAATTACATACCATAAAAAGTGGCCCTTCTTTAGATGGAACTGTCAGACCATGTCTGGTCCATACCCCATGTACCCTTCAATCAACATTCTCTGTCAATCAGAGATCTCTCTCTTCAACCTCATGCATATCCCTGTAATCTAACATATATGGACACATATAGTACAGGGATATGATTCTCCTACAAGACAAAATAACCATAGTAAATGGGAGAGCCTAAGTTCTCATTGAAAGTTTAAAACTAATTGTTGATTGCACCAAGTCACTGTTTAAGAACAGTCAACAATAACTTGATTTTCTTTGTTTAAAAGCTTAATAAAATAATAAAAAAATTTCATGGAATAAATAAAAATTAAATCATAACCATTCTAATACATTCCCAATTAAAATTGCATTGAATGAAGGGTTTAACAACACCAAAATGAGGATTGTGCCCTTATGGCCAGGACTGTGCCAGTTTACAAGAAAATGATTTTATTTGATCATAATTTCATTACAAAATGATTCCTCGACCCAAAAACACTACTATAAAAATCCTAAATTATTTTCTTACTCTTCCTCATGCACACACCATTACAAATAATCTCTTCCAATCGATTTAATAGTTTGCAACTTCTCTGCAACCGATAGTCAGTTAGTTGTAAGACTATTGTTTTTAGTTTATATTATTGTCAAGTTGACAACATACTTGTCAAATCAACAACTCTTTATCTTTAGGAATTTGTATTAACCTTTCAAATTATTTTAGGACTTCTTTCCTACAACTTAAAACCTTAAACCCTTCTTTATAGACCATGATCCCTTCCACATCTGTAGGCACCTAAGCTACTTCAAAATTTAGACTAAGGTTAATATGAATATTTGGTCTATATGTAGTGTGATTTCTTCCTTGATGCTACAGTTAAGATTTGCATTGTTCTAAAGACAAGAAAATAAATTTTCTTCCATTTCAACTGACTTCTTCCTTGAATCTACACCCAATTCCCTCAACTCCTTTGGACTACTCTTGTTACAATGATCAGATTGGCATCCGAGCATGAATAAAATTAAATTACACAGATGTCCAATTTATGCCAAGATAACTCATTTAGAATAAAGATGGTTACAACCTTATTGGGTAGGCTATGTGTACATCTCCTTAAAACCTATCCAATAGGTTTGATTTTAGTGAATTTCCTAAGTTGGATCTTAATATTTTGTCACCCCATGCTAGTGAAGAAGAAGGAAAAAAAAGTAATAAAAATATGTTGAGGGATGAGATCCTCCCATGGAAACTTTGAAGCCTAATCATCTATTAGGAAAGTTGGGTGATTGAGACCCTCTTTCTCCCTTTTCTATTATTGTTTCCATTTAATGGATTGATATTGTTTCTATGTTTTTTGATCCAAGCATTAGCCTTTTGTGGGCATTACATGTGCGGTTTTAGGTCTACAGACCTTTCATTGTAGATATGTGCAATATTATTTGTTATCAATGATAATTAGACACTTATTCATAAAAGGAAAATTCTACATAAAAAAAATGTTGCATAACTAAAGCTTATGCAAGAAATCATAAAACCATGAACAAGGCCACTAGAAAATAAGTGTAGTAATAGAAAGCGGAGAAGGAAGATCACGATCATATAAATAATCTTTATCCAACAATAAACTATATGTAGAATTATGATTTTGTAACTACCATATTTAGAATATGCGGTGATATTATAGGCCTGTGAAAATACCTAAACTTAAATCAATATACCACTTGTAACTACCATATTTTTGGATTAACATTAACTTACCATCATATATCCAAAGGAAAAGCTAGTTCCCACTAACAACAGATGAGGATGAGTAGCCAAAATATCAGATGGAGATAGCATTCCCCTATGGAAACACTCAAATGTATCTATATAATTTAATATGCAATTTTATTCTTTGTCAAGAAAATCAGATTTTGAGACATTGTAGTGTATCACATAGTGATTGAATATGGGCAAATAGCATCAAATTTTCAATTTTTGAGGTAGGTTCAATTTATCAATGCTATATTTTTAATATTTAGAAATGTATCTAGGTAGGTACAGTATGGAAGCCACCCACAAACATTGTATAAACATGTAATTGCAATTTTGCTACAACTTCCCAAGACATTGTTTGTCCATGTTGCTTTTTAACAAGTGCAGTGATAATATAGATCTCATAATTGCATACCAATTTTTATTTTTTTTTAAATAAACCATTGTCGTCAAAATTTCTTCTCTCACTGGACACTTTCGACATTGTAGATGTCAAAAATCACTTTTCCAAACTCCAATTTTGACATGAATTTTTACAAGGACCTCATCGATGACATAGAATTCTCATCGAAAACCAAGCCTTTCGATGCCACATTTTCAAACATTTGGATGACAAAATGGGTTGAAAGTTTGACTCTAAGTGGACACATTCAACATTATTCTCGTTGAAAATGAGTTTGGATGACTCCAACCATTGACAAATATTTTCACCAAAACCTCATCATGGACATAGCATCCTCATCAAACTATGATGTGAGCCAACGTCAAAAATCATATCTTTTGATGCCACATTTTACAAACATTTGGTCCCTCTTTTTCGATGCCAAGAAGGGTCAAAATTAAGATGCTCAACTTGGGTATCGATCAATCAACCAAAATATTGTGATAATCCCTTTGGTCAAAATATTGATCAATGAGCATAGAAATATTGACCAATGTAAAAAAATTTAATATAATTTTAGTAGTGTTGAAAAGGCAGATTTGACCATAGGTAGATTGCATGAAGTGACTTCTTGTACAAAAGACTTGTGAAAAGGTTCTCAAATACATAAAATATTTTTTTTAGAAGTCAAAGTTAAAGACAAGTATTTTTGAGCTTGTTGCATTGGATGATACATGTTACAAGAAATAAATACCCATTCCAATTTTGATAAATATTTTAAAAATATTTCTAATTCAAAATAACTATCGTCAAAGGAGAACAAATTTAGTCAAAAAAACTCTTGTTAATTTTAGTTTACATTAGATCTCATCGCTTAAAGATATCTTTTCAAGAAGAAGAATCGTGCATTAGACAAGAGATTCCCTATGAAGATGATATTTTATAGTCTCCATTTAACAAAGAACAAGAACAAGAGGATAGAATTCCAAATCTATTTAAAGAAATATTTAATCTAATGTATGAAAATAATAAATTTTATGACCATGACCAAGGTTGAAACCATTAAAACCAAAATGATAATCACCCAGAAATAAAAGGAATGAAGAAGAAAGTGAAGAAAGGTTTAATGAGGTAGCCCAAGATCTCGTATTCCTCAAGATTATGGATAGAATTTTAGAAAGGGATAAAGAAAGACACTTCCTCAATTTAGCTCGATTAGGAGTTAAAATTCCTCATGACTATGACACATCAACCTTGTAGAAGGATGAGTAAGAAGAAAATCCATTAGGGGATATTAATAGACAACTCAAATTATTTCAAGTCCAAATTGATAGCATAAAAAGGAAGCAGAACCTAAACCATTTTTTATCATGGTGCCTTTTCCTCCAAATGTGTTTTTCTAAGATATGATAAATACATGGGTAAATCTGACCCAAATTCATGCATGATACCATGTACCTAATGATATTGTTTTTCAAGAATCCTTAGAGGGAAATCTATGGAATGGTTTTCAAAACTATCATCCGGTATAAAAAATTTTGAACAATTGGCCTCCAAGATTGTAACTCATTATTCATACAACCTTGAACACAAAATCACCATGTTGAATCTATGTGATACCAAACAAAAAGATGGTGAATCTTTTCTAAGCTTCCTCCACAAATGGAGAATAATATTTTCTCAATACCCAAGAAGCATACCTACCAAAGAACAGATGGAAATTTTGATGAATAATTTAAATAAGGAAATGAATTATTAGCTACAACTTCAATGTCCCCCTACCATTGATAAGATTATTGAAAATGGGATCGAAATTGGAGAAGTGTTAGTAAAAAAAGGAGAGCTAAAACTTTTTAAAGAAAATAAAGGTTTTTCTAACACTAATAATAAATTTTTAAAAATAGAGGTGGTAATAACAACAATGAAAACCCTAGGTTTTGGCTAAAGAATACCAACAAAAATCTTGTGAATGATGGTGTTGTGGAAGACAAAAATCTTAAAGCCACTCTTGTTAATTTATTAAGTGGTTCTAATCAAATCAATAATTTTAATTAAACATCCAAGACCCATTTTAATAATAACAATAATTCTTCCAATAATCAAGGAGCTAATAAGCCAAGAACTTTCTTTAACACAACAAAAAGAAGGAAGTTTACACCCTTGGGATAACTTTTGGAAAAATCTTTGAGAACTCTCATTTCTAATAAAATCAACATGTTGCTAGAATCAAGGCCTTATGAACCACAATTTAAACCATCATAGTGTAATTAAGACCATCATTGTGAATATCATAGAAAAAAAGGACATAAAACAAATGAGTGCTTGAGACTAAAAAATGTGGTGCAAGACTCAATAGATGATGGAACAATCAAAGTGGATGGTGTTGGATTATGGAGAGGGGGGATGAATCAGTAATCCTTGATTCTTTGTACCTTTAAAAATTTTCTATAATTAACTCGGTTAAACACAATTCACTATTTACCCACAATAGTAAATAAAATTTAACAATCACTAAATCAATCACATAAACCATTCATCATATGTAACACTAGTATTTAACATGGAAACCCAGCTTTGAGAAAAACCAAGTTATGGGAATTGTCACCCACTAAAAAAATACTCTTGTGAAGTACGCTTGATTAAGATCCAATTTGGTTAAATATTACAATGCACATTGTTATGTGTGACCTGGTCAAGATATTTACCTCAAATATGTTAGAATATTCCCCCTATTAGGAGTTTCCTTATTAGAGGACTTTAAACACTCTTTATAATGTTACTTTTTGCAAGGATTTTACAATACGATTGTTAAGTCTACTTGGTTAAGAGATTTCTCTATTACAAATGCTAATAAGAAAAAGTAAATAATTTTACCTATAGATTCATAACTATCTTTGCATAACCAAACCCTTTTTGCACTCTTCTATCTTCACTTCAATCCTTCACTTTCCACTAGCTTCAACACTTCATAAGAGCCTACTTTTTGACTCAGAATCTATCATTTCCTTCTTCACTACATCAGTCGATGACTCTTCAACTCTTTAATTTTCCAGCCATTTTCTCATAAAAATCCATCCTTTATATAGATATTTTTTGTCTCTTAATATATTCTATTACCCTTTCCTTTGATCAATCTTAACCATCCAATTCATTATACCTTGAATTTGGATCTCAGTAACACATTTTATTTTCACCTAGGAACTTGAACTTTCTTGAAACTTTTTACTTTTGTTTTAACCATTTAGATCTAAGCCATAGGTCATTACCTTGAATTTTCCTAATTATAGATCTCTTTAACTAACTTTCCTTGTCATCATGATCATCCAGATCATCATAGCTAATCATTAAATGTCGTTCCAATCCTTGTATTTAATTATTGTTCCTTGCTTAGTGGATAACTCTGTATATCAGTTAACTTCCCTCAGTGTCTAAAAATTTCATGCTTGGTGTCTTGAGTTCCTTTTTCTTTACCAAAACATACTTCCTTTTACCTTTAACCTTTACCGAGTGACTTTTCCTACTTGGTAGCCAAAACTCTTTTTCTCACTAACTGGAAAAATCTTTATTCCCATACTTTGCCAACTTGATATAATCATATGTTAGGTATAAAAAAATTATATAAACATAACCTTACCATTTTATGATCTGTATCAGTTTCCCAATTAAGTTCTTTGACTTTATAACATCTCACTTCTTCATCTTCTTAACTCATTCACACTATCTCATAAAATGAATGATATGGTAACATAATATAAACCAAAAATTAATTACTTGAAATCAGTAACAAGACAATAACTAATCTAACCTTTCTACTATCTTATATTCTTCTAATCTTGGCCAGTCTTCATCACCATCACCATCGGTTATAGTAACAATCTCCCTCTTTGGCATTGATGGAAACACACTAACAGGCATCATTGTTCAATTGATGGTGGTAACACTTCATTGTCATTCTTATGTTCCCTCTTAGTTGTAACTTCTATGTTCATATTCTCCCTCTTTCACTGTTCCTTTATCACTAACAATCTTCTTCTTTTCTATATCTCTTTGAAAAAATATTTTTTTGATATTCTTTATTCTCCCTTTACTAGATTTTCATCAATTTCATCTCTCTCTATGCAACATCAGTGCATCAACAATATTTTTCTTCTACAATCATCAATAAATGAATATCATTCTCCCTCTGCATTATTCATCAATTTCATCTCCCTCTATAACAACAATGCCAAAGACATATAAACTCTTGAAAAAATTTTCTCAGGAAGTACATTATACCTCAAATGTATTGATCTCTCATTGCATTCATAAATTTATTTTCATAACTTCAAGCGTCACCTAAAGAGTGAATACTAGCATTGACTCACAAAATTGATTTTCTAATGAATACTTGAATTGATGCAACATACATCTTGCCTTAGTGAATATTGGATAGAGGAATAACCCCTAACTTACCTCAGAGATACTCAAAAGCATCCTTAAGTAGTGGTTTGATAAATATATCAACTATTTGTTCCTTAGAATTCACATACTCAAATATCACATTCTTATCTTGTACTTGCTCTCTCAAGTAATGATACTTGATAGAAATGTGCTTCATCTTTGAATGCATGATAGGATTCTTTGATATGTTAATAGCACTAGTATTATCACATAAAATTGTAACTAGATCAGTAATCTCTTCTTGCATACCTTCAAGTAATTGTTTGATCTACACAATATTTGAACAATTCATAGTTGTAGAAGCATACTTAGCTTAATCGAGAGTAGATTGTGAAATACAACTTTGTTTCTTTCTTAACCATGTCACTAACATTTCTCCTAAAAATAAAGCTATTCTACTTGTTCTTTTTCTATCATCAATATTTCTATCCCAATCAACATCAGTATATACATTGAGATCAAAATCTCCTTTTTTTTATAACATACCAAAATATTTAGTCCCTTTCAAATATATAAATATTCTTTTTACTGCAAACATATGTGCCTCCTTTGGGTTGCCAAAAAACCTTGCAATTATTGTAATTGAATGTGCAATATTAGGTCAGTTGTGAACAACATAATATAGTTGACCAATCATGGATTGGTAAAGTGTCTTATTCACTTCCTTTTTCGTTCCCAAAATTTGGGCAAAAACACAATAATTTTTTATTTTTTAAAGCACAAAAGTCAACTAGGATAACATACTAAGGTACACTTAACATGAACGTAATGCATGACCCAACACAAGTTAACACTCAAGAGGTACCATTGAAAGAACTAACTTTCCAACATCCCTTGATAGGAAAACTATGTTAGATAACTTGAAAACCTAACTAGGCCTTTAAGAAATCCTAACCAGGTTAAAAATAATGTGTTTAATAAAAAAGAATATAATAAAAGGGTAAATTAAACTTGTTAATTAATATAATATCAACGATTGGGTTAACTCATCCAAAAAGGTTTAATTAATTAAATATTTAAATCATAAGGTGATAGTTATTAGCATGAATGCTAATGGTATTCCTATGGGGGAGTATCCTAGTAATATTGGAGACATGTTACAGTCATTATGTGTTGCATTCATGATAGAGTTTGTCATTGATGTCAACATATGTTATTGATTGGTTGCCTACAGACCAACTATAGAGAATTGTACAGACATAGTACATAGAATTACCACATGTGAACTTAGAGGAAGACTCCTTTTGATGTCTTGTTTCACCATCTGTGATCGTACATGCTTATGTGTTGAGTAGATAAAGTTGTGACTTATTTATTGATAATTGTTACTTAGAAGAAAAAAAATATGATTCTCACAGAGTTGGTTGTAGAACTTTGTGGATAGAAGTCATCTTTGTTTGACTTATGATGTGCAAACATAGATTCATGTTGGACACTGGCCTAAGAACTTATTGCAATCATATGGATTCATGATCATACATGTGACGTCAGCTATGGGGTGTGTATTGGGGAAGACTTATTTGGAGGCTAACTTGGAACACATTTCAAGTAATGTGATATGCAAGCTTAATTTATGGATTTGAATGATAAATTGATGTAATCATTGTGTTGTAATACTGTAAGAGGTGTCATGTGCATCTTCACATGGGTCCATTTGTATTTTGTAAATAAGATTTATCCTATGAAGGTCGACTTGGATATAATTGTTGTAACTTGTATATAAGGATTAAAATCCTTGTAAAATGGTGATAGGATGCATATATGAAATGCAAAGGTGAATGGTAGTTTAAGGATGCATTGTATACTATTTAAAGAATAATAGTTGTGAATTTTGGAATAAGGTGGAGCTTGCTTAGCAGTGGTTAAATATTGGAAGCAGTTTCAAAACAAGATTGTCTCACTTTTGAAGTTGTGAGGTTTGGATAACCTAAGGGTAGCTTTACCTCTTAAATCTCTTGATTAGGTTGATATATTGTACACCCGTAATAGGGTTATTGCCTCTAATAGGGACAGACTCCTAGTAGGTTTGATTCCTTAATTGGGATCACATTATAAAGAATCCTACGAAGGTCTATCCTTTGACTAGGTTCTGCCTATTGCAATAATCGACTCCTAAAAGAGTCAGAAACCCTAATGTAGGGTTATTATACTCATAGTGCAGATATTTGTGGGTACCATCCCCACCAGGGTTTTCCTTGAGAATAAATCTTGGTGTTCATGTGTATGTGTACTATTGCTGCATTTACTTTTCAATTCAACATTTTTCTCTTGACAATAAGTTTTGAAGTTTAAATTTAAAGTATAGTATAGTGGCATCAATTGAATCACCTTGCCCCCCTCTTAGTTAATTAGGAAAGTGTTATTCTAATAATTGGTGTCAGAGCTTTTTGTCTTCAGTAAGGAAGCCTAATAGCTTGAGGTAAATATCAGAATGACCTTATTAAAAAATGAGAGTCCTATGTTTTATACAATAAATTTTGACACATGGAAGGAGAAGATGAAGAATCATCCGATGTGTATGGAATTGGAATATTGGCTTATTACCTAGAAATATGTGTCTATCATAAAGGAGGAAGATATTGAAACACTTTCTACTACTGAAGAAGAAAGGAAATTTTTTGTATGCAATGTTGTTGCAAAGGAAGATTTGGGTAATGTATTAACTGATGGTGAATTCATAGAGGTCAAAGATATAACAAAAGAAAGTGAGATCTAGAAAAGAATAGTTGCACTCTATGAAGGAGATGAATACACTAAGAGAGAAAAATTACAGAATTGGAGGACAAAGATGGAGACAATACAAATGAATGCTGATGAAACAATAAGGATGTATGTTCAGAGGGTATTTGAATGCATGATTAGAATTATAAAAAAATGGAGGTAATTATACATAAGATGAATTCATCACTAAAATTATGAGGTCTGTGACTCTGCCTACAAATCCAAAGTTATTGCTTTGAAGGAGACCATACTAGACAATACAAAGACTTCACCAAAGAAATGTTAGTGGCTAAAATAACTATCTTTGAGACTACGGAGCTAAAGGATGCACTACCTAAGGTGGAGACTGCATTTAAGGCAACTGTTCATAGAACTGGATCTAGAAGAGTAAGCAAAAACAATGAAGATCTTAGAGAATATGCTGGAGAATGGGAAGGGATTCAAAGAATAGAAAATCAAGTGGATGAGAAGATCTTGGCCCTGATCGCCAAAAGATAAATGAAAGGAAAAGGTAAGTTTAAAGGAAAATTACCCTTGAAATGTTTTAACTATGATAAGGTTGGTCATTTTGCATCTAGATGTCCAACTAGAATACCTAAGCATAGTCCTAAATACAAAAAATACAAGAATGATAAGGAATTATATTATGCTAGTGATGGATTTGAAGATTTAGATGATGAATTCAATTATGTGTTGGATTTTGTTTCTATCCAAGAAGAGGATCCTGTCTATGAAGAAAAAGCCTTAGTTTCTCATGTTGATATGAAAACTGATTAGATAATTGATAGTGGATGTTCACATCATATGATTGGTGACAAGGACAAATTTATTTAGCTAAAGAAGTTTGATGGTGGTGTTGTAAGATTTGGTGATAATACTGGACTAGAATGATTGTTGGTAAAGGATAAATTACTTTAGATGGAAATACTATCACTAATGATGTATTGTTTTTGGATGGCTTAAAACATAATTTATTGAGTATTGGACAACTTGTGGATAAGGGATATCATTTGGAATTTAAGGATGGTCATTTCTCTATTAGAGGATCTAATAGAGAACTGATCACATCTAGTACTAAAAAAAAAGGTAAAATATTTCATTTAGACTCTATTCATGTTAGTTGTTTTGTTGCAAAAATTGATGATAGTTGGTTATGACATAGAAGGTTTTGTCATATCAACTTTGATAACATGGTTAAGGCATTTAACAATAATGCCATTAGAGATCTGCCTAAGATTGTGAAACCTACTAACACTACATGTAGAGAGTATGTTTTGGTAAATAAGACAAGTAGTTTTGCAAGTAAAGGATGCTCAACAAATGGAAAGTTGGAACTGATTCATACAGATCTTTTTGGACCTACTTAAAGACCATGTCATACTTCAGAGACATGTACTTTATCATATTAACTGATGATTACTCTAGAATGATGTGGGTTGGATTCTTAGAGAAAAATTATAAGCATTTGAAACTTTTAAGTTTTATAAGTAAAAAGTTGAGAATGAGATAGGGTTGAAGATAAAGTGTTTGAGATCAGACAAAGGTGGAGAATTCACTTCACATGAGTTCAATATCTTTTGTGAAAAGCATGGTATTATGAGGCAGACTTCTGCACCTAGGACACCACAACAAAATGGAGTTGTTGAAAGAAGAAACAAAATAGTTCTTGATGCTGCAAGAAACATGTTAATAGAAGGAAAATTTCCCCACATACATTGGAGAGAAGAAGTCAATACAATAGTATACAGAATGAATAGAGTACAAATCAGAGAAGGTACATACATGAAACCATTTGAGCTATGGTATGGTAAGAAACCTACTATTAGTTATTTCAAAAATTTTGGAAGTAAATGCTACATTAAGAGAGATGAATGTATAGGGAAATTTGATGCTAGAAGTGATGAAGGCATATTTCTTGGCTATTCTACTAGAAATATAGCTTATAGATGCTACAATTTGAGAACTAGGAAGTTGATTGAAAGTGCTAATGTGAGAGTGGATGAAAAGTTTCAAGTTAGATAAAAATACAATGGCTTTAACCCCTATGAGATTTCTCTTGAAAACATGAATACAAAATAGGACAATATGCAGACAATAGAGAAAGAGAATGGAAGGAATGAAGTATCTTAGGATGTTTTAGAAATCGACAATGGAATAAGTGTGGAATTGAGGGAAAAAACACACCCAAATATGTTTTGAGAAACCATCCTAAGAATTATATCATTGTTGACAGTAGCAAGGGAACCAAAACAAGATTACAAAATAGAGGAGAAAATACAAATGCAATTTTCTTCATCTCACAAGTAGAACCACAGTCCACAAATGAGGCATCCAGAGATGAATCATGGATCAAAGCCATGGAGGAAGAACTGGAGTAGACTCAAAAGAAAAATACATGGTAATTAGTTCCAAGGCCTAAAGAAAAAATGTGATTGGTACCAAGTGGGTATACATGAACAAGATGAATGAAGAATGAATTTTTGTTAGAAACAAAGCCAAATTAGTATGTAAATGGTACTCATAGCATGAAGGAATTGATTTTGAAGAGACTTTTGCACCTTTTTCTAGGATTGAGTAAGTTAGATTATTTTTAGATTATGATTCTTATAAGGATTTCAAAGTATATCAGATGGATGTGAAATCATATTTTCTTAATGAAGACTTAGAAGAGGAAGTATACATTGAGCAACCTAATAGATTTCCTTTATTAGGGAATGCCGATCTACTTTGCAGATTGAAGAAGGCATTGTATGGATTGAAATAAGTACCAAGAGCGTAGTATGAAAGATTAGATAAGTATATGATTCAGTTAGGATTTTAGAAAGGCAATTCTAACAATAATTTATACCTAAGAATCAATGGAGAAGGTATCTTGATTGCTGAAGTTTTTTTTGATGATATTATCTTTGGAGAAAATTATGAAACGATCAACAAGTTTGAAAATGAGATGAAAAGTGAATTTGAAATGTCTATGACCAGGGAGATGAAATTCTTCCTTGGATTGCAAATAAGTCAAAGTAAAGAAGGGATATTCATATCTCAGACTAAATATCTTAAAGAACTATTGAAAAAGTTTGGCATGGATGGTAGTAAACCTATTGGAACCCCCATGGTAACTGAGACTAAGTTATCTTTGGAAGATGAGACAAAGAATGTACCTCAGACAAGGTACATATCAATTATTGGAGGTCTTCAGTAGCTAACACATACTAGACCTGATATTGCTAATGTTGTTGGAGGGTAAAAGTACAAACCTGTGTAACAATTTTATTAAGGAAAAGGATGACAACATGCAAATTTTTCAACTTTAATGACATAAAAGTGGCATTTGTGTTTAGAATTTGAAGATGATGTAAAGTAATGAAATGTGTAAAATTTGATGAAGTTTATGCTTATAATTGTTTTAAAAAATTTTGAACAAAAATTGACATAGTTTTTTAATTTTTGAAGTCCATTTTTTTATTGCTGAAATATGCTAAAAATTTAGGGTCTAGTTCGCGTCAACAAACTATATGCAAATAATATTTTTTTCCTCTAATTCCATAATATGTTTTAGATGAAATGTATAGATAGTGCATAAAAAAAGAAAGATTGGATTTCAGTATATATTTTGTCTGTTATAACTATCCAAAGTCAGTTTTACCTGAAATCAACAATTTTTTGTTCGCGTCAAAATTTCCCTATCAAATCTACACCATTAAAAAATAAAATTATATATTCTTGAAGACAACTCTCTCCTCTAGTGTTAAATATAAAGTTTTAATTTTTTTGACATGATTTATTATTTTTAATATTTTTCAAACGAGCATGTTCTTAAACGTTAAAATACCTACTTGAAGTATTTTCAACTTATAATATATTATATGAAATCAAAACATGATAAAAATTACCATAATCTTGACTCCGAGCTCTACAAAATGGTATTTTTAGATTTTACAGAAAGGTAAAATTTGACAGAGAATTCAAGTCCAGAAGTGAGAACTTCTGAGAGCCACCCTTTTTTGCTTACTTGGTTGTCAAATAGGATTCCACATAGGTCCAGCCGAACCAGGTCCGGCCAAAAGGGGTGCAGCCAGACCCAGTGCGATCGGACCTATAGGCGACCAAACACGGTCCTGTGCATGACCAAGCCCCTAAAATCCAAATTTTAACAATGCAACCGATATTTTAAATAAAATCAATTTTTTTATAGATTTTTAATATTTTTTTAAATTTATAAATTATTTTATTTTTATTTGTAAGAGTTAAGTTGTTTTTATCTTGAATTAAGGGATTTTTAATAGTTTTTTGAAGTCTATTAATGATTTTTATTTTATATTTGGGTATTGCATGTCAAGTCTTGATTTAGTATTTTCAATTTAAGTGATTCTTTTCTATTTTTCATAGGGCAGTTTGCCTATTTATGGTGTTGCATGCATTGAAACCCTTATTTGATTTTCTTTATTAAGAGGATTTTGGCTAGTTCAATATACAAGTTTATAGATTTTGGCTCTGAGATTGAATTGGAGGATTGTGAAAGCTTTGGGAAATTTTAGGGTTGTTGGATTGTTCTTTGCATGGTTTCTGTCGAGTGGTGGTTTAAGGTAGGGTTTGAAAACCTTTTTTGCAATTATTCTTTGGAAAATATTGTCTTCATTGTGTTTCCAAGATAGGGTGATGATTTTGGAGTGATTGTATTATTTTTCATTGTCCTTGAGAAATTTTGCAAGATTAGATTGTTGTGATTTTGTGAATGATAAATATGTATATATTTTGGTTGCTTATGAGCATAAGATTTTATAGAAATGTGTGAGTTTTTTGAGTTAAGTGATTCTTTTATATTTTTCAATCTGAACAGTTTTTGCAATGGGGAATAAAAGGAATAGATTAAGAAAATATGATTGAATAAAGGATGACAAAAAATATCATACAAAACATAATCAAGATCAACCTATTGAAGTTCAAGAAGAACCTATTGATATTCAAGAAGATGCAATTCAAGAAGGGGAACAAATTGGTAGTTCTAGAGGTGGAAATATATCTTTTGGCATGGGCAATTTGATGGAGATGAATGAGGATTCACTTTTCAGTCAAATTTCATCTGAAGAAATGTTATCTGAAAGTACAATTAAAAATCATTACAAAAAAATCTAGGATGAATATTTTGAAAATAAAAGTATGGTTGCAAGAGCTCAATTATTTGTTAGGTTATTTAGGAAAAAAGAAATGACTCCTGTTTTGGAGTTGTTGGGTGTTGACAACAAGAAAAACTTAGGAGACAATGTAAATCAAACAATAGTTCAAAATTTTCAAGATGAATTGAACAACATTAATAACCCAAGTCGAGGAGTTGATTTAAGTGTTGCACGTAGAGAAATTATGACTACTTTATCTAGTAGGAGGTTGACAAAGAGAAAACAAGTGCATGCAATTTTTGATTTACTTAATGTAAATAGAAGAACTATTCAAAGATATATCAGGAAGAGAAATATGTCAGATGAAAACATTGAAAAAACTTGGGTAAATATTTATAGGCTTCCTCGAAAAGATAGAATTTTTGAAGATGCAAAAAAACTAGTCATTGAATAATGGACCGCTCACTCTTGTGTTTCTTCTAATAAAAGGGATACAATATAGATGAAAGATGAAGAGATTGGTATGAAAAATACACATCCAAAACATTTTATAGATACAACACAAAGTGAATTATTTGAAGCATTCAAGAAAGAATTTTCAGATGTGAAAATATGTCAAAGAATGTTTGAGAGGTTGCGCCCTTGCTTGGTACGCATAAATAAGGTTCATGAAACTTGTTGTTGTGAAAATCATTTTGACTTTCATCTATACTTGCAATCATATAAAAAAGTTATGGTAGTTCTTGATTCAAATATGGTCATCCCTAGAAGTATGACATAATTTGTGAAGTCTATTTTATGTGATAAATTAGAAGATTCAGATGAGTTCAAAGTACAGTGTATAAAGAATGCATGTAGTGATTGTGGAGATTTGCATAAATTTCTATTGTAAATTGAGAATATTAATGTTTCAACACCAGTTTTTTGGAAAATATTTGAATATGAGACATATCGAACAAAGAGAGGAGATGAATCCAAAAAAATTGGATTGAAGGAGAGTGAATTGCCCTACCTTGAGTTTATGACCAGATTTCGTACTCTAATTTATCCACATATCTAGCATTGTTATGGTGCATGATGGAAAGCTAAATAGTTTCATGATTCCAAAGATTTTTCCACCTAGTTGTATTCTTTCAAGTGTAGATTTCTCTGAGAACTATACATTTTCCCCTCAAAAAGAGCTTCAAGCTTAATATTATCATTATGATTAGGTTGCAATATTTATGCAAGTGACCTATAGATGTGCACAATATGATTTGGATGAGGTAGAAAGTCCTGATCCAAATGAACACATTATCATCAAGGAGGTTCATTTCTATATCAGTGATGATAAGGTTCATGATAGGAGCTATGTGGCTCATTGTTTTGCAATGTTTTTTGAAGATATTGTGAATCACGGGATAAAGGCTTCACAACACTGGATTTGGTCTGATGGTTATGCAGGTATGTGTATAGATACTTCAATTTATTTTCATTGTCATTTAATTATTTGTTAAATTATTAAAGGATGACATGTATGTATGCATGTACAAGTTAATTTTGTATGACAATTTAAATCTGCAAAAGCCTTTAGTTGGCTAGCCATGCAACATGCTAGACGCAATGTTAAATTTTTGTGGAACTTCTTTGAAAGTGGACATGGAAAAGGACAGCGCGATGGAGTAGGAGCATGTGTCAAGTGTACACTTCACCAACATGAATTTGTAGGTACACATGGTGTTATATATATATATATATATATATATATATATATATATATATATATATATATATATATATATATATATATATATATATATATATATATATATATATATATATATATATATATATATATATATATATATTGAACACCATGTGTACCTACAAGTTCATGTTGGTGAAGTGCATGCTTCACACATGCTCCTGCTCCATCGCACTCTCCTTTTCCATGTCCACTTTCAAAGAAGTTCCACAAAAACTTAACATTGCATCTAGCATGTTGCATGGCTAGCCAATTAAAGGCTTTTGCAGATTTAAATTGTCCTACAAAATTAAGTTGTACATCCATACATACATGTCATCCTTTAATAACTAGATTTCATACCAGATTGAGTTTATGACCACATTTCATACTCTAATCTATCCACATATCCAACATTATCATGGTGCACGATGGCAAGCTAAACAGTTTCATGATTCCAAAGATTGTTTTCCACCTAGTTGTATTCTTTCAAGTGTAGATTTCTCCAAGAACTATACATTTTCCCCTCAAAAAGAGCTTCAAGCTTAATATTATCATTCTGATCAGGTTGCAATATTTGTGCAAGTGACCTATAGACATGGACAATATGATTTGGATGAGGTAGAAAGTCCCAATCCAAATGAATGCATTATCATCAAGGAGGTTCATTTCTATATCAGTGATGATAAGATTCATGATAGGAGCTATGTGGCTCATTGTTTTGCAATGTTTTTTGAAGATATTGTGAATCACGGGATAAAGGCTTCACAACATTGGATTTGCTCTGATGGTTGTGTAGGTATGTGTATAGATACTTCAATTTATTTTCATTGTCATTTAATTATTTGTTAAATTATTAAAGGATGACATGTATGTATGCATGTACAACTTAATTTTGTAGGACAATTTAAATTTGCAAAAGCCTTTATTTGGCTAGCCATGCAACATGCTAGACACAATGTTAAGTTTTTGTGGAACTTTTTTGAAAGTGGACATGGAAAAGGAGAGCGTGATGGAGCAGGAGCATGTGTGAAGCGTGCACTTCGCCAACATGAACTTGCAGGTACACATGGTGTTCAATAGTTTTATATATATATATATATATATATATATATATATATATATATATATATATATATATATATACATATATATATATATATACATACATATATATATATATATATATACATACATATATATATATATATATATATATATATATATATATATATATATATATATATATATATATATATATATATTAAATAATATAATTTTAGCTTAAATCTATTTTCTTTAAATTGATAATTCATAAATGTACAGGTAACATGATAGAGAATTCAAAGAAAATTGTTGAATGGTGTCAAAGTCATTTGGCTCCTCGAGTCACCAAATACAAAAAACATTATTTTTGGGAAGTGAAAGGTAATTTATATTTTGTTGTAAAATTTTAAATTTTGATTTCATGTTCATGTTTATCTTTTCATAATTGTTGATCTAAAAATGTGCAACTTTCATTTCATATTTGTAATAGATATAGGCCGATCTAATCTTTACAATTGTCAAAGAATTGTTGGTATTAGAAGTTTACATAAATTGATCACTACACGACAACACAACCCTCTTTTGATTCAAGTAAGAGAAAAATCATGTTTTTGTGCTCACTGCATTGAGGACAATCCATTGAGTCAATGTGAGAATATTGCAAATGGATATGTTTCACGATGGGATATGGAGGAGTTAATCAGAATGTCTCCTTATGAAGATGATGACATTGACATAAATATTCATGATCCTATATATTCAACTGATTATGAGCATATTTTTGATTTAGTTGTTACAGGTGCGTGCACATACATGTTCTTTTATTTAATTTTAATTTATCGTATAAGTGATGTTTAATTTTAATAGAATCCATTTGTATAGGTGATATTTTTGTTGTAGTTGCGGATCCTAACAATGCATAAAGTGTAGATTATTATCTACTAAGATGCACGAAAGAAAAATACAAGTTGACAGAACAAACTATAGATGATGATGAACAGACATATCCAATTGGTTCAATTGTTATTGAAGAAACCTATTATCAGAAAATAAAGGTCGATAAAAATGTTGTTCAATTTATTGAATACATGTGTGACAAAAAAGTTCTACATTACAGTCACTTGGTTATAGCAACAAAGTTGCAAATCGAGGCATTGCAAAAAAGAGGACGTGGCAATCGGATGTGGAGGTTGTTTATTGAAGAACATGAAATTTTTTTGGAAATAATAAAAGATAGAAAGGATCCAGACTATATGTATCAGGAGCTTTATAACTCTATAAGCTTCAGAATAAACTTCCTTTTGTAGCTCTTGTACTTTCATATTTGAACTCTATAGTTTGAAGTTTCATGTTTGAACTCATATATATTGTATGTTTTTATGTATGTATGTTAGTTAACTAATTGTATGCTTTGATTAATTAGTTAGTTAATTAAATGTATGCTTTGATTAATACTTTTGGTAATTATTCTTTAGTTAATTATGATAGTTACTTAAAATTAATTATATGCTTTCATGCATTACGTCCCTTAAGACCTCCCCATAAGACATTAGTTAGTTAGTTACTTAATTATGTTAGTTACCTAATTATGTTAGTTAGATTATTTAATTATGTTAATTAATTGGTAATTGTTAGTTAATTAGTTGCTTAATTAATGTATGATTTGATTAATTACCTCCCCTTAAGACATTAGTTAGTTACTTATTTAATTGTTTTTTACTTACATGTATGTTAGTTAATTAATTGTATGTTTTGATTAATTAGTTAGTTAATTATGTTAGTTAATTATGAATAGTTACTTAAAATTAATTATATGCTTTCATGCATTACCTCCCCCTTAAGACATTAGTTAGTTAGTTACTTAATTATGTTAGCTACCTAATTATGTTAGTTAAAGATTACTTAATTATGTTAGTTAAACCTACTTAATTAATTAGATTACTTAATTATGTTAGTTAATTATGTTAGTTACCTAATTATGTTAGTTAGTTAGATTACCTAATTATGTTAGTTACCTACATAATTAATTAGATTACTAAATTATGTT